>CM057002.1:74877375-76077375 GCA_029891345.1 Dryococelus australis | reverse complement strand
GTGTTAGCCATAAAGTGAGTGAATTAGTTAGCGAGGTCACGGAACAGGACAGATTTTGTCGCTGTGTCCCCAAAATCCGCCAAGATAGTGTATGCTGAGCAGAGGCAGTTCCGATTCGAAAAGAAAACCCAGCAGAGTCCTATGGTAAAAGTTTGAATTGTTGTAATAATTGTCATAGTAATAGTCGTGAAAAAAAGTTGAAGTGTCGAGATAATTTGAGATGTCAGAGTAATGTAAAAAATAGTCAAAACAGAGAAGTTAACTTTGAAAGTACGTGCGTAAATGAAAAATTGGTACCGATGCTAGATTGTTCATGTAAAATGAGAATAAATGAGCCAAATTATGCTCAGACTCAAGGTAGTCAGAATTGTGAAACTCGCACAGAAAATTAGTGTAAATTATCGAATGGAGAGAATAAAAGATTAATAATGCCAAATTGTTTAGTGACTCAAGGTAGTCAGAGTTTTGAAACTCACATGGCAAATAGTAATAAATCACTGAAACAAAAGAGTAAAATGTTACCAGAACTACCAAAAGATGAATTTATGGAGGTAGAGAAAATTGTCAGAGATACATTGAAACATTTGAGTAAGAGTGATTTTAATATAATGTTCCCAGTGTTAATGAAGTTTGTGTATATATTTCAAGTGGAAGATAGTTCGAATTTCGGGTGCACAAATTTATTGAAACATAAGATAGAAACAGGAGAGGCCAGACCAATAAAGCAGAATCCATATAGAGTGTTGCATGCATTGAAACCAGTAATTGCAGAGCAAATAAATGACATGCTAGTTAAAATATTATTTCAGAGAGTAAATCACCTTGGCAGCTTCCCATAGTAAAGGTGAAAGAGAAAAAAATTAAGACTGTTCTTTTAAGATGAGATTTTGTATAGATTTCAGTCAGTTAAATAAAGTTACGAAGCAGGATCCTTATCCAATTCCGAATGTCACGGAGACGTTAGATTCCTTGCACGGGTCGAAATATTTTTCAACATTGGACTTAGCGAGTGGCTACTTCCAAATTGAGTTAGAAGAAAGTGATAGGGAGAAAACGAGTTTTGCTACATTCATGGGGAAATATGAATTTAATATAGACTCCCGTTTGGACTGTGTAATGCCCCAGCTACATTTGAGAGATTAATGGAGGATTATGTTCTAACAGGTTTGTTAGGTGATCAGTGTTTAGTATACCTTGATCACAATATAATATTTATTAGTATTGTTAGAGAACATGCCGAGCGCATGGGTAAAGTTTTGAGAAAACTAGAAGAAGCTAATTTGCGAATCCAGCCTAGTAAGCATTCATTTGTACAAGATAGTGTAGAATACTTAGGGCATGTTGTAAGTTCAAAAGGCATAGAACCAAATCAGAAAAATCTACAAGCAATTAAAGAACTCCCCAGACCTAAAAATGTGACAGAAGTTCGCTCAGTGGTAGGTTTATTTCAGTATTAAAGGAAATTTGTACCACATTTCGCAGACATCGCAAGACCATTGACGAAATTAACTAAGAAAGATGAACCAATCAATTGGGGAACAGAATAAGAGGAAGCTTTTAAAATGTTAAGAGTATCCGATTCTTGTTTATCCAGATTTTTCACAACCATTTATTGTGAGTACAGATGCTAGTAATTATGCCATAGGCACCGTCCTGTCTCAGATGAGGAACGGACGAGAGAAACCGATCGCCTATGCCAGTAGACAATTAAATTCAGCAAAAAGGAATTACAGTACAACAGAAAAAGATTTGTGCACTTTAGTTTTTGCTACAAAACAGTTCAAAGCATATTTGTACGAGCGTAGATTTACCGTTTTTACTGATCATGCTGCATTGAGATGGTTATTGAATTTGAAAGACCTTAGTTCGAGACTCACTCAATGGGCACTTCGTTTAGCGGAGTTTGATTTTGAAGTAGTTCATAAACCAGGCAAGAAACACGCGAATGCAGATTGTTTGTCGCGAATGGTAAATATGATAAATTCAGAAGTTTTAACTAGAGAAATAATTAAGAAAGAACAGAGGGAAAACGAAATATGTCTAAATATAATCAGTAAGGCATATAAGGGAAATTTCTTTATTGATAGAGAAGGTATCCTATACAAACGCGAAGAGGACAAAATTTTTCTAGTTGTTCCAAATTCACCCGTGAGCAGAGTAATTAGTCATCACCATGTCACTCCATTTTCTGCTCACCAAGGCGTGAAGCGAACTCAAAACCTCCTCAAATCTTTGTACTGGTGGCCAACATTGAATAAAGATGTAGATGAGTATATTGTGAGGTGCTATGATTGTCTTAGGAGAAAAAGTATGAAAATGACGAAATCACCATTAGGTTCTTTACCGCAAATAAATTCCCCATTTCAGTTGGTATCTCTAGATATTTTAGGTCCCTTACCGAAGAGCGAGAAAGGGAATAAATATGTGTTGACATTTATTGATTAGTTCACAAGGTACTGTGAAACGATACCAATTCCCGATCAAACTGTAGAAACAGTAGCAAAGTATTTTGTAAAGCAGATTATTTTAAGGCATGGTTGTCCTCAAAGCCTGCCAACAGATCAAGGGAGAAATTTTGTGTCTAGGTTGATGTTAGAGACGTGCAAAGTGTTAAAAATTCATTGAACCCTAGAGGACATGATATCTCATTACGTAGATGAATACGGTAGTAATTGGGAAGAACATTTGCCATATGCAGTGCACGCATATAGGACGATTCCACATTCCACATTATTTGTTGTATGGGAAAGAAGTTAAGCTACCCCCTTTAGGTGAATTGAGTAGTCAGCCTAATGTGTTAGAGGGAGGTATGACAGCCAAGGAACACGTAGAAATTTTGTGTAGTAAGTTTAAAGAAGCATATGAAGTAGCTAGCGAAAGGAATAAAGTAGCTTTTGAAAGACAAAAACAGTATTATGACAAGAAGTCAAAATCACCAGATATTGAGGTTGGTGATTATGTGTATTTACACACACCAAGTGTTAAGAAAGGCAGAGTATCTAAGTTTCATAAGTTTTGGTCTGGACCTCATAAAGTTTTGAGAAAACTGAGCTCAGTCACATTTGAAGTATTATTAGACAAGAGATAAGTTATTGTGCACAGTGAGAGATTAAAGTTGTCTAAAAATTCTATAGAGCCAAGGAGCTCGTGTCTAGGCTGAGAGACAACGTGTAGGGAAGAAGCCCCGCGGATTATTGATGAAATGGCGAATTATTGATGAAATAGAAACAGCTGAAAATTTTTGCGGTAGTGAAAGTGATAAAGAATTAAGTGAGGAAAATATTGAAGAAAATATAGGCTCAAAATCATGCCCAATTTTAGCAGATATAACAGAGTTAGCAGAAATAGGTGAAGTAGAGGAAATATGTGTTGAATGCCCTAGGGACGACAGCACCCTCGATGATAGTGAATGTTATGATAATGTATAAACTGACGACGTTTGGGAATCGTCTCTGTATTTAAAAGGGAAAATTTGTGAGAAAATAGGTGAACATAGTGTCAGGTATAATTTGCATTCAAATGTAAGAAACCCCTCAGTGGAAGAGGAGGACGCAGAAATAAGTGATGCGTAGCCTCAGAGTATAATGTAACCTAGAATTAATGATAGTTACGAGTTCAATGTGAAAAACTAAATAAGAGGTATATTGGTTTGCATTGCAGATCACACCATAGGCGCTGGCATGATTCTGGTCCAAGAAATGGACGTCGTATTACCAGGAGACAGATGGACAATAGTGCTAGACATACCCATAAGTAAATTGGAGAGTATTAATCAGGAATTTAGGAACCAACTGAACATAATTAAAGGGATTAAGTTTTCTGGAAACCAAGAGATTGAAAAACCACGTTCAGGGATAAATTTTCTTGATAGACTAATTGCAGAATTAGAGGAGGAAGTAAATTAATTAACTCTGATACTACCCAGAAAATCGTCTCGCGAAAAGAGAGGATTGATAGATGCAGGTGGTAGTATTCTGAAATTTTTATTTGGTACACTTACGAATGATGATTATGTCCATATTCACCAAGTCACTAATGAGTTGGGGACGAGACAAGAAAAATTGATTCATCTAGTAGAGAAACAATTAACTTTCGTGAAAGGGATGAATGCCAGAGTAGAGAAAATCTCGAAGGACGTAAGTATTTTAGCAAAAGCGTTAGGGAAAGTAATAAAAACTTTGAACCACATGACTACTTGGAATACTTTAACAGCCTCAATGATTGAAAGAAATCACAGATTAACGATTAGCAATTTAGGGGAAGCACTTAAATACAGTAGTTTGCTGAGAGAATTAGAATTGACTCTTCAGTCTTATAAACAAGAGGTAATGAAAATAAAAGTGGCATTGGATATAATAGCGACAGGCAGGTTGCCCACTTCGTTACTGACTCCAGGAAATTTGTCAGAAATTATTCGAGATATTGCTCTTAAATTATCCGCGGACAAGACTTTGACAGCAGGAACTGAGATCAAGTTTAGAATTATTATGAAGTAACGACGGTACATGCACTTGCTACAATTGATAGTATACAGTTGATAATTGAGTTTCCTTTGAGATCTATGAATAGGTATTTCACGATTTATAGAGCTCACCCTTTTCCTGTGTTTGAGAGAAATTTAGAGAGATACATTCAGATAGTGCCAGATGCACCTTATATCGCACTGTCAGAGAACACGCAGTTTTATGCATTAATGTCTGAAGCAGACATGAGTCAATGTAAAGGTGGAAATAATATAGATTATCCAGCTAACGTCCCGACATTTTCCATAAAGGTTCCGAATTGTCTAGTGAATGTAACATTGTCACAACCTGGTTACGATTATAAAATGTGTAAAAGAGAAGTTCTAGATAACTTGTTCGTGCCAGTGTTTATTAGATCAGTAGATGGTAATAGTTGGATCTATTCAGTACCAGGAAAAATGATAGTTACTAAAATGTGTCCTTATGAAAAGAGTGAAGCACACGTGGTGGAGAAGTGGATCTCAGCGCAGGGAGTCATGTCCCAGGTAAGCAGTTGTCTGATAATTAACGAGAGAATTCAGTTGTTACCACACAGTAACAAGGTAACACACATTAAATACAAAGTGAATGGCATCAAGTTCTCTCCAGTTCAGTCCTTATTAACAAATAGTGAACAAGTGTTCATTGCATCCATGAAAACTGACTTCAATATTAGTCTGTCATAGCTAAATACAGAAGAAGATGTAGAGTTGAATCATCTCATGTTGGACATTCATGATTTAAAACATAGAAAGGTTCTGAGTCAACACTTTGAATGCCACAGTCACTACTTGGTGGGGTTCGTTATGATGGGATGTCTGGTACTCGTCATCTGGTTCCTGAAACGGCGCCTGTGTGAGACACTGACCAGGTGGTCATGTGCCTGCCTCCCATGTCGGAAGGTAGCTCAGACCACAGAGCCTGCCCAACTTCCTTAGGGTCAAGCAGATTCCATGGAGATGTGTGCTGTTTCGAGCACAGTTCCAGCCCCGCAGCCGACCTCGAGGATGACAGCCACTACTTGCTTTAAGAATTCCATGATGCGTCGAAGTGATTATATGTTGATGCCAAGTGGCAAAAATTAAAGTAGAGTCAGTGAAAAGCCGAGTATGGTGCGCGGAATTTTGGAAATTTAATGCTACAGCAATTAATATTACACTAGGAATCCGATATTCCAGAGAGCAACAAGAAAAATGTCATAATGTGTTTATTCAATTGTTTGATTGTAATGCAATGATTGATTGATTTTTTTGAAGATAATTTAACTCATGTATGAAAACAATTTTAACTATTGTAAGATTAATCAATGAACACAAGATACATTGTGTTATGAACATATATATTCCACAAAATGATATTTCTTTGTTCAATTACTCTATGAACATTACAAATAAATTATGATCAAACTATTTAATAGTCTTGGTACACAAGACAGAGATGTAACAAATATTTGTAACAAGTGTTGATGTTATCCAATATGTATATTGTGTATGTGATTTGTTTCAGCTGCACTTTGGAAAATTACAAAGGCGAATTTCAATAATGAGGAAGGTGACATGGTACTACCCATTTTAAGTTCAGTTAATTTTAAAGTTATTTGATGGAATAGTAATCAACTCATTCCCTTTTATTAACTTTTATGATTCAGATGACCATGAGTATGGAAGCAATTTCATTAAACTTCAAGAAAGAAGACTCCTGTGTCAACATCGCTGCTACACCAATGGCTGTTAGTTGGTCGACCAGAAATCTGAATTTCCGTTGCTGGCGAGTCCACATCCTGTTGTTTCTGATAGAGCAGTTGCACTCCCAGACTCTATACTTCAACCAGCTTCACTTTGATGACCAACTCACATATAGCTTCAGCCACATATCTTTCTAAAGTTTTGCTCAGCCTGAACAAAACTTTTCTAAAAGAGGGAGTGATGTAGTGCCGTGGGCACTCCACCAGCTTTCCAGTTCAGAGAGAGAACATTTTAATGACGTATTTTCGCAACTTATCAGGTTCTGCGGTGCCTGCGACAGGAAGCTGCATCCACTCTAATACTGCCTGCGGTGATTTCAGCACCGCGTGACTGCGATTGCTAACCACTTTTGATGGGAAATACATCCTGTTCTTCACTATATTTTCGTCCCATGACTCCTGCAATCACGTGCAATCACTTTGGGGCCTTGTGCAAAGTTCCAGTTCATTGGCTGATGCCCTATTCTTGCTCTCTCATTGGTGGGCGACTCTTCTCGCCCTGACTTCTCAGTGGTGAGAAACTGCTCATGTGCGACTTCTTGGTGGAGGGAGACTTCTCCCCACCACACTCATGTTGCTTTGTTATGCCATGCATGGCCTGAGGATGAGACACTTCAGCAGAGGATGCTAGAAACTGCACATCACCGCCTGGAACGACTCGCCTGAGCTACTCTGAGACTCCACTCTCCTTCATCACCCTGGCTATAGAATGAATTTGTTTCCATTGCCATTATTAGTTTGTTTTATAATAACAATTCCCATGTCGTCTTCCGCCACATCACCAAGTAAATGTATAATTAAAAGTGTAACAGTTTCAGTGGTTGATTCAATTAAATGTGTTAAATAGACTTAGAAAATTTCTTATTGAGTGTTTGTCCTCAGCCCTAGACTGCTCGGATATCACATCAAGAACTGAAGCCCACATTCTGTGATAGCATCCATTCGTCAAGGAGAGAGGGTACCAGTTGACCTTGCGTGCCACTGGTTCTTTATTTGCCACCATCCCAGCCTGCAGAGAACGTCTAGCAGCCCGTGGAGCAGCAACCGGAGCAGCAGCAGCAGCAGCAGCAGTTCTTGCAGTTCTTGGCTCAACTGTAATAGCTCCAGCATACAGAGCACAGTCAGTAAGTCTGCCCAGTCTCTCAGCCAGCCTAAAGTCATTGAACGCAAACCGCAGGCCTCTAAGCCAGCACCCTCGCCAGTAGCTAAGGCCGTCGTCGACTTTTTACCCAGTCATCAGCCAACATGGCCTCTGTTAGTTTTAAAATGGCCTGCTGTACGCAAGTAGAATCAGCCGGAATCACCCTTAGTAAGTGTTCACAGCCAGCACTATCAGAGTACCCTGTACTGACATAGAGTAAAAGCATCCCGACCCTGATAGCATCACACGTCAAAACTTTTTCTTAATTCTTCATATTTAAATATTCTTATGGTTTATTATGTACTATCATTGGAAATGCTGATATTGGCATTTGATGCTGGTAATACAGTGGTTATGCTAAAAGTGAAGACAGGAAGACATTAAAATTACTGGCTCTGATCAGTAGAGACTCTTGGCACAGATAGAGGGCTGCAGGTTGAAGGCATATTATAGGTGCCGAACACCCCTTAAAGTCACAATCATGTAGTTGAGTAGTGCGTATGCTGTGTGTTTACAAATTGTGACACAAAACATTAGCTTAAACCTGAGGGTTTCTTTCGCCACTGTTACATTTTGTACTCATTAATTTTATTTACTTCTGTGTCTGTGACACATTTAAGAGGCATAACATTCTGTAATGCTCTAGTCATTCAATTAAAATGACTAGAGCGTTACAGAGTGCTTGAATGTTTATACACAGTACAACTGCAAATACCAATTTCATATCAATCATGTACAATGGAAAGAGACCTGCATATGTAACAATGCAAATGAATCATAACCCTAAGCAACCCACATATTCAATGTAACACCACAAGGCAAATATCACATAAAAATGGACACGCAATTCTTCCACCCCATCTGTAACAGAATAGTGAAACAGACTGATAATATAATTTTTTATGCTTTGGGTTTTCTGTGCGGGAATTAAGCAACAATAAATGTTGTAGTAAAAAAATTACTATATGCATGTTCAGAATTAGGTTATGTTTAAAAAATTATGGTGCATTTTAAAATACAACATATTTCATGGGTATATTTCCAAATGTTTTGCTACACTGAAAATTATGGATATGGAAAAATATGTTAAATATTTGCATCTGCAAACATTTTTTCACTATATCTTTCTGAACATAATCCACAACAACCCAATTGGAACATATCTTGCATTACTTGTCCTAAATTTAGGTTTTTGGAAATATTGAGATCAGACTTTCCATATTCATATCCACATCATAAAATGAGTAAACACTGTGACATTAGGCTCCTTCACATTGATATCTGAAATCAGAAATAAACTATTAATTCTGGTAAAGTGTTTATCTGAGACAGCCTATATGGGTGTGCCTATACCTGCTGCTATTGTGGATGCTCACATTTGAATACATATTTAATGACCTCATGCCAATTTGCATCAAGGAACAAAATCTGAAAATTTGCCTTCACATATCAATGTTTTCATATCATTCTTTCCAGGAATGCAGAATGAATAGTTTAAATATTCATAGTGTAATACACAGCAATAAGAGATTTTTTTTAATTCATTCATTTGTAAATTAAGTGAATTTGATGGATGTTATTCTGCTAAATTTGTCATTCATATGATAATACAGATCTGTAAAATATTTTTTTAATGCATTCATTTGTGTGTTAAGTGAATTATTCTGCTAAATTTGGCAGTCAGTTCCTTGATATCTATGTTGTGAGGTTAAGTAATTTTTTTTACATTTATGAGAACCATTTAAATATAAAAATAAAATACCCTGAAAAGTCTCCTATTAGAGCAGTGAAGGTTAAGCAGATGGGATCAACATAACTGCCACTGACCATATATCATAACCACTATTTGCCTGGAAACCTACACTTTCTTTCATTGTGCAAGTTTATCGTTATATGGGCATATTTTTATATACGGTACTTGTTTTTTGTGTGTATGCATCAAGATTCAGGAATGTACTTTACTAATGATTCTGACACATGTAAGCTCTTCAAATTTTAAAACTTCCTTTTTGAGACACTATCAGAAACAACAAAAATACTTTAATAAATACAGTGTATAACTAATCTACGACCTCAATATTGCTTTTGTACTGCTGGAAATTTTCTTAGTTTTGCTTTATTCAGCACTGCAGACCATGTGTTACAGTAGCTATCTAGGAGCACACAGCCACACTGAGTAAGTAACTGTTTTACTGTACAGCTAAGAGTACTCACAGTGATGCTTCGCTGCTGCTACGGCTTATGTGGTGAGCTCTCTTCTGCAGTCGTTTTGAAATATTCTCTGTGGAGTAAGGGTTGTTTGCCAGCGGGGGTGCGCTTTCCCATTTCTTGTGCTCTCGTTCTGCAATTGTTCCTGGTGCGAAACAACAAAGTTAAATCATTACAGTGATGCTTATCCGTGTATGCTGTGAATACACGCAAACTACAAAGTAGGACTTATTTTCATATTTAGGTCTGTGCCCTTGCACTACCTCATGAATTGCCAGAATTGACAAAATCTCATGATCAAAATGTGATGTAGAATTCTGTTTACTGTACCGTATTCTGTGTGTATCAGCTGCACATTTAAAAAAGTAAAATACGAAAAGTGGGGTGCGGCTTATTAACAGGATATTCGTATGAAAAAATTTTTTATCCTGAAACACGTTCAGAAAACATTCACTAATATATAGTACTCATTAACATTTAAAAAATAATTTTCTAAGGAGCTGAAAAATATTAAAAACAAATGCATAGCTAGCAAATCACATGCAATAAAAAAAAGATGACTTTGGGCATGGCATTTATAGCCTAATGTAAACAAACATGCCTGCTTGCATTTTGCTTCTCCAATAACAGCAAAGTACATTTTCTACTGCATTAAAACTTGGTCAAAGTGTAAGAAATGTGCTACCTATGATTCCAAGCCATGTGGTTTTGACAATTCAATAGGAGAAATGCATTATTACTAGATTTAGAAAATAACAACTGTATAGTTGGCATGCACATTCTGTATCATATCCCCTCTTTTACTGTAACATAAAGGCTTGTAAAAGACGTGGGAAACACTGCTGATTATTGCAAAAACACATTGCTTATATAAAAGGTCCCATTCTCCAGCCATAACAAAAAAAACTTTGTGTACAAAGCTGAACAGTTATTGTCATGTCCATTTAAACAAATTCAGTAAGTTGCAATTAGTAGTTCTATGTACTGTAATGGCCAAACCTGATTAATTCTGATGCTACAGAGTTATTCACAAAATGTCTAATGCTCTACAATTTTCTGCATAACTTTTCTCAATATGACCTATTAATATAAACATAAAAAATATCATCAGTGGAAATTAATACATTTTATA
Organism: Dryococelus australis; assembly: GCA_029891345.1. Classification (NCBI taxonomy): domain Eukaryota; kingdom Metazoa; phylum Arthropoda; class Insecta; order Phasmatodea; family Phasmatidae; genus Dryococelus; species Dryococelus australis. The sequence goes on along the minus strand of CM057002.1, from coordinate 76,066,648 downwards.
TAATAGCTCTATACACTGACAAAAAATAACATAAAATTCATTTTTGTAGGTTTCTGTAAATCCTCAATTAAAGATAATGGTCAGTAACAGTTATTTTCCAGTGCTTAAAACTAGAGATGAGCCGATACTGATACCCGATATTACGTTATTGGGTATCCTCTCTGAACCAATTTTCTTCGTAGCTGATATTATGACCGATATTTTCATTTATGCTTGGCAGTAGCACTAGAGGGTAATAGGGTGGCTACTTTGGAGTAAGACAGGCGCAAATGCTTGATGGCTTACGGTTTTGGTACATCAGGAGACATGTGATGGGTTGGATGGGAATGGGTTCATCAATTACCAGGCTAGCGGGCACAATGCCTTCTTAAACATTTAGTAAAATCATGAGAGCAGGTAAACAGCCTTTAGACAGCTGGCAAAATAAAAAGTGCACAGTTACAAAACACCATTTTTTATTCCACTGGTCCCTCAGTTGAGGCACTTACATTATGGTCTCCAGTTTTGGCGTGGATAGCTCCGAAACAAACCAAGATGACACAAGGCCTACATGGTAAATTAAATGTATGTTACGTCCCGGCAGTGTAGCAAACGGACAAGCTTGTGGGGTGGCTCTACTCTATGGGTGAAGTTACATTAAAATTATGTTCCGGTATAATAAATCAGCTATTGCCTCTACATGTTTGGTGACAAATGGATGAAGTCCGGAGAGGCCGCACACGACGTCCACCCCACGAGATGGTCAATACCCTACTGAGGACGAGTTGGCGCGGAACTCACTGAATGGCCGAGCCTTCCCACGCACACACAAAAAAAACTCTTAATTACTAAAAACTGTGATGATGAATGAAATGGAATGGCTATATGCAATGCTGATGGGATGGTGTGCTCTGTAGTGCATGGTTTGTGAAGCTGATTATGTCATAACACTTCAAAATGGCTGGCGTTTAACTTAATATTACTGGGTGCGAAAATACAAACATGATTACTAATCATAATAATAAAGTGAGGTTATCTCACCACGTGGTCAGTGCATTAGGGCTACCAACCAGGGGCCCACATCTCTACATAACCTGTGTGTGTATGATAATGGAAAACTACCAACCAATACTGAACATTAATACTGGCTATCAAAAGAAATTAATATTATAAGATATATGTGGTACACGCAAACATTCACCCTTAAGCGCGATATAAATAAATATAGAATAAAAAATGCCCTGTAATGACAGTGAAAGTGCTGCATTAATACTCTATGTGACACTGCGTATGAAAATAAATATCTCTGGCACGTGACATAAAACCATAAATACACACAACAACACTGGAAAATGAATCCTTATATGAATTGCTTGAATATTCAAATGATACGCACTGGAATGATTACATAATGAAAAACATGGTAAACTGCAAAACGTAAAGAAACACATACAAACGTGGAATGCCAGACGATACATTCACTACACTCATTGTGTTGTACACGTAAATGAAATAAAATAAAAGGCCATGACAAAATTAATAAATATACAAAATAAAATCACTGAAGCACTACAAAAAAACACACACACGCATGCACAGAACACTCTTCGTGCGTTGCACTGCCCTCACGTGGGCGGTGGGTGAACTGCTGGTGGTTGTGGGAAGAATGGTCTCGAGGGGACACCACATGGTACATGTCATTATGCTGCAGTTGTCTTTCTTATTCTAAGAACTAAACTGACAGCCACTCAACAATGTGGAAGGGAGGGTGGGAGAAACTACACTGCTGCAAGATAATCACCTATGGGAAGTGTGAGGGAGAGAGATGATGCTCCCACCCCACTGTGGCATGCTGTGACAGATGTACGAGATAATCATCTACAGTCTGTATTGCAGGTCGCCGAATTACCAGCTTTGCAGGGGTCACACTGCAGCTCCATCTTGTCATTTCAGTATTTAAAATCTTTTAAAAGCAATATTAACTCTGACGTTCATTACCTAGCAACTGGTAGTGCTTTAATTTTACTTTCAGGAAAATAAGGGTGTGCTGAATTTAAAAGTATACATAATAATTTTTAATTTTCTGAGTATAAACAAAGATGAATTAGGCTGAAAAATGTGGTACACAACCTTGCAGATTTAATATTTTATCTGATAAGTTTAAAACATTAATTGCTTAAATTGCCCTGACCTAAGATTAAAGATATATTACTAAAGTATTTTTTGAGTGCTGCTTTTATTCTCAGATTTTGAAGAATTTATGCAAAGTTAATTTACCTATTGTTTTGTATGTTTACTTAAAACATCAAATAGTACATAGTGTGACACTGACTTTAACACAGATTTCCATCAGCTTCCAAAATACTTTTAGTGCTAGTAGAAGTCTTTCAGTTCATTACTCATACGTTCATTGTATCTGTATCGGATATCGGCAAGGAAGTGTCGGTTCGTACCGGTATCGGTAAAAATCTGTATCGGCTCAGCACTACTTAAAACCACATTGTAAAGCTACAACTTAAAGTATCCATTCTAAATATTTCTCCATGGAACAACTATGCACTATGAATTTGTGTTGTGCTGAAAACTGATACATAATAATATTATTAGGATATTTTTAGCATGCAGTTATACAACAATATGATTTCTAAAAGAGCAAAAGACAGTCCAAAACAAGAGAAACCAACCCATAGAAACTAGAAAACCTAAAATAAGGTTACCAATAAATATCCTTATTAAAATTTAAAAAAAAAATTATAAAACAAAAGCTATTCTAATACCATTACCATTGTTATTAAGGAAAACTGAAAGTGGATTAAATATCGTTGGGAAGACAAGAACACAGACAGGGGCAAGAAAGTTACACTCAAATTATTTATTTACCATTCCACTCCTCATTAGAAATGTCACAGTCTACCACTAACACACATTTTGAATAGCTTTAAGTCATGTTTTTTTTGTAGCTGATAAAGAGTAAATTGTATGAAAGACGGTATCACAGCAAATATTTTCAGAGATGCTAGTATGCAAATATTTTTAAAAATTGGCATTATGTCACATTGTTGCTCCTGGGTGAAGGTGGTGCAAATCTGGCAATACTGAGAGGCAAGTACGCCCGGGACAGAGCTGATGGGCACATTGCCGCCCTCCTCTTTCCTCCCAGGGCACGAGCAGGGTAAGGAGGTGGGATGCGTAATGTGGAGAAAGCTTTCCCCTCATCACAACACAACTGGGCATGGTGAGCTGGTCATCCACACACACACCGATTGTCCCCTCGAAGGTAACCCTATTCTCTGCCTACTGGAACCCTCTCACGTGCACGCTGGGTATGACGACCTAGTTGGCCTCACATGCCAAGCAGGAGTGTTTCGAGGCTGTGACACATTGAGTGTGGCAAATTGTTCGGCCACATACACCTATTTTTATCTAGGTTTTCCTGAGTAATTTGTTTAATGGCTGGAGCATATAAAGATATTAACATTAAGTTGTTTCTAAAAATTCACAATGAGGAGCTTTATTTATGCGGTGCTGTATTTTATTAAGTACTAATATTAGAGTTCTCATGCCTGTAGTTATTATATAATGCTTGTAAGTTATATAATTGTTTATGCAGGTATAATTTTACTTCCTGTATTAAATTCACTTTAATGCTGACACCAGTTGGCAATGTGGTGATAGTGCACTGGCTCAGTATTACTCTAGAGACTAGGGAAACTGACTCTCCTAAACTAGATAATTAAGAGCTGAGATCACCCTTCAATGGGGACGTGGTTCGATTATCCACCGCAATACTCGTGCGTGCACCTGTTAAGTACTTGGATGTGCACACAAAAGGCAAATCAAGTAGGGAAGGCATAAAGTAAAAGAGAATGACTGGACCACAAAGAGTGTTTTATTCCATCTTTAGGATTGTACAAAACATATATCTCCAACCTGTGCCTGCTAATGTCTGATGGAAGAGGGACCAAGTTTGCCAAGCTGTATATCACAGGGCAGTAACAAGGTTTTAACAGTGTCTCAGGGTGAGAGCGACCCCAGCACGTACTACTATGCCTGGCGCAGATGAGGCACTCCAGTCAACACTTGGTTATGTTAGAGAAGGCTCTGTGATAAGAGCTTCTACTATGTGTTGAAAAACACAAGTTGATATGCTACCAAAAGCAGAACACACTAAGCCAAGCAAGTTTTGCTGAAGGCAATTGTTCGTAGGTAGTGTGGCGAGATAGCAAGTGTTACAGCTGGAGTCTGACATCCGGCTCGTAACTGCTAATTGCCCGGTTGGAGGGCGTGCAAGGAAATAAATAGTGCTCGAGAGCTGTGGCGAGCAAGGGGCAGCGGGAATGAGCCGCATGGAGGGGAAACCTCCCCTGATGCGCGACCAGTGTGTGCATTTGGTGCCTGCCGGCCATGGCAAGCCAAGCGAGGGGGTGGGTCCTCCCACTCGAACTAGGCGTGGTTCAGAACTCCAACCTATCTGAAGTCTGATGACTTCCACCGTAATTTTGTTTGCAAGTTGCAAAATTAGTTTTTCACGTGGTTATGAGGTAACTGCACCACGCTGTGGTTTACCCAAGAGAACGTGGCTGGGAGTATGGGGGGTCACATCGTCAATGTCTTCTTCATGATCCCAAGCTGCAAACTCATCACAACTTCAGGTTGGGCGGACAGGTCGCACCCGAAGTGTCTGCTGATGGACAGGGGGGCTTGACATGCCACAAGCACTGTCGGGTACATATCCAAGCCTCAGTCTCTGGTATACCATAGCGCCGAATGCCACAGCTCATTTTGTCTCTGTACCGTTCCTATTTACAAGCGAGTCAACTCCTTGCTGCCTGAGAGACAGGCAATCCGCACAACGCCATGCTCCAGTCTGAAAGGATGAACCCACCCACTCGCTTGCCTTGCCCTGGCTGGCAGGCACCGAACACATACACTCGCCATGCATCAGGTGGGGTTTCCCATCCTTGCGGCTAGCTCCAGCCACCCTTCTCTCGCCATGTCTCTTAAAGCTATTTATTCCTATGCACGCCCTCCAGGCAGAGCAGTTTGCAAACCATTCTGAATGGAGCATCTTCTGCAACTCTTGCTATCTCACAACGCATACCATACTGCTTGCTTTCAGCAGTAGCAGTTAGATTTAACGTAGAACATTACTATTGCCAGTATCTGTGTTTCTCAACACACTAGGCGAAAGCTCTTGTCGCAGAGCCTCCTCCATTTAGAGTATTGACCACGTGCCTCGTCTGCACCAAACTTGGTTTTACCAGGGTCACTCTCTCCCTCATTTCTATCTATATCTCATTGTTGCCCTGCAGCAAACAGCTTGGAAAACTTGGTCCCTTGTCCATCAGATGTTAGCAGGCACAAGTCGGAGATACATGTCTTGTCAATTCCTACTGGCAGAATAAAACATATGCAGACCTTCAAGTTGTCCTACTTTCCCTACTTTTTTACTACCATGTAATGGTGGTAGAAGTATAGTTTTGTAAGATTTACTACATATTGATGAAAGGTGAAGGGCAGCCAATAGAAGCGTTTCCCAAGATTATAACCAGTATGAGAGTAAGTTACTTATTTCCATGCCTGCCCCAATGAAGAATAACTGAGTAGCACTTTTCTTGTTGCTCCAGCCCCAGGCTATTGAAGCACAACTATTAGGAAACTTTGGCAGCAGTGGTTGTGCAGAAAATATTCTGAAATAATAATCGTAATAAAATAGTTTGCTCTTTACTCAACAATACTGCTGTACCTTATGACAAGGGATCAAATGTTTTGTTCTGTAAGTTCTGCAAGAAATCGGTGAGATGTGATAATAGGGGGTTGAGCCAGCTGCTTTCTTATGCTGAAACAAAACTTCATTTATTTCAAACTAGAGACTTTTTAGTGGAACACAAAAACAGTTGCAGAAGGTGATTTTTCCAAGGAATTCGTCTGGTCCCACATCATCAATTTCATTATGGTTACACAAAGAGAGAGTGTCACTAAAACCGAACTTATCTGGAGTTTAAAAACAACAGCTTTAAACTTCAGTTTTGCTTCCTCTCATTCCATTGGTGACACATTCAGGGAAATGTTTCCTGACAGTTCAATAGCTGGGAAATTTTTAATGAGTAAAGCAAAAGTGTCTTACATGGTTTCCGAAGCCACTGGCCCATATTTACATTCTCTCCTAGTGAACGATCTAAACTATTCATGCTCAGCATTTGCTCTCCAATATGATGAATTTACAAATAAACATCACGAAGCAACTAGATATCAAGATTAGGTACTGGTCCAAGGAAGACGAAAAAGTAAATGTTAACCACTTGGGTAATCATATCATGGGGCAGGCAAAAGCTAGAGATATTGTAGTGTGTATAATGAAATCGATGAATGAAAACAGTTTGATGCTCAAAGATCTTACAGCACTGGGGAGTGATAACCCAAATGTAAATAAAGCTGTTTTTGCTACAATTTGTGAAAGTAAGAAATCTCTAGGCCTACCCTCTCTTCTTTTAGACATGGGAACATGTCCTTTGCATTTGCCTTATGCTGCTTTTGGGAACACGGTGGTTGATTTTGGTTCCTGCTGCACAGAGAATCATAAGCCAGTGGCCAGCTCTGAAGAAGTACTATATCACATAATGGGTTCAGAAGTTGTGTTCAGCTTAACCAGTCACTTAGTTGGGGATATTTGAGAAAAATTATAATATTTCCATAAAAATATTTAACTCAGATCTTCATTTGCTGTAAAATCATGCCATTTGTATTATGATATTGCTGGACAGGAAGATTGCGTGTACTTTTGACAAATTATAGGAAAAAGTTTCACTCCTACTTTTGCCTACTTTTTAATCAAAAAGTCCTACTTTTCCTACTTTTTGGATTGGGAAAGTTGCTGAATGCTCTACATATGTCTACCAAGTAACCTCTTTTTTGTCTGATCTTTCTCTTTTGCTTTCACCTCCCGTTCCTCGCGTTGCCTACTGTGTGCATATCCAAAAATCTATTTCTAGGTGCACGTTCAAACACAGCGATAGAGTGTTGATACAAAGTTCCCACTGAAGGGCACGTCCACCTCTTGTCAAAGTTTAGTTAGCTAGTTGCTGGCTGGTAGTGCCACCCTTCTAACATCACTGTGACAAGGGGCAAAATAACCTTTCTCTGAGGCTTGAGATCAAACACGTTGAGACATTACGACTCTCAGGATACAAGCTGGTCACGTCGCTTACCTGAAAACTGTTGAGTCCCTATTATGTGGGGAACGCTGTGAACCCGAAGGGGCAGTTGAGGTCTGTAGCTGGTCAGACCACTCAATCAACTTCTCGTAGAGGGGGATCAGAGGGTCCTCACCCCAAGACGCTTTAGACCCGAGCACCGTCCTTCGTAAAGTGCATGTTCCTGCGCTGAATGAGCGATAGGACTCCAGTGGAGGTTTACCGCAAGGCACCGGCTCCAGGAAGAGTAGATTCCTTCCTGGATGGACCGTGCCAAATCTGTCCTACTCTGCATTGCTACGTAAATGTGAACAATAATAATGATCGTGCTTGCGCCTCCAGGACACCCACTAGATCCTTTAAATAGTAATAACTTATTTAGTCGCATCTCAACTGTATTACCATAGACTAAAGATGAGGTAGACCAATCTCATTGGCTGTGCACAATCAATCTCCGTGTCCAACATTCTCTGAGATTTAACGTTAACATCACTGGACATGCTTAGCTGTGTTCCCACAGCAAATTTCCTACATACCATGACACCGGGCAGACCAAAAAAAGACTGCCAAGATCACAACTGCCCAGGCTACGTGATCTGGTGAACACGGAAGAACTAGAGGAAGCCACCATTTTGCAATGGGCCACGTGCATGCCCACGCACAGCTGGAATTCAGTACCTGCAGCACCAACATCAAGAGACACCTGGTACAGCATACCTAAATCAGTTTCGCCTATTTCCGCCACATCCCCAAAATGTGCTTTACCAGCATTCACTCAGCCTACTGGCACACCACTAGCTAAACAGCTCTCATTCAGCACCACTCGGCTTGCTACCTCAAATATTGTCCCTGTCAGGACCCATTCAAGGACAGCCCTCAGCCTGGCTCCACTATCCTAGTTCCGAAATTTTATCAAGCTGTCAGCCCAGCCCTCAAGATCCTGAAAGTAATAAGGTAATACGGAGACTCCGAGACTCCGTTTTCGTGGTCTCTAGAGGGATACTGGACCTGTACACATTCATTGTCACCTTGTTGAGTGTATTAAGGAATCAACATCAGTTGCCCCTAAGCGAGTACTGGATACCACCAGCACACTGGGACACCTACCCTGATTTATTCCTTTCCCGAGAGAGTATATCAAGAGCTGCACTGGCCACAAAGGGAGGAGCAACCCCGCAGAAGATACCTGTACTGAAGGAAGCCAAGTTGTATATACGGCCAGACGTGCCCCTAGATTGACAGTTGTCTTGTACGGTCAGCAGCTCACTCTAACACAGCCGTGGTAGAGCTCTCTGCTGCCATCTTCCTCACGAAGAATCAACAGCCTAGAAGTCTTCCAGAGCAGCTACCAGCTAACCACAAAGAAGTCTTCAAACTTCCTATACACACACTCCACTTTGGAGAATTTCCCCCAAGTACCCACAGGACAACATAGTTGACAGTTAGGGTCCGAGCCACTATCCTGGCTATCTAATTCATTTGCTCTAGTTCTTTATCAACAGGTCCCCTTCACCTGTCTTAATGGAACCTCCCCTGGTTGCTTAAAAACCACGAGTGTGTAGGAGTTAGAATGGGTGACCGTGATTATTCTATTTAAATAAACACATTTGATTCTGACCATAGTGTTCCAGCATTTTGATTCTAGGATGAATTGTAACCTGTCTATGACCTAGTAAGCACCATCCCTCAAGGGAGAGGCAGGTAACCAATATTTAAACCATATTTCTATCAATAGAGTAGGACTTTGGGATTCCCTTAAGCACGCAGTACACATGTGAGAGAAACACCATATATATGCTGGCCAACCATACTGTAGACCAAGTGTGCAAAGGTACTTTGTGCATACTTACAGTGGAGCCCTCTACTAGGTACACTTCACAAGGATGCGCGTAGGCCACCCAAGTTAGCTAACCCACTCCATCCACCACATGAAATTCGCTGGTTGGCATGCCAGGCCTGCCGAGTAGTGACCTGGTCACATCCAAGCGACTCACAGCGAAGCAGTAGAGCCATCCCAAGTCAGCTAACCCACTCCATCCACCACATGAAATTTGTTCGTTGGAGAGATAGGACAGATGCAGTGTGACTCGATTGCCTCTGGGCACACTTAGCTAGGGATTCTGTCACCTGCCTCTGCTTTGCCACAGTTGCAAAGAGGAGAGATGAAGTGGAGTGATAATAAGGCACCTAAGACTTCTACAGCCAATCAGTTAATAAGTAACCCATCCCAGTCAGCCTTCAGGTACTCCTCCTCTCTGGAACTGGCACAAGCTGCCCGTAGACTGCTGGGACCTCACTTCACAGTTACCCTCACACACCTTTTTGAGCTGCCCCAGAAGATCACCACAGAGCCACACCCTGTCGTCATCAGACTGTGCCTGCGTAATGTCCGCTGACACCAGCTACTGCCTCCAGAAACCAAACAGCCCAACTACCTCCGAAGACCACGTCGACGCCCACCACACCACTGGTCACCCTAGGATGGGACATCCAACATTGACACTAACCGTGCATTGTCAGTCAACCCAGGGTACAGCCCAGACCAGGTAAGCCAACACCAGCCATAATATTAGTTGGCTTCACTGACAACTATGTACCTTGCTGACGGCCTACCCGTCCAACCCTGACCCTGTACACAGACTGATCAAAGTCAAGTGTAGCAGTGTTCCCACCTCAGTAGAGTTGACAGTGTCACTGACCTGACACCTTAAGAACCCTTGAGCACATGTGATGTGTTCCAACTCTGCCTTAACCGTCACACGTCAACTTAAGCACCGAACCTAAATTCGAAGCTTGTACATATTTACATTGGCAAATGAGTGAATCTCCCCACCAGTCAGGAAACTGAATGGAATAATGTGCCATGTTGTGTACAACGTTGTATAGTACATGGTGTGAAATGGAGAAACATCAATAATCTAAAAATAACTCTTCCATTCCTTCAGTTGCCCATTACCATCCCACACATTCCTTTCTCCTTCAAATGACTTTGTATTCAATACAAAAATCTTATTAGACACCGAGCAAAGTACATCAAGCAAAATTTGTGTAAAGTTTTGTAGTTGTGAACAAGAAGGCATAGTACTGAAAACTATCGCAGTCCCAACTTAGAATATAGCAGTTAGAGTCTAACCCAAAACTATTACCAAATTTTATTGAAGAAAAAAAAAAGAATGGTACTTATTATATTTCTCAGCCATGCCCTTGTTTTTAAAATATAATACAGGGACAAAACTTTGTAGCTTGGAATTAATTAAATAAGATCTGTAGGTGAACTAGAGTGATTGGAATGACTGTAGAGTAAGATATTTATTATTGATGAGTGAACATTAAATTGTGTAGTAGACTGCGGTTGTAGTGTTCCCAACGGTGGAAAATCTGAATTTAATGTTGGCAGGTGCTACTGTAAGGAGACATGAAAGAAATGTGGACGGAGGAAGAAGAGCCTAGAGCAACAGCCCTCACACAATTCAGAAATTATCTGTTTATTTCACTTGGTTTAAGCAGTATTACAATTATATAAGTCTTGAATGGCATATTTATTATTCAGTGGTGCCAGGCATCCAAGTGTATCAAGCCTCACAATATTTTGCTGTGACTTGTAAAGAATGAAACAGTAGAGGGGATAATAATCCGCCCTGCAAAATACTGGTCTGGCACGAAATCAAATGCAATTAAAATACATTCAACAGATTTACCTACCCCCAGCTACTACAAATGTTTGTTTTGAAATTCTGATATTTAATTTACTATATGTACATATTGTTACGGAGTGTTCAAATTCAAAATTATTCACACTGGATTTGGTGGGAGATGTACTGTTCTATTAGAAAATATTTGCACCTTTAATCCCTCATTTTGTCACTCCCTTACAAAAATTGCATGCTGAGTAAACATTATCTTACAGTACTGGCATGCAGTCATCTGGTTGGTCAATACCTGGCCTTGGTGGCATGGACAGAACAAGGTCGCTCTGAGGTCTCCCATCTTCTTCGTCTGATCTCAAACCATTTTCTCCTGGTTTTGATTGTGCAGGAGCAGCAACACTTCTGTAAAGATAAGAAATATGAGATAAAACAAAATCAATTTTTTGGCTTCAGATATATTTAAATTGTTTGTTCTCATAAAATAAGTTATGTACTTAGAACATAAAAAAAAATCATTGTTTCCTTTTTCTTTCAATGTTAAAAAATATATAATTTTCCACTAAATTAATTTTTTAAATAAATAAATGCATTACAACTGAATTTACTGTTGGATATAACTCTCCTGATTTCCAGTGGTTGTCATATTTTATAATGTAGCCAGATAAAGGAGCAGAGAAGAGCAAAATGATATGAGCAGAGAAGGCAGGTATGCTCAGTAAATAACAGTGGCGATAAGGTGGTTTTCTTCAACAAAGTTATGAGAGTTATGGTAGCAATGGCATTATTGGTTGGATGGACAAGTCTGATGAATGTTCAGAGGATATTTTTTCAGATCTGATGCAGTTACAGCAACATTTCAATGCAAATTCAGTACCACAAAAAAGCATTTTGTAATGTTTTTGTCAGTAAAATGAAAACAAGTCTTTGGTTTCATGCACAACTTAGTAGTTCCAGATTAATCAGGCAATAAATCTTTCACACAGCTAGCGGAGGTTCTTGAAAATCATTTAGTTTTCTTGGACTGAAATGATTGTGGGATCGCTAAAATTTCAGGATCAAATACAATTAGAGAATGAGTTGTTAGTCAAGTTCTCTATCACCATTAAGCACTCAGTGGCAATGTGCAAGATGGGCACTTTTTGAAAGAAGAGTTGCCAACCAATTTCACTCCTCTGTACCTCCTCAAAAATTTTTTAAAAATAATACAAAGGTATTTTTTTATTTGAAATTCACAATTTTTAAATGTCAACATGGTTTTGTAAAACATACGTTTACAGCCACTAACATATTTACTTTTTTAATTCAGTTTATAAAGAAGACACTTCCAGAGGAAAAGATATGTTATTTATTTAGATTTTTCTAAGACATGCAGCAGTCTGTGCAGGAGGGGTGGGGGGTTGTGAGCATCAGTATAGCCTTTTGATAAGAATACTAATGTAATTTAAAAACAAAATTAATTTTAAAATTTAAAGTTTTTAATATTAATATCAAACAGTTCAAACTTTTTTTTAAAGCTCTTAACACATCAATGTAATATATCATTGTTTAATACTAGAGTTTTTTAAGGTAGGTATTGCAGCAAGGAATTCTAAACCCAATCTTACCCAAAATAACATGGCAATAAATTTTGAATGTTATTAAACTGAGACAAATTTGATCATCTAATACACCCCTGCTTATCTTTTGAAGCACACAGGGCTGAGGGATCAAGCTCTAGAAAGTATGAACCCCCCAACATTTAACAAGGCAGGCTCTCATCCTGTACCTGGAATGTTGACGGAGCACCGTACAGGTAATGGTTGGTGAGGTGAGGGTTGAAACCTCGGATGCCAATCTTTGTATTACACCAAGGATGTACACTAGTTACTAATCACTCATCAATGGAGTCACCTGAGGGATGCACACAAGTTCCAGGTTAGCTACGCGGGGGGTTCTTCCCACGTCGGAAAGGGGGACAATGAGATGTGGTATCTTGAAGCGGGTGAAGGGGAGGTGACTTGTGGATTGAGACCCTGACAAACAATTTGAACTTAACTTACTCTCATACACCATTCATATATGAGTGACTTGGGCAGCCTTCAATTCCTTGAATGCGAGTGTCGCATGTAGCATGCCTGAGAGAGATTAATCCCTCTTGAGCAAGGTACCAGCACAGATTGTGGGACGTGTAGGTTTACGTGTCGGGACAAAGTTAGCAACAGTAGGCAATACTCCTTGCCGACGTATTACCAGTGGATCTGCAGCAGGCGGAGCTCTCCTCTGCTCCAGTGGTGGTGCTGTGGGGGCCGGTGCTGCTGGGTAGGTCATAGAGGGATAGCAGTATATTCAGAGGAAAATGCTGATGGCTCTATGCCTAATATATCTGTGCCACTACGTAAGATTGTTAAATATTCAAAAGGCACACGTCCCTGTGCCCGGGTAGTGAAAGTAAGTAAGGAATCATTTTCTTGTGACTCTGAAATAGAATGACTGCTAATTTTTGATTCTATGAGGTGCAGTTCCTATTTAAAATGGTTCTTGACACCGGTTTTGTAATTCTTGGGCATGAGGCCAATCTACTGTTACACAAATTCTGATCCAATGTTAATTGCCACAAAAAGAACCTGTTATAGATAGTGGTCCTATAGTGTACGTTCAGGCACATGACTAGTCCCAACGCATCTTGCCGCTTAACCACATCTGGCCAATTCGCTAGCCCTAAGGGGTATAATATAGCAGATCACGTGAGCAGCCGCAATACCAAGGTGTATTGAGTTCCTACTAAAAGGCTCCCCCGAAGATTAGTCAGTATAATACCCTGGCCAAACTCGGAATACCACTCGGTGTTACTTGTATTTGCAGTCTGGCTGATATGCATAATTAAATGAGAATTTAAACTGTGGCTTAGACTTGAACTTGAATTCACAAGGGACACAAAGGTAATTAAAAGCTAGTAAAAATACGTCTCTGCCATTCAGTGTGTTTGTGGCTTTAATACATCTGCGTAAGCAATTACAGTAAAGTGAAATAATGACAAATGTGACAATGCCAATAACTTTTACCATGAGATACATTATTGCCGGATAAAATAAATATATTGAATACAAATTAACTGCAGAAGTTAAAGAGTATAATTAAATGCAAGTCAGACAAAGGCTGCCTGTTACCTTTATGTAATGTTCATTTGCTTGGTAGATAATTAAATATAAAGAATTATCATTAATAACTAATATAGCCCAGGAATCCTAGCTGAATTCTACGGAAAATGTCTAAAAGGGACCTTGTAATATGTGTATGAATTTCTCTACTCGAGAGATAAGAGCCGGCCCGGGCTAAAGCCTTAAGGGGACTATGTCGCTGTGACCTTAGGTTACCTGGAAGGTGCAGGGTTTAGGACAGGTTAGATCGACATAGGAGGTGCTTGAGGCGATGATGACTGGAGGCGTTGCTGAAGAGATGTCCTTCAGGGGAAGATGGCCTCTTGGAGAGCGTCGTTGTCATGGCAGCGGCATGGACGTAGGACGACTGGTCCTTAGTCAGGATGCCCTCAGCCTTTACAGCCAGAGTACGTTGTAAGCTTGTGACGTCACATGCATGGACCATGGATGATTATCTTCCCTCTTCGCTTGGTGCCTGGTGTGTGTCTAACTCAGGGTGCTCGAGTAGGCCGTGACCCTTTGTTGATTTTTCCGCTTCTCCGGCGGCACCAAATTCGAACTGGTGCACTCTTCTGCTGGCGAGCGCAGTGAAGTAAATTAATTTCGGTTCAGGAAGGGCGATGATATGACGGTTTTCTATGGATTCTGGTGGACAGTACAAGCTAGGAGCACGGGGTTGGACGTGTGTTGAGGCTCTGTCAACGTCCTGAAGTTCCCAGTGTCCTGCTTCCAGTACTGTGGGGTGACTTGCCATGTGGCCTACCATATTCAGATGGGGTGATTGCTTGATTCTGTAGTGCACTTTCTATAGCACATATGTCATGCATCACTTTAAATGAACTTATTTTGTATTTCTGGTGAATGTTATTTTGAAGATGTGGATTTAAACTTGTCAGAGTAAGGAAATTCCAAGCAGTTGAGCAATATTCTAATTTGGAGCACACTAGTGAATTATACAAACACAGAACAGGATTTGGAATAGTCGCTGAAAAAGTAAGTAATCAATTTAATTAAATTTTTTTAGAACATAGTTTTTTGCATAAGTAAATGTAAAAATCACAATTTTGCTGTTTTAGAAATGTACAAATAATGAAAACTAACGTACATACACAAATGAGATAATTTCTCTTGAAATAAGATGCCAAGAGCTACTTTAGGACGTCCATACAATTGGTAAAGAAAAATGTTAAGGCTATTTTAAAAAATTGGTGAAAATAAGGAAAAAGTTTGCATATTTTTAATTTTTGTAACTATGTCTGAATTTTTGTAAAATAACTTTTGCTTGTTAAATTTTTTACAAACAATTTGGTTTATTTCATTTGTACATTGCAAAAACAGTAAAATTTTGATGTTAATATGTCATTTTGCAAAAAGCATGCAATCTAAAAACAAATTTATTTGAGGAGAAAGTAGTCAGAGATAATGTCTGCAAGTTGAACAGCCTTAACATTGACACTGGTCAAGTACAGGATGGATAGCTGTAGAACAATAGCAACCCCAATGGACCTATCCTTAAAAATGTTTAAAGACAATTAGCAGCTTGAAAACAGGGAGCCAGAAACAAGATGTTGCCAACTGACAGGAAGCTTAATGTATGCAGCTGTAGAGACAAGATGGAATTTGAGTGCAAGAATTGGTTTTATGAGCATGTATCAAAACTATGCGAGTAATAGCTTTGGACAGCCCTGAAACAAATTCTGCCGTTCATTAAAGGAACAGTAAATCTGTCTTTGGTCTGCACATGTCAATCAACAAATCCAATATCGCAGGGATGTATGCATGCGACTGGGGAGGTGACACGGAAGATAGAAAATCAACCTCTGGGTTCATATTCCAAGTTATAGGGTGCACCTGCACATTGACGCATGCCCAAGGGGATGGGAATTAAAACAAATACTTATTGGGACTGGATGCATAAAACAATGACTTAAGATGTCTCAGGTTAAATGATATACAAACACTGGTAATGTATCTTCTGAGGAAGGATTTAGGCATCAAATTCACCTTTATAGTTTTGACTCTTGATGCCAGATTCACAATGTACATGGAGGTGCTTTAGGATTTAACTGGTGCACGGCCAGTGTACAGGACAGGTCTGGTGGCCTCCGAGGGGCACAAAGTCTAAATTTGGCCTAGTGCCTGGTGGTCTGATGGCTTCACTTTAGTGGGCTGAAACTAGGTGGGAAAACAACAGCGAAACAAGAAATGAGCACACATAGAATAGTAGGATTTCACATGTTAAAATAACATAGTAATAATAACATGGTGGCTTTGTACTACCTCCTAGACTAACTTTACTTTGACATGGAAATACTTAACCTGCGCAATTCCAGGTGAAGGCTACTTGGTTCTAATCTGATTGGGAAAATGGCTATATTTACTGTTAGAATTAAGTAATTTACAAATTTCTCCTAACTGACTATCTGTTGTTCTGAGGGATCAGCAAAAGGGGATGACTATCAAGGACCAAGCATGGTGCACCCACAGCACCAGCAACAAGACGAGTCACTTCCTCCTTGCGTGGACCACGTCAGCTCTTTCCACTCCCCTACTGCTTAAATTTTCTATTTACCTGTCATATGCCATGCCTGTATCTCTGAACATCTGCTAGATCCAAATATATTTAATTGCTCTCTTCTTTCACTTTTGACCTCTGTAATGTTACATCAATGAATTGCAACAGGTATGTGCATTGCAAGTGTGTCCATGCTCTGACACTGGGCTGGTCAAAAGAAGGCAGCAAAAATCCTCACTGCCCAATCCAGGTGTTCAAATGAGCAAGTGCCTAACACCCCGAGTGTTTACCTCTAGGAGGGGGAAGAGGCTGCTTTACTGAAATTGGCATTGCGTGTCTGTCTTTTTGGAACTAAACTATTGCTGCACCTCTGTATACTGCAAAATAAATATTTAGGCTGCAAAATACAAGTGTGACCTTTACACGAGGACAACTCCTCTGCAGGTAAATATGGTAATAGCCATTTGAGTTATATTTTACTTTAGGGGTGTGCGAATATTCAAAAATTTGAATAGTTACGAATAGTAATTTATGAATTATTCACATTCGAACTTTGAATATGTTATGCAAAAATTGTGAATAATTTACATTCCCGTGATCTTTGAATGAATAGTGCAATGGGAGTGAATGACTAGATGGATATTTTTGGACATTCGCCATCGCGATGCAGATGTCTGTCATGGGAAAACAGAACTGAACATGAAAAAATACTTAAATAAGACAAGCAACCTATGGACGAGAAAAATAAATCTACAATAATATAATAAAGAGGTAAAGTTTGTATGTTTGTTAGAGGTAATCTCTGGAACTACTTATCCAATTAAAAAAATAAAATTCTTTGCCTGGTAAGTATTATGGACATTCTGGATGAACATAGGCTACATATCATGACGTTATGACAAAAAGAAAAATTTTAAATACAAAAAATTTTAATAAATATAAAACCATTCAATTACAATTGTATGTACATTCATACTCAAAACTATAGATTTATGAAAGAAATTTTCAAATCACTTCATTAAAAATAATGTTAAAATTAATTTTCTTTTTTTAACTTACTATTACGGCAAAATAATTATATGTGCACAAAATTTTTTTGAAGAGAATTTAATTTGCGACTAAATTATATATTTTTGCCATACCTGTATTACTTTAGCAAGAATTGTTAATTTTTTACGCTTAATTTTAAATGTAAATTTAAAATTTTATAATAAAAAAATTATTTTCAAAATAATAAATAGATACCCAGTGAATTTAGAGTTTATTTTGTATACTAGAGCTCTTCTATTGTTTGTTTGAGCATTTGCTTAACAATTAACTGTTGTTAAGACATACTAAATAATATTGGATATCGCTTTTTTGAAAATGCTTAATGAAAAAGGTAATTGAATTTACAAATATATATATTTTTTTAATTTGTCTACATTACAAATTAATTATTTCACTTTTTATTTGATTGTTTACCATGCATAATACCAATATTTATTTAGTTAAATAGCCAGTTTAAACAGATAGTTATCTTACTGCATGTGCGTGGTTGCTATTAAGGATCAAATAGTATTTACAGACGACATCATTCCTAAAAGAAAATCACAACTTTATAGAAAAACGTTCGTGGCGAGGGCAGCTAAAATACGTTCAATTAGAGAGTCTATCGCGGAATGCTCGCAGAGGCTTACCAGTCAAAATATACGAACCTCACAGGCTCGTGCCAGGGAATCCAGCACCAAATGCTCTCAGTGGCTTGCTGTCCACTGAACACATACATTGGAAACACACGCTAGAGAGTCTAGCACTGAACGCTCGCAGCGGCTTACTGCGCAGAAACAACATGCATCCACATTTAGATTGCATAATCGAATTTTAACCCATGGTAATAGATTGACTTTCAATTATGATCCAAATATTGATTATGCTCAGCAGAGAAATATGCAAAAATGGAGCGTTGAATCCAATGTTATGTGCTGTACTGCGGAAAAAGTTGTTCTTCCCGAAATTCAGGACCCCCACAAACCATAAATAAGAAGGTATATTGTAGTAATACTCTATTTCAGATTACGTCATTCGCTGCAAAAGAAATATGAGAAAACAACTTTTTGCCTACTTTTAAGATAGAAGGACAGATATACCACGTGATGGGCAGTTTACATAGTATACAGAGAAGCTCTAACAAGTTAATATAAATTTAATAAAGCCTATAAAAATACTTTGGAATAAGAGGTTCATATTTCCTATTTACGAAAAAACAAAGTTAATTTGAGGATTATACTCCTCTGTACTGTTAATGCAAATTAAAAAAACTATTAAAAAAGATAACTAAGTCACAGGCGGTTGCTATTTAAAGTAATATGTTAAAATTAATTTTCTTACTTAAGTTGTAATGACTGAGAAATTTTTTTAATTACTTTCAAAATGTAAGATTTAAATTATGTAATAAAAATACAATAATAAAACCTATTAATGCTATTATTAATTATGTATATAAATTAATAAATAGATGCCCAGTAAAGCGGACGAGGTTACTGCTAGTATATGTATACAACACTGGAAAATTCCAAGAGAGAATAATGTCAAAAAACAGAACAGCAACTAATTACAAAAAATGTGTGTACATATACACAACCAACAGATAACACACAGAAAACAACACCGGCTAGAAACCTGCTCGAAAAATTAGGATCAGTATCGCGAGAAACATGGGTGAGACAGGGACCTTAATGTCTCTTAGATGCCCAGCCAGTAAACAAGACTGGCCTGGTGGGCTGTCTTGTCTGCGCGAAATCTACAGCCACTGTCATGACCCTTCACCTTAACTGACCCTTTACTTGTGGTTTGCTAGGGAGAGAAATATTCCTCCTTGATGAATATTTCAGTGGCTTGGCAGGCAGTTGGTTATCTGGATGACCTGTTGGCTGTGAGATCTTTGGATCTGTTGTGGGCTGTTGATGGTTTCAGGGGGAGACTGGAGGTTACACAACCACAGGTTAGCTAGTCCAATAGGAAGTTCCTCTCCTCTTAAGAATGGTTTTAAAATTGGGTAAGGAGGGCCTTCAAGTTTAATTAACGTGGGAAACAGTGGTTGTGGCAAAAGAGAGGGATAACGCCCTTTTGTGTCGTAGGCGATTTGCACTCTGCCCTGCTGATTTGACGTTTTGCTGAAGGCAGTACTCAATAGGGAGGAGCTGGCTGTATGACCTTCTGAGGCTTGTAAAGCCTTCTTCAGCTTTCTCCTCCAGCCTCCCTTTCAAGAGTACGGCATGAGGAAAGAAGCAAAACAACCCGTAGAAGATAAGCTGGTGCCTTACTTCCTTACTATGTACTTCTGGATACTCAGCCTTGTGACGATGAGACAACACCTTGTACGCCCTTTGTCCAGCCCTTGTGAACGGTGGACAGAGCGTTGGGAAACTCAAGTCACTTCCTTACTAGGGTAAACAGGTGTGATTTCCACTGGGGGTTAATCAGCCTAAAGTTATTCCAGCTCCTTTCCGGCCCCAGAATAAACGGTGGCGGAGTATGGATAGTATGCTCGATTCCACTAATGGAGGAGTACCTAGTGCTTTGGGCTCCATTAAAATCTACCAATTTGGCAGAGCTCGAGTGGTATCTTAACTTGTGGGTACTTAGGTTTGTGCTGATTGGTCTGCAGACTTTTTCCCAGGGGGTTGCATCTACGGAAAGCTAACTAAGTATTATCAAGAAGTTAGATTACAGAGAATAGATTGAAAAACACACGTATTAAAAGAGTAATAGAATATGGTGACTCCACACTATCTCCTAAGC
Source organism: Dryococelus australis (assembly GCA_029891345.1). Taxonomy (NCBI): domain Eukaryota; kingdom Metazoa; phylum Arthropoda; class Insecta; order Phasmatodea; family Phasmatidae; genus Dryococelus; species Dryococelus australis. The sequence goes on along the minus strand of CM057002.1, from coordinate 76,046,394 downwards.
TAATACAACTTGCTTCCGAAAGTTAAACATAACGTGAACAGCCAGGTGAAGCCGACCTGCGAAAAAGTTAAGTGAAATGTGTAGGCGATTAATTCTGTCTAGAAAGTTACTGTTACATTACTGTATTTAACAATGTCTAACTAACAAGGGTGTTCTCAAGGAACACTAGGGTGAACAGCTACCAGAAGAGTAGTTGACAATGTTGCCACACCGTCCAGTGGGCAGGGGGCGTCCTGAAGGGATGTTGACGTGACCTAATACCACAATGGTCTGGGTTCAGCACCAAGAAGGGTGGTAGAAGAGGAACAACGTCTTCAAGAGCCTTAGGAGGGGGTCCAGTCTCCCAGAAGCTGCAAGATCTGTGGTGGCTCCAGAGGGTCAGTGGCTGCTGAAGAAGTGTTGAGCTTCTGGTCAGGGACGTCTTCAGCTGGGTTGAAACCCCGCCCCTTGTGAGCGGTGGAATCTCCAGATGCCCCAGTGGAGGAGGAGCACAGAGTGAAGGATTCTGGCCATGCCAACCCTTTAATACTAATTTCAGATAAGAGCTGGAAGGGCCAGAGGTGTGAGGGTGATAGCTTCAGTTGCAGGTGTTATGTATCCCAGGATGCTTTAGCAGCGCTGTCATTCCTTATCTTGACCTCAGGCGCTGGTAAAATACGTGCTGCCCTCTAGTGGCACGCTATGACACTAGCATGACGTTCGCTGGACAGAGCGCTGGCTCATCAGGCAGTACAATCTTCAGCCAAGTGGTGTTGGAGTGATGGCTTCTTGGCATGTCTGGGTGAACAATATAAGCTAGCATCACGTGTCTGTAGTATCTTCTGACGTGCGCCATGTGGTACCTTGTAGGAACGTGTCCCGCCTCTTCAGTACTGTTGTAAATGATTAACCTGCCCCAGTATGAACACTGTGCTTAAATATGGGGCAAACTCAAAAAGTAGAGTGTGCATCCTAGATGCGGGAGTGCGTCATCCCTCCCTCTCCGTTTCGGCGTAGAACCATCTTGGGGTGAAAAAAAAAGGTTTTCTTGTCCGTTTAGTCTGGAGCTAGGTATTTGGGTTATATGCGGTTTGGCCTCTAGCACGGCACCTTCTTTACGTGCTGGAGCTGTGGAGGAATGCACGCTTCCCTTATCGGGGTCGAGCAAGCTGCGACATCTGGTTTGTCATTAGAACACGTCAGGTTGCTCGCTCTCTCTCTCTCTCCTCCCCTCCCCCCCCCCCCCCCCCCCCCTTCATTCATGCCTCCTCTTCGCTTCCCCTCAGCTATGCTTGAAGCGGCAGATGGCAATTTCAAAACAACTGTCTGAGGTTCTTACTCTCTTGGGAAGGAGAGGAGAGAGAGGCTGGAGGGAATTAGGTCACGTTGCATGAAACTAATTTTGTGTTTTGACCACTGTAATGTGAAATGCAGCTATACCTTTGTTTTTATTTTAGTGTGCCAGCTCACAAATCATAGCTGAGGGCTTGGTTATGTAAAATACAATTATTTTACAGCTGACTGTCCTGTAAGATGCAATTACAAGTGGGCATCAAAAGTTAACGACCCTTATGTGAACAAATGTCCCACTTGTAAAGAACTTGGGAATAACTAGATAAATGTTATTTACAGTGGTTCTGAAGGAGAATAGCAAGTTATTGGCTTCACATGAGCCGGTATTCGTTGCACTGCAAATAAAATTACATGTGATGTTTGTACTGGACTTACCAATCATAGACCTTCTGTGAACCTATGATGGTTCTAATCTAAAATCCCTAATTTCTAATCAAATACAAGTATTATATCAAAAATTATCCTTAACTAACCTAACAATTATCGTGTGGAGTCCACCTACAGATAAAAAAATAAAACACAAGTAAATACGCAAAAGCTAAGAACTAATATATGAGGCACTTGAAATCTTAACGCTAGTACATGTCAGCCTGGAATTATGAACATATTTACAAGTTCTCAACCTAGACAGTATTTATAAGTTCCATTATACACATTCTTGTATTTGAACTATTTTCAAATTTACTTTGCATTTACAGTACTTTCTCAATCTTTAAAATTTATATTAAAAATACAAAACAATAAAACAGTAACAAAAGGTTATATACTTTATATATTAGTTACATTTGTTAATATCTATCTTGTTTTAACAAATTTTCAGTATTAAGTGGCATTCTACAGGCACTCTGATTTTGCAAACAGATTTTTAACAATGGTTTAGCAGTGAACATTGTATGTTAAAACAAGGGCTCTAAATAATAACAGAAAATACACTTTTACACTATAGAACTATTTACAACAACACAAAGCAAATTAGGTAGGTTTGACCCTTAACTCTCAAATTCAATGTGCATTTTACAGCAGTTTTGGTTTGCATCTTTGTATTTAACAGAAATTTAGCACTGAGAAAATTTTGCATTACTAGTCAAACCTTATGAAATAAATGTTTCTCGTAGAAATATTTACAGTTTAACAATTTAAGATGGCAAGAAAATGGAGAAACAAACTTAAAGCTAAATGATGGTTATATACTATAATTATCTTTCTGGTGGGAAAGTCTATACTGATAGGCATGGGCCTGAACTTTTTGTCTTTCTTGCGAAAGTCGTACTTCACATGCCATTGAGTTCACACATCACTCACTGTGTGTTCTTTCTTCCTATGTTCCGCCACTCTCAAATATAAAGCTTCCAAAACAAAGGTTGGGTAGCACAAAATAGAACAGTGCACTAGTCAATTCACTGGGATACAGTCAGTGGTTTCACATATATTGAGTACAGAGTTACACAAGATGTCAGCATAGGCAAGCTGAGTAAAGTCTGTTCATGGTTCACTGTTACTCAAGCACTGATTTATTGATTCACGGTACTCTGTAGTGGTGAAAGTGTATTTGTAAACTTACTTGTAGTTTACTAGGTATGAGGTTTTCGCTTCTTTTTTTTTTTTGTTTGCATCTTTTCCGGAGAATTATGCTGTTTGGGCATGGCCACACAAACCTTGCTGAGGTCCACCAGGGGGATTCTTTGTAATGTCTCCAGCGAAGCAGGAAGCAGCAGGTATGTGCCAGAAACTCTCTCCTCCGGTCGCTGCGTCCTCAGTTTTCATCCCAGGTGGGCACCTGTGTGGGGCCGCCATGCACCTGTGGTTCTCTGGATGTCCCTTCCTCATGGAAAACCTCTGTTGAGGGGGTCACCTGGGGTTTTTCGGACTCCCCTACCCGGTGACCGGGTGGTGATTCATCTCTCGTGCAAGAGAGGCAGCATCCGCAGTACCTATGCCATCTAGCATCAGAATTATGGTGTCGCCCAAGTCCTCTGGGACCAATGGGACCATTGTGGTGGTAAAATAAGAGAAACTGCAGTGTAAAGGGCAAGACTTTACTTCATTGTGAACATAAGGAAAATTGTGTAATCTGAATAAATTGGCATATTTAAGGGGAAAATGTAATTGAGGGGGATGTAAATTGAGGTTCTACTAGTTATGGTGGGACCACGGTGGCTGAGCGATTAGCACGCTCGCCTCCCACCAAGGCGAACCAGATTCGATCCCCAGCCGGGTCACTGGATTTTCACAAGTGGGAATCGTACCGGATGATGCCGTTGGTCGGCGGATTTTCTCAGGGATCTCCCGTTTTCCCAGTCCCCTCATTACAGTGCCGTTCCATACTCACTTCAATCACCCTCACTGGCTCTCAAGACCTCACTGTTAAGAGCCACCCAAATCTCTTCACTCACTAGTTATGGTATTCTAGCTAGAAGTAAAAAACTAACTTCATGTCATTACAGAATTCACCCTTTCCTAGTCTGACTTGCTGGTAGGGTAGAAAGTAATTTCGTACCCCTCGTACAATACTGCCTTACTGAGCCAGAAAAAATGAGCAGAAGAGGGTAATGCATTGAATTTCCAGCACATGCCAGGCTGGAGTGATACCTACCATTTTTTCCCTTGCCTTGCTGCTTTTCAAAGGATAAAGGTACATGGCCAGCTGACTGCGTACTTCACCAGAAAGCTGACTTTTTAAGGTTTAAATCAAAGTGGTGTTTAAAAATGGTACCACCACACTTCAGCTAGCATAGAGTACAATTAGTGCCTCAGAGGCTGAAATTGACAGGGTTTCAAGGTTATGTAACAAGGAGGCTAAGCTAGTGATGGCTGCACCACTCAAGGTGTAGTTAAAAGTTTGAGCATTCTGTCCCTCTAAGTCACTGATTTTCAAAGTGGGGGGCACGCCACCCAAGGGAGGCGTGACGACATGCTAAGAGGGCGCGGGCACCAACGTATAGAAACAAACTTGATATTGGCAGTGATTAACATTGTGCAATTTCTTCTAGTCACCCAAGAATTGGGGATCTTGTTAAAAATATGCAAGCTAATCCATCTCATCTCATTGATTGATTTGTTCATCAATTGTGTTCAATAAGCATTAAAATTTAATGATTAAATAAAACCTTTGAGACTTTGATTCCTTTTTGTTTTACCCTTATAATAATGAAGTTTGTGACATGGTAGGGGGGCAGTTATTTTTTTTTGCAGAAGGGAGGCATGATAAACAAAAGTTTGGCCCTATTTTAAGTGGTTTAAAGCTCTCATCAGAAAATCCAATTGTCTTCCACTTAGATATGAATAACTTTGTTACAACTCTTGACACATCTCAACCCTTTTAAGATTTTCCCTTGAAAACATTTTCTGCTTAATAAGTTTATGTACATAAGTTTGCACATGGCCCGTAAACACAAAAATAATTTGACTCAATTACGAAGTTTCCCTGATTAATAAGCCTATATTTTTCAGTTCCTTTAGAAACCTATTAAGAGAGTTTTACTATCAGTATCAGTAGAAGCATTCATGTGTTTGCAAATGCATGCTGTACATTCTCTGTAGTTTTGGAGAAAGGCCTACAATCCTTGACTGTTGGCTATGGGAAACATGAGGGAACTGAGTGTAAAAGTTGTGCATACCTTGGGCGAGGCACAGGCTTTGCCTCAGGCTCAGGCTCGTCCAGTAGCATGAGGCTACTCATCTGCCGCCGTGTCACCATGGCATAGTCCTCTGTGTACTCGCTGTCCTGCTGTCCAAACTCCGACAGGCAGTCCACTGCTATAGACAAGTCACAGAGCCCATTACCCAACAATTATATTTACTTGCCCTTTACGTGTATGCATAAATTAAAAGCTTACCAAAGTCTTAAAATAATGGATGGAGAAGGTAAAAGGCAGACAGTAAAGAAAATTATCATCATTTACCTGAAACTGATACAGAAAACAACAGCTAAACCATTTCCAGTTCAACTAGCTGAAACCAAATCTGCAACCTTACAAATGCTTCAGGTAGTCGCCAGAAAAATCACTCTCATCTAACAGTAACCACTTCCAGTAAAAATATTTTTTTATAGCTTGATAATATAAATAATTAAAGAAAACAGTCAAACAAATATTTATTATAGGCTGTTCATGGTAAAATGAGCACTTTGAAAGCCCTACTTAAGATCTACTTATATACACATTGTGTATACTTCCACCATATGTAAAATTAACATTGCCATGGGCCTCATCACTTTATTCATGCATCGGTCAAGTGAAACTGTGAAATTATTATAAAAGTAATTATTGTAAAATCTGCTAATTTTTATACACTGAGGCAATAAGAAAACCCACAAAGTGTAGAAGTAATTTAAATTATCACAAATGGTTAGCTAACACTTTTTATTTGACGTTAAAATATGGAACTACTTTCCATTCACCATTACCAACTTTACTGGGCGCATTCACTCAGTGCACCCATTAAAATATACGCAGGAAGGGGCAGTGACATTTTTCTAAGGTTGATTTAAAAGTGCTCATTTTATCATGAACAGCCTTTAATCTGTTGTATTTACATATAATTTCAATTTCCCATTGATAATAAATGCAACATAATTCCTGGCATGTGCACATGTGATGACACTGTGAAAATGAAGTAAATTTTGAATGTTTAAAGTTGTCACACACAAATAGTAAGGCAAAAAGTTTTCATACAATACACAACCTTAAAATTGTACGGTTAATTTATTTTTATTAATATGTTTGTCCTATGCAAACACATTTCTTTGTTCAGTATAAATTACATTGAAGTGACCTAAAATTATTTAAACAAAATAAAAATTCAAATCAGCAAAAATTAGAGATTACATATAATCCTTGAAAAAGAAAGAAAATATATGATGGAGTGCACATATCTAAAGAGTACAGTATAGTAATCATTTTAAAGAAATAACAGTATCAATATCTGTATTAAAATAGACATAATATCAAATTGATATGACCATCACTTTTTTGTTTTCAAAAAGTGAGGCCTAATCAATTAGTACACACATTTAATTTTATGTGATGAAGAATTATTCACAAGGAATCTTTACTTACAAGATGACTTGAACAGCTGGGAGTTTGTGGCCTCTGGCACCTCAGACCCTCCATCCTGGATGGAAGCGTACTCTTCAGCTGACCCACCATAGCCTCCATCAGGTGTCACTGCACGGGAGCCATTATCCGGGACTTTAATCTCATTCATGGCATCTTTGTCCTTAGAAGTCTGGATCTTGGGAACTTCCTCTATCCTCGAGTTCCTACCGAGGAAGGTGAAGCTCTGAACGGAGCCCACATCAGACAGCATTTCCTCCATGGCATCCTCGCTGCACTCAGACAAGTCTGAGATCTCCTCAGCATCCCGGTCCCCAATGAGTGCCCGGAAACCTTCACTGGGGTTCGGCACCAACATTGGCACAGGGATGGGCTGGTTGACGTTTGAGCCTGACTTAAGGCGGCGCTTCTGGAAGAGCCAGTTCTCCTCCCACGAGTCGACTGGACTCAGCAGGTCTGTGGCACGGGAGGACGTCCTCTCTGCTACATCGTCTGCATCACTGTCGCTGTTGTCTGTGCCCTCTCCTGACATTGCACCACAATAAGCACATTTTAAACTTCTTAGTATGAAAACCAGTTGGCAAATTTCAAAGAAAAAAATGGGCCTCACCCAACATTTGAAAAGAATTATGACTCATGCGTTTCACATCATTTTCAGCTAAATGGATAGCCAAGTTTATAATTGTGATTGCTAATTCTGTAATGTTTGTTTTGTAGTGTATGAATGTATGGTCACTGTAATGTATAAATGTTAAGATTGTGTAGGAAGGTAAACATGTAAAGGTTGGCAACAGCAAGACAGCACGAGGAGCAGTTGGTTGGCATGGACAGACAGTTGGATGCACAATGAGAAAAGAAGAATGTTGTTGTGTATGCTTGTTGGCAAGTTGTGATGTATATGAGCACCAACAAAATTAAAAATAGTAAACTGCCAAAGAGGATGGGATATTAAAAATACATGTGAGTCAGATAGGGCTACATACGAATATGGATTTGATTGGACATATAGGCAAATTCGACCCGGACAATGAAAACTTTGGGTCGTATGTTGGTAGATTCTGCCAATTTTTTGTCGTGAATAGCACCAAAGATACCAAAAAAGTTCCGTTATTTAACAATCTTGTAGGAACTAAAACGTACTGAATTTTAAAAAAATGTACTCCTTCCTGAAAGCCTAATCTCGAAAACATTCCAAGAAATAGTGGAAGTGTTGTCCCATCATTTTTTGCCCGCCCGAATGGTGATACCTGAGCAGTATAAATTTCATTGAAACAGTGAACAAACTGTCACCCAGGCCGCCGATGAAGGAGAACGATGATCGAAGAATCTGTCACCAGGGGCATCCATCAGGCTATAGAAGAGGACAGGTGCATGCCAAAGTATCTGATAAAACACTTGCTCTCATTGTGGGCGTGACCATGCATGTGACCAATGTCCAGCAATGAATTGTAGCTGTTTTAACTGCGGGAGAAAGGAATATGTGGCAAAGGTATGTCACAGCAGGAGTAAGGTGTACAAGTAGTTGAAACAGACGATGCTAGTGTAGAATCTGCAGGTTCGGTAAGAATCTAACATTTACAAGGATGAGCAAGTAATAACTGCGTATATGTCAACGCAGTTTGCAAAAACCATACACAGTAGTAGTCTCAATGGAGGAACATTGGTAGAAAATGGAAGTAGATAGTGGGGCGAGGATGTCCATTATATTGGTATTAGCCTATAAAATGACTCATGATGCATTTTGGCGCTTCTGGGAAACACCCGCTACATGACAGACTTCGCCCCATCTTGAGCAGCAATCATCTGATGGGCAAGTGGACATGTGAAACTATCTGAAATTGACAGAGACTCAAAGCATTCTTTAACCATGTGATCCATGCTTTTACTGTTCTTCAAGACTCTGCAAGAAGCTGTCACGTCAACACCCCTCTCCGAAGAAGCAACCATTTCTACTCTGCCACTCTCGCTAAGAAGGCCAGCAAGGTTTGAAATTTGCGCCACTGAAAAGATGCAGCCCGCCCACCAGAAAGTCATCCTCCACGAACGTATGAGGACAAAATGTGTTGTCGCCTTGCGCTGAGACCTGCTCGAAATAAGGATCCAGGAACCCATGTGTGACAAAATAAATTCCACCCCCAAGACACAGGGTTAATTTACTCACACCTCTCTGAGAGCCTATGAACTGACAAATTCAGTATACATGGGACCCTAGAGCAGGCCTAAGGAGTGACTTCTGCTGCACCTTCTGGCTGTAAAAGCAGTTGGTGTTAGTACAGGGCAGAGTCCCTCACCCACGCCGGTGACCGCTAAAGTCTCAGTGGCCGTAAACAACGCCATCCAGCTTCGGAGAACCACCATCTAAAAGAAGGCCCTCGGCCGCCTCCAGCAACCATCAGAGGGTTGCCGCCATCCAGAGGCCTTCCACCTCTTTGGCCTCCATCAGCAGCTTCCGAAGTCATCAAAGGCTACCAGAAGGCCCAGCAAACATTGTTTCCTACCAATTCCTCCACTTCTTCCTTCCTCTCTACCACCCACGTATTGACGGTGACTGTGACGACGTCCCCTCTGGACGACACTTAAGGCCCTAGCTCGGCCACATCTTCACCACTTGGATAAAGGCATCCCTGTTGCTAACTGCATCTCTAGGTCCCTTCTGGACAAGCCCCCTTAATTCAATTAGTAGAATTATATAAGTGAGCTATTTGTTGATTAAAGTATTTGTACATTTTAACTTACCACATGTCATATCACATTTTTTTTATCCAGGTTGCCTCCACCTGACTTTTAACGTAATTGACTTCCGCACAATCAATATAAAATCTTTCTATTTTCTCCTAGGTGGTTAGGTGAGTGCGATGCTACATGTTGTAATATTTTTCTTTCGAATACATCTTCATTAAAACGTATTTTGATCCGGTCAATGTTAGCATTTTTCACTCTTAGTGTTTTATGACCACACTTTGTTGGCGTATAAGAACTTGGAATAATTGGATTAATTATTTAATTAATTGTTTTAATTAATAATTACTTTGAGCACATAAGGTAAAGCTGGCTATGTGAACTATCGCCAAACGGCAGACAAACCTAACATTATTTCCTTCCATCTGTCGAATCAGGTATTCAGCTAGCTTCCTACACTGCCAGCTGGAGAATGGCTGGGTAAGAGGGGAGAACTATCTTTTTTACCTGACCCACAGTCAACATAGGGGTCCTACACTGTGTAGTTCCATTAATCGGCTGGAGGTGGAGTTTCAGGGTGGATCTTGCATGATATTCTATCTAGTACCATGACGTACTATAGGGCCATCACCTTTGACCCGGCTTTGCTTTATGTCATTTTATTTTGGCATTTTATTAATGCGGCCTCATGCAGCCCTCACACAGAAGTGGATTTACGCACAAATTGAAAAGAGCATTAAAAGAACTAGAGATAAAGATATAACACTCACCAAATCCAGAGAATACAGAAGAGAACACACTATTTACACTTCCTATCAGATTAGTAGGTAGGATACCTTTGGAGCAACTTCGGCATTGATGTTCTGGGACTTGATCTCGACCTGTTGCCCAAATCCTGCCATTACTCTACACCTACCCCAGGAACCTACGAGCAGCACCAGTACCACTCCTCCACAGCCAGTGCCAGCCACTGTTGAGCTGCTTGCCACCCCGCAGAGCCATCCGGAAAAGAGGAGGATGGCACCACCTCGAGAACAGCAGGTAAAGAGACGGAGGGTGATTGTGCCTGTGTCACTTGACTTCATGCTCATACGTAACCAGATCCACACTATACACAGGCGTCCTGCCTAAGCATGAGCAGGCATTCCTCGGGTATGTTCAGCAACCCTGGCAGTGCTCCATTTAAAGGCCACCACTATCTCAAACGCACATTCTACATATCACAGAACTTTAAATGTACAATTTTTTTAGGTTTTGTAATCCCCAAACTTCCATCTCGTTAGAGCCCTCGCAAGGATTGCAATCCAAAACCCCATTCTTTCAACGTGGGGAACCTGCCCCATACTTGAGCTAGTTAAGGGCTTGTGAGCGTTTCCTGTTGACGTCGGGGCTTGTTACTATGACTCATATTTTGAAGTTTTGTGACCCTTCTACTACCCTGGGTATTGAGGTTCAAAACCTCTACATTCACCCATACTGGAGTTGACATTGTGTTTAACCCTTTTCGTACATATGATATATCATCACTGTACAACATGGCTTAAAACACTTCAAATGATTTTGGTGTCCAATGTGGGCATTAATGACAATAGTTTCAACTAGGTCATTAGGACAAGCCAGCCACGTCCCACATACATGTCCCCATTAGTTTCCATTTTTGAACCAAACGCTTCAAATGTTTTTGCACCCAAACAGAGACATAACTGTCCATAGTTCCAACTAGGCAGTTAGACCAGGCCAGACCTGCCTTGGGGAACCTAGCTAAGTGCTATTTGTATGCATCAAACCCTTGGGTCAGTGACGATTTTTGCCTATTGTATGTGCTAGACACACATACAAGTTCTGTTCACTTGGTCACCAGTGAGGCATACGCCTCATTGCAAATGAAGTACACATCATGCCAGACCATACAGTCTAATCCTCACAACCCATGAGGTTATAGTGGAGATCACTGTTGTCGGCCTCCACAACCACAAAACATGCCCAGATTTAGTTACACCACTAAACTCTGGGTCAACGTCATGCGAATAACGTGACCCACCAATTGCTTCCCAGTAAGCGATTTCCTTAGTTAGCCTAGCCAGCATTCTTAGAAGTCCTGTGCACCCTAAGGATCAACTCCATACTGACCCTGCCAATTTAGCATGCACCAAACGGGTCAGGTATAATTCGCCTGGACTTCAGGGAGTCCATGATATAAAACACCCTGTGGCACCTGACACTAGTCATTAATTACTATGTCCACTTCAAGTGAAGGCGAACACAAACTCTCCGTGGCTTTCATGCCCGGACACTGAACCCAGGATACCTCAGCAAGATGTGACGTGGATCCATGTTCCGGCGTGGGAGTGCATCTTATCCACTGTACACACTGCCACAAGCGTTTCCACTACACCTGTATTGGGTGGGAGGAAGCAGCACTATTTACAGACAGCTTTGAATACTGTTGTGCATCATGCCGAAACAGACAGCCAGGTGCAACTGGCTAGGCTACAATGGTAAAGGTGCGTTCACCATCAGGTGCATAACATGTACCAAAGAGTATCATTAAGTGTGCATAGGCTAGCCAGACGAACAAGTTACTCGTCCTGGCCAAGTCTGTCACTGCAAGGTCTGTCAACGCAACCTGACATACAGACCCAATAACCCTGGATTATGACATAGTCTTGAGCTATCACACACTCCCACGGAATTTCAGTTGTCTGAATTCAGCAGGAGGCCACATAAAGACCTGGTAGTGTTTTTGCATGAATGCAAATGGGAATTCTGTGAGCATAATATACCCTGCAAACAATGGGTATTAAAAGCCCAACACCAGTTTCAAGGAAAGGAGAAGGAATGGTGGAAGAAGTATGGGGAGTTTGTGAATGATTGGGTCCAACTGAGCCAATGGTTGACTACTCAGTTTACTTGGGAGGAAGTCGTAGCCCAACTCACTACAGACTTCCACACTAAAGTACTGGGAGTTGATGAAGAAGTTGAAATATACATTCGCAGAAAAGTGCAAATGTACAACCACATTTATCCAGCTAAGAGCAAAGAGAGCTGCGTGCAAAATATAACATGCACTCTGCTCCCCTCTCTCCGCAACCTCATCACCACTCTAAAACAACCGCAGACCATGGTAGGCCTGGTCAAACGGTGAATAACAAAGCGCAAACGCCGCTTGACAGCCCGGCACACGCCCCGAAGGTCACAGTCCCTCCCCCTCGCCTCGAGCGGCATGCATTCATCTGCCCGCCCACTGTCCGGGGAGGCATATGAACAAGGATTGCCTGAACCGGCCGTGCTACAGAGGGGAAGAAAATCACAACCGCCTACAAAGTGCCCAGCCACGCTCGCAACTTAAGGAACCTGTCCAGGCGGGAAATATACTAAAAAGTTTTGCACTCAAATTTACATATGCATGGGCAGACCCCTTAATAACGTTCAACATCTTTTGCCCTATGCAATAACTTTCAATAACTGGTGCTCAAAAAATTTAATATTAAAACCACAAACGAGAATAGTTTCCGTGGCGCTTGACGTGCTTCAAAAGTGTTTAAAAAAAAAGGATAACGGACTCCGCAGGTACAAGTTGACGACAGCGCTTATGCATAACTCATACCTTAAATTTGGCATTCATACAGAATACCATACCGTCAACCACCTGGCCACGTCTGGGAACGTCCTTGCTGCCCAGTGTCAGTTCACTGTAGAATCTGGCTCACTCGATGCCGACAAAAGGAGAGCAGCTGACGGGTCGTTCACCTAGGGACCTCCACGCAAGCATGCATGGATTTCTTGCACTCACGGGCATGTTGATTTGCACTGACATACTCGGGAATATCCTGCGTGTTTAGTCACTACGCAAAAGTATGGGCATGCTTCTGGCACTCTAAGCACATGAAACACCGTTCGCAATAAAGCCTGCATAAGACAAGTTACAGAGAAATATGTAAAGTTACATTTCTGGCCTCCAAGGAAATACTGCCAAAAAACATGGACAGTTAACATACGTCACTGTTACTACACGTACACTTTAAAATGCCTGTTCTCGAGCCACGTAAAACACAGTTTAACCAGTGTGGCAAAATTAAATTTAACGAGCCATCAGTCACAAGTCGCAGTCACTCAGTTATTTCCACAATTTTCAGTACACGCATATTAAAGTGAATATTACTCGTACACGCAACTTTTTCACAAATAGTACATCCACATCAAGTTTACATCTCTGCGATACTTGACCCATATTTCACTAGCAGGAGCTGCGTGCTACAGGCAAACATATCAACATTGTTTCTACATTCACGTCAGACATGTTCTTATAATATTCTTTAAACAGTTAATTTGTTTGCTCCCGAAAACGTTATGGTGATGTTCATGTGCTCAGGTAACACACTGCACATCATGACCGGGGAGAAATTACATAAGCAGTCCCATACTGCTAAACGTCTGCCCGACTTCCTGATACTGTCTGCCTTCGCGGTCAAGCTCACACTACTTGTGGCCATCCATACACCACGGCAGACACACACACACTGGCTAGGGCGCGCTGTCATAGCCAAGTGACATCTGCATCTCCCGCCACCCCAAGCGCCACGGTTGCGACTCTTTACAAATTGATTTGCACAAATAATATTGATTATAAATATCACACACAACAACCATATAAAATATGGGCAGTAAAATTCATAATAGATTAACACTAAGCAATATAAATAATTTTACCGTAAAAACTATGCACAATAAAATACATACTAGATTAATAAATAGCCATAAGAATAAATGTACTGGCCGGTACCTAAACAAATAAATACACATAAAAACTGTAAATATGCAGTGCTACCAACTGTGGTACAAAATTACTAAAACCATTCAATTTTACTAGGTGACGATCTATGAATCGTCACACCACCTTTCAAAGACTCATGTCCTCGGAGGTCCTAACGGGACGCCTGGGGTAATTTTGTTTCACATATTTAGACGATACCATTATTTATTCCAGATCTTGGTCCGAACATTGGGTACATGTCCAGCTAGTGTTAGAACGACTGAAAACCCACAGGTTGACATGTAAGCTTGCCAAAAGCAGTTTAGGCAAAATGTCTATCGAGTATCTGAGGCATGTAGTGACCCCCAAAGGGAATCTCCCCCAACAAAAGTCCATTAGAGCAATTCAAGAAGCCAAAAGACCACAAAACAAATGATGAGAGCTCCATCATTTCTTCGGCGTATGTAACTGACGGCACAATTTCATACTGGATATCGCCAATATCATGGGCCGCCTCCACCAACTATTAACCAAAGACACCCGTCAGAACACCAACTCGCTTTCCACATGCTGAAGGAGCATTTTGCCACCATAAAAATGTTACACTGACCTCAGGAGGGAATACCCGTAATACTGCAGACAGACACGTGTCAGAGTGGCCTTGGGGCCATGTTATACCACGAAGACCCTAAAGGTCTACTGTTGGTCATAGCGTATGCCAGCGCTCAACTGAATGTCACAGAGAAACTATACCACAGTAACTAGCAAGAGCGCTTAGCTGTGGTGTGGACCATGAGCAAATACTGTTATCTCTTGGACTGGTGGCATTTTCTGCTGCAGACAGATAACAAAGCGCTGCAATTGCTCAAGGAGTCCCATAATCAAAAAGCAAAATTAGGAAGATGGGATATGTTTTTAACCAACTTCGACTTCATAGTCCAACATTGCCCGGTGAGGAGTAATGATAGTTCGTCGAGGTGAAGGCTTCTGGAGCACTGTCAGCTGCTGCCACCATAAAAATGTCGCACATTTTTATGGTGGCAGCAGCTGACCGGTGTCGAGGGTATTGTTTGTTCAAATGCTTTGGCTTGCAGCTTAGGGAATCCCATCCGTTTTGGCAGGGAGTAAGTGGTTCCCTGACTAGTGTGCTTCTCGATGGCTCGCTCCTAGAGCGGCAGCAACCATTCTTCCCTCAGAGTGACAGAGATAGCGGGCTCTTCAACGTCGTCCAATGTTTCTGAGTTTGCAGAGGCGGTGTCATGTGCTTCGGTCTCCAGGATGTCCTTGGAGGTAGGGGCTCATCTATCCCCTTGTGGTATTGTGTACCCATTCTCGGCGATCCTCTGGCCAGTACACGTTCTCTTGGCGTCCGATAACCTTATACGGGCCTTCCCACTTTTCTGCAATCCCGCGCTGAACTGATTGTTGCCTCTGCTCAGGGAGTGGCTGCGGAGTAAGACGGCTTTGCCCATTTCAAAGGCTCATATGCCAGTGTGTGGCGACTGGTACTTCTTTGCGATGTATGCCTCTTGGGTGTCCCATGTTTTCTCGATACGGGCCAGGGCGGCTAGTCGTATATTTTCAGAATGAGGTATCTTAGTTGACTTGTGTTCCCACTGCCAGTCTCCTGAGCACTGCAGTGTCTGTCCCAGTAGGAGTTGGCTGGAGCTGGAGTTAATCGCCTAACTCGTGCATCATCTGAGAGCAAATAGTATTCTAGGAATGTGGTGATCCCAGTGCTTCTGGTCCTCACCCACACAGAATCAGAGGCTTTTCTTGAGCTCCTGGTTCCTCTGCTCAGTGGGGTTGGCTTGGGAGTGATATGGTTGAGTCATCTAGGTCTCAGCTCACCATTCTTGGCATGCTAGCAGCCACTTCTTGCTATCAAACTGGGACCTGTTGTCAGTAAGTAGACTCTGCAAGTAGCTCCAGTGCAGAAAAATTTCAGTGTTGAATTTCCGTATGATGAGGTGGATTTCCTGGCTTGGCAGAGGGAAGACTTTGACCCACCTAGAGAATAGGTCCGTCACGACCAACAGGTACCTGTTTGTTGGGATAAGGTCCCATCAAATCAGCGGCTACTTGTATTTATGGGGTGTGCGGTCTGCAAGGTTTGGCCATCGGTTGTCGCATGGGATAGGCCTTGTTTCTGCAACATAATGTGCAGCCATGGACGTACTGACGGACATCCCTGCTCATGCTGTCCCAGATATATTTTGTGCTGATGTCAGCTAGGGTCTCACAGTTGCCTGGGTGGCCCGCATCGGTGTGGTCGTGGTAGTGCCGGCAGATATCGACGTGCAGAGCCCTCTGTATCCAGATATTCCACTTAGCCTTGGGTTGATTGTTGCGTGACCAGACTATGTCGTCTCGTAGCGTAAATCATTGCAGGTGCTTTCATAGGAGTTCCTTCACATTGGGGCCTGCTGTTGATGGTGCTCGATTTGGTTGCGGTTGATTCTGAGCTGCAGAAGCTTGATTTGTTCTTCTGGGCTGCTTTCCGGAGTCTAGAGGTGGCAAGATACTGTCAATGTCTTTGGTTGGCTTAGCCTCATTTTCCATGTCTGGCTGATGCGACAGACCATTGGGAAGGTTATTGTCCTTGCCAGGGCAGAGTTGAACTTCAAAATTAAAATTGGAGGGAAAGAGGTCTCATCTTCGAAGCTTGGCCTTGTTCTTTGAATCTCGTAGCCATTTGAGAACCTTGCTGTCAGTTCTCAAAATGAAGTGAGTTACTTCCAGGTAGTAGCAATATTTGCAGATGGCCCATATAACTGTGAAGCATTCTTGCTGCTCGTTTATGTGGTACTTTTGTTCCATGGCGTTGAGCCTCGTGCTGGCGTAGGCAATGACCAGAGGTTTGCCATCAGGGTCCTCGATACAATATCGCGCCTAAGCTGTTATGGCACGCGTCCGCCTGTAGGATCAGAGGTCCTTCTCCTTGTGGCCGATGTAGGTGTTCAATGTGCTTGAAAATGGTCTTCAGAGCTTGAAAGGCGGCGCGATGTTCAGGTCCCCATCTCCACCGGGCTACCTTCTCTAATAGCAGGTGCAGAGGTGCCATGAGGTCTGTGGTGTTAAGTACGAAGTCTCGGAGTCAGTTACACAGTCCACGGAAGCATCTGAGCTGTTTCTTGGTGCAAGGTTCCTCAGCTTCTTGTATTGCCCATATGGACTTCGCTTGAGGGTAATTGCTGTCGGTTGAAAGAATGTGCCCCAGGTATTCTATGGAAGACTTGCCAAAGTGGCTCATCGAAAGCTTCGCCATCATACCATGGAGTTCCAGGTGTTCCAATACTTGTTGCGAGTGTGTAAGATGTTCCTCCCAGGTCTTGGAGTAGACGAACATGTCATCTAGGTATGCAAAACAGAATCGCCTAACATATCCTGTTACAACTTCGGCTGACATTAGACATTGAAATGTGGCAGAAGCATATATGAGTACAAAGGGCATAACTTGGAACTGAAGCGTTTCTCCTTCTGGTGAAGTGAATGCTGTGTGTTTCCGGCTGTTGGACTGCATGTCTAAGGTGCAGAAAATTTTCGCCTCTCCTATTATGTAGTATGTGCACTAGGTCAAGGGCAAGTGGCAAAATCGGAAGATTGACATCATTCAAACCTTTGTAGTCCATGCAGAACATTAGCTGTCTGTCCTTCTTCAAAAATAATACAATTTGGGAGTTGTACGAAGAGTACGGTGGTTCGACAATTCCCTGGTGTTTCATGTCTTCGAGCTGATCCATGAGAAGGTGGTGTCACCGGGCAGAAACCTTGAAAGGTCTGTTGTAGACAGATGCAGTTGTATTGAGCAAGATCTCGTGCTGGATAGTTCTTGTCTGACAAAGTGTTCCTCCGGTTCCAAAAGCACAGATGTGCTCATCGAGGAGACGTCGTTCAGTTGTTGGAACTGCGTCTCTGAGAGTTCATGATTGATTTCCTCTTCGCAAAGTGCTTGAGGTTCCAGGTTGTTGGGACTGTGTTCCCAGTTCATCATTATGCAGTGGTTGTCACCCAGGTATACTTTCCATTGCTCATAGTCCATTATGCATTGTTGCTGTTTGAGCCATAGGTTTCCTAGTATAAATTCCTCCTGGATGTCAGGTGACACGACAAACTCCACATTGGGTTTTGATCTTGGGTAGCTCAACAATGAAGGTGATACGGCCTTCACAGGTGAGTATGCATTGCGGCTTAGCTATTCTCACTGTTTTGGTTTGCGGTTGTAGGAATGACCTCAGTTCACCCGTGAATATGTCTCTTTGTATGAAGTTGCCAGATGCAGCCGAGTCAAGCAGTACTAATACGTTCCTCCCATTCATTTGAACTGCTATGTGTGGGGCTTTGGGTGGGTCAGCCAATTCATCTAAGAGCTGAACAGTTTGCCCTTCTTGTCCGACGGGGTCGCCCCTTTTTGCTCGCCAGCAGTGGCGTTTCCCTTCTGTGGGGTGCCTTCATTACGAGGGTTAAGTTGTGTGGTACATGGCATACATGTTGTGCCTCCTTCTTCACGTGTTTGTCTTGACATTGGCCTCAGGGCAGTCCTTTTTGAAATGGTATGTGGGGCAATACCAACATTTCAGTAGGCATCGCTCTACCGGTTTCCGAGCTCTGGTTGCTTGCTTGGTTTCATGCAGTAGAAGATAGATTGAGCTCTGAAGTTGCGCTCCACTTCCCGCACATGGTCTACCAGTTCCTCCACAGTGAGTGGCTTAGGGATGAGTAGAATGTTTCTGAGTTTGGGTAACAACAGGCGAGTTATCTGCCGCACACAACTTTCCTCATCTCCGTCTGGGAAAATATGTTGGTAAATCTGTACCTTACAGCAGACAAAGATCTCTACTTCCTCGTTTGGTGTCTGATTACAGCTGTAGAATTCTGTAGTGAGGTGTGCCAGTACCTCTTCGCCAGTGAATTGTTGTGCAAATCGGCTACTGAGTTGGCTCCATTCGAGGGCTTTGCCCTTCAGCTTGGCTTGTTCTCATGAGACCCATTGTTTCTCGGGCACTTCATGCATGCAAAATTCCTGTTCACATTTGGCTGTGAACACTAATGGGTCCTCGTGAGGTCATCCTACAAACTCTGGTAACTGGGGCTCTCCCATGCTATGAGCGGTGCTGAAGTAGTCCTGGGTTGTACGGTCTGTACTTGGCAGCCCACCAACAGACTTTGCATTGATATACCACTCCTGGTCAGGTTATGCGCTCGTCTGGCCAATCTATGCTTCGATGGTGGTACGTCTCCCCAAACAGTATGCACTGTACACTGTGGGTATCATGCCCTGGGCAGGTGATCCAATCACAGAATGCGTTATGACGGGTTCAACATTTGTTGCAATTGGTATTCAAGGCCATCGGTGTAACGCGGTTCATCTGCCCAGTCTAGGCAGGAGTAGTGGAACCATTCTGACAATGGGCACACTGGATTCTGTGTGTTCCCGTGCCAGGGCAATTTTTCTTCAAACAGCAGCTGTGTTTAGTTGCAGCTGCAGCGGTGCAGTAGAGATTGTGCTCGCTCATGTTGGTAGTTGACATTTTGCTTGTGGATTTGAGCGCATTAGGGTGTTTAGGGGTTCCCCGAAGTCCGTTCTTGTCTTGACGAGGGACTGGCTGATCTGATCGAACTGCTTAGTCATCACTATCACAGTTACGCCCCATTTTAGATGCCAGAAAAAACTCTTTACTACCTCTTCTTGATGCGTGCCGCCTCAGGGCTGACAAGGTCATATTTACAGTAAGGAGATTTGTTTAGTTGGGTGCTAGGCCAGGTGCACCCTCCTGGCGGGAATTACGGGTTTCTCTCTTAGTCCTTGCTAAGACTGGTGCACGTCCAGTGTAGATGAGTAGCGTGGTAGTTTTGCAGCATGGTAAAAAATCAGGTTCTGTAAGAGTGATCTTTCATTTTAATGGGTTGGCTCTCAGTGGTACAACTGGGTGATGCATCGAAACCCAAGGACTGATCCTGTCCATTTAAGAAGGCTGCGAACAATGGGTGTGTTTCTCCACTTAGACGGATGGGGTCCTTAAGAGGTCCTGAGATATCACTGGAATGACTGAAAGCTGGAGTCGGTGCAATGCTTGGGCTTGATCATTAAGGGAAAGCTGTATAAGTGTAGCAATGAGGAGGGGGTAAGCTACTGTAAGCACCTAGACTGTTTAACTTTCTCTCGGACGCCACTCCGACGGGAATAGGGCATTTGGACTGTCACACACCTCACATCTGTGAAGTGACTGCAGGTGACATGTGGTCCTACCTGGTGTACAACCACATGTAGCATCTACTGACTCAAGAGGACACCCTATCTCAGTACTCGGAGACTAAACGCAGTAAGCACTGAGAGTCACACCTTGCCATTCACAGTGTCTGTATGTGGGTGAGTGTCTCAAGACGGGACAGTCTACCCAGACCCAGTGAAAACTAGCTCCGGCGCAAAAATGCAGTGGAGATAGAATGCAGCTGAGCGAGCAAGCTGGCCTCAGGAGACTTGAGTACCTAGTATACAGGCTCTACCATTCTGAACTCCAGGGAGCACAGAATGGTTGGCTGTCCAAGGTGCATGTGGATACTCAATTGGTGTGTATGGCTCAAATAGTAATTTCACCGGTCACTTTCAATCCCTTAAGTGGTGTGAGGTACACTGGGAGAGGTTCTGTGCTACGGGAATGGATACCCTTGAGTTAGTAAAACTGCTGTTTAGTCAGTTTAACGGGAAGTAAACAGTGTGGTGTTGCACTACCTCCTAACATTAGCAAGAGCTTAAGGATGCTTAACCTACGTTTAACCAGGTAGAGGCAACCTGGGCCTAGTCTAACAATGGTGGGGTAGACGATCGTTATGAAAATAACTAAAACGGTACTACTCCCTACGTATGTGGTGCCCAGAAGGGGCCGCAATGTCTCAGAGTGTAGACGACGTGGCGGGTAGTATCTTTGGCATGAATGCGGTGAAGATAGGCTAAAGAGGATGACTCCGAAGACAAGAATGGTGGATTCAAGGAGAGGTAGCTCCTTCGGCACGAATGCAGTGAAAGAGAGAAGATCTCTGGCATGGTTGCGGTGGAAAGAGTGTTGCTCGAAGACAAGCCGGTGAATAACTCTCAGTTTAGGCTAGCTGCCTAGGCTACTGTGGCTCTTAGAAGAGCCAACAAAACACTGGCATTTATGGATGATGGCCCACAATTTATACTCTGGCAGGTCCTTCCCCTTCATTCAGCTGGATGGGGGGGGGGGGTGCACTGGAGAGAGGGTAGTCATAGCATAGCTTCTTCAAGGCGAGATGTCACCGGCCAGCTTGGAGAATCAAGATGCGGCAAATCGTACTTGTGGAGCCATCTGGCGACGTGTTGTGGTACTCAGTGCCTGGGATGCATATCTTCGACGGCCAGTGAATAATATAATCTGGAGGCTGGAATGTCCATTCTTGCTGTGGCAAATAATAAAATATTGCATCTCCTTGTGGTGCAAACAATAATAACTCCATTGAAATCAGACGGCAGGCTTGCTTGCTGATTAATATCACTGTTGGAAATACATCATGTGTCAACCTTGACATGTGATGTCTTTTTGACAATGGAAATTTTAATGACTTCAGCTCCATCCCTAGGTAATTTGCCACTGAGTTTGGAAGTTAATTTTATCCCGTTAATACATGGGATTGTACTGCCTGCCTTGCAGATTGTTTTATTCACCGGCCCACCGTAACAATTCTTAAAAGACAGCAAGTACATTTTAAGTTTCGCTTATTAGTACCGTTCGTTATAGCACCAGCTGCTCAGAACAACACACCCCATACTTCGCTTAAGCCATGCTTGCGATAGGGTAGGCTACGCTAGTTAGGAGATATCCACTACGTACCTTGCAAACCCTGTGACCTCATACAATTACGGACGTATCTGTAGAGGACCCATTCCAAGTCTTTTTCAACGCTAAATTCTGTCACGATCCTGCTTAGTCATCCTAGCACATGCCAGCAATCTCATAACGTCGTTTCCCATGACACGTTCATACAACAATGCAAGAGTTTGTTGCCTAGTTCAGCAATCACACCGCATTCCCTCTTTTGTTATGTCCCTACCACCAGCCATCATAATTGTCACTGCTAGCTTTCCAGCTGAAATTCGTGCCGCTGACCAGGAGCTAGAGTGCTTTCATTGCGTATTTATTTCCTTAAAACAAAATAAAATGTGGCATCGGGTTTTACTTTGAGTACCTTTCTTGTAGACTTAACATCTTTCTGTAGTTACCCTTGCAATAACAGATTTGCAGGTGATCCAGGAGAATTCTACTCAAACGAGCTTGACACTGTTTTATATAGCCCACGCACTACCATCTACCGGCCATTCCCTCAACCCCTTGGGATTGAAGGAAAGGAGGAGCCACACCCAGGTACACTGTCCTTGGAACAGCTTGTCGGCCTGGTGTTCACTAACCTCTCCCTAGCGGCCTCTGGCAGAGACTTGTATCCCCTAGGTTGAGAACACTGGGATGGGACCACACACCCGTGGTGCTACACGTAATACTGTGCAAGTAGCCTGGAGACGTGGTATGGTATTAGGAGGGTAAATTTCCACTTCCCAATGCCTTATGCAAAGGGGAGGGGAATGAAGGAGAACGTTAGGCAGACTCTCGCTGTATCAGGTTGAGAACACGAGTATCACCCTTCCCTGGTAAAGCATAGAGCTAGTTTGTCTCCTCAAGCGCAAGCGCTATGACAACTGCAAGTTCCAATGGAAGCTCCTGTGCCACACCATCTCTTCACTCCAGCAAACAGGACCGGTCTCTTCAAGTACCAAGAGTGGATCACTGAATATTTACACCAACCTGAACAACCAATCACAGCTGTCACAGCCTACCTTATACCAGCCATCCTTCACCCAACACCTCAATGTAAACCACAAGACATTGTGCGCCAATCCTCTGTACCAACAACTATCACACCCAGTTCATGTGCTGCTCCACTTAAATGTTACCCAGGTATCACCAAGACAGTAGTGGCAACCAAGCACAGAATCATCCTATCCACACCAGATTTTGTGCCCTGCCAAGTAGCCACACAGCCAGTGTTGTATAATGGGAAGGCGCCAGCACCCAAGCAAAACTGAACCCCCGTTACAACATAGAAGCGCCTGACTCAGTTTCTAAACAAAAATAGTTTCCGACTTCCACTACGAGACTTAGAGTGAGTATAAGTTCCCGGTACATCACGCGTCAACATTTTAGAGGATTTTCCCTACAGAAACAATGAGAGAGAATTCTAAGGCATTCATGCAGAATTACTAAAGCCCCTAAAAAAATTAATTTGTAAGCTAAGGAATAGTCAGTGTTCTGTAATGTAACGGTTTATATTAATTTGTTAATGGAAGATGGAGTGTAGTATATGAATGTAAGGTTACTGTAGTGTATAAATGTTAAGGTTACTGTACAAAGGTAAACATGTAAAGGTTGGCAACAGTAAGAGAGCAAAGGAGCAGTTGGTTGGCATGGGTAGACAATTGGATGCACAATGAGAAAAGAGAAATGTTATTATATAAGCTGGTTGGCAAGTTGTAACATATATGAGCAACAATAAAATGTAAAACAGTAAAGTTTGGTGATTTATTAAATAATAATTTACAGCTTTTCAAGTTTATTACTAACTTCAATTAGTATGTGAAGACTAATTTTTATATATTGGTGAAATACTGTTTTCTGTGCTTAATAAGGGGTACAGTATTTGTAAATGTATTATAGCTCATAAAACTAGAAACATTTATATTTTTCCAATTGTCTCTGTATAAAAGAAACTTCACATTTTCCTCCAAAAAACTGTAGGGAAACCCATTAAATAAATTTTGTCAAGAATCAATAACAGTTAAGCTTACAGCAAATACTTAAAACTTAAAATATTTTGTATGAAAGAAAATATCCATGATAAAAATACTTTGTCCTGTTTTACACAACTCTAAAAAGCATAATGGGCAGATATCTGCATTTCAAGGTATTTTAAGGCAACACATGAACAGGTTTAAATATTAGATTTCTCAGTGCAAAATTATGTAGCCACTAAAAATTATCCTATACATTACCATCCACAATGTCCATGCCAAGTTCAGGGAACGGCACCCTGTGCCTCTGTATGAAACTGAGGCCGGACAAATAGAAGTCGAGTTCCGTACTGGCTGCATGTTCAGGGTCATCTTCAGAACTATTGTATGTTGTCACTTGTTCAATACACTCTTCAACCTGGGTAACATCACACACAAACCCTCACCAAACAAAGTATACTACTCTATTTAAACACTAATGCAGATTAAAATTTAAAAAGGTTACACTTTGTTTGCTTAACATTTTACAGCAATTTGTTGTATTTACTGCAACTGTGGTTGAAGTATGTTAATAATGATTTTCAGTATGTGTGGTAGACAGAATGGCATAGCACATCACAATGGTCTGTAAAGGACTTCAATGTAGAACAGGAAAGACATAAATTTGTACTTTAAAATTTTACAGAAATAGCAAATTAAACAGTAAGCTAGTTTATTCCACCCACTGAGTGTCCACATGTTAAATTATTCAGCCACTGTGGTTCATGTTACTACGAGAGGGAACTTTCCACAAGTTGGAAGTAATCCAATGTCTAGTTGTTCTACATCATGTCAGTTATTTTTCTGCAACTGAAACCAAAATCTTAACTTTTGAGACTGTTAAGACATTATAACCATGCACCAGCACTATCATGCACATTATACATGCACCAGAAATATTCAAGTTTGGTTTATTAATTATCCAATTTAAAAAGGTAGAGCACCTGAATCATGCTAGGCTCACTTAATATCAGGTTCAGTTTGAGGACAAGCATTGTAAATGTATCATTAAAAAAGTCTGTCACTAATAGCCTCTTAAGTTTGTAGTATATGAATGCATTACGAAAGTAACATTTCATGAACTTGGAATGAGTAATCAGAACATTTAT
The DNA here is from genome assembly GCA_029891345.1 of Dryococelus australis. Classification (NCBI taxonomy): domain Eukaryota; kingdom Metazoa; phylum Arthropoda; class Insecta; order Phasmatodea; family Phasmatidae; genus Dryococelus; species Dryococelus australis. The sequence continues at coordinate 76,021,629 of CM057002.1, read as the reverse complement.
TGCAGAGAGAAAAATCAAACTCTACACTCCACTATGATACATGACCTGCAAAGAGACATTTCTTGAGAAATTTGAGCATAGAAAAATTGTACTACTACTTAACAACAGTTTTTTTAGCAACAGCCATCTCATTTTACATAATTGTGTATATTTTCATGAAGCCCACACTTTGATGTTTAATGTAAATTATAGGCGGCTTGGAGGAAGGTATTTAAATGTAATTTATTTCATGAGTTAGAAGTGTAAGAGAAGGCACTGAAGCCTTAACTTCGCCAGTATAAATAAAGTCGAAATAAATAAATGAAATAAATAAATACAGTAGGATCTCCTAAATGTGGACATTTACAAGTGTCCTCATTTCCACTTCAATCTTGACTCCACCAAGACCCAGTACTCACCTCATTTATCTTAATTCTAGACAATTTTACTGTATGTTGACAGTCAAAATCTATGATGATTTAATGAAAAGCACTATATATTCATCATTTACAAAATTCACAGAGTCTACTAACTGCAGAGGAGATTACAAGACAAAAATTTCTCTGACATATTTTTAAGACTAGTGAGAATCCTCAACTGTGTGCAAGTTGACTTTTGTAAGATGATTGATCTAGGTGCTTTGTTAAATGCATAATGCATAATTTGCCATATAACTTGAATTTCATCCTAGCAACAAAAAAATCATGGCGTGGCTGTGTCTGAGACGCACTAATGGATTTTACGTGAATGCATTAGCAGTTAGCATTTTTGTTAGGGTACAGGAACGAAATGAGACTAACAAATACACACATTTTATGGCTTAAATCAACAGATCTAGATACAATGTTTCCATTTAGCACTAAACTCATCTTGATAGCACATCGTAGTCACAAGATGTACAGGACAGAAATTTTTATCCACAACCAAAATTTCTGCAGGCCCCGACCAATGCCTCGCACATGCGCAGTGCTAAATCAAGGTCATGCTCCCATCATAGTCATATGATTGATCGAACAAGGCCATATTTATTTCACTTGTGTGATTAGTCACAGAGTTATAGTGTCCAAGAAATGTTACATCACTGTTTCCTTCCAGGTACACCATATGTTGGTCTGATTTTAAAAACATACCGTATTTACCCAAAAGGAAGACGACCCTGAATCTAAAACAACCCTTTCCCAAATAAATATTTTTGAGGGAAAAATATTTAAACCTGATTGCAAGACTACCCCTGTGAAGTGCTAAAAAAATTATTTAGGCTGAAGTATTTTTGCATGAATTTATGACAAACCCTTCAAGAAGAAATGCTATTATGAATAATATGATATATTTGATTTACTTTTAAAGAAAAGCTAATCAAAATGAAATACACATGTCTAACCTAGCTGTATGGTAAAAGCATTTTTCTTACACTGTAAAACTTTTGTGGCTGTTATATAAGCTACCTGTGTCTTGGGCCATTTTCCTTCCCAGCAAAGTGATTCCTATATAAGGGGTCCCTCGTCAAAGCTGACAGGTACAGTCTCAGCACTACAAAAATATGTAGGACCATATGACACACTGTATTTAAGCATGAAAAGCCTATGGTTGACCAGATTAGGGTGAAAGGAACCTATGTCACCTTCCCATCTTTAAGTTCCTCCACATTATATTACTAAATGTTCATTGTAAGCTATCACGGCCCAGTTTTGACCACTCTTCACCAAGTTATTTTGCTTTTCATATTGTGGTGTATCAGTTAATAGATGCAACATTAAATCATGTATATTTTTTATCACTAGTGAAAATATTTTTGGTAGATTTTGATTGTGACCATGATGCCATGTGCTCAGGGAGAAAATTCTAAGACCTTGATGGAGGGAGCAGACAGTCCAGTGGCACCTGCTCATGAAGAAAACTACAATGTGCAGCAAACAAATTAAATACAACAAACTTATAATTCGACCTATGTCCAAATTTTCAACCTTTTCAACGAAATCTATTTTTTTCAGTTCCCAAGAAAGGGTTGTTATTTCCAGGGTAGTAGAATTGAGAGTTGACCATCATATTTTCTTAATCTTAATTAAAAAATTTTCATGAATATTTTTAAAATTGATTTTATAACCTTTAATGTTTTAATACCTGATACTGATTGTGTTTTCAATTCTTTTCAGAACTATCTGTTCATAATGCTAGTACATTTTGTTAATATTTACGGTAAAATTAATAAACTGAAGAAAATATTTAGTAATGCACTACCACAAATTCTGATATTATTTCTTGGTAAAAATTTTTCCTCTGGGGTTATATGATAACGATAAAGACATGAGTTTCTTTTGTGTCACTGTATAAGCACCAAATGTATTAATTTAATGAGTGATCCCTTCCCATATTTGTTGTTTGTTTGCAGAGTCCCTAAGACTTAAAATTAGATTTTTCTTTCTTTTGTACTATTTATTTGTAGTGTTTTGTGGCTCTTTCAAGTGTGTTGTTGCCAATGACTCATTGCATATTAATTAATTAAATAATTATTTTATCATCATCTTCTGTCATATATGGACACACTTTGCAATCCAATCTTGTTCAGAGTTATAAATTGATGAAAAAATATAATCCTGGCCAAGGATTTAAATGATTGATCTTCAGCATATGGAAGAAATGTAAAATTATATTTGCATTTGGATAAAAAATCTTTGTCCTTGGTTTGTGACTAACCACACATACATAAAATATAGGAGTCTGAAGAGTATTTTATAATTTCATGAACAAAAATCAGGATTTTTGCACAGTTTTAATATTTTACTAAAAAAAAAATTTGTAAATGTGCACTTTGATCTAAATATTGTACTTTTTTTTCATGAATATGTCTATTTAAACATATTTATCCAGTGCACAATGGAATACTCTCAGAGTCAAACCTCACGACATAGCTATAAATGCTCCTTACACAAAATTTCAGGTATCATTAAATTTATTCACAGGCAGAAATATAAATAGGAAGAAGTGTACAAATTTCTATTGTGCTGTAGTTTTTTATTACTAAAGCAATGTTGAACAGAAAAAATGTATTATTTTCTGAGAAATGGGGATTTAGCAAGGTCATATAAAGGAAGGGGTAAGATTTAGAAGAGAGAAGGAAAGCCTTATGAGAAACTACCTTTGCAGCATTACAGGTGACTTATATACAAGTTGCTCACCTAAATACTATAATGTCATGAACATTTTTTTCTTATTAAAAGATGTGAAAGTGTTTCACATAACTGCAGTACCAATGAGATATAAACAAAGATTACAACAATGATGTTATGATACAAACAATACCAACTAATATGAAATATATTATCACTTACCATAACTCAACTGCTCCAGATAGCTATTAGTATACAAGAAATTGTTTCAATCTAATACATACAATAGTCACACACATAACTACAGGTAAGGATGGACTCACAACCATCCGTCGTACCCATCAGTTGTCCGTCCATCTGGCAGTTATCCATCTGTGTTTTCGTCCCTCCGTGAAAGCGGTTCACAATAATCCGTCGTCCGTCAATCCTTCTGTATGGCAACATTTCAGTGTGACAACTTGACATTGTAATCTTTCTATATTTGGAGATATATTTTGGTTGTACATTAGTTTTCAAGAAAGAAATATTTTGTGAAAATAATATTTTCACGTGATAAGAATTCATACTAAATTTCCTACATTTAAAATTTCTGAATTTACCACCAAATATAAATAAACACAGATCCGCCTTGCATTTTATTTCAAAGTGCATATTCAGGTCTAAGGAATGTCGTTAGAAGGTGGTGGCTCATCCGTCCAACCGTCAAAAGTTAGTTTGGTAAATAGTATTTGACAGATGGAAGGGTAGAAAAGAAGTTGCCCTGCAATTTGTTGAAGATCACATGACCATTAGATGGATGGACGACTGACATGTGTGACGGATGGTTGAGAGTCCAGCTTAAGTATACAGGAAATTGTAGTATACAAGAAATTGTTTCAATGTATGTGCACTTACACTAATGCATGTGTATACAAGCACAAACACACATGCATTCTCGGATTCATACGAGTTCATGCATATGCAAATCTTTGGACACACCTTTCCCAAATACACTTTGGATCTGCCACAAGAGGCTGTTGAATAATCATAATCTAGAAAAAAACTGTAGTCCTCATGTAAGTTATGCAGCGATTGCTTTCTCTTGTAGAAGTTTGGCACCTTCAGTGACTTATTCACATAAGGTACTGGTAAAACACAAAGTTAGTATGAAAACAAAGTTATATATTATCAGTCACAAGAATATAAAGGTAAAATATAAACGTTAATTTACAACTTAACTACAATAACAAAATCCCATAATTACATAAACAACTACAGTATATATGGCACTGACAGACACAACAAAAATGAATATATGTCTAATTAATGAGTTAATGTTTTAAAGGTTTGGTGTATCAATAGATATATGTTATAAAACTTTATAATGAATACGTAGTCATAAAAGAAATGCTATGTAAAGCATTACTTGATAATAGTTCTGACCACTGATTTTTCTGTATTGGGTAGTTATATTCTGACACTGCCTTAAGACACTCACTGCAACACTGCTCATTATTGACAAGACTGTGACTACAAGCGCTGGCCTGATGATAGAATTCAATGGGCTAATGCCCAGGGTGAGAAAACTTCTGTATAAGAACGTTCCCATACTAGTTCTTACTAACTTGACTCCTGTGTGATTTTTCTGCTGGGAAGTTTGGAACTACAGTGAAGTCACAGATCAAATAGTGTTTTCTCCCACCCTGTGACGGCACGAAACCAAGCTCAGGCCTTTAGCCTAAATTGGTTACATGTCTCCTGGGTCTCCTGCCATTGTTTTTGATTGTAGTACTACCAAATTATATCAGGTTAGCAGGTTAAGTGGGCTCAGGTTCATAACTGTACAATCAGGGGGAATCCAGGGAGGGGGTCACAGGGGACATGAACCCCACCCCATCGCCAAAACACTTGCAGTGACGAGAAACTGTCCTGTGAATGTTTTAAAACTGAAATGAAAATATATCGGAATTATTATAAATACTGTAGCCTACTATAACTAGCACAAATTTGTAGGAAACATTCAGTTTCAATCAGTTTATTACATAGCAAAATCTTGTTTGACAATTCACAATCTCAGGCACAAAACAAGGCAACAGCCTAAAAATGTATAAATATTGAATATTAAAAAAGGGACACACTAACTCTTAGCTCACACACCAGTGCATTAACAGTGTCTATAAAAAATTCCAACAAGTTCATTAATTTAAGGATACAGTTGATTAACAATATAATGCACCTTAGCACCAATCAATATTATAACAGCTTAGCACTATGAAAATATGTATAACAATATATATGCCAAATTTAGGGCGACTGACTCCAATGCAAAACATTCCAATTTTTTGAAAATGATGTTACAATGAAAGAATTTTCTCTCACACAAAATGAGAACCTACAACATATTGGGTGTAGCAAAATTATACACAAAATTAACAGTATAAAGTTAGTAAAATTGTGGTACGTGTACAACTCACTAGAGTTTGTGCTATCAATCAGTGTAAGGCTTCAAAAAATCACAAGTATTGAGTGTTTCATTATTTTAACCAAGAGGGCCACGTAAAAAGGCCACACATATGTCATTAAGAAAATGACTTAATTAGGTAGTTTCTGGTGCATTAATTCAAAATGCTTATTATCCTTGCAAAATAGTCTACACTGTAACCCTTCAAAATTTCTATATAAATTACTCTTGTGTCAGTTAAGTCAATACTCTGACTCAGGTACAACACAGCGCTCATCAATTAAACTTTAATACTGACTTTGGTTTTTACAAAATACTGATCGGGGAAGTTGTTACCCTGATAATTAAAATGTACCACTTTGCTGTGCATCAAAACACGTATAAGAAATTTACTGATCCCATCAAAGTAGTTTCTACTCTCATAGTACTTAGTATCAGAGCACGTAGTTTACAGAAAACTCCCTCAAAGTACCATACTAAAATATTACTGTTGCGCATAATGATTTTACATAGAAATACACGGACATGGCAACTGTAGAGGGCCCATAAGGCACGTCCACATTAAATAATATTAAAAATATTTTCCTTTAAAAAAGTTAAAAATATATTTACAGCTCGGCGACCTAACCATATAAATATTAAAAATAATTTGGGGTCCTTTCAAAGTGAGCTTTAATAAAATGATTTGAACACACACAAACTTATAGAATCTCTCAGACAGCAAGTCATGGCAGCGGCGACGCAAGCAAACAGCAGACCGGGCTAGAGCTAAATTAGACTGCAGCATGAAATGCTTCAACTCTATTTAAAGTAGTATTCAGACCAAATATCAATCACTATAACTAATACACTATTCCGAAACATAATTTCAAAGGTGCCAGACTACATGAAATTTTAAAAGGCATAAAAAACTACACAGCTACCCACTACTTTTAAGGCACACTCCTAGCATTCACTACAACACCAAAATGCCTGTAATCAATTAAATAATCGCACATGACCACGACTCACCGTGATGCCCTTCTTCCAGCCCGGCTCCATAAAAAGATAACGCTGAATATTAAACGAGCCATGTAAAACTGTTTGATCCCCTAGTGCAATAACACTTCAACCTGAATTAAAAATGTTGGTTGCCATACTGCGAAGCAGTATCAATATTAATTGAAGGTCGGCACTAGCAGAAGGTGCAGAGAAGTGACAGGTCAATGTTGACAATGGCGACCGGCCACAGCTCAGCCCCCTAAAATTTAAAATGTATCACATGACCTGGGTAAGGATAAGGGTGTGGAAAAGAAAGGAGATCGGAAGAGGAATCGAAGCAGCTCCAAAGAGGTGGCAAAATGGCACGGCGATCAGTGGACGTTAGTGTAACTACTGGAGACTGTGGACTACTGTCTCAATATGAGGGCTGATTCAGAAGTCATGGAAACTATTGTTTATCTCACAGTGGGTCCCATGAGTGCAGTGACAGTCTGGCATTGAAGTATTAAGTACAGTCAACTATTGATTAACCGGGATATTAGGGGGGGGGGGGGGAGGAAGAGCATGCTAAATCAAAATCATGGTTAACACAAAATACATCTAATAGGCATACATTGAAAATCCAAAATTGCAGTGAACTATGTGCACCAAGTCATATTCGTACATCTCAGATGGGAAAATTAGAAACTTTATTTCATAAATATGATTTTTCTTAATAGAATGATGTATTCTGGGCAAAATGATACCCCTATTATGCATAAACAATCACTGAGTGAGTTAAAATTAATAAGAAAACAGGACTGCAATACCACGTATAGGCAGAACACAGCGCTCAACTGTGTCCCATGTTTACCTAACCCGTGGGGAAAATTAGACATTTACACAAATAAAATGATAATATTTCAAAAAGTAGAGATCTTCGCTTCCAAATTATATACAGGTCTCCAGCTGTACGTTCACAAATAATGCAAACACTTTAGAAAAATTTCCACACTGCATAACTGCAAATAAAACGGCAGGAGCAAATACTATTTTGAAACATACTGTCACAGAAAAATAAGAAATGTATTGTTGAAATGTAAATGTATTAATTTATTTTCATTGGTAAACATGTTGTGATTAAACTGCAGTAAATGCCAGCTGATGCAAAACATCATCTCTATACACAAACTGCTTAACATAGCGCAGTAAGGGAACAAACATTATAGCACATAAACAAAGTAACCATATTAACAGGTAGCCACTAATGTAATAACTCATTAATAAAATATCATATCCGTTCTCAAAATAATTGCCCTTGCATTAGTTTTTCACCTGTATTTTAAAGCCTGAATATATTAATTTTTTCATCAAAAGGTTCGCCTTCGCATATTGGTCAAACCATGTAAATTTTTCACTAAATTTGATCTTTTTGATCAAATAGTACACCTATATAATTATGAAAATGTAAATGAAACACTTTATGTACTGTGTCTCCCCGCTTAAGCAATACACAACATTTTCATAATGCTTCTCATTCCTTGCGTCCTGTCTGTTATCACTTCATTTTCCTTACTCCCATTCTCTTCTCTGCCCAGTCAAATGCTACTTAAAATTCACGAAGATGGGGAAATGGCAAAGGAGGGGAAGCTCTAGAAAAGCCTAATATCGTCAAATTATGGTGTACTTTTCGTGGAGGAAAGACTGTGAAGTTTCCATAACAATTTTCTTTTTTACGCAAAAGCACGAATTGTAGAACAATGGCCACACTGAAAAAAGTTTTCCCAGCATACAGTGGAACAAGCTGAAAATCATAGTTATTTATAACATTTACAAACATGTCGAGTAAACACATCATAACAATGATGTTCTGTTCTAAGTTTTCTCTACCATCCCTCACATTATGGTACTACATACTGCGCCTTTTCTCCCCTCCCCACACCAATCATGTTTTGCTGCTGTCCTGTCCAAGGTTGAGTTCCATTCATAAGAGATGGAAGGCTGGGGAAACACATTGATCAATGTCCAGCAAAAGAGGGAAAGTAACGAGCAAAAGGGAAACAGATGCAACCAAGCCAAGCCATCCTCACACTATTAATTTTTTTTACAACTTCTCCTTCTTATCAAATGTTGGAGATGGGAAGCAGCCGGCCAGCAAAAAATAGCCACGTCATTTTTTTCTCTTCAGGCAATTACGTTAATGACACTGCACTAGCGATAGTAGTCAAGCAGATTCCTCAGCATTCAGTAAGCCTAGGTCGTCTCACAGTTAGCAACATTTGGAATGGGAAGTCTAGCTCCTTTAGTGCTCCCACATCACACAACAATGAGCTGAATCCCAGGAAGATCCCTATTCTTAAATACCTAACTGGCCACAAAGTAGCTTGCTTGTGAATAAACCAGCGATAAGAAATAAAACATAACACCTATTCATTCACACAGTGCTCTAGCAAAATGCAAAGTAAATAGTCCTCAATGCTGCTTGTGTAAGAGTGTGCAGGGCATAAACTATACTGTTTAAAAACCCAGGAAAGGGCCGTCCTACATGGGTGTGTATTGTATTTGATAACTTTGTGAGCAAATATTTAATCAGAGTAATGATTTCTTTTGAGATATTTCTGACATTGTAAAATTTCATATGTTGTTGTGGTGCAAGATGTATATTATGCAAAACAAATGCATCAGTAGAGGATAACAGTTGCTCACAAAGTTAGCAAAAGTCATTATCTAGGATTGCCCTTTATTAGCTTTTAATTGCTAGCTTCCAAAAACCTGTGAATGTTGATTGATTTGGAGCTAATTGATGACCTGAGCCCTCTTGGGTGGAGTGCCATAGAATGGTGGTGACAGAAGAAGGGCTCAAGCCAAGAGACATGAAGTAGTTCATGGCAATTATGCACTAATGGATACCTTAATGTGCTACACATGCCTTCTCTGGCATACTGTGATACTCCAACCTCTGTTGTGTGGCAAATAATAGCAAGACCAGCACGGCCACAACTAGCATTGCCACAACAAGCAAGGGGCAGTTGACCATACAACATGACCAATATGTTGGCTAGGTCCACTTCACAACACTGTACTGTAGTAGATACATGTGAGAAGACTCTTATTATTACACTTCCAATAGAAAAATGGGGTGATATCTGTATGAACTTGAAAACACAACTACTTGACTACTGGTAAAAAATTAAACTTGTTTTTATTGCAGTTATCTGAGTTCATAGAGTTATCTATACAAAGTTAACAATGGAACACTATTTTTCAACCACTTTATATTGCCAGACACTTTAAACTTTCACACATATCATTGCACAACAGGCAGACTCGGGTGGGGGGGGATTACAGGGGCCCTGATCCCCCCCCCCCCCTCAAAACCCACGTGTGTCATAAAACTGTCCTGTAAATGTTCAGAACTGAAATGATATGTCATAATTGTTTAAAATACTAATTTAATTGATTAATTTACAATTGTTTCCTAAAATCATGAGACAGCCCATAACTTTAATCAAAAGTCTAACTAGACCAAAATGGGAAAAATGACCCCCGCAAACTGAAAATTCAAATCCACTCCTGCCTTGCAACCATAGGAACTCTGTGCAGAAATCCTAGGTACCTGCTGGTGAGATGTGTGTAACCCTGTTGAGAATAGTTCACAACATAAACTTCACATATGTGATTTCAACAGGTTTTTTTTTTTTTTCCAGAGAAAGCAGTTCAAAAATTTTGTTTTTAGCTGTGTTCACCATGTAAAAGTAGTAATTTTCAAGGTAGCAGTATAGAAACTATATATTTGATAGCCAGCTGTGGTCTATGAGACATCATGCACGTACAGGAAGAAAGTTTAACCCTTTATGGTTTATGCCCATACCTCACCATGTTCCAGAATTTAATAAATGAGTCATAATAGGTACTACAGCATCATTCAACCTAACTCAAAAGTAGTAATTTTGCATCTAACCACAGTAAGTATAGGAATGTATAACTGACTCACACATTTTCCCACCTCACTTTTCACATCACTAGCAGAAACATGCATCATATGTATGCTGGATAGGTAGTAGTCTGAATAAAAATAATAATAAAGAAACAATGTTTCCTTGTTGAGAACAGCAAGTGATACCTTACTGAAAGTGACAACACATACCATGAAAGACACTGGCTCTGTGAGGCTGGTCTCGCTCCAACTGCCTTCATGAGTTGACGTCGCATCGCTGTCGTCCACTCCTCTCGCCTGGTGTTCTGTAGCAAACGTCACTAACATTGGCTTATTGCATAAACAGAATTAACGTTAGAAGACAAGGAAATTCTAATGAAGTGTGGGTGTTAACTGCTGTACCTACTTACGATTTTTTTAACTTATGGTCTGAGCCTTGGAATGTGATCAAACCTGTAAGGGGGATTTAATCAAGCAAATGGCCTTGTGGTTCTCTTAGTCCAATAAATTACAGCTGGATTACTACCTGATTTTTGCACATGGGAATCATGTTAGACAATGTTGCTGGTCTGCAGATTTACTCAAGCTATCCTTTTTCCCCTGTCCTTGCATTTCCGCACTGCTCCATAACCACGTTGAAGGATCTGCTGTTTCTCCAAACCAGCGACCACACATGAGCCCTCTTAATTTTATGTCTACACACCCCCGTGAAGTGCAAATGTGTGTCAGGTGTAACACAAATTTTTCTCTTGTGGTTTAGATAACAAACAGTGGATAACAAGGGGTAACAATACCGTATTCATTGTTTTTTAGGCTTTCTATCATGTATGCCTTATCCCCCTCACACAACATGGACTGGTCCAATGTCCAAAACCATTAGGAAACTTAAAAAGTCAGATAGTTAAGTTTTTATTTTAATTTAAATAATGAAGGTGAACGTGTAACAAATTGTATATGACAATAGACTTGGGAGGGACAGCTCCAGACTGCAAGAATATTATGTTAATATAATGTTGCCATGCCAACTTTTATATTTTTAATTAGTAACTGAATTATGAATGTTATTTAAAAGTGCTTTTTGTTTATTATTAATAATTGCTGAGTTCTGTAAGTCTTCAATTTGTTTGATGCAAATAGGAATTGCATTTATTAGGGCTCTGGCGCAAACCCCGCACAAGCTTCGGGTGGGCCTTCATCATTTTAGTCAGTCGACTTCGAGAGGCGCTAGAGGGTGGCCATGCACAAGTTGCTCCTGGGCCTTCATGCATTTTGCACCCCAATCATTAGCTTGCCATAGTCATTTATTCTTTTTGATACCGGAATCTTAGTTTAATTACTTTTATCACCCACAAGCAGTGGCCCCTTTGCTCCCTGCTGGCTCATGCACCCAGGGATTTAATCCATTAGTGAGTTTTCGTCAGCCTTGCACTCGGTTTCACAGTATTGGCTGACAACATGCCGCAAGTGTTGTAAACCATGTCTGTGCCTTTCTGTGGGATCAAGGTGAGAGTACTAAATATGTGAAGTTGATGTAGTGTGTTCTTATTCAAACTCGTGACTGCTTCTCGGTTATTTTTGGGAACTACACCATCAGTAGGCAGGCATGATTGAATTATTAGAGAATCATCAACATCATCTAGAGCAATGGGAACTTCAGGAGGCGCTAAATGGACATATGGCCCTCACCCATTCATCTCTCATGCTCTGCATTAACTGGATGCTTTATAAATTTTGCTGCACACACAAATCTGTTAATTCTAACCTGCCTTTTGCTCACTCTTGACGTTACACTACCCGCCAAGGTAATCAAAAAGAAACCCTTGGCAAGCTAGCTCCTAAACTACTCTTCTCATCACGAACTTGGCCATTATCCCAGAGGAGGTTAGTGCTTGTGTATCTGATAACCAGGAGCCCTGGAATATCTCTTCATCAGGACTACGTTGGTCTTATCCCCAATCTGCTGCCTAGTTGGTGCCCCTCTCATTCTACTGGCTCTATGGGGGTCCCTCTTCTATCCCCATCTGAGATAACCTCTACCAGGTCCAAGGATTCACTCTGCATAATCTAGCACTTCACTGTCATCAGGATGTGCAAGCACAAGCCCGCTGCTCCCCTCCTGTTGTCATTCCACTCCAATATGTACTATGCAGGATCCAGCATACTGATGACACCAGGATGCACAAAGCACAATTCAGGATACCAGAAGTACCAGGATGTGCAAGTACGATCCGGTCGTCCTTATGGTTACCCTCCTCGATGGTTCCTGTTGGCCTCTATGATGCACTATCTATAGAGCCAAGATTATGTACATCATGTTATGCAAAAACGAGAATTTCCCCGCAAAATTCACTACAAATCATGAAAATTACAAATTTTGCATTAACCGCGAAATAACTCCGCCAACACACATGAACAGTAATCCATAAGCTGAGTGCAACTCAACAATGCTGTAGATTTTTTGCCCTATATTAAAAATATTTGGTTAGCCACAATAAATATTGACTCTCATGATGAATACAGCTGCTAGCGTGAGTCTGTTATTGGTAATATTGTAAATTTAGAAATTGTTTGGTTAGGTCCTTTTGCAACTTAACGTATTTTCATGATAAAATAATATGGTAACCTACGTATTATTCAGACGTTTTATCCCGCAATTTCTCTCATCTTCATAGTCCTTCCCACTGTCGTATTTGTAGGATGTAATGGTAAAATTGACAATTTATGTATTATTCTGTGTAGTGTTTTTGCAATTTAACGTATTTCATGATAAAATATTACCATTGCGTACATATTTCTCGTACATTTCACCCTGCAATTTCCATAACCTTCATAGCTCTCCCCACTATCGTGAAGTCAGATTTAATTTGGTTACTTACTCACCGAATCAATCGCCATTCATACAACATAGATGATTAAGCACACCACAACATGGATTACATTTGACGACACTCGATAGACACTCAAGTCACCACATAAATATTATAATTTAACTTTTCCCATGCACATAATAGCACAGTAACACTCATAATTTCGCACAATTATTAGATTTAATGCATCAAACAAAATGAATTGCAACAAAACAATTGCAATGAAATAAAATTAATGTTCACAATAGGGGCTTTTCGGGGAAAAAAATGTTACCACGGAAAGTGGTATAATTGCACTCTTCCACTAATTACGCAGAACGTGAATTTACTTGTGGCATCAAGATATGATCAATACAAACCACAAAAAGATAGTGGGGAGACCAATGAAGATCAGGAAAATTGTAGGGTAAAAGAGTGAAAAATATGTACCGCTCATCAATTTAAAATGCAGTCACTCCATAGATTTCCATTTTATGTCTTTCAAACAGTTTTTAAATATATTATTTATCTTATACATTTGTTCATACACTATCTACCAAAAAGTAATTGGTCACCCATGAAGATAGGTAATTCAGTACGTCAGTTGATATATTTTTCACAGCCTTCGGCGTAGGACCGCTGGTGTTTGTCCGTGGTAGCATGAACACAGAGGCCTATTGTAACATTCTGGATAATGAAATGCTCCCAACATTGTGGCATTTTTACGGAATGGACCCGTGTTACTTCCAGGATGACCATGCCAGGTGCCATATTTCCCTATGGAACATCTTTGGGACGAATTGGATAGCCGGGTGAGGGCTCGTCAGGCGTGGCCAAAATCCATTGCTCAACTCATGGAATGTTTGCAAGAGGAATGGCGAGGAATCCCCGTGGATGTCCTGCAAAAACTCGTAGAGAGCATGCCAGACAGGGTGGCTGCTGTTATAGCCGCAAGAGGTGGCCGTACAACATTCTAATGGGGTGACAACCACTGAGCAAACATTGTGGACAGGTGCCCAATTACTTTTTGGTAGATAGTGTAGTTGGTTATTTCTAGCACCAATTGTATAAGTGTAATAATGCTCAACTATTTGGGCAGCTAAGCCTACTAGATGCCATTCAAATAATTTACCTTCTGCACACTGAAATAAACACATTAACTCCAGAGTGCCTGCCAGATTTAATCATTCATACAAATACAGTAAAGTGAAATTAACATTTTACAAAACAAAAGCATTAGTAATGAAATAAAACAACATGAAAGTAAAAAATATACATGCACAATAATAATATTCATATTAAAATGCTTTTGCGCCATTAATGTCATGCATGACATCTTTTCAACTTACATGTTTAAATCGACTTCATCTCATCAGTTCGAACTTTCCAGCCGCACACAACAGAGTTTGATCGACAGTTATATCTACCAGGCGCCAAAAATTGTACTGTTTACCCAATGGTAAAAATTGCATGCTCATATCCCGAAGAACAAATGAGATACTGGCAAGGCCACCGAGACCTCACTTCTAGGACACCTAGTACTACAGCATGCAGAGAAATGGTACTAGTAGTAGGATCGCCGACTTATGCAGCAGCTGGAACACCAGCCAGCCGGTGACATCACACGCCCAGAGGATGCCACTCGACCATCCCCCTCCACCAGGACAAGGGTGAGCCGGAAGAGTATAAATACCGACGCACAGCCCTTGCAACAGCAGTCTGTCCTGTTCCTTCACTGCACTCCTGGTGTCAAAGGAACAATCAACAGTAAGTATGTTCCACCACCTTGTGTGCTGGGGCTCTCTTCTGCCTCCCAGATTTTCCACATCTTCGCCCAAGCCTTCGTAGACGTCTCTGCACCTCGCAGACATCCTTCAGAAGCTCCCTGTATTTAAGTCGTCAAACACTTAACACTTTTGTTCCCTTCAGGAAATTCAGGTCCCTTCAGGATGATACCCATTATTAGTTAAATTGAGTAGTTTTAATAGCCATTTAGCTTTCCCAATCAAACCTTGCTTGATAGGAGGTAGTACAAACTACCATGTTTATTTCCTCACAGAAATAAACACGTTTTACCCCTCTTTAGAATATTATTCCCCGTAGTGTTAGTACCCTTGCTAGAAGACAACAGGTCCGCCAAGGGACAGCAGGAGACAGCGAAAAATTTTCTAAACCCAGTTTTCCAAACGTAGTGTAGAACTGTGAATTTTCTTTCAGGGATATTCCTACATTATAAACACACACGTTAGACGGACACCCGTTCTATGTACCCCAGTGTATAGAAAGTTAGAGCTACAACCAATAGGCATTCAAACCTCTCAGTGACTAGACAATTAGTCCAGGTTATACTCCGTCCACCACGCTCCTAGTGCTAGAGGGAGTATCTGCCTGGGTCTGAGGACCTGTCTTCTTGCGGACCACACCCACATATTGTGATCATCAGCCATTCTGAAACCCAATGATCAAGTGTCCAGCATGCTTCTGGTGCCAGACGCGGGGATACGAGGCCAGTCTTGGTCTGTCAATTGTGGTACCCGGAAATACACTTAGAAAGGGACGAATGTCGCCTGCTCCACCTTCGCAAGGCTGGTAGTAGAAATCTTTATCCTTATTCCCTACTTCCATCGGAGAGGATAAACAGGTTGCTACCACCTCTACATTCAAACAACGGCTTAACTCTAACCCAACTGTACTTGACAGTCTAAGTCGTCAGGAGAGAGATCAAGCCACCTGTTGCGTGGAGAGACCGGTCCCTCCAGTCCCCCTGCCAGTTTTGTTTGAACCACCAACCAAGACCGATGGCAAGTTTCACCCCATTAGTCCCCTACGGCATCACTAACCCCTTGATCAGTGGACACCAGCTCACCGAACCAGTCCGGACAACCAGCAGTGCCATCCCCAGCTGACCCATCAGTGAACCAGGTCCTGGTGCCAGCACCAGCTCATCACCACCAGTGCCGCAGCAGGGTCAGCAGCCTCCACAGGCCACCAATCACCCAGGTTTAAAAGTGAAAGTGGTCCTAGCCAGGCGTAAGATTATTCTAGCCGTCCTCGACTGTGCCCAGCCAGAAAACCACACAACCAGTTCTCTACACTGGTCGGGCTCCTATTCTGCACTAAGAAAACTGAGTTAAACTCACCTCCGTGTGTCTGCCCCCATACCCACTAAAACCACTTTGGCAGTGATGTGACTCCTCTGTTAAAAGGACGTCACATGTCAAATGTTTAAAAAAATGTTTTAAGAGTTAACTTAGAGGAGTTAAAAATATTTGTATTAAAATACCTATTTGAATTATTTGTTCACTCACATTCATAAACAAAATAACCTTAATTCCGCATGTATGTAATGTAAACATGTTGGAGCTCAGCCATAGAAGACATACATGAGAAAATAATTTTTCTGCTGTACAAGAGAAAGATAACTTACATAGTTTGAACGCCCCCCAGTGGCACTACAAGTTCACATTGATAAGATGCCACTTTATGTAACATGTTGTCATGGTTTTACTTTCTCAAATCAAGTTACCATCTTTGGAATAGTAATTGCGTGAACTATATTTGTAAACATTGCAACATAATACAAATTTTCTGTCACAAATTTTTTGTAGGGAGGAAATTAATTCGGAATTTATTATGTTTTTATGGAATCTTGACTCAACAATATTTACAGGAATTAAAAAATTCAGTGCGGCCTATACTTAAAATATTAATCATCGCTAATTTTTCATCAAAAACTTAAGGTGTGGCCTATACACACATGCGACCTAAACACGCCAAAATATGGTATTTGTATTTTATAAAATGGAGAATATTTTGCAACAGCAATTAAGGATATATATTTTTCCAATACAAGTTCTCATTATTTGACACAAATGAAGTGTTTTTTGGGATTGACAGACAACTTCTGGTACCTGCCACTGTTTCGTAGTGAAGTTGAATATAATGTACATATGATTAATAAAACATCAAACTAACACTGACACTGGCTAACAGCCCACCGCGTTAAGAACATGATGGCGCTCGGCATGCACATGCGCAAAGAGGCCGCAACCTAAACTTTCCATAACGGAATATTTATTTGAAATGTAAAATTACGTCTCTTGTTTATTTTCAGGTTTTTCAAGTGTTAAATGTTTAATATTGGAAAATGTTTGGTTATGAATTTTAAATGTGTGCTGCGTGAAGATTAAGAACATTACTATTCCGGCACGAACACTGTCACAAAAGACATTTAAAGAATACAGAAAATTCACAATTTAAATCCAAAATGTAAATCAATATTTTAATTATTTTTATGCCATTTATTTTCAAATATAAAAGTTTTATTCTGCGTGCATAGCACTTCCGCTTGTGTGAATCCCGTAGGCAGCCATGGTAGATCCACGCAATCCCTGCCTCTGGGCAGTCCGTCGAGGAGAGCTGGCAAGGCAAGACGCTGTCATGTACGCAATACAACCTTTTTGCACTGATGTAGATTACAATACTTTCACTTTAGTATACCGGTTAACCTTTACTTTGCATATGTTTTGCCAGACATTCCCCAGCATTATGCTTCCGCTTAACTTAATAATTTGTGCCCTTCTGGCTTTTTGAATATAAATGAGGACAAAGAGAAGAAAGATGTCGGAGAGGCCACGGGGCCCGCGCAACTTTGAATCAGGCACCATCCACCAATGTTAAAGGCGTTTCAGTGTAATTTATGTATAATTGCAGCGTGCAATTTTAAGGGCTTTATTTTCATGTATGTATTTCAGGGTAATTTTCATGTTTGATTGTTTTACGGCCACATCAATCGCGACCACGTGGTTAACCGCCGCCAAGTATATCCGCACCATCCAAGCGCTTTGAGGGTTTATTTGTGTAAAATCATGTGCGCCGTAATTTATTTCAGGGTTCTATGTAATTTTTCATTCAGGGTTCCATGTATTTTTCACATAATTGATGCTATGTATGTATGACCACGCGGTGTTGTTCAAGTTTGATTTTATCGCCATCAGGCGTGCTAACAGCCTATAAACGTCTCAGTCAACAGAAGAATATTTTTCCCAGCAAAAATAACAATTTGTCTGAATAGAATTTGAAGTTTCTAGGGAGAAATCTTGAAATTTCATCTGCACCACGTGATCCACTACAAATCATATCCAGCGGCATCCGTGCCATCTAAGTTTGCTTTCACCCATCTGCGTGTTTATTGTGACCATCCATGTAGTGTCCCATCATATTTCAAATGTATTTGTGCCATTTATGTAAAGTGTATGGTGATATTATTTCCGTCCTAGCCGGCTATGTGTATAGGTCGTCACCTCACTAACCACATGCGGCAAGACGAGCCCCGACGAGTCCATGTTAGAGATGCCAAATAATCACACGTGTTTGTTCATTTCATAATTCTCTGCGCCCTGTCTTCAGGAATAATCGGCAGTCTACCCTAGCAGCTGTCGACCTCTTGCCTTGTGAAGATTGTGTTTTCTAACACCACAGAGAAGTCACCCATCTAGGAGTGCGCTAGATTAATTGCGGGCTGGGGAGCACCCGAACAGTGTTAGCTAAACACGTCCGAGTTCATAAGGTTAATTTGGCACAATTTTGTATGGTGAACAAAATAAAAGGAAGTATCAAAGTGCTTAAAGTCTTTTCTTGTAGTGACAGCAAGCTCTCGCCATTTTCAGTAATAAAAGTTTAGTAAAGATGTTTAGTAATGAAATGTATTTTGTAAGTACGCTTGGGTGAGACGGACACGCAGAACCTACAGCATCCCTGAGAACTCTGGGAAATACTACTGGTACCCATCTACCGTAAGTTATTGTGTCACAGTTTGTCTCTTGTCACACCAGATGGCGTCAACATCTGTAATCACACTGAATGCAATAATGTCCTCAATTACTGAAGAGAAATGGTCACAAGAGACTATCATCACACTTGAGAGACTATCGTTGATCATCAAAATTTATCATTATTATCTGATTGAGCAGAACCATGAAAGGTGTTCATAATCATTACCTTTGTTTCAGTTCTGTATTAGATCTGCCAACCATAGGATTGTGAATACATATGCTGATTGCAGAAATACACAGAATAAAAAAAAACAGACAGACAGAATGCCAATAAGCAAATGAACCAACTCACCTAAATGAGTAATTAATGAACAAAGGATTAAGTGTATATAATAAGCAAATAGTATGAAAAAAAACACTCTGTGGCCAGAGGTGATACTTAGGAGTTGATGTGACACAATTAGCTAACCAGTCCTGGGGATGTATCTCTTGTTCATTTCATACACACAACATATGCTGCATACTGAGTGTGATGAAATTATAGTTAATGCAGACACACACAAACTGAGAATTACATATTGTTGATTGTGTTTTTTTGTGTATAGTTAGGGTTTATAAATAAATTATTGCTTTACTTATTTAATTCACTTCACAGAGTCTCTTACAGCTGAGGATAAGTTATCCAATATGGCCTACTCGCTAGTTCTTGGTATTGACACATGAATCCAAAAGACAGCAACACCAGTGCAGTTGAAAAGGAAATAGGACAACTGTTGAGGAGAAGAGAGAATGTATTTTATTAATTGTGCTCATTTATGTGTTGTTATTTTCTGTCTGATAGCCTGGTGGAAGACAGCTGGCTTGTGGCAGACAAACTGCCTCCAAAGGGATGAAAGGGCATATGAAACATACTGCACTTTCCTAATGACCATTCATCCCACCGAATGCACTGACACCAGTATGTGTCCTTACAGATGGTGCTACACCCCAAACAGCGACAGTAACTCAGCTGACAGCAAGTTATGGGATGCACCCACTGGCTGCTGGCTACCACCATCTCCACCTCACTGTCCAACAATTGTGACCCCACGAGGTAATTTTCAAGAGCATAATTATTCAAGCCAATAAAATTCCTACACTGCCAATTAGCAGGGTGACTGATGTGCACATCAAGGAATAGCTCGTCTCAATGCTCCGCATCTCCCCACTGCACCCATTCGACCGCCTGTGTATGGCAAGCCATGAGAAACAACAGTAAAGCAAGTGCTAAGGTGTTACATAAAAAAAAACTCTTTTCAAATTTTCTGTATTACATTAACAAATCTCAGTGCTTTAAAGTGAAGTTATTGTTTCTAGAGCATTTGGACATTTATACTCAAACCTCTTGTGGGTATATGGACTAGCCCAACAGCAATACAGACAGCATGACATAAAATATATCACATTTATTTAAATTTTCCAGTTTTTGTGAACATTAAATTAATCATATTCAAAGACTGAGAAAGATAGTTCCAATTTCTTTCTATGTAAAATTATTTTAATAAAGCAGAACCAACCTGTGCATTTCTACTTTGTCTGTTTTGTTTAGTTGAAAAGAGACAATTTGTACTATATTGCATTGTGATGTACTTGTCTAAATTTATCCATTTACATTTTGGGGCCAAAGTTGGCTATGACTAACTCAGGGTGATGCCATACTGTCAGTCTTGATCCAGCAGTGGAAAAAGTTGACAGGGCAGTAGTGTTGCCCTGTGACCTTCCTTGGCGTACCTCAACAATTTTTCAACCAATCATGTTAGATACAACAGTGTAACTGTACCAGAATCTGTATCACACTCTGCCTCTCTCATGGCAAGTGCCTGAGACCATAATGTACATTTTAAGTTTCACCAAACAGATCTATGCTTCCATTTAACAATGCAGGCCTCCCATTGGCCTGACTACAAGACCTATTTTAATGCCTCTTATGAGAGTTGCAGTGTCAAGTGTATTGGTAATAAACCACATATTCTGAAAACCATGTACCGTCATTTTGCACTTTGCTACTTCATAGCCACACAGGGACTGGACGCACTCCCACTGTAATGATCTGTTCAGTCTAATATAATCTTTCCTGAGCATTATCTTTCCATAGACATATGAAATGGCAGTGAACAGCTTTGTTTCCGGGTCTTGACTGGCACTTTCAGGAGGGCCTACATGAATGGCCCCCTCCCATCACTATGCCCACCTTTTCCTTCTCCAATCCTACCAAGAAGATTTGAAGGTGCAAACATTTGGTTAGTGAAAATACCTATATAAAAATAACACTTTTCAGATTTCAAAATCTTTTTTCCATTTAAAAATGGCAAAATTTTTCCAATCGCTAACCATTACAAATATCTAATATTTTTCCTAAGTTTTCCTCAAAATGAAGTGTGTGGTACCAATATATTCATCAGTGTCAGGGCCAGTGAAGTGGCCCTAAGCACCTAAGATTTTGGTGCACCCATACATATAGCTGAAAATGTAAACACAATGCAAATTAAAATTGAATCTTTAAAATGTTTACTAAGATGGAAAACAATGTTTATTTTTGTATCCATGCATTTAATTTATATTTGAAAAGTTTTCTCCTACTTTTTGTTAATGAAAAGTCAAAATTAATCTTACATAATACATTTTCTTTTATACTTAGTAGAGATAATAGAGATACGACATCCATTTCTGTAGAACCTGTTTAGCTGCACCAGTTGCAGTTTTGCACCATACAGTTCACAGCAAATCTGGAATGTAACATTTCTGTGGTGCTCCACTTCCTGTCGAAGGTTTGGAATTACGTGCGGACATTTTTACACTCTACATAACAACTTTATTGTGAACACTTCTCTATTATCAAGCCATCCAGAAGTTAGAATACCACACTAAAAACCGGAAAAACACAACACTCGTGTAACCCTCTGCTAAAGAGAACTTTCCCTCTCCGTTGCCAACATTATGGCATACAAATACAAATTTACCTCGCAACACCACTGCTTAAATTTGTACCTTTCCCAGGAGGGCAAAGAGGAATTGCTTAGTATAGGATTCACTTAACCTACAACATTTACTGCTCACAAGCCCAAACTCTTTTGTACAAAATTCATGTTTAACTCTACATAATGGTTTTGTTAGTAGATCTGCTAACATCTTTTGAGAAGGCAAGTACTTTATATTTATTGTCCCAGAGTCAACATGATGCCTGAGAAAATGGTACCTGATATCTATATGCTTAGATCTGGCATTAGTAAGCACATTCTTGGCTAACTGTATAGAGCTCTTATTATCACAAACTCATCCAATGTACCTTCCTGTAGGAATTGTTGTACCGGCTCAGTAGATTCACTGCGTGGCAGATGTCCAGCCTGGAGACTTGCGACAGGTAGAGCAGACTACCTATTGCCTCTCAGTATGGGACGTTGACCTCTTCAGAGCAGTCTGCTTTCAGGTCGATTCTAGGGTCCAAGGGCATTGTCACCGGCTTGGCATCACCCATGCCAAACCGTTCGAGTATTCTCAATGCGTAGGCTTCTTGGGAGATCCATACCTTCCCCTTCTGACGATCTCGCATGATGTTTATCCCCAAACACAGTGTTGTGGGCCCTAAGCCCTTCATTTCAAAGTTCTCTCTCAGAAATTTCTTTGTGCTTTGCATGGCACTTTTGTAGTTGGAGAAAAACAACAGATCATCATATACTATCGCTGTAAACTTGATACCTTCACAAAGGTAATACATGCATGGATCCGTGTTTGAATGTGTAAAACCATTTTATTTTCCTGTTCCAATTTCAGCCGGCCTTTTTCAGTCTATATACTGCCTTTTTTTATTTCTACACCTTGCCAGGTTTGCAAACTCTTCGGGGGTGGGGGGATCCTGTTTATTTCTTCCTGTAAGTTCCCATACAGGTATGCAGTCATCACATCCATGTGATCCACATTAAGGTCTTCTCTCGCTGCCAGCAACAAGAGGTTTTCTTAAAATGTGTAATTTTTCACGAGTGACAAAAACTCTTTCTTCATGGCAGTCTTCCATTTGTCGGAGTGTTCACTTTGTAGTGAGTCATTTTCATCAATATATCCGTCTGATGGACTGGAGTGCTCAGCATAGTACGTTATATGATCTGGCCATTCCTTTGGTTTAGGTGATCTTGTGGATCTTCGTGCCTTTCGATCTTCTTGATTTTGCACCTCCTGTTGCTGTGCCTCTTGCCGAACTCTGTTTAGTTTGAACGCCCCTGCTGCCATGTATCTTGCTGAACTCTTTGAGTTTGCATTTCCTGTTGCTCTTCTCGTTTGAAGCCACGAAAGGGTTCTGCACCCTCTTCCTCGTAACTGTCCTGTTCATATTCATAAGGATTTTCTACATCCTCTTCTTGTGTGAACGTGGTGCCAACTGTTTGCAAACTTTCTTCATGTGGAGTGTATTTCTCTCCTTGTTCCATGAATACAACATCTCGACTTGTGGTTAATTTTCCATTCTGCTCGTTTATGAGTCTGTAACTCTTTTTGTTCTTGCAGTAGTCCACAAGGATCAGTTTCTTGGATTTCGGGTCCCATTTTTTTCTATATGGCTTGGGAATGTGTGCCATGGCTTTAGAGCCGAAAACCCTAAAATGTGATAGGTCAGGTTCTCTTTTGTACCAGGCCTCATAAGGGGTTCTGTGCCCCAAGGATGCTTGATGGACACCGATTTGTCAAATATGTTGCTGTGAGGGTCGCCTCCACCCAATTTTGTTTTGGCGTGTTGACATCAAGGAGCATTGTGCGCACCTTCTCAACTAGCATTCTGTTTGTCCTCTCCGCAACCCCATTTTGTTGCGGGATGTGTCGCACTGTTGCTTGGTGCACAATCCCTTGTGAAGAGAGATATCTGGTCATTTCTGCAGTTACATACTCCCTTCCATTGTCCGAACGGAGTACCTTTATGGCCCGTCCTGCTTGCTTTTCAACCATGCACTTGAACTCTTTGAATGTGTTTATGACCTCAGATTTTTCCTGTAGGAAATAAATAAATGTGTACCTTGAGTGGTCATTCACAAAAATTACAAAGTACTGGCTTCCCCCTATGAATGGTACTTCCATGGGTCCACAATGGTCTGTGTGCACCAGGTCTAAGATGCCTTGTGCACATTTCCCACTCGCTTTAAAAGGGAAACGTGAGTACTTACCCATTACACAAAATTCACATGGATCTTTTGTCATAGTTTCACCACACATTCTCTTTGAAACTTTTGCTAACTGTAACACGCCTTTACGGTTCAAGTGCCCTGGTCTGCAATGCCACAAAAAGGCTTGTTGATTGGCAGCATAGTGACAACATTTTATGTCTGTGTTTACTGTGGAAAGATTATAAATGCCATTTTTACGGTCTGCCTTCGCCATCAAATTTCCGTCCGGATCAAACACAAAACCACTTTTACTATTAAAACATACCTTATTGCCCTTGCTGACGATCTTACTTACAGAGAGTAGATTCACTGTTGAGCTCGGTATATGCAGCACATCACCTGCTTCTACCTTGATCACTTTGTTTTCCACGCGAAAGGTTAGGTCCTCACTGCCTAAGGCCTTTGCCACAAGTTCACTCCCGTTTGCCCCAGTCACTGTACTGTTCCATGCTTCCTTGTTATGTAGCTTTTTCTCTTCGTATGTGATGTGTCGCACATGAATCCAAATACCATGAGTGTTCCAGCTGTAACCAGGAACACCTTTTTTCCTCCTAGGTTTGTTCCGGATCTCCCCTGGTTAGCACCCGACACGTCCTTTTTGTATTCGCGTCACTGTGAGCTCTTGTTTTTATCACTTTGGCTATTGCAGAACTTTGCAATGTGGTTTGGTTTGTTACATTTATAACACCTCATGACTCTCCGATGCCCTTGCGTTTTTGAATACAAGGCCGCCTTGTCGCCATTGCTTGCATCCTCCATCTTGATTTCCTGTAGTAGTTTAACCATTACACAATCACCTGTGATTGAAATTCTGGAGTTCTCCAACACCATTATCATGGGTCGGTACCTTTCGGATAATCAAGCTAACAGCAGGGTTCCTACCCACTTGTCACTTACTGGGAACTTCATCTCATTTAATTTGTAGGCAGTCATTATTATACAATCGCAGTAGTCGTCAATAGATTGACACTTTTCTAATGTCATAACCAGTACCCTCAGTAAGCCAACATGCATAGTCAATCCAGAGTCTTCAAACGCACTTTCCAGTGCAGACTATTACTCGGCTACTGTTTTAGTGTCCCTAATATGTGAATAATTTATCTTATCCACAGACAAAACTATACGAGAATGTGCTTTTTGGTCTCTCTTCTGCCATGAGCTGTTGACTTCCAATGTATTAGGTTGTGTCTCAACCACATCCCAGAGCTCATCATGAATCAGATAGGCTTTCATGGCAAACTTCCATGAGGAGTAATTTTCGCGCCCGAGTAGTCTCTACGACCGGTAATCCCGACGTGCCAGACGTGCCCATTTTTTAGCCAAACATTGTGCTGCAAATATTATAATCTGAGCGACTGTGTAGTACTTTTTAGGTTATTACTCGCTTGTTCTATTTTGTCCAAAGCGCGCACCGCGATTGGGCTTGTACAACAGCGAGTGCGAATCTGGGCCCATAACCTGTTGAAGGTTTTTAATTACGTGCGGACATTTTTCCACTCTACATAACAACTTTATTGCAAACACTTCTCTACAATCATGCCATCATGGCTACCGGAAGTCAGAATAGATCTACAAAACAGAAAAAGTGCAACACTCGTGTAACACTCTGTTAAAGAGAACTTCCCTCTCCGTTGCCAACATTATGGCATGCAAATACCACTTTCTCTTGATACCCTAAGCTCAATGTTACTTTGCTTAATGGTAAAGCCAGCCCTAATCAGTGTTGTTATGGATTACCAGCCCACAATTGTTACAATGACTTATCCTAGGCTCAGAAATATGGTGGTTTCCTCAGAGTGCTGACATGTTCTCCCTACTATCATTTCACTACATTTCCATACCTATATGTCACCTTATGCACTATTCAGGTCAGGGGCAGACACAAAAGAGAGGATGGGGACAATTCCCCTCCCCACCCCCTCTCACCAACAAGAGCTCAAACTTGCTCCAGAACTTGTATATAACTTTTGTATTTTGATACTGAACAACAATTATGTTATGTTAAAATTATTCACATTAAATTATGGTATGCATTTGAATGAAAGTAGTAATAGCAACTTTATATATTATTTACATGGCGAACGAGAGTGAAAACAAAAAAAATGTCAATATGTTACCGATTTTAATATTCACTACAGTTTCCCCCCAAAGATTGACTCCTGCATCTGCCCCTGTAGAAATCACAAGCCTGTCCCATGGGTAGTCTGGAACAACCAGTTCTCTATTTAATCTCATCCCAACCACATAGGCTTTACCTCATACTTGAACATGCACATATTAACTTCCAACCATAAGTTTGACCTTTTTTAATAAAACATTGAGGTTCAAATCACGTGAAAATGGGAGGGTTCATAGCATATAAGAACAATAACAAACACAATACTGTGGGAAAATTCCAGCACGTTACTAACCGTTGTATTTCAGCCTGCCACTAGGTGGTGAAGATACGCTGAAGCCATCCAGTGAATTCCTGCTGTTGTCCACGCCAGACTTGCTGGAGGAGGCGGCGTAGCGCTGGTACTTCTCTATCACCTGGTGGGTAACATCAGCACATCAGTAACACCCTCGCAATTGTAACAGTGTTTTCAGCAAGATAATAAAGAAATAGTACGTGGCGAACGTAGGGGCTCAGTTGATAATAGATTAAATATGTAAAATTATAATTGAAAACTAGTCTACCCTTGGTTCACAAACATCTAAGAACGTTTGAAAACTCTGCCTAGTTCTACTCTATTCTCACTGTTTGTCCTTGTCCTTACACCAAGGGTTGTTAAAGTGACATGGTAGAATTGTTAGATATGCAACTATGTTCCTATTATTTACTCTATTGTTCAATACAAAAAAAAATTCAGTTGTAACATAATGTTTTAATATGCCTAGAAACACACGCTTCCCTAGACAAATTATTTTTTTTAATTGATAAATCTACATTCTGACACACCACGAGCACTGTTAGACACGTATCCAAGTCTCTGCCTCTGGTGTTTCCCTCATATACCGTAGCGCCAAACACCACTGCTTGTTTCACTTCTGTACCGTTTTTTCACATGCGAGTCAACTCCTTGCAGCCTGAGAGGCCAGCAATCCACACAACGCCACGCTCTAGTCTGAGTGAGTGGACCCACCCCTTTGCTTGCCTTGCCCTAATCGGCAGGCACCTAACGTGTACACTCGCCATGCATCAGGGGACCTTTCCCCATCCTTGCGGCCTGCTCCAGCCACTCCTCGCTCATCACGTCTTTCGGGGTATTTATTCCTATGCACACCCTCCAGACAGGGCAGTTTGCGAGCAGCGAGCATTTTCTGCAACTCCCGCTATCTTGCCAAGTTTGCCGTACTGCTTGCTTTCAGCAGTAGCAGTTAAGACTTAATGTAGAACATTACTATTGTCAGTACTTGTGTTTCTCAACACACTAGGCAGAAGCTCTTATCGTAGTGCCTTCATTTCGAGTGTTAGACTCGTCCTTGCTGGGTGTGTTTTACCAGGGTCACTCTCACCCTCACTTCTATATGTATCTTGTCGCACCGCAGCAAACAGCTTGGCAAACTTGGTCCCTCGTCTTGTAAATTCCTACTGACAGAATAAAACCTCTTTTTGACTGATCATTCTCCTTCGCTTTCACCTCCTGAGCACCGTTTTGCCTACTGTATGCATATCCAATCATCTACTTCTAGTTACATGCTCAGTCACCGCAATAGAGTGTCGAACCAAAGTCCTCACTGAAGGGTGGTCCCACCTCTTGTCAAAGTTTGGTTAGCTAGTTGCTGGCTGGTAATGCCGCCTTTCTAGCGCCACTGTGGCAAGAGGAGAGAGAACCCTTCCCTGAGGTTTGAGGGGATCAAACATGTTGAGATATTACGACTCTCAGGCTACAAGCTGGTCACGTCGCTTACATGAGAACCCTAGAGTCCCTACGTGAGGAACGCTGTGAACCCAAAGGGGCAGTTGGTTGAGGTCTGTAGCTGGTCGCGCTGCTCACTCAACTTCTCACAGGGGGTTGTCAGTGGGCCCTCTACCCAAGTCGCTATAGGTCTGAGCACAGTCCCTCGTGAAGCACACGCTCCTGCACCGAACGAGCAATAGGACTCCAGCAGGGGTCTACCCCAAGGCACCGGGCCCAGGAAGAGTAGATTCCTTCCTGGATAAACCACGCCAGATCTGTCCTCCCTCGCGCTGCTACGTATATTTAAACAATAATTACGATCATGCCTGCACCTCAAGGACACCCACTAAATCCTTCAAATAGTAATTACCTATTTTCTTCATTTTGTTTTATCCTCCGAGATTTAATGTAACATCACTGGAAGTGCATAGTTGTGTACCCGCAGCTATTTCCTAAATGCCCAATCACCGGGCGGGCCATAAAAAATATAGCATAACCCTCAGTGCCCAGTTACGAGCTCTGGTGAGCCTGGGCCAGATGCTGCCAGGGTGCTACCACATAGGCCCATACGTCCCCTTTAGAATCCTTGTTAAGGAGACCCCGTTTCCCTGGTCTCTAGAGGGACACTGGGACTGTACAATTTCATTGTCACCACATTGGGTGTATTAAGGCATCAATTTTTCAGATGTGAGTCATGTGTTAACTTTTGTCACAGTTATGTGTGGTGCAGAACACCAGCAGCTAAATTTACTCTCCCTCTTCTTTATGTTTCTTGCATCTCCTGACCCCAGATACTCACACAGGCCCATGTTTGGCTGTGGTATCTTTTGGATACATTGCAGGGAGTAGGGTAGAGAACAATTATTGTAGGTCATCCTTTCTTAGAACTGTTCAGATGCACATAATGCCAGCATGCATGGCGATAACAATGAACATATCACTTTTTTTGCATCTCAAACCAAGAAAAGCGTATGGCAACACCTTTGTGTCTAACTGCTGCCTGTGCGCTGGTCGCTCGCCATAGATCGGGCGTTCAGTTTCTGAAAACCCTTAAGTGTCATGGAAAATAAATGGGAGCACAGGTTGATTGGTTGGCACCACCAAGAGGTTCTCTCTGGTGTCTGATCATAGGGTTGGACTCATACTGAGAGTGGTTAACTACGTATGCTGGAGTAGGTCTGGAGAGATTCCTCCTCTCGAAGTAAGGCCCAGCAGTGAGTGGCACACTGCTCTGTTGTCCCCTGGAGAGACACTAGGGATCTGGATAGTACCCCAGCCCGACCCCACGCTTAGTGCTGAGTCGAGGGTCTCATTACTTGCTGAAGGGTGAAACTTGCTGTATTTGTGAATCAGGTTGGGGCCTTGGATATGGTCAACTCAGGTGCTAAGCTGGGGCAACAACTGCGATGAAAGGACGTGAACCCTTTCCCCCACCAATTGGGCAGTCGTAGCATGGGAAGGCTCAATACTAAGAGCACTATGTAAAAAACAAAAGCATGGCCACAAGGTTGTGTATCGTATATACGTCTGTGATGAGTTGTGTTGATTTCATGACAACGTAATGTTGGCAAAATTCTTTGTAATAGTATAATGTAAAAAACCTACCATTCCACATGTTATTACAGCTGTAAATGTGATTGCTTGGTAACTATCATTTTTATACCTAAACATTTTACAGTTCTTTTAGAAAGTAAATAATTTGGACCCCATGTCGTACTAGTGTGTTAAGGACCTGTTTTCAGTGGGCATTCATAAATAACCTTGTGCTATGCCACTGAATTTTGGTCACCTCTAATTTTTAACTACAAATTATAAAACATCAACATTACAAATAAAATTTATGCAATGTCCAAAAGTTATCCTTCATTCATTCATGATTCTGTTATCTGTTTTTTGGTTTATACACATAGTCTTTTATAGACAAGCAAAAACTTCCTTTAGTTGTTAAGTTTCCTTTTTTACTTTAAATTATCTTGAAGAAGGTACCATGAAATCCTGGTACAGTAAAAAATAAGCAGTTGAACTATTCCTAAAAACTAGCTAATTTTTCTGTTCACAACAAATTTACAACTGTATTATATAAATTGTAGTATTGCAGATTAGGTATATTGAAATAATTTTTATAATAATTTTTCAATGGGACTTTTAATTGAAATTACCCTTTTCCTTTGTTAGTGAGTATATTTAATTTGTGACTGTATTTCTAGTAGTTATCTGTAGTACATTTGCCATTTCTGAAGTCGTAGCCAGGTTTCGTCAGTGAGTTTTTTTGTAACTTATTTTGCAGTTGTATTGTAGTAAGCAGTATTTGTTCTAAAACTTTTCTGTGACACACTAGGGTTTGGCCAATCGTAAAAGTCTGTACCCAGGATTTTCATATTTGGAAGCAGGAGTGGGAGTAAAACAATACGTTTAGGAGGATGCAAACACCAAGAATTTATATTTTTTAGTTTGATTATCTGGGAGAGTATCTTATGTATTACAGACTGAGTGAACCAGGACAGTAACTGCAGCGGGTCTATTATTTAGCCTGTGCCATGTTACAAGATGTCTCTTGAAAATGGCTACCAACCCAAAGACAAGATCATAGAAGCTAGTATCACAGTTTTTGTTGGAAAAGTGGCTTGGATAAGTTCACTTATTGTAGGAAACTGAGGTAATTTTCATAGAAAACCAACAGACATTTGCAGTAAAATTTGTAAATACATTTGTGTTTTTCAATACAAATATGGTATTCAATAAACCCTTTCAATCAGGAATCTATTGTATTTTCATAATTTGATGCTGGCATTACTGTATGTAAATTATGTCATTCAAAGTTTACAACACATGCTGTAATGGACAGGGATTTTTTTAAAGGTTGGTGTCAAAAGTACTAAGTTAACCATGAATTAGCAATAGTAACATACAACTCAAAGGGAATTCAAGTTGCGGTCCTGGGTCAAAACAGAGGTCAACAAATACCACATATACTTGTTATCTGCTCGCACATTATATTTTTCCTCGTGTGCAATCCCACTGACAAGTGGTTAGGCATGGCTGGATCCCGAGAGGCTTGGAATGGCCAGTTTAAAAAATTAAAATATGAAGAAAATCTGAGCTCTTACTGCAAATAAACTGCTTTTCACATCAATCCGTTACATTATGTAGATTTCTTGTAGTATGTGAGGTAGGGTTGGCCAAAGCGTTCCTGTTTTGATACACTGTACCGATACACAGATGTGCACCACAGTTCTGGAGCACAGCGTGTCGTGTGTTTATGCGCACTCCTAGATGGCACATGACCCAGCTGCGGTGAGCATTGAGCTAAGACAGAGATAGTGTCTCGACACTTGCTATTACGTCAGAAGCACTACTGTACACTGTGCGGCCCTGTGCTGTAGCTGTGTGCTCTGTTATGTTTTTTGTAGTGTTCCATTTTATGGACAACTGCATTTGGTACACAACTACATAAAACTTTGTGTTATTCAGTCCTGCGTTTTATTATAAGTTATTCTATAATTATGTGTCCGGTCTGTATTTTTTTTATATTGAAATGTGCTAATGATTTTAATAAAACATACTACAGTACATAAAAAAATGTTGCACTGAAGTTTGAAGAGTAAACTGCAATTAATATTCTTCAGTGCTGTGAAGTACACTTTTTATTTTGTAATAATTTTTGAATTAATTATGTTTTACTGCTATAACAATCACAAGTATATTTCAACGTGATGATGACACTGGCTAACAGCCAGCGGCGCTAGAGCCCATGATGGCGCTCACCATATATGTGTCACGTGTACATGCACGTGCGCAAAGAGGCCAATATTTTTTAACTTTCACATAAAGAATATTATTTTTCAGCATAAAATGTGTCTTGCATTTTTATTTTCAGGGTTTAAAATGTTTTACAGTGTTTTAAAGTGTTTGTTGTTATTTTTAAAATGTTTGGTTATGAAATTCAAAGTGCGCGCTGCACGGAGATTAAGAACACTAATATTCTGGCGTGAACGCCATCATAACAAGACACTGAGATAGTACAGAAAATTCACAAGAAAATTATAAAATGTAAAAGAATATTTAATTTATTTGTGTCACTTTTATTTTCAAAGTATATAAAAATTTACTTGACGTGCATAGTACTTCCGCTTGAGTGAACCCCATAGGCAGCCATGGTAGGTCCGTGTGACGCTTGCCTCTGGGCAGTCCATCTAGGAGAGCTGGCGAGGTAAGACATTGTTACGTATGCACTACAACTTTATGTTCACTGATGATGTAGATTTTAATAGCACTTTAAGTATACTGGTTAACCTTTGCTTGCGTCCGTTTTGCCAGACATTTCTCCAACATTATGCTTCCGTTTAACTAATTTATTTAACCCCTGTGGCATTTTCAACTTAATCGAGGAGAAGGAGACGCAAGATGTCTGAGAAATCACGTGACCTGCGAAACTTGAATCAGGCACAATCTGCTTCTGCTAAAGGCATTCCATTGTAATTTCTATATTATTGATGCGTGCAATTTTAAGGGCTTCGTTTTCATATACGTATTTAAGGGTATTTTTCATGTTTGAA
This sequence comes from Dryococelus australis, assembly GCA_029891345.1. Taxonomy (NCBI): domain Eukaryota; kingdom Metazoa; phylum Arthropoda; class Insecta; order Phasmatodea; family Phasmatidae; genus Dryococelus; species Dryococelus australis. The sequence goes on along the minus strand of CM057002.1, from coordinate 75,988,960 downwards.
TATTTTACGGCAACATCATGTAAAACCACGTGGTTAACCGACACCAAGTCTATGTCTGCACATTCATTGCGTTTTGAAAGCTTATTTATGTAATATCATGTGTGAAATATTTTAGTCAGGGTTCTATGTTAAATTTTGTTAGGATTCCATGTAATTTTCACGTAAATCGATGCTTTTTTTTTTACCACGCTGTCACTTTAATGTTTGCTTTTTCCGCCATCAGGCATGCTACATGCCTGTAACCACCTCAATCGTAAAGAGAATAATTTTCTTTACCAGAATAATATTTTGTTGGAATTTAATTTGCCATTTCCACGAAGAAATATTGCAATTTCACCTGCACCACATGGTCCGCTACGCACTATATCCAGTGGCATCCGCACCATATAAACTTGTTTTCACACATGTGTGTGTTTATTGTGACTACTCATCTCGTGCCCCATCATCTTTTAAGGGTCTTTGTGCAATTTATGTAATTTTGTAATTTGTGTATGGTGATATTACTTCTGTCCTAGTCAACTCCGTGTATAGACCGTCACCACACTACCCACATGCTGGTGAACGAGCCCAAATGAGTTTGCGTTAATTATGCCAAGTAATCACACATGTTAATGTATCATCAAATGTTTCATTTTGTAATTCACAGTGTCCTATCTTCAGGGAAAATCGTCAGTGCACCCTAGCGGCTGTAGAGTCTCTTCCCTTGTGAAGATTGTGTTTTCATACACTGCTGTGAGATCATCCATCTAGGCGTGCTCTAGAGTAATTTCGAGCTGGGCAGCACCCAAGCAGAGTTAGCTAAACACGACTGAGTATATCATTAATTTCATGGGACATTGATATGTACAAACAGTATAAATAAAACAGGTATCACAGTGAACCATCTTCTTTCATTTGTAGCGACAGTGTCCTAGCCACATGTGTTTCTTTTTCAAAATGTTAAAATGTTTAGTAAAAGTTTAGTATTGCCAACGTGTTTGTAAATACACTTGGGTGAGACAGACACACAGAACCCACAGCATCCCTGAGAACCCTGAGTCTCAACAGTGCGGTGATTGAGAAGCACCACTGGCGCCCATATCATAAGTAAGTAATTGTGTCATCATTCATCTCATGTCTCACCCAACAGCGTCAATTAGCGTTCCCAAGTGGGTCTAAGTGTGTTCATCCGCATCGCATCATCCGCGTCAACCGCAAGAAAATGGCGGACACCAAGCCTGATCAACTGCGAGAAGCCCTCAAGACATTCGCCTCTGCAACCGTGACACCCATGGCACCTGCGAACGCAAGCGCGAGTTACTTGGACATGCAGATTGATCGATGCATGCATTGTGGGAGATTGAGTTAGATCAACTTGTTTGAGGGAAGTATGTGGGAACAGGCCTTGTGTCAATGCACGTCCGACAACATTTCTACGCCATCAGAAACATGTCTGGGCGTGCGCACCGGATGTGACGGGGCGGGAACAAAGTGGGTGCAGTGCCAACAGTGTAAGAAGGACTCGCATTTATGATGCACAGGGGCTACGGAGTTTACCACCTACCGCGATGGTGTTATAAACTGTGAAGAGTGCCGTAAGATGAACTGTACTGAGATTGTGCCACCGCCAACACCAGAGGTGAAACCCAAGCTGCCAGTAGTTATGTACACATCACAGGGCTTAACCATGCCAGATCACAATGTATTACTACCAACTTTTGACTCAGAAGACCCAGGTACATTCCTAGTTGTTTGTGGGGAAAAATTGCATAGAGACGACTGGACCGAAGTAACTGCAACAAGTTAAGGGGAACCGCTGCAACGTGGTGAACTTGGTCAAGGACTATCGAGTTACGTGGGAAGAGTTTTGTGAGAGATTGCTAGGTCGGTTCGACATTGACGGAGATGCTATACAGGCACAAGCGCAACTCACACAATGCAAATTATGCTTATATAAGCTGCTACACCCGGGACAAGCAACCCACGGAGTATTGGAGATAAATGTGGCGTTATCAAGACCGGATATTAGGCCGTTGTTGCGCGGAGCCAGTTGGTAGAGCATGGAACTGTTTACCCAGGAGGCACATGCCTACGAACGAGATAAGCAGGCGGAACAAAGAGAACAAGTGCCAGACCGACATCGTGAACCCCCACTGCCTGTAATCCCCGCGCTGGTTATTGATGTCACGCGACCGCCGCCTCCTGTCAGGCAGATTACACCATGATAAGAGCCACATCTGGATCGTCTGCACATGGGACACGTGGCAGGTGAACTGTATATGCCATGGAAGCAATACCACTGACAACAACTGCTGTGCCGCTTGCTGACTTCAAGCACGAGGTGTCTGCTACACATCAGCAACATCTGCTGGACCAGTATGCCAATGTGTTCCACACTGAGGGGAAGCTGCAGCGCACCGGCTCATGGAGCATGCAATCATCACAACACACGAGGACCCGGTGTACTCCAAGCCGCGAGACACAGGTATTTTCTTTTGCCGCATTATCAACCAGCAGGTATGTGAGAAGCTAAACGACAGTGTAATTGAACCTACACAATGTCTCTATAATTCAGGTATTACCATTGCTCCAAAGAAAGATAGCGAATGGCGATTCTGTGTTGATTTCCGCCCTTAGCATAAAATAACTATAAACATGCCACCACCAGTCATTAATATGAAAGACATTTTGTCAACATTAGGACCAGCTACCGTTTTCACATCACTTTATTTAAAGTCTGGTTATTGGCAAGTGCCTATCCGCCCACAGGACAGAAAGAAAACAGCATTTACTACCCCAGATGGACGTAGATTTCAATTTGTTGCCATGCCACTTGGTTTAAAATGTGCCCCTGGAACGTTTCAAAACTTAATAGTTAATGTACTGGATGAATTCATTGGAGACTTTGCGATGGCATATTTGGATGATGTACTTGTTTGGTCTAACAGCTGGGAAGAGCACTTGCACCATTTGAGCTTTGTGTTTGAACGGCTTGAACGTAACAAACTTACGTGCAAAGAGGAAAAGTGTAAGTTGGGTATGAATAGAATGGAGTTTTTGGGACACTATGTAACAAGGGATGGACACGAACCAGAACAGCAACACGTACAGGAAATTCAAAACAAACCCACACCCAGATCACGTTAACAAGTCAGGAAATTTTTTGGCTTAATTAATTGGTTTAGGGAATTTGTCCCAAACTTTTCTCTGATTACTGCACCATTAACTGCTTTGTTGTGTGAGAAACGTAAATTTGTCTCGACACCTCAAGCCAATCAAGCATTTAAAGAAATCAAACTTGCATTTCAGAACTATAATCCGCTATCTAGGTTCAACCCAGAGTTACCCATTGTTGTACAAACAGATGCCAGTCAAGAACGGATCTGGGCCATGTTGTATCAGGTGGGAACACACGGGCAAAAGCACATAATCAGTTACCATAGTGCGAAGTTCGGGGAAACAGAACGCAAATATCAAGTCAACGAACAGGAATGTTTAGCAATTGTACATGCATTGCGGAAGTACCAGCCATACTTGCTAGGAAGACAGTTTACTCTCAAAACTGACAACCGAAGCCTAGTATGGTTAGAGGGAATGCATAACGGGAAAATCACACTCGCCCGCTTTGCGCTGTTACTGCAGGAATACAATTTCCAGGTAGAACACTTGGCGGGGAAAATCAATAAGCTTGCAGACACCTTGTTAGAACCCTTGTCCGAATCTAATGGTAACTAACGATGCGGAGTGGAAAGAAGCGCTACCACCTTGCTGTGCAATACCAACTGCAGAAACACAAAACCTCGTACAAAACATTGTTGCCACACCACCTGGAGAACTTGTTTCATTGAACATACGTGACGTGTTAAGAGAGGTATACACCGCACAAGAAAATTCCCCAGATGCTGTGCAATGCCGGCAACACTGCGTCACATATTACAGAGAACACTGGAAGGAAGTGGACAGAGAAATACAAACTAAACCACCTGGTAATTGTGCGTGATGGCGGATGTATGTGCCGAAAGATAAACAGGAACTTGTATTAAAGTATGCACATTACAGTTTGGAGCATGGACACCCAGGATCCGAGCAAACACGAAGAAACATGCAGAAATTTTTTCACTAGCCAGGGATTCAGGGAGATGTAAGGAAGCATGTACAAAGCCGTATCATGTGTAACACCCGGAAGCCGTGGAGAACAGATGACGACGCTCCACAGCAACCGAGCCATTTAAAACAGTAGTTATTGACATCATGGGTCCATACCACGTACCAAAACTGGCAAAAGATTCCTTACTGTTGCCACAGATTTGTTTACCTGTTGGACCTAGGCATTTGCCCTCAGCAATGTTTGTGTGCACACAGTCGTACAGGTGATGCAAAATGAGTTCTTTCCAAGATTGGGACACTCCAAGTATTTGCTGACCGATAACAGCATGCAATTTGTAGGGCGAAAGTGGAGAGAATACTGTACCAGGTCAGGAACAGAACACCGAAGCACCCCAGCATACCACCCCAGGGCTAACCCAACCGAACAACATAATCAAGACGTCAAAATCCAGTTACGCGTCAGGTTAGAAGAAGATCACACTAGGTGGGCCAAGTTGATCCCGGAGGTAATGTTTTGCCTAAGGAACAGAGTAAATGCAGCAACCGGGAAGACACCCGCCAAAATGGTACAAGGTCGCAAACTCCGTGCCCCCGGAGCACCCCGCGTAAACCCGCCAATACAACCAGAGCAGAGTGTAGAACACCAGGCACAAATCCACAAGGAAGCAAGGGCAAATCAAATAAGTTATTGCAATATGTGGGTACCGGAGAGCAAAAGGCAGCCACCCGAACTTATACCCGGAATATATGTTTACATGAGAGAGAACCCGCTATCGGCAGGGTAGGGATGAAAAAATACTGTGCTGGGCTGGCACCTAGATAGACAGGGTCAGTAAGAGTGGTACAGAAGATGAGGAATTCCACATATTTAGTGAAGTTGAGACCAAGAAGTGTGACAAAACGGCACCGTGATGACCTGCTTATATCCCAACCACCTGTAGGGAAGAGAGGCAAGGACATGACGTTACACCCAGTTCCGCAGTGAGAATGGAGCCGTATACCAGGGAGTACACAGGGAAATGTCAACACGTGCACTACTGTAAACAACACCACTAACACGGAAACACCCAGCCAAGGTAATGAACTGTCATTTAGGGGTTTTGCACCAACAGAACACTCAACACCTAGAAGTGAGGAAGTAGGAGCGAGTAGTTGCTAAACATCATTTCTGGGTTTTTCTGTTAATGCCTGTAATGACACAACAAATCCAAATGATTTTAAGGGGTTTCCAAGTGTACATGAAGAAAGTGGTAACGCAAATGCACGTGTAAATGTAAACACAACCAGTGCCACTGAAATAAGTTTTAAGGGATTTCCCCTGGGCATAGCAGAATTTGGTTGTAACAATAGTAAAAACTTAAAGTTTGAAACCACAAGTGAAGGCGAGATGCCTTTTAGAGACTTTTCAGTTCCCGCAGGGAGAGCCTAGTAGGGCAAGAGAGTTTGAAAGGGTTTGGGGAGAATAGCGTGACGTCAAGCGTCAAAAAATCGTAACACACCATTCGCAAGAGGCGAGGCGTGTCACCACCACGTCTTTGTGCAATTTATGTAATGTTGTAATTTGTGTAAGGTGATATTACTCTCGTCCTAGCTGGCTCTGTGTATAGGCCGTCACCATACTCCCATGTGCTGGCGGGCAAGTCCAGACGAGTTTGCGTTTATTATGCCAAGTAATCACACGTGTTAACGTATCATCAAGTGTTTCATTTTGTAATTCACAGTGTCCTATCTTCAGGGAAAATCGTCAGTCCACCCTAGTGACTGTCGACTCTCTTCCCTTGTGAAGATTGTGTTTTCATACACCACGGTGAGATCATCCATCTAGGCGTGCGCTAGAGTAATTGTGGGCTGGGGAGCACCCAAGCGGAGATAGCTAGACATGACCGAGTGCATCATTATTTTCATGGCACGTTGATTTGTACGAACTGTATAAATAAAACAGATATCACAGTGAACCATCTTCTTTCATTTGTAGTGACAGTGTCCTAGCCACATGTGTTTCTTTTTCAAAATGTTAAAATGTTTAGTAAAAGTTTAGTATTGCCAACGTGTTTGTAAGTACGCTCGGGTGAGACGGACACACAGAACCCACAACATCCCTGAGAATCCTGAGTCTCAAAAGTGCGGTGATTGGGAAGCACTGCTGGCGCCCATATCAACAGTAAGTAATTATGTCATTGTTCGTCACATGTCTCACCCGACGGCGTCAATTACCATTCTGTAACTTTTTTAGGTTCATTGACTATGTTTCGTTACACTGTATTGTGAGAATTGTAGTAATGTTGTGATTACTCCATTTTGTCATTATTTTATTATTATGTCTTAATTTAACGTATTTATTGGGCGCAGACCCAACTTTACCATGTACAGTGTAGTTTTACACTGCTAAAAAACCTATTTATTATTATATTAAACCTATGTAATATTTTTTTAATTTTATGTCTCAATTGAATGTATGTATTGTGCACATACCCAACTTTACCATGCATAGTGTAGTTTTACCTTGCTAAAAAACCTGTCATGGAACATGACTAAATCAATGTGTGTGCTGTTCAATGCAGCACCAAACTCCATGTCTTGCCGACACATTGCGCCAAAAAACTCAGCCGCCCGAGCTTCTATGTGTCAGAACAGCTGATTGTTCCAATCTGCCCATTTCTAATGTGTGGTGTTGAGTGTTGATATTGACGCTAATACTAAAAGGTTAGGAAACGTTAAAAAGGCAAATATGGCCCCAGTAGCCACCTAGATAGTTGTTATAATGATGATCATTGAGAAACGTGCCAGCATGTAACCTATAGGTTGTGTTGAAATAAATAATTATGTACAGACATAACACTGTTGATCTTCATTATCATTAAGATTTTCTTAGTAAAAGTTATCTTACAAATATGTTAGAGCGGTCATGCATTAAAATTTGCCCTCTTATTCTACAAATTAAAATTAAGTAAATCTTTTCTATACCTATAGAATTAACATTTAACAATGTAAAAAAAATGGCGGACTGTAACACTGAGGTTTTGTAGAAACGTGAAAATTGAGAAGAAAATAGACAGATCATTTTTTTTTACTATGGCCAACCATTTGGCTTCAGAAGGCTTATGAATCTACTGTATGATCACCAAATTACATTGCAGATATGGCGGCAAAACTTCATACCATGATTATTACAGTTTATGAGGAGATGCTGACTAATGTGCAAGCTAATATTATGCGGTGTGCGGCTGCATGCTAGTGAACGGACAATGGACACATTGAACATTTAATGTAAATCCCACCTATCTTAAAGTTTTGCAGACCCCTATTGTGGACTGATAATTTGACTCTTATGTTTGTTCTGTAGAGTAGGGTGTATAAATGTGCACTATCATTATATGATGTATCACATGTGGAACATTCAAATGCATAATTTACTGCCTTCATCATAGTACTACTAAGTAGGGCCTAGCTGACACGATGCCGCACACACGACCATGCACTACAATCACCACAGCCAGATGGTTGGCCATAATACAAATAGACCCATATATTTTCTTCATAGTTTTCACTTCTCTATGCAACCTTGATTAACAGTCTGCCATTTTTTCAGACATTGTATATTTTGAGATACCACACGGTATTTATTTTTAATGTGAATTAGCTCATATCTATGTGTTAGATTTTTTATTTGTGTTCCAAAAGAGTACATTTGTAATTTATATAGATGCGATTGCGCAAAAACAGAACACAGAATTCTTGCTGACACTGCCATTAAATCAGGCACTTGCTGAAATTTTGCAATAGTCTCTAGAGATTTAGAACGTTGAAACCAAGTTTTATGTATTCTTTCAAAGGCATCATTATTGGTTAGCCTATAGACAAATAATTAACATATTCCTAGCATTTGTGTGAATTGTATTTAAACACCACACAACTGGATAACTCATCACTAAGCAAATAACAAACCTAGCAATTTCTACACATTTATTTTACTTAAACGATTCACAAAATAGCCACCTGTAATGACATCTGTAGCAATAGTAATAACTATAAATATTTTTAATATTATGCTTTCTTAAACATAGAATACAGTTTTTTTTTTCTACTCAGATACATGCTCAGCTTACCTAATTATTTTAAAAAATTTAAGTACTGAACAAAAAAATTGTTGTCAGCAACATCAGACATGGTAACATCACTGGAAGTATGCAATACAAGTCCTCTTTAGACATACTGGCGCTCCGAGATGATGGCATGAACTGGTGAGTCTGTAGGGGGGAGACCTTGCAGCCCCACAAGTGTATGTTACTATTTAGGGCTTCCCTGAAACTATCTGACAAAAGTAACACAACACTGGAGGTGAGAGAGAGAGAGAGCGAGAGGGGAGAAAGAGAGAGAAAGAGAGAGGTAGAGAGAGAGAGAGAGAGAGAGAGAGAGAGAGAGAGAGAGAGAAAGACAATCCTTACTTACAGCTTAACTCTTTCAAAGCTGTAATTGCCTACCAACATATTTGTTTGCTGTATTGCAAAAACCAAAAGTCTTGTTTTCCAAACTCCTTCAATAATAGAATCAATTTTGTTGCAAATGGTACGTTTTTTAGCACAGATGTTACATTGTCAGTAAAATGGTTAAACTTTTGTAAAAGATGCGTAAAACATGCTCACAATTTTTAAATTATTTAAGTAAAAATTAATTTTAATTAATTGTATGAATTTTAATTACTTTTGAATAACAACTATGATATAAACATACTATTATGCCTACAAATAATCAAAACTTATTGTAATGAAAAATTCCAAGCAAATTATGCATCTTGTAAAATATAATTTGTAAGTTAAAATGTTGCAAAAAAAAAAAGTCACTGAGACTGAGGGACAGATCGGTGAGAATTACTTTTATTAACACATGTGCTCACAGGAAAAGTACTGACACATAAAAGTTGTTTTATTAGCACGTTTCCACCAGTGTCATAATGCCATCTCGCATACAAATATGCCAAATAACAGCCTATCTTACTCTAACCAGCTTTTGGTTAGGGTATTAAAAAGTCTTGCCTCAATAAGAAATAAAAGCAATGCTGCTCTTTTGGTGTCTTGTGAAGCCAATGAGCTTGAACATGTGTAATACTGTTACTGTAAAATAGGTATACATAACATCCTCCTTGCACTACATCTGATGGTCCTAAAAGCAGTACTTAAGGAAGTATGTATGAAGGTTAGAGAGCAGTGCAAAAATGTGTGCATGTGCACATGCATGCACGCATGTGTGTGTGCATGTGTATGCATGTGCAGGTGTGTGTGATTTGTGATGATTTGGAAATTGCCACACTTTTTTTAAGTATTTATAGTAAATATTTTTTAGGGTAATTTTTATAGCGGTTGGTATCACGTGCTGGTAGTTTTTAGTATGCATGTTAATAATTGTATTATGATCGGTCATGCATTTATTCCTATCATTTAATAATCTATTTATATATATAGACACACACACACACATATACACACTTTGTAATTATTTTATCTAACATTTAATCATATTTACCATTATTTACTGCATGATAATTATCAATGAGTATTATTTCTGGGCAACGTTTTTGATATAGGCTTAGAGTCAATTATGGCAGTTGTAGTTTCTTGTTCTGCCGCCTTAATGTAAAGCATGACCACCAGGTGTCGCTTCTGGCGTGTCCTGCGTGATGTCATGGGGTTGGGTAAACGGACAGCGCGTGCGAGCCACGGCGGGCAGTAGTAAGTAGTATGCTGGTAGAGTGTGACTTCGGCAGGCGGTCTAGAGAGTCAGCTGTATGTGATATCATGTAATGTTAAGGGACTGAATTATGATCGCGCGGCCGGAAAGTGTCTGTTGCTCGTCGCAGGAGCTAATGCACCAAAGGACTGATTATGTGTGTTACTAGCCAGCTTCGGCTTAAAGAGAATGGACGGTGCATATGCAATATTGGACTGTGATGGGATTTCCACCGCTGTCATCTCACTTAAATTTGGATTGTGCCCATACTGTACGATAGTGAGGCGATGGTGCTGGATTAGATTTGAGCTAGCATTTAATATTGCGTAAGACGCAACCCTCCCTGGAAAACGTGTACAAAACTGACGAGAAACATAGACAGGTTCTATAATGTAAGCAAGGACACAGAACTGGGGAGGAATGAACTATTCGCTGCTAGTAAAAGTTTGTGTCGAGTTTTGAAACACTATTTAGAGATGGTTGTAGATCGCTAAATGACAGTGGCTTTATTTTTTTAATCATGAAAGTCACTGAATAATTACTGGACTTTGTTGTGTAAAATGTGTCGAGGTGAACCCTGACTTTGTGGTAATGGCGGACGTGTTAGAAATTGTGCCCTGTGCTATTGGACAGTCTGCTGGTAAAATTGTCGGGCTGAATGATGGAAGTCATTTTGGCCAGGGATAAAACCTTAACTGTTCCACTAGCCCAAACTTTCGTCGGGTATGTACATCCCTGTCATGGTTGCAGTGGTAAACTTAATAAGAGAGAGAGTGTATTGCGCATGAGTGGCATAATTAAAGTGCAGTGCCAATGGGAATGAAGGTGTCTGTGGAGCGAAAATAGCTGAGCAGAATTCAGAGAGCTGAAAAGTACAACATGACAGCGTCGTGGACAGAGGCGACCCGGCAACTGCATTGCATCGTGACCCGAATGGTCAGGCTGTTTCCTTCACATCGTCAGGCACATAGTAGGGCTGCTGCCAAGGTACTATGATTATAATATTGCTATTTCTTCATACAGGAGTGCGACATGTAACACCATGGTTAAGACTCGCCAGCATGCAAACTCAGTGGCTTCTCTGCGGTGGCTTTTAAATGTAAATGTTTGGAACGAGTAGTGTATCTGTGCATTAATGAGCCATAATATAAAGTAGAGTGAGAACGAACTTTCCGAACTGGTCATATTTTTTCTGGAATTAGTGTAATGTGTCTTAGAGTATTTTTTAATGCAGTATTTTTAATGTGTTGGCCAAACATTTTTGCAATGCCACGTGAATTAATGGATTGTAATTTAAATAATAAAATTTGTTGCCACCAAAAGTCTGAACTTAGAAAACATTCTTTCGTGCATCACTGAAATAGACCTCTATGGCTGTTTGGTGTATTTTACCAGTAATTTATTTATAAGCTCATACAATATCGTGGACGGGGCATGGGTCAGCTGGATGTTTAATGTTGAGCATGTCTAACTTCATCCAAGGGTGGGGTTGGGGATTGTTGTTGGCTGAGTGTCTGGGTGATGGAGTGAGGCACATTTTGTTAACCCCGCCCCCTCTTGGGGTCAGAAGGCATCGCTATATACATACATACATACATACATACACACATACACACATACATACATAGACATTCTTCATATCTAGCAGCTAACCAGGCACACTACACAGATGGGGATGTGAGAAAGCATGCAGAAACCTGGCATGAAACACAAACCATATAGGGTAACCAGGGTCAAACCTGTGATCTACGAAATAAGTAATGCATGTTAACTTTACGATCACATGTTGCTGGTGAAAGGAATAGCAGGTAGGTAGGTAGGTAGGTAGGTAGGCCTATGGCTTAGTGTCTTGTCAACAGCGAGGTCATTGAACACGGAGCAGGTTGCTCAGACATGGATAAGGGACAGGGAAGGAATCAGCGATGAAATGTAGTAAGAAACATTCACCTGGAGTGATTTTGGAAATTTATGGAACATTGAAATCAGGATGGCCAGACCACAAATTCAGCCCAAGTCCTCCTGAATGTGAGTCCAAAAGTTTACCTCTGCAAAATGCACAAGCTCACTTGGTGTGAGAAGAATGAAATGTAAACAAAGCAAGGAGGGGATATAGTGCTGTCTACTGGGAGCTTCCCTCAAATAGCAACAAAAAAGTATTTAATCCTTAACACTACTCAAAATGAACTTACTTTGTTCAGAATGGCAGTTGCAAGAATGTCTTCATATGTTTTGCTGTCAATATCCTGAGAAGAACACTGGCTATTTGGTATTCTCCTTTCCATGGCTTGCTGAAACACATTAAAGATTAAATGCATAAAAATTTCTAATCACTATCTCATAACATAATAGAGCAGTTTCTAGGACATCAATCCTCTGAGGCACTGCTCACCCCTGCCAACTCTCTACCAAGCTGCATATTCTTTCCCCTCACCATCACCACACTTCTTCATCTTACCCTGTCCCTACCTCCTTATCTGATCCTACCAAAGTCCATACAGCAAAAAGTGAATTAAAAACACTTTACAGTACTTCTAGATAAATATAATGGGAAATATGCTACATTTGGCTTTCAGCAAATATCTTTGTACTTACTTGCATTAGGAAATTTAATTTTACACTTATGGAAATAAACATGGTTAATCACTCAAACTTTTCAATTACAAACAAATTTACACACACGTTCTTCAATTATTTCCTGAGCTACATACTTGACCAAGAAGCTGTGAAAGCTAAATGGACCACAGTGGTTGATATGTACCTGGTCATTCTAATCCACTTATGCTCACCCTCACAATGCATGCAGAACAAGCAGCAGTTCAGGTCACAACTGATGCCACACTCACACTAGTGAAGGGATTAGTCCCCTATCAGTACAACTCAAAACCTACACTTTGCAACACTTGCCTGCCTTGGAACAGAACTCCTGGTAGGTCCAGTGGAGTGGCATCAATGCCTAACCTCGCCAGCCTCATCAGCTCATGTAAGGTGACCATCTGGTGATTGCTATGTGTCAGTATTTGAACCTGGTCTAGCAGCATGCCAAACGGCAAGCGGAGAGAAGTGTGAAGGAAAGCAGTTAGTTTATCACATGTGCCACCCCTACAGTAACTTGGGTGTGTGGCAGGTGACACAGGATAATATGTCCTGATGTGTGAAAGCAAGAAAGCTTAATCTGGGATTCCACACATGGTTTGGCACCCTCTTCCATACCCTCTGTAATTATGCAAGATGAAGAAAAGCCCTTGCTGCAGCCTGTGTGGTGTTTCTGCTGCTCTGTGCAGGGCTCTTGGCTACAGTATTAGCCATAGTTCTTTAGTTTCATCAAACAATAACCCTCAAGGGATTCATGGTCTGCTGGAATAGGGCCAGTGTGATTCATACCTTTTGAGCAAATAAAGGGACTATCTTATTTGAACTTGGACCTGTCTGTGGAAACCACATGACTCCTAGTAGACTTGAAATGGATAGGATTGCAGCAGAAATCCTTTGTTGGATTTCTACTAACCACATGAAACCTTGTGCTCTGTAGTAGCTCCTCAGCACAGAGCAATAGATGTGTCCAGACCACTTAAAGACCCCTGGGTTTCAGAATAACAACTCCCATCAGTGGTCTCTCAGCAGGAAGAGGCTTGTTGGGGGTAACCAACACATAGCTGACGTGCCTCTGAGCAGGCTAGATACACTGCTGGACTTGGAAATCCCTATACCTTCTTTCATTACGTGAAAAGTTATAAAACCATCACAGGCTGGTAGATACTGAAATAGCAAAAATGAGTAGTGATTAGCCTTTCCCACATAGAGTGTGTGTTGTTCAGTATCCACAAAACACATGTTCAATATGGAGTAGAGTTTCCTCTTGCAGCTATACAGGCAGCAATGTGATGAGGCATTCCATCATACAGGTGGCAGATAGTGTCCTCAGGCACATACCATCATACTTCCTGCAGCTACACACATAGATCAGCCAGTGCTTGAGCAGATGGTTAACAGTGGTGCAAACATCGCCCTATCATAATATTTCAGATGTGTTCAATATTGAACAACTCTGGACACCTGGCAGGCCTAGGAATGGTGCCCACATCTTGTAGAGCCTGTTGGGTGATGTGAGCTGTATGGAAGCAAACATTACCTTCCTGCATGATAGCATTGGGTATGCTGCGTAAAACTGCCAGAAAATAGGGACGCAAAGCCTCACTGACATATTGCTGTGCTGTCTCCGTGCCTTCAATAACTATGAGACATGACCAGGAGTCATAACTGATGGCACCCAATACCATAAGATCTGGTGGCCAGAACATAAGGCGTTCATGAATCAGTGCAGAATTGTTGTGTTGCCCACTGCAGCACCAAACCCTGTTGCGACCATCATCTTCGTTAAGACTGAAGTGAGACTCATTGGAGAACACGACGCATTGACATTCCTCCATCCGATGTTAATATTCCTGGTACCATTGACGACATGCTGCACAATCCAGAGGGGTCAAAGGTAAACAGTGCAGTAGGCGGCTTTAGGCCAGCCCAGGGCTGCCACCAGCCCTCAAGATAAAATCCTGGTTACTGTATATAAAAATCTTGTAAAATCCTGGAATCATTGGGTAAAATCCTGTAAAACCCTTGAAATTACAAAAAAATTGCAAATTACAGGAAAAAAGTTATTTGAAAGATATTTACATATTTAATGTAATTGTTTTGGTTTGGAATGTACAAATCATGGTCATTCTTTTCTCCACTCACACTTACACATGTTTTTATACGACAGTATCTGCAATCTTTCAAACAAATGCATCAGTAAAACTGACACACACCACTGTGGGCGCTAGTGTTGCCACTTTGAGCAAGGTGCTTTAAAAAAAAAAGGTTTGGGTTTGAATTTTTCTAGTGTTAAAAATCCGTAAAAATGGATAAAATCCATTAAAACAGCAGGCCTGGGCCAGCCTCATTCACATGGTGATGAATGATTTTTGTTGAGCCCAGTTAATGCAATGCAGGCCCCACAGACTGCAGGATATCTCTGGATGTGGTGCAACATACTTATACTACATGTTAGCAGATACGACAATCTTCTCTATCTGTAATGGGCCTGGCAGGACCAGCATCAACGTACAACCTGTACATATCCATGCCTGCACAAATTGGGTCACAGTAGTGACTGCACGGTCAAAATAAATGGCTACACCACAAGCCGCCAACCATCCGGTTTTGTGCAGTCGGACCATACAACCCCATTCAAATGGATCTGGGTGGTAATATTCTTCACGAGCACAATAGAGTGGAATACTGATCTGCTGTGTAACATATAGACTTCCACCTTTACAGCCTGTGATAAGGCCCTTTTAAGCACTGGGTAATGGCTACAAGCATCTCCTATATAATGTGTTGTATTGACGTTTCGGCGACACTTTAACCATTTTCATTATGCAACTGGTAGTGTATGTGGTCTTGATTTTATTGCAAATGAATGACACCTTATAGATAAAGTGATTTCACTGTCCAGCTATGTATGTGCATCTGGTGTATGGACAAGAGAATTTCATTGTGTGGTTGCCCCAAAAATTTCAAGGAAGGGAAAGCAGGTGTGGCTACCTAGTTTACAGTGACATTCTATAGCCTGGGGTTTATAATTTCGTTCTCCCGTCACCCTTATAGTATGCCTAAAATACATACCACCTGTACCTAGTGCTCCCATCTGATGCCTTCATATTAGAAGAGAAGCTGAAGGCATGTGAGGTAGGTTCAGGCAAAGAAAAGGAGGGCTCGTTTCCTGGTCCAGGCAAAGAACAATATATGTAATATCATCAGTTTTAGGGATTGTCTACTGGCTTTCACCTGTAAGTACAGCAATCCATCCTAAATGGCTCCAGAACAGAGAACTACAAGACATGGGGCTCCAATCAGTTAGCTGACACTAGACAAAATTCAATTACATCAGAATCAATAATTTAAAAACTGGGAAAAAGTTTATTTATTTTTTATCTTACTTATGCCTGGTTGCATCATTAACAGCCATGAACCAAGATCATAAGATCTTAGTTCAAAGATGGTCTTCAGTTTGATCTGAGTTCATGTACCAGTGTTACACCAACGCGAACGACCAAGTTCTGATCATAGATTACCTGATCTCGGTACAAAACTAGGATTGAGATGAAACACTTTTTGTGATTGGCTCTCATTTCGTGACGTCATGATGCAACTGTTTATTTTGAGGTTCGGAGACAATTAATACGTTTTTGTGGATATTATATGTTAAGAATAGGATGTTTTACTATATAATTTAGTTGAATGCACTGAAAAAACTCTGTTTCAGTTGTTTGGTTTGATTGGAAACACTTTGCACACATTTTTTATTATTTTTAATACCAATATATTGAAGAAGGTAGTGTAAATAGAACTAGATGGTACAATGTTTTATTTGTGTTAAGTAAAATAATTGTTGTACAAACTTTACTGAATAATATTTAAGTGTGTGTATAATGTTGTTTTGAATTCCCAAAAATAAAATTGTTCTTAGAGCTATCTACTGGCATATTTTCAAACTGAATCTGTCGGCTACGGCTGCTCTTTCGTGAGCAATAAATTCAACATGAGATTTAGCGAATGCAGAAAATTAGGACAGTTTCTGATGTTCTGAATGGCTTGTTTTGTTTGATGGGAAAGAAAAGCATGAATTTAGATTTCTCTTTACAAAGCATAAATACCATCTTCAATTCAATAAATGCATTGCATCTTAAGCCTTTGTAAAAGTTCTCAATTTACTCTACAACAGTAAAAACAACCGAATCCATTTTTAAACAATTTAAATATTACCAAGTTTATTTCTAGTAAATAAAAATATTTTACAGTGCTTTTATCTTCACATAAACTACATTCAACACAAACTTCTATTCTTCTCTGTTCACTTTATAAATCCTTAATAAATGTATGTTTAGTTGCCAAACAGAGCTTAAATATGGAATATTCTAAAGTTTATGTAATTTTAAAACAAAATTGCTTTGAAATTTTAAAATAAAGCACTCGTATATACTTGATCCGAGATCGTTCTCCTGAACCGCCAAAAGGCATGGTTCAAGGCGAGGTTCAAATTGATATTAGTTCTGCGAGCAGATCGCAATGGTGCAACAGCCAAATGTGCTGAACCAGGATCAAACCAGTATTTGAACCTAGATCATTGCTGATTATCAATGGTGCAACTGGGCATTAGAAAACTCTGAGTCCAAAAGTATAGTACATTAGATTGTCACCATCAGAAAGGAACCAAAGTGTTGAACTTAAGTATGCTTCTTGGCTCATTTGGCACAACTGCAGTACAAGAAACTTTGTTATTCATGCAATGTACTCACTGAGTACCTTCCCCACTCCTCCCTTAGGAGAAACCTGACTGGAGCCTGATCGTGAATTTGACACCATCGGGGCTGGGGAATCTTCAAGCATCAACGATCTTGTTAGGCAGGGCAGTGACCACAGCTATACTTGTGGTTGGCAGCACCTCAGCATAAGTAAAAATTCCACCACAGGTGGTCACCCACACCACTGGTGGCCCTTGAGGAAAATTCCCCAGAAGAGATGGTATTCCAAAATAACTTTCTTCTCAACCCTACTCTCCTCTGCCGTAGGTGTGGAATTTGTTGAGAGCCGAGTCATGAGATGTGCTGCAGCAAATATATCCACTCAGCTTTACTTCCAGAATCCTTCCTGACAAGAGTCATAACTTGCTAAGTGATAAGATTACGAGAACCCCTGAGAGTGGAATTTCGCAGACTTTAAACATACCAAAGTAAGGGACATCGTGGGCCTGTGAATACATCTAATCTTACTCAGGATGTCGCATAATTGGATGTGCAGCAAATTCACAGTGGTATGCACTACTTTCCACCAGTACTTCCTGCGCTATGCTCACTCGTCAAGCCATAAGGCCAGGGGTCCGCTTTCCTATCATCAATAATGTGCATTGTTCTTCACCACTCACCAGTAAGTACGCATATTCATAGATGGGGCACTGTTATATGTGGGACACATGATCAAGATCCACCACCAATTGTGCCCATCAGACAGTGTTTTTGGCTAGCCTGTCTCATGGCACAACCAGTCAGACACTCTGAGGGTGACCACTGGTGATATCTTGATTGCTGCCACGTGAGTTTCCGCCAGCAACTAGTACCTAGTAGGGTCTACATAGTTGACTCAAATGATAATTCAGTGGTCTGCTGTAGAATAAGCACATGTTCATTGCCTGACTTTCCTCAGGCTTAAACCCAAGACGTGCCTATTCAGAATACTCACACTCTACTGTGACAGTCTGACCACCAAAACAGTATGAATGTCAACTGTATGCAATGCAAATTTCAATAATAAAACATAATAGCCAGTCAAGTATTGCCATCAGCACAATGCCTGGCAAATGCAGCCCTGAAATATTTAAGTACCTAGTATGATGAGTGGAGTGGTACAAGGACTCATGTCTCATGGCTAGAGAACAAGCCAACAAACAGAGAATGTACTTCATAGAGCACAGTAATTTCTGGTGTGAATAAGTATTTAAAATCAGACAGACACATGAGGTACCTTTACTATTTTACATTTTATTATTGCCCATATACATAACAACTTGCCACCAAGCTTGCACAACAACATTCTGCTTTTCTCATTATGCATCCAACTGTCCAGGCCAACCAACTCCTCCTCTTACTCTCTTGCTGTTGCCATCCTTTACATGTTTACCTTCCAACATAACCTTAACATTTACACACTACAGTAACCTCACAGTCATACACTGCAGTACCAAGATAGAAATGGCAATGTGACATTTGAAGTGTGGTACATACCAACACTAACATGTAACTAATAATACACCTGACGCCGTCGGATGAGACACGAGACCAACGAAGACACAAGTTACTTACTGATGAAGGCACCAGCAGTGTTTCCCAGTCACCGCACTGTTGAGACTTAGGGTTTTCAGAAATGCTATAGATTCTGTATGTACATCTCATCAGAGCATACTTATGATACACTTTACATTAATAAACATCATTACTAAATTTTTGGAAAACAATGGCAAGATGTAGCTGTCATTACAAAGAGAAAACACTTGATGCACTGTACTACTACCTTTTATTTTACCACTTGTACAAAGAAAATGTGCCAGAACTTTACTTGTGAATTATGCTCGGACGTGTCTAACTAACTCCGATTGGGTGCTACCCAGCCCGCAATTAATCTAGCACACTTCCTAGATGGATGACTTCTCTGTGGCGTTTGAAAACAATGACGCATGCCGATTCTACATCTATTCAAATACGATCACGACTCATTGCCTAGAGCACCTCTTCCATCTCTACAGACATGAACAACACGTTGCCTACCATACAGGAAATGGGAATTTACAAGCAATTCCTTTTCATCTGGAAGATACGCAACACGGCTGGCACACTGCGCCCCCCCCCCCCCCCCAACGCTCGAAGCCAACAAGCTACCCAGACCTCGGGCAAGGCCGAGCACACCTGATGAGGCACGAAGCAGAATTGCTGACAGGAGGATTCTCATGCCAACGAGGGCCGGAGGACGCCACAACTTCCCCGCACCCCACACTGGTAGCCTACAAGCTTTCACTATATAAGTCCGGACTATGCCAGCCTCTGCAGTCATTCTTTTGCATCTCTAGCAACCTCTCACAGCACTGCCATTACACGGGATCTTCGGAAAAGTTACCAACCTTTGAATATGCCCTCACGTCTACTTACTACGTATGTCAACGACCAGTCAACCCGACAACATACGAACACGAACATTTTCTTTTAACTTCATTTTGTCTCCTCTAGACACCTTTATTTAGCAGTTTAACTTTTAATTCTTTATTTTTGTCTAGAACCAGTATTTCCCTTTTACTTACAACCAGGTCACCTACACCTGGAACCACGCAGTTACCTTCATCTATCCTCGACTTGGTAGGAAGTAGCACAGGTCACATGTTTATTGAGCTCTCAATAAACAAACGTTGCTCTCTACCTTTCTGTTTTTATTTCCAGGGTATTTTTTTTGTATTCACAGTTGAAGATAGTGCACTGTGCACTGTCGACGGAAACCGGGAATTTTATTAAACCGAATTAAGACATACATATTAGACGGCTACCTATTTCTTCCCAGCTACACATCAGCACTGTGAGTGCTCATGGGGGAGAAACAGTGACGCCACAACCACTAGCAACACTTTCACACCAGGAGTCATGACAGACTCAGGTTGCTTCTCACCATCCGCACTGGTTAGTGCATGGTGACTGTAGCCTGTAGTGTTACCAGGCATCCTAGTGAGAACACACAACCAGTAAAGACTTGGCAGTCCACACGGCTCCACGTCCCTGATCAGCCCGCCTACGGTGGGGGATCAGTGGGGACTCTTATCGAGCTCAAGCTGGCAAGTCACCATTGGGTTACACTGTTAGTATTTCTGTCTCAGTGCACTGTGTGAACTATAGAGCTGTTACCCTATGCCTCACGAGAAGAGAGGTGACAGAAAAAGCAGGGAGCATCACCTTGCTCACCCCATCCTACGCAGCATAGACAGGTGGAACGGGACCGTGCCACCGAACTCAGATGACGAGCAATCGCACCTGCTCCGGTTGTGTTCATTGACTTTCCACCGTGTGTCCGCATCCACATCAAGAGTCACCTGATTGTCACTGGACTTCTGACCGATACTGAAGTGCACCTAGGCTGGGACATCCACATCTTCTGGTCTAAAGAAACTCGTCTGTTGAACATCCATCCAGCATCGACATAATTTGTCCCGCCTAAGGATATATCTACCTAGAATACAGAACTTGAAGTTAGAGTGTACACAAACAAGCCAACACCCCTCGCCTCATCCCAGCTACCTACGCTTTTGGTCTAGCGGATATAATCCTCGACTAACGTGTCCAGTCAGTCTAATTGGACATGCATCAACACAATCTTCACAAGGGAAGGGGGTTGACAGCCACTCCACTCGGGTGGGTTGACGAATTTCCCTGAAGATAGGGTGCAGAGAATAATGAACTGAGACAAAATGAACAAGTTACATACACACGTGTGATTATTTAGCATCACTAACGCAGACTCATTTGGGCTCATCTTGCCTCACATGGTTAGTGAGGTGACGGCCTATACACATAGCCTGCTAGGACGGAAATAATGTATCATTTTAATGTCTCTTTTTGACAGCGTTCTCACCGGAATATTACTGTTCTTAAACTCTGCGCAGGCGCACATTTTGAATTCAGAACCAAACATTTTGCAATATCAACACACGTACATTTTCAAACACTTTTAAGACATTCTTAACCCTGAAAATTAAAAAGACACATTTTACACTGCAAATAATATTCCCTTACAGGAAATTTCAAATTGGAGCCTCTTTGCACACATACATGCCCACGTGTCATGTGCGTGGTGAGCGCTGTCATGTGCTTAGCACCATTGGCTGTTAGCCAGGATCAAACGACCCCTCCCTCGAAGGCCAAGATGGTGCGAGCAACTCAACATTAGTCTGGCGGGCTCTGCTCGGCTGTGAACCGGGTCCACCAGTTGACGACAAAGGAAGCAAGGCCTAGGAAGCCTCCTTACTCTGCGGCGTTTACTGGGGGTGGGGTTGTAGGCTGAAGCCATGTTGTGCGGATGCAGCAGTGTCTTGTTTCGCCTCTTGCGAGTGACGTGCCATGTTGCGTTGACATCTGACGTAATGTTCTTCCTCACACACACTTTTCTACTACTCTCCCCGAACCCTTTAAAACTTTCCTGGCCTACTAGGCTATCCCCTGTGGGAGCTAGAAACCTTCGGAAAGGCGTCTTGCCTTCACTTGTGGTGTTGATACATATATTTTCACTGGTGTTACAACCATATTCAGCTATATTCAGCTGTGCCCTGGGAAAACCCCTTAAAACTGGTATCACTGGCACTGGTTGTGATTTGGTTTGTGTGTGCACTTTGGTTACCACTTTCTTTATTCACATTTGTGAAGCCCTTGAAGCTACTCTGATCTGCTATGCTACCATTGACCTCAACAGGAAAACCCTGAAACGGTGTTTCACTACTACTCGTTTCTGGCCCAGGTATGTGTACACTTACCTCGCCTCCTCCTTCACTGCCTGGTGTGGAGTGCTCTGTTAGCATTAAACCTCTAAATGACGTAGTGTCCCCAGTGTTATTGTTTACATCTCCCGAGTGTGTTGTCACAGGACTTTTGTTGTTGTTGTGCCATGTGTTATTGTTGTTGTTCCTAGTACCACCTGGTATGCAACGTCGCACTCGCTGATGTACTGGGCTTTCCGGCTTCTCCTTGCCCTTCTTCCCTGCAGGTGTGCAAGCTATACGCAGGTAGTCGCGGTGACGTTTCATACTTGTCTCGGTCCCAACTTCATGAGAAACGTGGAATTACCCATCTTGGCGGTCACTCTCACCGGCCAAATCCACTTGGGTGCCAGCCCGGTACAATGGTTCTTTACTCCTGCCAATAGTGGGTTTTCCCTAACAAACATACATTCCGGGCACGAGTTCGGGCGGCGGTCTCCTGCTCTCTGGTACCCACACATTACAATAATTTGCTTGGTTTACTCTCGCCTCTACATGGATTTGTGTTTGGTGTTCGACAATTCCCTCAGGTGGTATTGGCGGGTTTTCGCTGGGTGCTCCGGGTGCACATAGTTCGCGACATTGTACAATTTCTGCGGGTATTTTCCCAGTTGTCGCATTTATCCTGTTTCTCAAACAAAACATTACTTACCGAATTAACTCTGCCTACCTGGTATGATCTTCTCCTAACTGGACGCGTAACTGAATTTTCACATCTTGGTTATAACGTTCGATTGGGTTCGCCCTGGGATGGTAGGCTGACGTAGTACGGTGTTCTGTTCCCCACCTGGTACAATACTCTCTCCACTTCTGCCCTACGAATTGCATATCATTATCAGTTAGCAAGTACTCGGGATACACCCCATATCAGAAATAATTCTGTTTGCATCACCTGTGTGACGGTGTGCGCACGAACATTGCTGATGGGAAACGCCTCTGTCCATCTGATAAACAAATCTGTGGCGACAACAAGAAATCTCTTACCGCTCTTGGTGTGTGGGTATGGGCCCATGATGTCAATTTCTACTGTCTTAAATGGCTCAGTTGGCAGCCTTGGTTGCTGTGGAGCATCGCCATCTATTCTCCGCGGCTTCCAAGTGTTGCATGTGATACAACTCTGCACATGTTTTCTTACCTCCCCTTGAACCCCTGGCCAGTGGAAAAACTTTTGCACATTCCTACGTGTTTATTCGGAACCCAGGTGTCCATGTTCTAAACTATCATGTACATACGTGAGTACAAATTCCCGTTTTACCTTTGGCACGTACGTTCTCCATCATGCACAATTACAGGGGGGTTTTGTTTGAATTTCCCGGTCCACTACTCTCCAGTGTTCAGAGTACCGCATGGCTTAGTGTTGCCGGCGTTGCACAGCATTTGGGGAATTTTCTTGCACGGTGTGTACCTCTCTTAACACGTCACGGAGGTTTAACAAGACAAATTCACCAGATGGTGTGGCAACAATGTTTTGTAAAACAAGAGCTTGTGTGTCTGCTGTTTGTACAGCACAGCAAGGTGGTAGTGCTTCTTCCCACTCCACGTCGTCTTTTACCGTCAGGTTCGGACAAGAATTTCTGGACAGCACATCGGTGAGCTCATTAGTTTTCCCCGCCATGTGTTCTACCTTGAAGTCAAACTCCTGGAGCAATAGCACCCAGCAGGCAAGTTTACTTTTCCCATTGTGCATCCCTTCTAACCAAACTAGAGAGTGGTTGTCAGTTTTCAAGGTAAACTGTCACCCTAACAGGTACGGCCGGTACTTTCTCAGTGCTTGTATTATCGCTAAATACAAATGCCTGGTTGGGTTGAGATATCCATACAAATTTACGTTTTTCCCACAACAAGGCAGTTAATGGTGCAGTAAACACAAAAAAATTTGGGACAAATTCCCTCAACCAATTGATTATAGGAAAAAATTTTCGGACCTGTTAACGTGATCTGGGTGTGGGTTTGCTTTCAATTTCTTGTATATGTTGTTGTTCTGGTTCGTGTCCGTTCCCTGTTACATAGTGTCCCAAAAACTCCATCTTACTCATATCCAACTTACACTTGACAACTTTGCAAGTGAGTTTGTTGCATTCGAGCCTTTCAAACGCAAGGCTCAGGTGGTGCAAATGTTCTTCCCAGCTGTTTGACCATACAAACACATCATCAAAGTAGGACATCGCAAAGTCTCCTATGTAACCATCCAACACGTTAACCATCAAATTCTGAAATGTTGCAGGGGCACAATTTAAGCCAAACAGCATTTTAACGAACTGAAACCTACGCCCATCTGGCATGGTGAAGGCTGTTTTTTTATGGTCTTGGGGGCGGATAGGCACTTGCCAATATCCAGATTTCAAATCTAATGAGGTGAAAACAGTAGCTGGCCCTAGTGAAAGTGTCCTTTATATTGATTACTGAAGATGGCATGTTTAAAGTTATCTTGTTCAACAGGCAGAAATCAACACAAAACCTCCACTTGCCGTCTTTCTTAAGGGCAAGGGTAATGCCTGAGTTGTAGAGACTTTGCATCGGTTCTATCACATTACCACTGAGCATTTCACATACCTGCTGATCGATGACATGCCAGAAGAAAATACCTGGGTCTTGTGGCATGGAGTACACCGGATCCTTGTGTGTGGTGATGATGTTGTGCTCGATGACGTCGGTGCGCTGTAGCTTCCCATCAGTGTGGAACACACTGGTATACTGGTCCAGCAGGTGTTGCAGATGTTGGTAATGCTGTTCGGGCACCTCATGCGGGAACTCAGCAAGCAGCACAGCAGGTGTTGTTGTCAGCAGCATTGCTCCCACGGCGTATAGCGTCCACCTTCCACATTTCCCCACATGCAGATGGTCGAGCTGTGGTTCGACTACGACTTGGTTGTCAATTAGCCATGGCAATCCCAGAATCATATCCTCGCACAAGTCCGGCACAATATACATGTCACATTTAGTATGGAGTTCACGTATTCCTACCATCACGTGCATTACACTTCTTGCTTCACCTTGTTGGTGGGTGGTGGAAAATTGCAGACATCGCGGTGGCACTCTTGTTGTTATTGCCTGGATTAGGTTCTCCTGCACAACATTATGACTTGCTGCAGTGTCAATTACGGCGATCACGTTTTTTCCCTTAAGTTAAACATTGACCCTTAAAGCTATGGTACTGTCTGTCACTTGCAACACTCTTACGCACGTAGTGGGCGGCCTTTCCTGCTGCTGCAGCAATTGTGAAATCTGTCTTCTGACAGGTAGGGTTGTCGCGTGACATCAATAACCAGCATCGGGGGGGGGGGGGGGGGGGTACAGGCGGTGGAGGTTCTTCACAGGTCTGGCTGCACTTGTTCTCTTCGTAAGCACATGCCTCCCGTGTAAACAGTTCCACACTCTCTAGGCTGGCTCTGCACAACAACGGCCTAATGTCCGGTTTCGACAACATGACCACTATCTCTAATACTCAGCATGAAGGCTGCCCTGGGTTCAGGCGTTTGAACAGGCCAAGCTTACGTCGGATTAATTCCACTATCCCTTCATGTTCCCGTTGCTGTTCATGGCACAACCATGCTTGGGCCTCGATGGCGTCTCCATCAGTATCAAACCTGCCCAATAGCCGATCGCAAAACTCCTCCCATGTCACACGATAGTCTCTGACTAAATTCCACCATGTAGCAGTGTTTCCCCTTAGTCAGTTGGCAGTGACCTTGGTGCCGTCTTCCCTGTGTACGCGGTGCCTGTTCAACATTTCCTCACAAACAGCAAGAAACGTATCCGGGTCCTCCAAGTCGTGGCCCGCCAAAGTTGGCAACAGTACATTCCTGTCCAGCCCGGCTAAACCCTGTGGTGTGTACGTAACAACTACTGGCGGCAGCATGGGTTTCACCTCTGCTGTTGGCGGTGGCGCAATCTCAACACAGTTAATTACGGCACTTGTCACAGAACATAACACCATCGTAGAAGGTGGTAAATTCCACAGGCCCTATACATCGTAAAGGAGAGTCTCTTTTACACTTTTAGCACTGCGCCCACTTCACTCCTGCCCCATCACATCCGATGCACATGTACAGACGTTGCTCTGGTGGCGTAGATGGGGTATTGGATGTACATTGGCATAACGGTTGGTCCCATGAATTTTCTGCAAACTAATTTACCTCGCTTAGTCTGCCACAATTTACACAGCATTCGACTGCCATGTCCAAGTCATTCACGTTCGTGATTGCGGGTGTCGCGGTTTCAGACGTGAAAGTCTTGAGGCCTTCTCACAATCAGTTGTGGTGTCCGCCATTTTCTCGCGGTCGAAACGGATGAACACATTGGCCCCACTTGGGAATGCCACTTGACGCCGTTGGGTGAGACAAGAGATGAACGAAAACACAAGTTACTTACTGATGAGGGTGCCAGCGATGTTTCCCAGTCACCACACTGTTGAGACTCAGGATTCTCAAGGATGCTGTGGGTTCTGTGTGTCTGTCTCACCCGAGCATACTTACGATACACTTTGCATTAATAAACATTGTTACTAAACTTTTAGAAAACAATGGAAAGAGTTAGCTGTCATTACAAAGAGAAAACACTTGATGCACTGTATTCCTTCCTTTTATTTTTCCACTCGTACAAAGAAAAAGTGACAGAAATTTACTTGTGAATTACACTCGGACGTGTCTAGCTAACTCCGATTGGGTGCTCCCCAGCCCGCAATTAATCTAGGACACTTCCTAGATGGATGACTTCTCTGTGCTGTTTGGAAACACAATCTTCACGAGGGAAGAGGGTCGACAGCCGCTAAGGTGGAGTGACGATTTTCTCTGAAGATAGGGTGCAGAGAATAATGAAATGAGACAAAATGAACAAGTTACATAAACACGTGTGATTATTTGGCATCCCTAATGCAGACTCGTCGGGGCTCGTCTTGCCACACATGGTTAGTGAAGTGACGCCCTATACACATAGCTGGCTAGGACGGAAATAATGTCACCGTACAAATTACATACAATTATATAAATACACTTGGAAAATGATGGGGCACGACATGAATGGTCACAATAAACATGCAAGCACGTGAAAGCAGTAGTAGATGGAACGGATGGCGCTGGATAAGTGTTGCAGCGGAGCACGTGGTGCAGGTGCAAAATGTTGTATTTCTCCTCAAAAACTGCAAACTCTGGTCAAACAAAATATTATTCCGGTTGAGAAAATTATTCTGCTGCAGACTGAATCAGTTTTGAGCTTGTAATATGCCAAATGGCAGAAAAATCAGACATTGAAATGACCGCGTGGTCAGACATACAAATCATCAACTACACGAAAAATACATTGAACCCTGAACAAAATTGACATAGAACCCTACAATATATGCAATATATTATAGGGCACATGATATTATTCAAATAAGCCCTCAAACTGCATGGATGGCGCAGATATCGAATTGGTGGCTATGAACCACATGGTCGCAAAAGATGTGGCCGTACAATAATTAAACATGAAAAATACCTTTGAAAACATACATGAAAATAAAGCCCTTAAATTTACACGCAGCAATAATACAGAAATTACAATGAAGCGCCTTTAGCATAGGCGAATGGCACTTGATTCAAATAGCATGGACCGCGTGGCCTCTCCGACATCTTTCCTCCCTTTCTCCTCGTTTAAGTTTCAAAAAGCCGCAAGGGCACAAATTATTAGTTAAGCAGAAGCATAATGCTGGGAAAATTATCTGGCGAAAACGTACACAAACAAAGGTTAGCCTGTATACTAAAAATTAGCTACGGTAATCTACATTAGTGCAAAATGTTTGAAGTGCATACGTTACAGCATCTTACCTCGTCAGACCTCCTACAACGACTGCACTGAGGCTAGCGTTGCACGGACCTACCATGGTGGCCTACGGGGTTCACATAAGCGAAAGTGCTATGCACGCCAAGTAAAACTTTTTATATATGAAAATAAAGTGGCACAAAATAATTTAAATATTGTTTTACATTTTAGAATTTTCTTATTAATTTTCTATATCATTTTAATGTCTCTTTATGACAGCATTCACGCTGGAATATTATTGTTCTTAATCTCAGTGCATATGCACATTTTGGATTCATAACCAAACATTTTGCAATATCAACACACATACATTTTCAAACACTTTAAGACATTCTTGACCCTGAAAATTAAAAAGACACATTTTACACTGCAAATAATATTCAGTTATAGGAAAGTTCAAATTTGAGTCTCTTTGCGCACATGCATGCCCACGTGTCATGTGCGTGGTGAGCGCTGTCATGGACTTAGCATCGCTGTCTGTTAGCCGGCATCACAACCGAAATAAATGTGGTCTAGTTTGATTGGGTATATGGCTGTGATGCAAACAGTGGTGGCTCATGAGTCCAAAAGTAGGTGAAGCACTATGAGCAAAGGGCGGGAATAGAATTTGGAGATCACTGGGTTAAAAAAGTGTTGCTGCTAGGTGTCTTATTACAAGAAACTTCTAGAAATTGTGATAGTAAAACTGATAAGTAGATATTGTTAAAAAATTATGTCATATCATGAACTATATACACAGTATACACACACAAACACACAAAACACAATATGTAACTAGTCTACAAAGTTCAATTGACCCCATAAGGTCAATACCATTAATTAAAAACAACTGTTAACTCAGAATAACATATTGATATTGGAAACATTGTGGATATAAAAGATCTCCTAACTCACGACTCAGCAAATTGCAGTATTCTATTATAACTCTTAATCAAATTGTATTTAGCGAAATATCTCAAAAGCAAAGCATTTTAGAAAAAATGTATGGGATGAAAAAGTTTGGGCTAAATTATAAATAATAAAGGTCTCCACAATTTTTTCTTAACTCAAGACTTTTTTAATATACCTATCTGCAACGTGCCAAATTTTGTTAAGTCCGATCATCTTAAAAATTTTGTAGTCTCGTATTCATATTATGGTTGTGTATCATTACATAAAGAACGTTGACATAAAAATTATAGATTTTAATATTTTCAATTTTTACACAACTGAAATTTTCATGTCCCGAGTCACATGGGCAGTTTGTCACTCATGTACACGTTACGTGCAGTAAATGTCACCTGTGCGTGATTCCTGATAACTCCCATCATGCACTACACACCACAACAAAAGGAGTTGCAAAACTTCTTGGAATTTAGTTTCTTTCCTGACAAACCATTGATTAACTGCTTTACTGACACACATTTTTGACACTAATAACAGTAACACGGGTCTTCCATGCACTTCCAAGTCTTTCTGCTCATTGTCTTTCCACTGATTTAAAGGTGTTTCTCTAATGTTACACATAATATCATTAATTTAATTCATATTTCACACAGTGATAAACAGATACCTGCTGCCATGCCAGGTCTAAAGACACGGGCAGATGGAATGACATAGCTCTTTGGCCGAGCTCGGGTAAACTTTGCTAGCATTTGGATATTGATGCGAAACTATAAAGGCTACCAGAGCATGTCAGTAGGAAGAAAAACATATGCAGTTTCCAAACACCATCCTTATCAAAGATCCTCTATAACATCATGTTCTTGATTTCCTGACCTGCATTTTTGAGGCGAAATACCTAGCATCTCATCGGTGCTGTAGCTGTGTATTGTAGTGTTGTTCAGTGCTTCAATGAAAGAACAGCATAAGAACCAACATTTTTTATCTTGAAACTTAGGGAGGAATTGTATAAAATCATGGATCTGATCCCTGACGTCATATTGACTAAGGAAATACGTTATGGCCCAAGTGTTTTTTTGTGGGTGTGAGGGCAGACACTCCAGGATGAGTTTCAACTCTAGTTACAGCATGGAACAAGGACCCACCAGTGTAGAGAATTGGTAGTATGGCTTTCCGGCTGAACACAAAGTCGAGGACAGCAAGCACAATCTTATATTTAGGAGGAACCACTCTGGCTTGTATACCTCGGCAGCTGGATCTGCTGCAACACTGGAGGTGATCCACTGAGGCTGGCACCAGGTCCTGGTGCGCAGGTGGGCAGGTGGTCGTCGACGCTGGTGGATGCCCGGTTTGGCTCAATGTGCCGGTGTCCCCTAATCCAAGTCTTTGCTGCATCATAAGAGACTTCTTCACCTCTCAGGTAGGCTATAAACAAGGGGTGAGTAACCCCTATGAGTTGGACTGGTAGTTTTAATAGATCTAGTACAGGGGCTGGTGAGACTGGCTTCTCTATATTAGGTTGTCAAAGACAGTTGGGTTGGGGCTAAGCTCTTGTTGTTATTTAGAGATGGTAACAGTATTTTTAACCCTCTTACGAATACCATTCCGATGGGAGAGTATGGCATGAGGAAAGGAAAAGATTCTCTACAACTAGTCCCGCGGAGGTGGAGCAGGTGACATTTGATCCCATCAAGATGTACTTCCAAGCACCGTAATCAACAGACCAAGGCTGCCCCCTATCCTACCATCTGGCACCAGAAACCCAATAGATACTGAGAGTCAGGTTTCACAATGGCTAACAATCACAATACGTGGGTGAGTTCCCCACAGGGTTAGGTCCACAGACCGAGGAAGATACTCCCTTCAGCACCAGAAGCACAGTCATGGATGGAGCACAAACTGGACTAATTGTCCAACCCCAAGAGGATGAGTTTCTAGTGGCTGTGGCTCTACCATTCTATACACCAGGGCGCATAGAAAGGGACGGAGTCTAATGTGTGTGTGTTTCCAACATAAGAGTTTTCTGAAGGGAAACTCGCAGTCCTACTCTATGTTCGGCAAACTGGTTAGAAACTATCCTGGTTTACTGCTGTCCCTCGACAGACCTGATGTTGACTGGGTAAGGTTCCAACACTACAGGAATCATATTCTAAGTGAGTGAAACACATTTATTTCTGTGCAGAAATAAACATGGTTGTTTGTACTACCCCCAATCAACAAGAGTTTAACGGAAGCTGGCTACACTAGACAGGTGAAGGTGACCTGTTTCTAATCTAATGGGGTAGGTAGGCAAAGTGGCTATGAAAATAACTCTACTAACTAACGCTACATGATTGTCTTGAAGGGACCAAAAGGTGTTTAAGTGTTTGATGACTCAAATGCAGGGAGTTTATGGAGGATGTCTGCAAGGTTCAGAGACGTATACGACGGTGTATCTCAAGAACTGTGCTTCGGCATTAGGAGTGCGGTGAAGACCAGGCGAGAGCTGATGGTTCCTTTGGCACCAGGAGTACGGTGAAGGAACGAGACAGACTGGCATTCCAAGGGCCATGCCCCAGTATTTATGGTATTTATACTCTCCTGGCTCGCCCTTGTCATTATGGGGGGAGGGGGGGTGTTAGATGCTCTGACTGTGTGACGTCACTGGCCAGCCAATGTTCCAGCTGCTGCATGTCTTGGTGATTGATACTACTGGTGCCATCCCTCAGTGCACTATAGTACTTGGTAACCTTGAAGCATCAACTCTGTGGCTCAGCCAGTAAACAGTACAATTTATTCAGGATATGAGCGTGAGTCTTTTACCGTTGTGTAAACAGTGCAAGTTATTGGCATCTGGTAGATTGTACTGTCAATCAAACTCCATTGGGGTGGAGCAGAATGGTCTGCACTGATAAGTAGAAGTCGATTTAAATAAGTTGGAAAGGCAGCATGCATCAGATGAAACATATAAAATAAAACCAACGTAAATAAATAGTTATTAAAAAATTTAGGTGAAGCGGTGTGTCAAATGCGTCCATTGCGAGCTGCCACTGGATGCAAGCATAATCCTGAGTTGGTATTGTACATGTGTGAGGGGGAAGGGGTGTGGCCCGTAGTAACTGGCAACAATTTCAGGCATGGGTGAAAATTTCTGGGTAGTATATCTCACAGCTTTGATGTGCTAGTGCACTGATTTTTGTGTTGTACAATATATTAAGAATCAAAGAATTAGAAATAATACACTACTAGTATAACTAAAAGGCAAACAGACAGTCCCTCTTTTCTGTCTCTTAGAACCATGATAATGAATGGAAGACACGTTTCACTTTTACTATGGTGCTATTACAGTACGTGCACTGAAATATTCTTTACTGCTAGACACAAATACATTTTAATATCAACCAACAGTTTGCTATACGACACAAAAAATTTTGTAATAGCTACATAGTGGCACTTAGTTCTCATATAATCATGAAACTTAACTATAAAATAATGAAAGTAAAACAAACCTTCAGTCTTGGCAGGGCCATAGACTCGCGCACAACCCGCTTCACCAGCTGCTTCAACTGTGCATGTATGACTGAGGGAGACTCGACATTTTGCAATGGTTTGTCTATTTCAACATAAAATATTTTTCAGTGGTATCATTACACACTTAAGAAATCTCTTTTACACAACATTATACTCATGTATACAATATAAAAACACATATCACAGTCCTGCAAAGGAAAGGTAACAATGTAGTGAAACAATTTTATTTTAATTCTTAAAATTATTACGTCCTAAGTCCAAATTTCTTTTAGATAATGTTCTTAGTTTCTAATACAATATTTCTGAATTCCACAAATGATAGTAGAGCATCCTAAGGTATCACAAAATTATTATATGTATTTTTTCTGTCTGCAGACATGTGTCGTATTGGGTTTAACATTCTACAATTATGCATATTCAGAGACGGCTTATTGTAGTAAAATTAAATAGCCATGGGTGAACAGCAATATTTCAACTTGGATCAGAACCCCGCATTCATATATCAACTAAAGCCCATCATGCTTGGAGTTGGTTGCCTGTCTAAATTCACACCAAACATATACGTACATACATACTGTAACTCAGCTGTTGTTACTTCTAGGGACTTCATCTTCAACAAATGACAATGATTAGCATTGATTTTCATAATTTTCAGATGTGAAATTAATTGGATTTATTGATTTATCAAAAATGCATTCTCAAAACACCACTGTGGATTATTTTTTACAACAACTCCAAGCTGTGACTATGGCATAAATATTTTGGATAAATTTTCCGGGTAGGCCTAAATTTTTAAAAGATTATGAAACTTGTCAGGTAAGCAACTATGGAACATTTGGTTCAGTCGTATTACAATGGCCAAAGAAAACTGTGAGTTTTAGATAAATGTTATCATTTTTATTTTCTGTCACTTATGAAAATTTTTACTCCATGATCCTTAAATTACATGAAAGCAGTTTCTAAAATTCGTGACACTAGACTAATTTAGTAGAAATACATTAAATTGGAAATCAATTAAATAAACTTATGATTGTATGTCAGTAAATTATATTACAATGTACTTTGAGGCATGTGTACTGTTGTGAGTATAGTCGGAATGTGTGGATTACTGTGACAAGGTTGGCAGTCATGACGTAGCATAAACAGTAGTAGTGTTTATGTTAAGATGTAATCCTGTAATAATGAGTGATAACAATGAAATGAAGTACAGAGAAACACGACATGGCGCAGTTGGTAGGATTGGTAACTAAGAACAGTTGAAGGCATTTGCGGACTATTGCGATCCTGTAAAGAACATAGTGGTCGAAAGGTTTAAGTTTCATAGTAGATAGCACGATGATCAAGCTGACAGTGTCATGCAGGACAGAATAGTTCTAGGCATACGAGACAAAGGTCTTCAAGAGCATCTGTTGCGAGAACCAGACTTGACATTGAGCAGTGTTGGGTGTCCGAACTAGAAAGGCAACGATCAGAATTGGTTCAAAATAGTGTTATGGTAACACCAGTTAAGAGACACACAGTGGTTGGGGAAAGTTCGGGATATAATAAACAGACTATGCTCAGAGATACACAGCTAAAAAAGAAAAGGAAGACAGTGTGGCTAGCGGTACTTATTATTGCAAGTACTGTAGGAGGATACACAAGAAGAAGGAATGTCCAGCATATGGGAAAGCTTGTCATAAATGTATGAAGATGAATAATTTCTCGGTGGCGTGCATGCAAAATGTTGCGGAGGTTAGGGTGCAGGATAATCTAGATGAGTTCTTTGTTGACACAGTGGAATCTGTGCTGGTCAAACCAAAATCTGAACGAAATAGTAAAACGACCGTGGGGGTAGATACTGTTAAACAGGTGCATCGAGAGTGATACAGGTAATAACCGTGGTGGACAAAAAAAATAGCTTTTAAGCTGGACACAGGTTCGGAAGTTAATATCATTCCACAAAGAATTTTGCAGTCTATGGGCGAGCTGAGTGAAGGCGCACCTGTATTGGGAATTTTCGACCCTGATAAAGCGGTCTCCCTGCAATGTGATGCCTGGAAAGATGGGTTTGGCTGTTGCTTGATGTGTGATGGACAGCCTGTCAGTTTCGCATCTCGCAGTTTGTCACAAACGGAGCAGAACTATGCACAAGTCGAAAAAGAAATGTGAAGTCTAGTTTTTGCAGTCAAAAAATTCCATCATTATATTTATGGGAGAGCTGTTACCATACATACAGACCATAAGCCGTTGGTGCCAATTTTCAAGAAAAACCTGACTAACATCTTCTCGGCAAGGTTACAGCAAATGAGAATTCGCCTCTTGCAGTATTCATTGAAGGTGAAATATCTTCTGGGAAAATTGATGCACTTGGCAGATTTGATATCCTGATCCTTCTTACCTGAGTGTAACCCGTCAGATGAGGAGCTGTCACAGGAAATGGTGCACCTGGTAAGTGTGGCGGATACACTGCAGGTTTCTTCAGCCAGGAAGTGAGACAGCCAGAGACCCTGTGCTCAGGGAAGTGATGAACTATTGCAGAGTGGGGTGGCCTGAACATAAACGAGTCATGCACTCACAGGCACAATTGTTTTTTGTGCAACAACACAGTTTACATGTGGAACAAGACTTGCTTTTTCTAAATAATCGAGTTGTTGTGCCGCACACTTTGCAAGAAGCGATGCTGAAATTGCTGCATGAAGGGCATCTTGGCATTGAAAGGACGAAGTCTTGGCATTGAAAGGACGAAGTCACGAGCACGACAGATGCTATATTGGCCCAAAATGTAAAATGACATTGAGAACCTTGTGAATAGTTGTGTCGTGTGTCAAAAACTTCACAACCAGTGTTCGCGAGAACACCTCATTCCTCATGCTGTTCCAGACCTGCCTTTTGAGAAAGTGGGGGTGGACATCTATGAACATCTGTGATTATGGAGGTAAAAGCTACTTGGTGGCGGTTGATTACTTCTCTAAGTGGATTGAGGTAGTTCCCATTCCAAGCAAACAAGCCAGTGATTTAATGAAGAACATGAAATCCTTGTTTGCAACACATGGTGTCCCAAAAGTAATAGTATCTGACAACATGCCTTTAGGCTTGTATTTGTACAAGCAGTTTGCTCAACAATGGGATTTTGAGATACTAACGAGCATCCCTCGCTACCCTAGATCAAATGGACAGGCAGAAAGGGTGGTACAGGTGGTCAAGAACATGCTGAGCAAGTGTTCTGACCAAAAAGATGAGCTGCTGGAACACAGAAATACCCCACCGTCAGGAGTTGGTCTAACGCAAGCACAGCTGCTAATGTGTCAAAGGACTCAGACAAAGTTACCAATGAAACAAAAACTATTTCACCCTCACCTGAACACAAAGGTGAGTAGTTTCTTAAAGGCAAGGCAGCTAAGAAATAAACAGCAGCACGACTGTCAGGCAAAAGTAAAA
This sequence comes from Dryococelus australis, assembly GCA_029891345.1. Taxonomy (NCBI): domain Eukaryota; kingdom Metazoa; phylum Arthropoda; class Insecta; order Phasmatodea; family Phasmatidae; genus Dryococelus; species Dryococelus australis. The sequence continues at coordinate 75,953,439 of CM057002.1, read as the reverse complement.
GCGTTTCATCTTCAGGATAGAGTGTTACTGTGGAAGGATGGTCAATGGACACCGGCAGAAGTTGTGGAGCCAGCATAAACTCCAAGGTCATACTGGGTACGCAATGAGAATAATAGTTTTCTCCAAAGGAATTCCATTAATCTAAGAAGATCTAATCTCTGTCCAGAGGCTCATGCTAGAAAATCTAGCTTGGGACTGGAATTTAAGGGGTTTCCTTTAGAAAAAATGAGTGAGCAGTCGAGTCATGGGCAAGTGGAGGAACATGCTGATGTGGACACTCAACCAAGGAGGGCACGACATCACAAGGAAGAGAGAAGGCAGAGGTAATGATGGAGACAGCTGAGGACATTGAAATACATCAGCAGAAGTCTACGAGGTAAGGTCGTGTGGTGAGAGTGCCAGCGAAGTACAGAGATGGATACCAAAGTAGCTAAGGAATATTACGGAAGAATAACAAGGGACAATTGTAACATTTCTTAAATTGAGGACTGATAGTGCTAAGATGACAGTGTAGTGTTTTTCCAAGGGCATTTTACTTTGTATTGTTATCCAAGAGTAGTAGTTAATAAATGTATTGTTTCTAGGGCCATTTGCTAATGTGAACTGTAGCTGTCATTACCAGTATCTATGCCAACTGAATACGTGATTGAAGGGACTGTTGGTAGGTCATTCAAAATACATTTGTAAGAAGGGAGATCTGAGTACAGTCGGAATGTGTGATTACTGTGACAAGATTGGCAGTCATGACGTAGCATAAACAGTAGTAGTGTTGATGTTAAGATGTAATCCTGTAATAATGAGTGATAAGAGTGAAATAAAGAAGTACAGAGAAACATGACAGTACGAGGCTAAGTTTCTTCTTCATGTATAATAAATACACTAGGTATGGGATCACTCAACAGGTTCAAATACAATATATTACTTTTTTTTTTCCTTTTTCTTCTTTATGTTTTACGGTAAAAAAAAAAAAAAAAAAAAAAAGCATTAGCATTGCATAAAAATGTTTACGTACATATTGGTTACATTTTTCCCCTGGTATTTAGAAGACTTACGTCACAAGTTTTGTCAAATAATAACAATCAAACTGTAAAAAACTTAAAATAAAAAGTAGATTTTCTTAGTTGTTATGGTTGATTAGCATATTTTGTCTGCAAACTAGCTGTAAGTTTCCCAAAAACCACAAATTTAAGTTTTTAAGGCACAGCAATATGTTCAAACTGCTGTACAACAGGGTTGCCATGTATGTACATGTCTGCATGGTGTTAAACCCAATGCCACACAGTCTGCACAATGTACCGAGGCAGGCTTGGTGCCTGAAGCAATTGTGTGATGGGCACAAGGTCCCAAGCCAAGGCGCACTTACTGGTGATGGCCATACGCAACGAGAATGCCAGGCGAACAAGGGTGTCGCAGAGTAGTGCGTGGTAGCGGGAGAACATGCGATCATCTGCAAACAACCAGCCTGGTTAGTGGGAGGCATTATTAGCGACAGGCAGGCAAGGTCAGGTCGCGAGCATCACTTCCTTCTGCACCATGCACAGGGTCACATCAAACAAAACACAAAAACAGATCCACAGTCAGGCATTAATTAAGAAGCCATTATAGGTGGCCATAAGAGAGATTTCAAGGTTCAGTAACAGTTTAAAAGAATTAATAACACAAGTTTAGCTGTTGAATTTTACTCACAACAAAGAAGTGGTTTTTTGACACTTGCCACAAGTAATGTTGAATTTCAGAAGAACTGCCAGAAAATCTGTCAGTGGCATAAGTTGGCATCAATACACAATGGTGATGAATGTTTGGGAAAAGAAAATTCATTTATCATCAATAAATTACAATATTCAATATGTGAAATAGTTATAAAATTTATGTGTGTTTAATCTGAAGTGTACTTACACCACTGAAAAGTAAAAACAAACACTTTTAGTATCCCAAGCACAAAGTAAGTCAACTAGGCCACTACCATAAACATATGACACACTTCAGTGTAGTATATTTAAAGAAGATTATCCATAATTAATTGAAACACTCATACCCAATTATTAAGATTTATTAATCCCCTCACATGCAGATTTTTCATGCACAGTGTGGCTTTAGATAGATGCCCAAACATTTCAAGTTTACAGGGTTACATAAGTTCCCACGTGCACTGATCTTCTGCAGCCAGACATAATCCAAATTTATCCCTTCACATTAGTCACAAAATTTCATAACATTATTTTTGTCACAGTTGATTTTTGTATTGCTGTCACAGTATTATGTATCTCTCTAAATCAAATCTCCATGCAGACTAACTTTCTACGATGTGTTGTGAAAGTCTGGCCTGGGGCTAAGGTGTACTGGAAGATTAGAGAGGCCTGCATTGGAAAAATTTGTGGATCCAGAAATGGTTTTTTTTTAATGGGAAGGGAGTACGGTTCCATGAGGTAAAAGGTATAGAATACCCCTGAGCAAATTTCTGAATTAAAACTTAATACTGTAGTGGTTTTTTCAGTTTATCCAGGTCTTCTTGAAATTAGATTTTCAAGACATCAAAGTTTAAAATTGAGACAAATTTAACATTTCTTACTCATCACTTTTCTTTCCCTCATTCAATCTCTCTTATCCTGTGGCTTTTAACTTTGTGTGAATTCTTAACCAATTCTGTAAATTTTTTTTTTCCCCCATGCAGGTCTAGGAGCTTCTGGCTGTGAGGGCGTAGGTTGGATTTTTAACCTGCCAATCCTGGTCTGTCTGTCCTTAGTCTGAGGAAATATTTAAAAACGGACAAAGGACTGGGATGAAAAGATTTGTTATTTTATATTTGTATTACTACTTCAACTTGTAGACACATCTGTGATTACTGTTTCCTCAGATAAGATTTTTTAGGTTTCATGGATTATATTGGTAAAGTGAACACTTTTCAAAGCCCTATCATTTACAATATTAGTCAATAAATTTTGTTTTGGCCACAGACATTAACTTCCGAGTGCGGTGGAATATACGCACTCTGTTTATTACTTACACTATGATATTTATTAAAAAACGGTGGTTAAATAATAGAATATGTCCGAAGGAAGTAACTAGCGCTTCTCAAAAGTGCTCACTTTACCGTGAACAGCCTATACAAATAAAATTAACCAAACTATTTGCAGAAAATTCAACAAGGGCAACTGGAAGGTCACATCTTATTTCATTTCAAGGCACCTGCACTCAGCCAAAGTTATTCAGGGGCAGCAACTAATCAAAAATGTGCAACAATTTCCTTATCTTCAGAATTTTCGAAATTGCAATAACATTTCTTTGTACAATTGTATGGATATCTTGAAGTAACTCTTGACATTTTCTTTCAGTGTGAATTATCTTATTCCTGTAAGTCAGTTACTTCTCATTACTTGTACATCCCTAAAACAGAACAATTGTGACTTTGACGTATATTAATGCAAAAAAACTAGTGTGTTCTAAAAAAATTATGTTGCTAGGAGAAAGTAATAACAGGCAATGTCTGCAAGTTGATCAGTTTGTGGTACATAATTCAGTTGTATAAAATACACATACCGCAATTGACTTCACTATGCTTAAATATTCTGCAGCTCCACACACTTGTTATCAACGTTATAATTTTTAATTGGGTGGTGGGTGGTGTAAGTTTTCAAATTTCATTCCAATCATATTCCGTAACCTACTCAATTCACTACAGCGATGCTTTCCTCAATTTTTTTTTTTTTTTTTTTTTCATTGCCTCTATTCTGCACTTAACTAATGCTACAAGGAGTTAATTTCACTCTGTGGGATCTTCTTTCTGTTTAGCTATTGTGTATGGAGAATGTTTGTTTATTTATAACTTGGAGGCCACTCAGTTCACTTTCAATGCAGGGATGCAATACGTGGCATACAGATGCCTCAGGGTAAATGTCATACTGATAAACTGAGCTTTCAAGCACACAGTACATGCCTAATTAACATACGTTACCAAGTGTATACTTGAAAGTGCCACTTTGACAATATAATTAGGTATTATCAAAATGTATCCTATACAAAGAACAAGTACTTTCAGTGAATAAACACAATATTTTTTAACCCCAAGAAGACTGGTAAAAATTGTACCCATTAAGAAGCATGCAGTATAAATCATGATGAAGTAAGTTGTAAATGTTTGAGCCCAAAGTACTTGAGATAGTCAAGAACCCTTTCACCAAGTAAAAAATACTAGATTGACAAAAGTCTGGAAAGTTACAATACAGACATAAGGTACCTATATAATATGTGAATCAGATTACATGAATCATGAACATATAACACAATATAATGCAAATCTAAGCTATAGCAGACCGTATGAATTAAGCTATAGAACTTATGTGTCTGAAGGATGTGACAAAACTTGAACCTTAGCAATCTTTGTGTAAATTTTATAGCCAAAAACATGTCATGATAAACCAACTTATTTAAATATAGTATTGCAGTATTCTGAAAAAATTTAGTTGTTGTACATACTCTGTAATTATATTTATGGTTTATATGTTTTCATGTGAATGACTTTTAAAGTATTTTTTTAATTGGGCAGTAATCATAATTAAAAGTTTTACATTAATAAAAGTAATATGTATTTGTGTAGATGAATTCAGTGTATGTATTATGAAAAACACATTCAATGAAAAGCAGGTAAGTTTTTAATTCATTAAAGAGGTGTTAACTTAGCATTTGTCACAAGAAAGAGGGGATCTCTGAGTGTTACATTACCATGAAAGATATTTGTAAGAAAATGGTAACTGCACAGACTCTCTGTGAGTTGTGGTTTTCGAGATCTAAATTGGAACAGTGCAGCATGAGTATTGCTGACTTTCATACAAGTATGAAATAAAAAGTGCTCACACCACTTGTCATCAGTGATACTAGCAGACTGAAGACACAATGTGTAGATGTAAAAGTACTAGGACAGGATGACTACATTAATTTGACGATAATATAAAAAAAAATTAGAAAGAGTTTCCGAGGAAGCAAATAAATTGTTCCACCAGACAAGACCAGAGAATTACTCAAACAACCATCTGACATGTTTTCAAAATACATTCAATTTGAGTTTTGTTTGCTGCAAGTTTTAAATCCAGAGAACATGTCTGTACTTTTGCCACCTTATGCAGAGACTAGGTAAAAATTTCACTCGTTGCTTAACGTTGTGACAAGAGATAGTGGGAGTTGAGTTTTTGAAAATCTACATGCAACAAATGAGCACAAGCACAACTAACACATTATTTTCCAGACGAATATTCATGACCTTCAAAAAAACGAAAAGAAAAACAGTGAGTGGCCACTTCTATCTGGTTAAGTTGCGAAGCTGGAGATCTCTTCAAATGAAATAAAATTTTTGTAAACAAGATAAGGCACTGCCTCTTTGGTATTTGGCTGTAGTGTACCCCAAGACTTTTGTCATAGGGCAGGCAAAATGAATTGAGTTTATGCAAAAATTCAGTAATATACAATATAGTTAAATCTCCCTAATTGTTAACAAAACTGTGAAATGAAAATGATGAGTTCTGAGAAAAAACTAAACAAGATTTGTTCAGAATACTGAGGGATTGAGCATTAATTGAATACACAGTGAATATTATTGGTAATGGGGCAGCCACTTCACCTTGGCAACGCAGGACTGCAAGACAAAAACATTGTGATATAGGTGGTTTTTCAGGGGAAATATGCTTCAAAACTACACAGGTTTACTCAGGTTGACGTACTCTGGCAGCTCTTAATTGCTGTGCATTAATACTGGTAATTTGACTATGTTGACCCAGCATGTATCTTTCGCTGCATCATTAATAATGTGGAATACTAATCCAACATACAATATTGTGTGTAACATTAGAGAAGTGCCTTTTAATTGGTAGAAAGATGATGACCAATACTTGCTAGTGCATGGAGATGTAAAAAACACACATTGGGGGCTATCAAATTTTGAATTTTTAAACAATTGAACTTCAAAAAAAATTTAGAACAGAACGATAAATTATGACAATACTTATTTTCAGAAATATTCAAAATGGTCTGAGATACAACTTTCGTCCGTACATTCTTTTTTCATTGACACTGTTTTTGAGATATACTAACTGTAGAGTCATTTCTGTTAGATAAATGAACCTAACTCTGGCTGCTAACATTGTCCTTTATGCAGAAAAGTGATTTAAAACAGCCTTTGCATAACTGACACTTTCCCATCTAGGTTTCCTATACCTAAATCTAGCCCTGGCTTTCTGACTTTAAAGGTGGGGCAAACTTGAAAAAGTCTCCAGCTTGGGTCTCACATCATTGAAATAAGAGTGTTAATGATCCTAGCTAGTCTTATAGTATTTTATATATTCACGATTCATGCCATAATGCTACAATCATATTAGCATATACCTCACTTAATACCTACGTATTTAAATACTGTTAGAATGAATTTATTCCAAAATATTATACAGGAGGAACTTTATAAGTACCTAATGTATTTCCCAATCCTTTTGATGTTTAAATTTAAATTAGCCATGCACCTCAATTTATATATATACAGCAGAATAGATCCTGGCCCATGTCATTAGAGCCCCAGAATTAACCAGTAACCAATGTTAGAAAGAGATCCCCCAAATGTTCACATGCCAGATACGTATATTTCATGTTCCAGTATTCAAGTGCACCCTGGCTAGGGGTGGCTTTCTGACTTTAAAGGTGGAGCAAACTTGAAAAAGTCTCCAACTTGGGTCTCACATCATAGAGTGTTAATGATTCTAGCTATGATATGTCTTATGGTAGCCTTATTCATTAAGGTATCACACAAGTAGACTCATCAGTGATTTATTTCCAACCCTAGTAATAATTCATAAATTACTAACTAGGTAAGTCAAGTGAATTGTATTCAGCTATAATTGGCTAGCCTCAACACTTTTACCTTTTCTGTACACTGGTGTGTTGGGTGCATATATGTGTGTGTCGTACAACCATAATTTCAACTTCAACTAGCTATGACAGTTAATAAACTTTACTTGCCCTCAACCAGTTTTGGATTAACCCTTAAGTAAAAGTTCTATTGGCTGTAACCATCCTGAGAGTTAAACCATTTCAAACTACAATTTTTTCTGTTAATTCTGTTCATTGATGTAAAATGTGTTGTATCCTTAAGCATGATACGTGGCGGGAGTCACTGAGAACTGGACAATAGTGCCAAACAGATGTGTCTCCGGGAGATGGTCTCGTAAAGTATAAACAAGGCTCTTATTACCATACAACATGGTGGCAGCGGTAAATTCTATAGTATTGAACATTGTACAGCAACCACGGGGCGTGTAAAATTGTGCCCATCGTGTGATATTTTCGGATAGAGGTTACACCCTTGTGCTGTTATTGGCTACATACAAGATGCTGACGGTGTTGTGCAAACAATGTCGGTGGGGTCACAGATTAAACCACCTGGGCCGCTGGATTTTTCGGACCCAAATGCATGGTTCCGATGGAAGGTGAAGTTTGATCGGTACTTAAATTTGAGTGGTAAAAAGAAATGTGAAGACACGGAAAAGATCAATCTCCTTATGTACATAATGGGCGAGAAGGCTGATGAAATCATCATAACTTTTGAAAAACCAAAAAAAAGGCTGGACATACAAACTTTGTGATGCGTTTGGTCGGCATTTCAAGCCGAGGGTGAACGTCATCTTCTAATGGTTTAAATTCAATTCACATGTACAGCACGTGGGTGAAAGTGTGGAAGTATTTATTTCACTATATAACCTAGCAGAGGGTTGTGAGTATGGGCCCCTGAAAGAAGAACTCATATGGGATAGGATTGTTGTTGGCATGTGTGATATAAGCCTGAGTGAAAAAATACAGTTGCAGAGTAAATTAACATTGCAAGAAGCAGTAAATTTGTGTTGTCAGGGTAATTACAGTTGACACAATCACAAGAGTTGCGCGAACAGCAGGTCATAAACATCTTGCAAGTGGAATATAAACAGAAGGACACTCGACAGGACCGAATAGAAACAGATTTTCCATTTAAAGGAAAATTAAATTACTTGGGAGTGTGTCGAAAGGGCTCACCATCAAGTAATAGACAGTCTCAAGCTCGTCCGCAGCAGAACACTTGTGAGAATTGTGGTAGGTCGCACGGGGACAAAATAAGCTGCCCATCATGTACTGTAACATGTTTTTTGTGCTGGAAAACCAACAGCGTGCGTCACATTAAGGAAGAACTGGACAAAGAGGAAGAGATTGCCACATGTTTTGTGATAGGGCTCATCACATCCACTCCAGCAGTGCTGATATCAAATCCATTTGCAGTCGAAATTGAGATTAAAGAGTTAGGAAGGAGGGTTAATTTCCTAATTGACACAGGAGCTGATATCACATGCCTTAACAGTGATATTTTGCGCAATGGGAACATCAGGCCACGAGCAAAGTCTGTGAGGGTTAGTGGCCCAAATGGATGTCCTTTGAAGATTATAGGCACCAAAACCTTACTATTCTGTCACAAAGGATTGGAACAATGCATTGAAGTTTATTTAATTGACAACCTTGTAAATCTGATCCTGGGTAAAGATGCTATCCAGGCATTAAATGTAGTGAAAATCCTCAACAATGTAAACGTGGAAAAGAAATTTACCCAAGTGTTCAGGGCCCCGAGTAAACTTGATGCTGAAATGTACATACACCTACAGAGTGACTACAAACCAAGTGCCTTGACAAAACCACGTGTCGTACCTATTCCTTTGTTGGAGAAAGTGAAGAAAGAATTAGGCCGATGGTGCGACTTGGAGTGACAGCTCAGGTGGAAGGGCCAACAGAATTTTGTGCACCTATGGTGGTAGTTGCAAAAGAGGATGGTGTACGAATATGTGGCAATTTTACTGAATTCAATAAGTATGTAGACAGGGCAATGTTTCCTATCCATTAAGTTCAGTATACATAAGCGCAGCTCAAAGGTGCAAAAGTGTTTAGTAAAGTGGATGCCAATCCCAGATTCTATCAAGTACCATTAAGTGAGAAGAGCCAACCCCCAACAACATTCATAACACCATTTGGGAGATTCGTGTACACACGACTTCCCTTTGGATTGAATAGGGCCCCAGAATATTTCAGCTCGCGGATTGCGCAAGTCTTGGAGGGAGTGCCTAAGGTACTTCACCATGTTGACAACGTCCTAGTGTTTGGAGAAACTGTGGAGCAGCACAACAAGACACTGCGTGAAGTTCTTAGCAGGTACAGTAAGCATGGTATAACCATAAATTGGTCCAAAAGTGTTTTTGGGGTAGACAAGGTAACATTTTTAGGCCATGTCATTTTAGCTGAGGGTATATCGGTACAGCCTAGCAGAGTTCAAGCACTTGCAGAGTTCACCAAACCTTGCAATAAAGCAGAGTTCTTGCATTTCCTAGGTATGGTGAACTATGTAGGAAATATCATCCCAGGAAAAACCACATGCTGGAACCATTAAACTCCTTACTGAAGGATTTTCTGGCACACTTTTATCCAGATAAGAAATTGGTCATAAGTACTGACAGTTGATTGTATGGACTGGGTTGTGCATTGATTCAACACAATAGGGATAACTCTAGAAAAGTGGTATGTTATGGTTCCAGGGTTCTCTCAAAACCTGAGCGTAGGTATGCCCAAATAGAAAAAGAGGCCTTAGCACTCACCTGGGAATGTGAAAAGTTGCAGGAATATGTCTTAAGTTTACATGTCGTTCTGGAGACTGACCATAAGCCCTTAGTTCAAATTTTTCAGTTGAAACACATTGACGAGTTAACACAGAGGCTGCAGCGCTTCAGAATATGACTAATGAAGTATAATTATTCAGTATGTTATGTCCCAGGGAAACAGTTTATTTTGGCTCATTGTTTATTGTGGAATCCAAACCAGAACTCTGAAAACATAGAGAAGGAGTTATCCGCAGAAGCCTAAGCTTATGTTAACATCATAGTGAACAGTCTATCGGTAACCTAAAACATTCTCAGGCTCATTAATCAGCACCAACAGACAGATGCAATTTGCCAGAAACTCACAGAGTATTGTTAGAAGGGATGGCCTAAGCAGAAGGATTTGTCATCAGAGCTGGCCCGGTATTATCAGTATCAAGCTGATTTTTCTCTCAACAAAGGGTTTCTCTTAAAAGACACCAGGTTAATAATTCCCCCCCAAGCTACACGATTATGTTTTGGACCAGTTACGTAAAGGACACCTGGGCATTTCCAAATGCAGAGCTCTTTCCCAGCAAACAGTCTGGTGGTTGGGACTCAGTATGCAGATCCAGTCACTCGTTGAAAACTGTACCACTTGTGTGTAACAGCGCAGCAACCCAAAGGAACCATTCATCATAGAAGAAATACCCCAGTATCCTTGGCAAAAAGTGGGCATGGACTTGTTGAAGTGCGAGGACAACTGGTGCCTGTACATAGCAGATTATTTTTCACAGTTTTTTCGAATTGCTAAATCTTCCAGCTCTTAATGAGAATTGCATCATTGACCAATGTGAAGCTGTATTTGCCAGGCTGGGTATAACATAAATAGTACGCACGGATAACGGTCCACAGTTTAAAGGGCGGTTCCAGGATTTTGCTAGGTAGTATGGCTTCTGTCTCAGGACAAGTAGCCCCTATTACAGCCAGTCAAACGGCTGAGCCGAAGCGCGGTGAAGACTGCCTAAATACTCCTAAAGAAGAACAAGGAGATCCATGAAGCCTAGCCTGTTGAAGTGTGCCCCTGAAGTATGGATTGTCTCCAGTGGAAGTCTTGCTGGGGAGAAAAATAAGAAGTACTGTGCCAGCATTCATGGCACCCCATAATGCTACATTCGAGAAAATATGCAAACAGAGATCGACCCCGAAAGAGGGGCAGAAACGCTGGTATGACAGGAAGCACAGGGTACGGAAGCTGAGGCCATTGAAACTGAGGGAAAATGTTTGGATGCAGGATAAGAAAACATATCGACAGGTCACGGCAATACCAGATGAACTTCAGTACCCCAGATCGTACTTAGTCGAAGCAAAGGGTGCGGTTTACAGGCGTAACAGACAGCACCTAGTGCCAACCCAAATAGGTGTGTCGGATCAGAAGAGACCTAGTAGGGGGAAGCAGGCTGGCATCGATAACAGGACCACCGTAGACTGGAATTCCAACCTTGGAATTGGTGAAAACCGCAGGTCACCCTCCAACCTGGATAACGCTAATGCAGACCTAGACATTCCAGCAGTCGAGAGAGACAGTGGAGGCAGTGAAGTGGATGAGCCCAAGTGGAGGGGATGGCCGGGTAGGCCTACTGAGAACAAAAACTTAACCAACTTACGAAGGTTCAGTAGGAAGATGGTGTCTCCAACTTGGATGGAAGATTATATAACTATGTAAGTAACTATCAATGAACTTAAAGGTGTTGTTGAAATATCGGTTGTGTGTAATACTATTAATTAAACCCAGTTATAGTTATCTTGTTATGTTGACACTCTTGATGTAAATGTAAGAGATTGTAAGCGGAGTTGTTTCTGTTCACGTAACTAGCCTTTCAATAAAAAGGAGGAGATGTTGTGTCCTTGAGCACAATGCGTGGCGGGAGTCAGTGAGAACTGGACAATAGCGACGAGCAGACGTGTCTCCGGGAGATGGTCTCGTAAAGTATAAACAAGACTCTTATTACCATACAACAAAATGTGTTTCGGCCTTTGAAGTAACTAGTACTGTCAATTTTAATAGCAGTTTCAATATTTACACTATGTTCATACAGAATATTTATTATTTTCTTACACAATTTTCCAAAATGTACCTTGTATTTAACAATTGTATAAAATTTGGTGTTTTCAAGACATTTTGAAAAGCAACTTACTTGCTCATATTTAAGATTATCTTTGCAAATTAATTTTTTAGGGGGAGAAACAGAACAATTTTTACTCTCTCTGGTCGAAAATAGCTTTTGTTCCTATACTACCATGAAGTGCAAACCCTAAAAACATTCAGCAACCACAATCAATGGCTGCACATAAAAGGAAAAAGTATGACTGATAAAAAGAATGGCATTAAAGTAACCAAACCCTTGGAAATATAAATTACTCACACAACAGCTTTTCATTTCGAAATGTGATTTGTCCTTAACAAAATTTGCTTGTATAAATGTTAAACCAACAAGAAGTATCATAGTAATCTGCATAGATCCATATTTGTATCTATAGTGTAGGATGTAACTATAATCCATTCACAGTTACTTCACACTTTTCTGAAGCCCTGCTAAAGTTCTACTTCCAGGTTATTCCTCCGCCTTGTGCAAACATACCTAGCCTTACTAAGTCTAGGCAATTACACCAAAGGACAATGCACTGAATTCGTGTGCCCTCAGTAGCAATGATGTTTTGCATGAGAACTATTTCTTACTAAGCACTACCAACACACATGTTTTCTCACTCTTTTTATTCATATGTATTGTTAGTGAAATATTATAATTTATAAATAAAATACAGAAAAAAAATTGAATTATTTCATGTTAATAGAGGTATAAAAAGCTTGTGATACATGGCCTATTTAAGAAATAATTAAACAACGTCATACATGGAGTGATATTTCAAAGGCTAATTCAAAAAGTGTGAAGAAACCAAGAATAGACTATATGTACTTCCTATTAAGATTGTGTGTTTGTTGCTGAGTGGGTTCTTAAGAATGATAAGTTTTAAACATGGACCATATTCATTTCCTCCCCCCCAGCTACTGACTTACACTCCGAGTGATCATACAAACAGCTGACGTTCACGTCATCCAGCTCTCCCTCGACCAGGTTCTCGACCAGTTTCTCGATGAACTCTCTAACCTGCACAGTGTCCGTGTCCTCCATAACATGCCCATTCTCGCTGCTTCCTGCAAACAAACCACCACCTTGTTATACTGCCTCCCCATAAATCCATGAGCAGCACTGCCTAAATAAAATAACATTAATTTATTTAAATGACCTACAAACACAGCCACTTCTGTTGTGGAAGGGTATTTGACAGGAGGAAGAAGGGGAAACCAACTGAAATACTGAACTATTAAAAACTGTTTCAAACTTACACTTTCATTGACTTACCTGGGACTTGAACTCAGGCACTCAAAACCTAAATGTACCAAAAAATTGGATGATTAGAAACAGTGGGATTAAAAAAAAAACTATTATGGGGCCTAATTAGTGGTGTGAGAGAGGGCAGACTGTTTATCAGAGAAAGAGAGGGCTTTTGGAATACAATGTGAAATTTATATTAAATTTCTTGTGTGTGATTGATGAGATATTTATATAGTATAAGTGTTGGAATTGTGGTAATCTAATGGAGTTATGTTTTCTTAGGTTGGGAATACCTGTTTTACATGTTTACATTTTTTGGTTGTAACTAAAACATCTCTACCCGGCTAGTGTACTGTCTTTGCTGATGATTATCATCGTCATTACATGCAGTAATAACCTGTCTGTAGTGATTTATTTCTAAAGGCTCTTTGCAATAAAATTAGCACTTTAGAAATGAACCTTAGAAAAAAGTCACTGTCCCTTCTTGCATATATTTTAATGGGCGCAATTAGTGACATTTGCCCAGTAAAGTTGGTAATGATGGATGGAAAGTAGCTCCATATGTTAAAGTTGAATAAAAAGTGTCAGGTAACCATTTGTTATAACTTAAATTATTTCCTTCACTTTCTGATTTTTGTAATGAATCTAAATGTAAAAATGAGCAGATTTGTAAATTATTTACTTTCCCAATAATTTCACAGGTTCACCTACCGACGCATGAATAAAGTGATGAGGCCCATGGCAATGTTAATTTTACATAAGGTGAAAGAATAAACAACATGGACACAAAGTAGATCTTAAGCAGGGCTTTCAAAAGTGCTCATTTTACTGTGAACAGCCTATAACAGGTTATGGGCCCAGAAGTCGTGGGGTGGGCACTGTAGTCAGTGGGTTGAGTGTATATAAACACATGTGCAAGTTAGATTAAAATTGTATTTTGTGATTCTGTGATTTGTGAAGATCTTGAGTTTGAGTGTGACGAGTGTGGACATGCTACCGCCCACTGAAAAATTAGATGGTATGAGTAACTATAACAATTGGAAATTTGTCATGCAACTGTATCTGATGCATGAAGATTTGAGGGACTGTACTGAACCAACAAAGGATGCATGTATAGATGCAAAGGAAGGATCAAAAGGTCCGTGCCAAGATATGATTAATGGTGAAGCCAAAATGTTTTATACATGTACGGGCAGCCACGACAGAAAAGGAGGCCTGGGAAAGCCTGATAAAGGCGTACGAAGACAAAGAGATGCTGAAGAGGTTAGGGTTGTTGAGAGCACTATTCTGTATAAAACTTGGCGAATTCAAGAACATGAAAGATTATGTGACTCAGGTCCTGTCCCTGGCTCAGAGACTGGCCGACATAAATGCCCCTATAAATGATGAGTTTGTAGGTATAATTTTGCTCAGAGGCCTAACGTCAGAATATGACCCTATGGTCATAGCCTTGGAAAGTTCAGGCACAGCTATCAAAACCAGTTTTGTAAAAAAAAAAAATTGCTCCAGAAAGACATAAGGAAGGAACTGAATGAGAAGCATGGTATATATTCTGCTTTGATATCAAATGTCAGAAATAGGGGGTCTCCTGGACCAAACGCTCACGATTGGAAACAGCACCAAAGAAAGGGAAATTTATTGCAATGTTATGACTGTAATGAGATTGGCTATAGAAAATCTGAATGCCCTAAGGGGGTTCAGAATGGAAGAGAGCAACTTCATAAACCTAATTCGAGTTCCTCGGAATGTTCACTGTTTACAGAGCAACTACATGTTCAAGTGACTGTTACTTGGATTCGGGTGCTACCACCCACATGACCAGAGAGAAAAAGTAATTGGAAAACTACAGAAGCACTCGTGGTAAAACCATTACCATAGCAAACAACACCTTGCAAGGTGCAGGATATGGGGACTTTGTAGGGCAGTTGAATGAGGAAGGTGACACAGTTAAAATTCATTATGTTTTGCATGTCCCACAGATTTCCACTAACCTCACCTCTGTCAGCACTATGGTGTCTAGAGGCATTGTTGTTGTGTTTTCTGATTGTGGTTGCAAGAATTATCAAAAGGATGATTTTGAGGTGCGAAGCAAGATTGAGGCAACAGTAACATTGGTGGCTTGTATAGACTGAATGTACTCTCTGAGGTGGCAAATGTGCCAGTGGACAGATATATGCGGGAACTGTGGCATAAGAGATTTGCACACTTTAGAAGAGTGGTACTAGCTCAACTAAAGATTAACTTGGTCACAGGCATGAGTTATTCAGATTCGGTGACAAATGAAGAATCCTGTGTTGCCTGCATAAAGGGGAAGCAAGCAAGGAAACCTTTCAACAAATACAGCATGAAGAGCAACGAAGAGGTTTGAATTCATTCACACAGATGTCTGTGGCCCTGTCCAAAGAGTCATTCAGTGGAGCTCGGTATTTTCAGACTTTCATTGATGACATGACAAGGAAGACGTTCGTCTACTTTCTGAAGTCGAAGGACCAGGTGTGTGAAAAGTTGAAGAAATTCAAGGCAGTGGTTGAAAATGAGGTTGGTATGAAGCTAAAATGTCTGCTATCTGATAATGGTATTGAATCTGTCAACAAAGAGCTTGCAAGGTTCCTCTTGGACAATGGAATAAAGCACCAGATGATTGTTGAGAGTACAAACCTGAACAAAATAGTGTTGCTGAGAGGGTGAATCGCAACATTGTCGAAAAGGCTAGCACCATAATGCAAGAGGCTGGCTTAGAAACAAGATACTGGGCTGAAGCTGTCAACACAGCAGTATATTTGAAAAACAGATTGCCTTCAAAGGCAATAAACATGTCCCAGAGGAGGCATAGTCAGGGCAAAAGGTAGGTGCTAGTCACCTCAAAGTCTTTGGCTGCAAGGCTTTTGTTCACATCCCTAAACAGAAATGAAGTAAGTGGGACTCCAAGAGCAGTGAGATGTTTTTTGTTGGATACTGCAAGCTTACAAAAGGCTATAGGCTCGTGGACCCAATGTCACCCAAAATAATTCATAAGGCAAGAGATGTCGTGTTTATTGAAGAAGCTAAACATGACTGACAGTACAAAACTACATGGCAGTGAGGTAGAAGGTGAGTCACAGTTTATAACCAATGCTCTCAAATTCTACAAACCAAGTGGAGGGTTCTGGGAACCAGCTAGAGGCAGAGTGGCAAGGCTGGCCACAGGAAGAGAATAACCTAATTAAGGTACATGTTGAGAATTAAAAAGGCTTGGAGGACAGAAGTTGTGAGGATAACCTAATTGAGGTAAATGTTGAACAAGACAAAGACTTGGAGGACAAACGTTGTGAGGATAACCTAATTGAGGTACATGTTGAGCAAGACAAAGGCTTGAAGGGTAGAAGTTGTGAAGCTGAGCAAATTACAGAGCAGAGATATCCGGTCAGAGATAGATGACTGAAGGACTACCCTGGTTTCTTTCTCTATCACATATCTTGCATTGAATCGCTACGTGATCCGAAAACTGTGGAGGAAGCACTTCCTGGGAATGACAGGAAGATGTAGTAAAATGCTATGTATGAAGAGTATGACGCTTTGCTAGAACATGAGATCTGGGAATTTGTCAATTGACCAAACAATGTAAACGTGGTGCAGTGGAAATGGGTCTTTAAGATTAAAAGGAGAGCCAATGGTGATCTTCAAAGATATAAGACAAGATTGGTAGCAAGGGGATTCACCCAAGAATATAGTGTGGACTACTATGAAACACTGGACCTGTGGTGAGACACTCGACAGTAAGGATGTTATTTTCGTTGGCTGTGGAACTTGAGTTGAATGTTTACCACATTGGTGTCATGGCCGCTTTCCTGCATGGAAATTTCGAAGAAGAAATTTTCATGGAACAGCCACAGGGTTTCATAGCTGAAGATCAGGAATAAAAGGTGTGTAGACTGAAGTGGACAATTTATGGCCTAAAGCAAGCAGCTCGGGTATGGAACCAGCAGATTCAAAAATCATGTTGGTGGTAGGGTTCACAAGATCCAAGCACAAACCATGTGTTTATCAGAAGGGAAGCAATGGGACACTGATAATTGTGGCCCTTTACGTTGATGATTGTTTTGTGTTTAGCAAAAACCAGCCGTATCAGCAGTTAATGGGGTGCATAATGTAACTTGCTGTTTGCACCAGACTGGATATTGCCCATAGTGAGTGTTTTGAGCCTATTTAATATCTGTCATGACTCTGAACACTGGACTAAGGCGAAGAGGGTATTGAAGTATCTGAAAGGTACTCTGGACTATGCCCTAGTATTCAAGAATACTGGGGGAAGACATTATTGCCTTCATGGGCATGGACTGGGCAGGAGATGAATCGGACCGAAGATCATACACAGGTTATGTGTTGAATATGGGTGGTGCTGCTGTCAGCTGGGCGTCAAGGAAACAAAGAACTGTAGCCCTCTCCAGTGCCGAGGCTGAATATTTAGCAATGAGTAAGGTGACGAAATTAGTCATTCATGTGAAGGGACTCCCGAGTGAAATTTGCGGTAGGAAGAAACCCATAACCATATTCGATGACAGCCAGAGTGCACAGAAGTTGCTGTACAACACAGTGTTCCATAAGCGTACCAAACATATAGGCACACGACACCATTTCATTAGGGATGCAATAGATGACAAGCAGATTATAGTAAAATACATGCCAACAGATAAAATGGTTGCAGAAATTCTGACAAAACCTTTATCAGGCCATAAACATGTGTAGCCTACTGTGTCCATGAGCTTGAGGGGTTTGTTATAGCATGTGTAAATGTATAGATGTAGGATATAAGATTAAGTGAGAATGTTGAAATGGTGGTAATCTAATGCAGTTGTTATGTTTTATTAGGTTGGGACTACCTGTTTTACATGTTTACGTTCTTTAGTTGCTGCTGGTACATGTCTACCCGGCTAGTGTACTGTCTTTGCTGATAATTATCAACATTAAATGCAGTAATAACCTGTCTATATCGAATTATTTCTAACAATAAGAGGCAGGAATCACTTGCATAATATATCATAGTACTCTAGACACAACAAGTAAATACTCTTGTTCAATAACATGAAACATATCATTCGTCGACACTCCTCATTAGGGTTGAAACAATATGTATAGATCCTATGGTGAGAGTGGGACTAGTGTCTACCATAAAGAATAAAATATAAACTTTGTTTTGTGTACTTAAATTTGCAAATAAAATTAAAATTCAACACTTCATTTTGCACTTCATAACACATAGTAAAAAATTAAACAAATTCACTTGCCTTCCTTACTAAACGAAATGTTTCTCATCATTCAAAATCAAATGTCTCACCAAATTACAGCTAAACTTCATTGAAGTGACAAACCCTCTCAAATGTATGCATTAATTTCAGTCTGGAGATAAAGATACATAGCAAAATCTAAAGTTCTCAGGGTGCTCTTTGGATAGAAGTCTAAGACAATTTATTTTAGATAATATTAAAATTTTACTTGACTTTCAACTAAACAAACAGTTCTTCATATAAGAGTGTTCATTTGGGATGCCTCATAAGCATTATTATAAGTCATCCCTTTTTCTGGCACTTATTACCAATACTTTACCATACATTATATAGGACTTGGGCTTAAATCTTGCAGTAATTATGCAATCTCGATAATTTGGGCTTCTTCTTAACCTGCTCACCGTGTTATGTATCTATCTTGGATGATTATATATATTACCGGAAATAAAGTAGTTAGCAAGATGGCTGGCCGACGATACACTTGTTGATATTTATAATGTACCTTTCCTGCACAATCCAATTCCTGCTCAATTTAATTTACTGTAACATTGCACTACATTCTTTAACGTGTTTAAACAGTTTCGTAGCAATATATAATAATGTGTATAAGCAGCAGTCTGAAATACATCTTGTCATGGTTAAGTATAGTCTAAGAAGAAGGAACCCAGAAACTCTGCAGACTTAATTCCCGTACTTTCGGCAGGCACAAAATACATCCTCCAATCACGGCCAGCATCCGGTCCTGACCATCCTAAGATGATATCTGAACTGAACCAGGTTTACAGAACTATAATTCTACAGATACCATTAGATTGCAAAGGAATTCGCATAATAGAACTTAAGTTCCACTAAATACAAAGTAGTAACCCTTTAAAACAACTTATTTACACAAGAATGTTGTTTCTTTTCAAATGTAGTAGTAATTTACAATAAGCGTACAAAACATAGCATGAAACAAAAATTTTTAATTGTACTGTTTGTTGAATTAAAAGTAAAGATTTTGTAAATATAAATATATTGTAAACTGCAAATTTTAAATGAAAAGATGTGTTGAACCTGCGCGACGAATTGATCATTCGATTTTCTTTACAATCTCATTTTACACTGGTCTGCAACATTTTCCTAAGCCAGAAAAGCAATTTCATTAATTTTCACCACGTTAACGTCACTTTGTTTGTTGTTACCATGTTTTAAAGTATTTGCAATACTTATGTTTAGTTTGGAATACTTAATTTTTCAATTTGCAAATATCACGCATGCATTACGTCGTGAGGACAAAACATTTATGTGTATGAATATACATATAAATGTTTCTTTCCCCTTGTTTAGAAACGTAACGATATATACTTTTCTTCTTTTCAACAATCTTTCTCCTGGTCAGTTGTTTTCTCTAACGTCATCAGCGATGTCGCCTCCGCGGCAAGTCAGGCTTGTCGCTAGCGCTCTCGTTGCCACCTCGCCGACGATTTATCATCATAGGGACCCTACTCCCTCAGCGCAGGGGAAGTACAGACCAAGGCCCTTGTCCTCCCATGCGATGCGGTCATCATAATAAAGTTCAGGGTAGGGCGGGGATAAGCTCCCCTGCCTGGCTGTCTTCAAAAGGCACAGATAAAATTTACAGCAAGCTGCAATTTTAATTCGTTCAGAGCTCCAGGGTAGCGCCTGAAGCCTGTTTCCCATTGCTGATTTTCGCTGGTTTCGTAGTAATTTCCCTACCACCTGCCGGAAAAGGGGGGGGGGGGGAATTGAAGTTAAATTCGCGAGAATTTTGAATGGATTCAGGACTTTTTAAAATTGAAATTGTTGTAATTAATAACAAAATGAAGATAAATTATCATTAAGACGATTAAAATTGCAAGGACATGTCAGGAACGAGGCGGAAAGAGAGTTGTGTTTAACTTAAGAGTATATGCATTTAGTGTAGCTGTACTTGGCAGGAGATTTGAGTTTTACGATGTAAGATAATAATTGAAATTATTGGGCCTTATCAAATTTCGACAAATGGCTTGTGCATGCTGGGCACGAACTAGTTTTGTTAAAGAGAGGGAATTTTCGTCCTGGATCGATCGGAAAATTTCCGGTCGGTCTCGGAGTTTAATTTTGTCGCAGAAGGCGATTATAGTATTATCTGTAATGATGAGTATTTAAAGCTTTTAAATTTATATTTTCGCAAATAATTTTCGATTTTAAAACTTGAAGCATTGAAAGAATGTTGTAAAAGGCTGAAAACAATTTGCTAGAGGGCTCTAATCGGTTGAAAGCCTCCGGGGGGCGGGGCCTATCTCCGCCGACCAAGAGATGGTAGCACTGTGGACGTTATGAACCATTTTCTCTAATCTCTGTAATAAACAATTCTGTTTGAAATTCATCGGAAAAATTAAAAGTTTCTTATATTTATTAAATATGCTTGAGAGTTGCTTTAAATTATATTATATAAATGAAACAGAGCTTTAATTTTAGTTATCTGGCCATTTAGTGGATTAAATCATTCATTTATTGGTTGTATGGTGCACTTGACTATTTAATTGTGGAAGATTTATAAGTTATAAGAGACTGTAATATGACTTAGTTTGCCAGTAATTGTTAAAGTAAAAGATAATTTAATTTGGTTACTTGCACGTTATTTGAAATGCAATTGAATTCGAGTAAAGTGCTGCGATCAGTTGGTTTATTTGTTTAACTGACGAATTTTGTCACTCGTCGTAGCTTAGTAATTTTGTTGTGTAATTTCGCGTTCGTTCCAGTTTCGGGCAAGGGAATAGAAAGGTATTTTCCGGGTCGTGCAGACCGACTAAGGGCAGACATACGTCGACAAGACCTCGAGAAGTAGGATTGATCGTTCCTGGAGGTCGGAAATTTGCTTGGCAGCGGACATGAAGGGTTTGAAGTACGCTAGGAGAGACTGGAACTGCAACACTTTAGGAACGACATGAATTCATGGAGTTCCCGCATCGTTTCCCCCAATCCCTCCGAGCGAGCCTCGCGGGAGTGGTCAACACGGGATTTTTGTTTTTGTTGTTTCGGGAGCTGAGGTTTCAAGTTTAGGTGTTGTAGTTTGTGCGGCTTTTCCGAGTGCCTGCGCGTAGCAAAGCTGGGGTTGAACTTTGATTACAAAACGAATTTCAGATTTGTGTAGTCACCATAATGTGTTAAATTGATTTTCACACCCTTGGCTGATTCGCCGTACATCGTGTTGCTGTCACCAAACTTTGTTAGTACTGAACTAAGGCTCCATAATAATTCTTACACGCGCAACTACTATGCAACGGGAAAATGATCTTATATTAGGAACAGTCAATAAATGTTTTATTTTCAGTACTGCGAAATAATACCTGTAACTTCTTTACTAACACTGTAACATCAATGAAGAAGAGATTCACTCAGATCCACCATTAAATATATAATGTTAATAAACAAATAAAATTGCACATTTATGTACACTTAATTACCATATAAAAATGGAGCTTCTCTTGGCTTAGCCTGGGCAAATTTGGTTATAGATGAAGAAAGGTCAATCTTGCGAGCTATGTCATTCTCTATGGACAATATCGTCAACGATGAGAGCCATTCGTCACTCATGGTAGATCGAAGATAAGTCTTGATCAATTTTAACTTAGAAAAACTGCGTTCGCAACTAGCTACTGCCACTAGCAAAGTCAGCAATACTCGAAGCTACACCCAGATATTAGAATTTGTAGTGCTCATATTTTTTTTCTTCTATATATTGTAAAACTTTCTTAGCAGAACTATTCACAGATGATGGTACAAAACACTGTAAGTGTTTTAATTCTTCCCAAAGCTATTAATATCCCAGTTATTTCCATCGGTATTTGTTGAGCTGTTCGCAAAACTATACACTTGTCCAATAAATCCTTATCGTCCTCTTGAACATTGCCTGATTGTTTTGGGGGTTATAACAAGTTATACAAAAATCCCCAAATATTTTTTTTGTGTTCTTCTAGGTGCTCAATGATGTCAGTGCAGCATAAAATGTGACATAGAAGAATTTCGTTTTAAACTGTTCTTCTGGACTAACGTTTGCTGGCTCGTCAAGGCCTTCATATTCAAACTGCCTCTTCTTTCTTCGTGTATCGATGGTATCTCCAAACGAAGCATCAGCTCCTAATGCACCTTCTAGCAGTTTTACATTTATAAATGCAATTTTTCTGTAAGAAGGTACATACTCCATATAACTCTTGATTAAAGTGATAGTACAAAATATCAATCACTGGGATTTGCATTGATTTGCTCACAATGTTTACTTGATACAAAATATCGTATCTACAACATTATAGCTCAGAAATTCAAGTTTCATTAACTGGTCCGCTAAAGAGTGTGTTTTGTACCTCAAACCAGTATCCACCAAACTAGATTCAAACACTGCAATTAAAGCATCATACACATTATTCACCTGATATCTAATAGCCTTGACACTATCGATTCTACTTTCCCAGCGTGTAGCACTTAGTGGTTTCACAGTGAGGCTGGCCATATGGTTCTTCAAAATTTCACAACGTTGAACAGAAACTGAGATCAACACGTATATTTTCTGAAGAACACCAAAGAGTGTAATAGAAATAGTTGATGATGAAGCTGCATATGAAACCACTAAAATCAAAAATGACATCCACAATACACAAATGATGCTCTTGGACACCTTTGTTTTTACCTCTTATATTGGCAGCATTGTCGTATCCCTGGCCACGGCAGTCTTCTAATCTTAGTCCATTCTCGGCTAACATTCTTAACAACAGTTCTGACAAACCTTCTTCTGTACAATTACTGAAACTGTAATTGGTAATCATTTATATTGGTTAATTTGTAAGGACCCCACAACTATGCGAATATCTCGGTATATAATATGTGGGTGCAGTGATAATCTCGTCATGTGGCAGGGTAATAGGTCTATATCATACTCATAAACATAACAAATAAATATATTTGATGGTGGCTTCAGAAGTTAACTTTTGAGAGCAGTGAAATGTTAACATTGTGTTTATTAGACTGTTAGTTACACCTCGGACAGCACTTTTTATATTAAAAAATTGCAGAAGGACAAAAACTGGCTGAAAGGAAAATCTGAGCAAGGTCTGAAAAAGTGCTCACTTTACCGTGAATAGCGTAGGCTATAAACAAAACTTATGTACGTACACAAAAAAGGGAATCATTAATTTCACTTACCTACTGCATTAGATAACAAGTAATGAAATCCCATTCTTGGTTAAGATTAACAATCACAAAATTATATCGTCTGAAGTCATAATATCCATCTGTAGATATGGTTAATCACCAACTAATTCTCATAATATAGACAAACTCTTAAAATAAAGCACACTCGATGAAAATGTAGCCCGTTTCCAAACGGTAAGTACATCACATATTTTGAACTAAAAAGCACAGAGCGCACTAAGCGTTAAGCCTGTATATCTTCAGTAGCTCACCAATTAGTCCATTCCATCAACAGAGTGCAGCACAGTATTTACAACTACATAACATTCGTAAACTCTTCTAGAATTTGTGCCCTTTTTATATCAATCTTGGACTGTCCACATTATCAGCAGTACATAATTTCCTCTTCTAATCTTGGCGCCCCCTTCATCTTGGCGCCCGGGGCGGCAGCCTCGCTCGCCCCGCCCTAACGCCGGGCCTGAAGGTACGTAAAAAGTAAATGTTACATGGGAGAAATACAACCGACTACAACATAACGTAAAGTTAACGTGTCAGCCAATAAAATTCAAGGTACGATTTTTTTTTCTGTACACATTTTTATTCCTACCATTTTCTTTCTGGACTGTGGTACCATACCACCGCAGCGGACGTTCAAGTAACTTAATTTTGTTCGTCCATGTGTGCTTTTATACAGTAGTGTCCAAAAGTTTAGCACAATAAGAAAACAGTAAAAATTGAATGGGGACAGTCGCTCGACCATTGCAAATATTTAGGCCGTGTCCCAACTCTAAATATGCTCACCCTCACTCTGGCACACTCTGGCTCACTTCAGCGAATTGGGGATTGTGCCCTCTGTAAGCCTTCGGCATTATTTCTCTGACAGTAAAAGTAATAAATTGTGAAAAAATAAAATATTACTGGCCGTTCAATTTCCTCGGAAAAAAATATACAGTATTTTATGAAATAGTAGTTTTTTTAATCTTTAAATTTTTGCATGATTAAAAATATATTTGTTATGTGCAAATCACAGTATTTAATAATAAGCACACAATTGACCTAAATGAAAATTGAATATTATAACATCAACATTTATTATGTTCCATATCAAACGGAATATTGCTATTATTACACATTTCACAATCGCAATGATTAAGTTAAATCAATAAAATATTTCTAACACTGCTTTAGAAACAACAAAATATATCTGGATGTTTGAGGTTTGACTTGAAAACAACATGGCTTCCAGAGAGGGTGCAAGAGTGAGCACCGAGTGTACATCGTCATTCACTCTCCCTCTCACACTCTCTCCTCGGAGTTGGGACAGCAGAGAGGACTTCTGTGACGTCAAGAGTGGGCGAGAGAGTACTCTCTAGGCGAATTGGGACACGGCCTTAGGTTGTTTCGGATTCTCAAGAAATTCATACTTGTGCGTACTTGTCCCCGGAAGTGACATCATCATGTATATACTACCGCCTTCCGAATTCCCAGCATAATACACACGGGCTCTAGACCGCTTATTCGTCTTCTGCGCATGTACCCAACATTGACCTAACCTAAAGGAGCACAACTGTCAAAGTCACATGGTCAGCAGTGATGAACGTGTTTTTTATACCTTAATTTTTAAATGACAAGCACTATTACATTAATAAAGTATTTTTACCCGTTTGAATGTAATTAAAAAGCATTACAAATGTATTAGAGGAAGTATAAGAATATCTGAAAAGCACGTGTTTACTAAACAGTATTCTAACTAAATTAGCAATCACATGTGGCGTTCCCCAAGACTCAGTACTAGGGTCAACTTTATTCTTGGTGTATATAAATGCCTTGGCAACAATCAATCTCAAAGGGTCCCTTAACTTATACGTGGATGATACAGCAATACTACATGAAGGAACAGATATTGGAAAAATAATGGAGGATATGCAAGAGGATATAAATATCATAACTAATTGGCTGCAAAAAAATAGAATGTCACTTAATGAGAATAAAACAAACTATATGATATTTAATAAACTTAACAAAAAGATAACCTCAGAGTATGTATTATCAGTTAATAATAAAAATATTGAAAGAGTCTCCAAAGTTAAGTATTTAGGTCTCATCATAAATGAGACATTACAATAGCAGTGTCATACGAAGCATATTGCAAAGAAAATGACCCCAGCCATAGGAGCACTCTATAGATTATGAGATTTTGTGCCACATACATGTAGACTACAACTTCATTACAGCCTTATATATTCCCATTTAAGTTACCTTAATATAGTATGGATAAACTGTAATAAAACCCAATTGCATGAATTACAAAAATTACAGCATAGAGCAATAAGAAATGTTTTCAAATTTCCTCCTAGTACCAATTCAAAGAAGTTATACATAGAAACAAGCATTATGCCCATAAAATTGTACACAGATATGAACTCCCTCATATTATTTTTAAAGAATTAAGGATAACCTCACTTTGAGCAATCAAAAATTCACATCAAGAGAGACAATCCACCAGCACTACACCAGACATACAAAAAATCTGGAATTACCACGTATATCATCTGTTAAATATGGATACAAAACTTTTCGTTTCTTGACACTCCAAAAATTTAACAAACTGCCAAAAACTGTAACGTCTTGTACCAGCCAATTAAAATTCAAAACCCATTATTGTGGGATGGGTACAAAAATGATGAGTGAATATTTATGTAAATTTGATTTTTGTTTCCTTCTGTATCTGTATTATAATAAGTTGTTTTTACTGCAATTTATAGCAGCACAATGACTTAAATTTTTTTTTTTTTATAATTTCTCACCTGATATCACATAATTTTTTTTTTGCAACAGTAGTCAATATTTTCATTTCTGTTGTGTTAAATGTATTTGCATTGAATGTTTTGAAAGGCCTATTATAATCTCTTTCATAGTGTATGTTATTGTATGTTTTTTGTATGTTACTTAAGTACTTATGCATAACGAACTGCCAATTTTTTTTTTTGGTATACCATTTCACTTGCTATTTTTCTTATTGTAATTAATAAGAGCACCATTTTTTTAAAAGATTTTTGAATAATTTTTCCCTATTATCAAATAATTTTGTTTTATTTGAAATCGTAATCAATTTTTCTCTTTCTACTGAAGAAAAACGTAATCGTAATGTATTGCTGAAATGCCTACTTTAACTCCTTTATCGTGTTTAACTGTGTGTTATTTGTGTATGTATTGTGTGTTACTATATACGCAATCACAAACTGCCATGATGTTTTTCTGTGTACCATTTCCCCTTTATGAACAGTGTTGTTCGTGGGAAATTGCACCAAATAAATAAATAAAAACCTCAAACTCAAGCCACGCCATTTTTGCTAGACGTGTAGGCAGAAAAGCAGTTCAGTGTTGGGACACGGAGATTGGTTGTGCGCAACAAACGAGATCGGTTTACTTCATCTTTAGTCTATGCTCTATACTTAAGTATTTGAAATTGTATACTTTCTAGACATACTTACGTACTTACAACAGTCGTCATATTGTATTTCAGGTGTGAAAATTAAGTTGTACGTTTTGCGGTTATAAAGCTAGCAAGTTTTAAAAGTTAATAAGTATTTTAAAAATTTCGTTCTGTTGTATGTGTAAATAATTGTCAGTTTAATAAATGCGCTTCCAAATATGAATAGAATTCTGAGTGTTTTATAAACGTCTGCAGCATATTTCCCCGGTGTAGGCTTAAAAATAATATTACTATTGCACTGCATTTCCAAGTTATTACAAACCCCACTGAATTGTATTTATCTTTATTTTGTTATCAATGTGTATGTTTCAAACACATGGGTAAGGTACGTATCGAGGGAGGAGGAAAGAATGCCACTTTCTTTGTAATGGAATTTTACATACGATAAATAAATACAAAAAAATCCCTAACAAGTGCCCTAATTTGTTTACAATATTTCACTGACGTAATAAAGCAATATCCCAAGGCTATTGGTGTGACATGAATACTGAAATCGAGAGAAGCTCAACAGATAAACATAACCTCGGGATATCGAGGCGCAAGAATTTCTATATTCCTGTAATTTGTTTTTCTGCTATACAATTCGTACTCAAAGTGTACAACGACTAAAAACATAAATTATATTGGCATATATTTCTGTATTAGTTTTCGTTCAAAACAACACGCACCTGTTGTCTTGCTACTCTGCCAAACAACCAGTGTACAACAATATTTCTGCGCCGCCTTTCATTTCCCTCCTGTAAATAATACGCGCCCACTAATGCTTCTATCAAATATAATACAATAGAGACGAATACCGGACAGCTGTATACGAACAACACAGGCGAGCGTGTGAACAGCAGCAGCAGCGAACCTAGCGGCTTGAGGTGGCAAACACCCGCGAACTTCGAATCTGTGTATACGCACAGTGGACATAACGAGTGCATTTGTGCACGAAATGCTGAATACCTACAAAGTATTTTGTTTGGAACATTTTTATTTTTATTTTATATTGTAGTACAGGTGTCTTAATGCGTGTACAGTAGTTTTTATTTAAAAAAAAAAAAAAAAAGGCAGTATTTAATTCCGAAAATCTCGAATAATATATGAACTCTACAATCTTCACAATAATAACTGTAAAGTTTATCTTGTAATGTTCGGGACGCATCTATAGCCCAGACAAGATTCGACCTCGCCTATTGCACCATATTTTCTGTTGTCAAATAGTTTCTAATATTTCCGCCAGAATTAGCGACCAGTCTAACGTGACTAGGCGACGACCTTTCCGAATAATTTCAACAAGTGCACATCACAGCTAGTACGCAAATGTACATACTTACAGGTATATACTGACAATCCTGAAACAGCCTTAACAAGGAGTGTGATTCACCTTACGTACACAGACAAGAGCAATGTCGGCGTCAAATACACTCGTTCTCATTATGTTCATCTTGTGGTGAAGTGTGCACTGCACAGTAAGTACACGAGGCACAAAGACGTCAGGTGGGCGCCTGAAAGCAGATCAGACATAAATCGATGTCTTAGCAGCCCAGTATGCTCCACATAGTTGATTCCCAGGCTTTGGCTATACGTTTATCATAGATTAGTACAAGGTAGTCCAAGAGTAACGAATCTGCAACACGACCGATATCCGGCCTTAATTAAAAGACGAAACAGGACAATTGTCATCACAGCTTGCAGCTGCCCGTGAAGTTCGAGTTTCTCGGCCAACTCGTATCTGTGTTAGACGTCAAGTAGTGTATGTCCAGCTTAAACCTGTGTACAGAGGAGCCCGTGTACAGTGGGGACAGCAGCAACGAAACTGGACCCTCAATGAATTGAAGAACGTTACTCTTCACAGGTGAGTCCAGATTTCAATAAAATTTCTTCAGTTAGATATTATAAAAAAAACATTTCATTTCAAGGTCTACTATGAAATATTTTACAATAAAGTTTTGATTTTTATATTTGTGTCATTCAAGGAATTATTTAACTAAAGAAAAATACCCATAAACTGAATTTTTGATTATCTAACTGAAAACTTTTAAAGAGAGAGAAATCTTCGAAATACCGTCTCCCTTCCCCGCCAATTTTGAGCAGCCTTTTGAAAATGTGGTTCGTCAACGTATGCTGTATTTACTGTTACAGCGCCATTTGTAACGGTACGTAACATCTTGAATTAATTTATTTTTCGTAAAGGTACTATTTTTGAATGTGTATTGAAGTTATTGGCATGAACGCATGGATTAGCGAACTTCCTTAAACAGCTATGACTGGATAATCATTATCATCTTCTTTGATGAAAAGGAGCCAATAATTATTTTGTGTGGGCGACCACAAAGTGTGATATTAACAACAGCTGATAGGCAAACACAATACTAGCTTACGGAAATGATCTAAGCAACCTCCTGTTCCACATCGATCCATTAAACATTTTCCGTACTTCGCGTTGTGGCAAAAAAAAAAAATTTAAAAGAAAAATGAAGGGTGTCGTTTTCCCTCAATACAAAACATGTTTAGTCTTCAGGGTTTTGGAAGCCAATATATAAAAACCAAGAAGAATCATTGATATTTAACGGGGTTTTGTCAACTTTAAGAGTAAATACGCAAACTGTGAGAGCTTTATGCATGTATATGGAGTTATTATATTTACGCCTAAAAATGTACTTTTCATTTCAGCATAATACCTACATTATAATAAAGGAACGTGAAAGAGTAAAATTATGTTAAGGTGATGATGATAATAAATGCGTATGGGGGAGGACCCAGGGCAAGGCAACACCCTCCGAGTGGCGGACTTTCCAGCTGGGACCCGTAGGCCCCCGTCGTCCCTGAACATGACATGAAATGAAACCCTAGGATGGAGCGGCGCTGGAATGCGAGGGCGGGGGAGACGGGAGTTCCCGGAGAAAACCCGCCGGCAAGCAGGTTCAGGTTAACATATGTAATAGTACTGTTCACGATATTCTGTTGCTAATATATATATATATATATATATATATATATATATATTAGTATTTATGATCACGACAATTAACTTAGTGGCGAAACAACGTCATAACTTAAGAGGTGTCACATATTTTGGCACCTCTCTAAAATACATTTATATTCCTCTGATAAATTTACGTTTGGAGCTGTCAAAAACTGAATTACGTATATCAAAACATAAAAGTCTAACCCAAAAGCGAAGACATATGTAAGTAACAGAAATATATTAAAACAATTAATTATAAATTGTATGCAAATGCATCTCGGTATACAAAACTAGTTTCGGCGCCCATTTGCTTTCATATTGTGGCAACAGCCATTACTCAATTTAGGGAGGCTATACCATGCATTCCCCTCGAACTCTGGACGCCTGACATGAGCCGAGCTCCCATCCCTTAGACTGTTTCCCGCCCTCCACCGCATCTGCAGCAAGGAGCCGCACTGTACCACGCGCGGTAGCACGTCGGTGACCGGTAAGGGTACTAGTGCAAGTGTGTGTGTGTATGTGTGTGTGCGTGCGTGCGTGTGTATGTGTGTGCGCGCGTGTGTGTGTGTGCGTGCGTGTGCGTGTGTGTGTGTGTTAGAGGTGCAACGCAACGCAGAGCAGGACAGTGGCCATGCGGCCACGTGCGCAGCCGTGCAAGGACACAAGATAATAGTACTCTCGTACATTGTTTTCCTAAAACATTACGTAAAAGGGCAAGGGTGGTGACATACAGTCACGTGCAAGTGAAGGGACACCCTCAATAGTAATTCCAAAGCCCTAAAGTTCTTTATTAAGTGTTATTGCAATGTTTTGTAGTGTACCACATTCGCGTGTTATCATCCTCGCATAATTTCGTTTGTTTTGCAGTGTTTATGTATTGTTTATTGTGCAAGGAATATTTAAGAGTGTTATTGGAAGTGTAGTAGAGTTAAGTATAGTTGTGCAAAGGGCAATGTGACGAAAGTAGTTCAACATGACGCGCTGTGGCGGCAATCCCGGCGAGCCTGCCATGTTGAAACGACCCCCCACTAGAGAGGTGTGCAAGCACCTCTCTGATTACAAGCCAGTGTCTCCCTCTAATTACCAAGGCGAAAGGAAATAAAGTTCCTGTCCCCTCTCTCTGCTAGCTTTTCATATCTACAAACACGAGCATGTTACACAAACACACACTCTTGTCTCCCGTAGCATTTCTGATTAATGCATGAATATTTTGAATTATATCCTGTCGACTGGGTTTTTACAGTGTGTATGCAGATTTTTCCTAGTCTCTTCTAGTATTAGCTTAGCTATAAGTACACTTAGGGAGGTAGTCATGGCCCCAATTGCAGGCCATGGCTGCCCAGTCCCTCTCTGCCGTGATGCATATCTCTTTGCATGATTTCCTATCCTTGTAGGCGTAAGGGGTCTAGTCCTGAGATGTAAGAAAATCCCGCCCTACCCACCGGGCTTTCACTTAACACTTAGTTATAGGGTAGTTAGAAAAACAAATTATTGGAACGACAGTAGACATCGTACCGTTTGGTTCCGCGCCCGAGCAGTATTCACGTTCAGCACCAGTCATTTTTCGTCGCAATAGTATTTTAATGTAACCGGAACCTTTTGCAGTAGCCACTCGAAACACCGCCTCTCACCTTCTCCAGGTCTGCATCGCTTGGAGAAGTTTAACTTGCGTTAAAAGTCACGCATGGGCCTTCGCGCCTTTTTCCCGCTTCGCCGCTGCCGACCGGTTAATGTCTGGCACACTAATGCAAAGTGTTGCCCTAGAGGCACTGTAATTAAACGCCTAAATAAACGGCACTACTTTGAACCGGGTGTTTTTATTTAAGGTAAGCCGCAAGGCGTTTCAGGGTACGGGTCCTTACAATTCCCCGCCCAAATGCACGTGTGTTGGAACGTTCATATCAGTTTTTGTTTGCAAGTGTTTACAGAGTAAAGTATCACAGGCGTGTGGATAGCCTAGATAATTCACCACGTATCACGCGTAACAGTTTAATCGACATTCAGCAAGAGGCGTGATGATGCAGCACAACAGAAGGATAGCTGCCTTTGGTCGTCGGCCACACGGCCCAGAGCGAAGAAGA
This sequence comes from Dryococelus australis, assembly GCA_029891345.1. Classification (NCBI taxonomy): domain Eukaryota; kingdom Metazoa; phylum Arthropoda; class Insecta; order Phasmatodea; family Phasmatidae; genus Dryococelus; species Dryococelus australis. The sequence continues at coordinate 75,921,455 of CM057002.1, read as the reverse complement.
GTCTGCTCTGTCACTTCAACGGCACTAGGTCTGGATAGTGCCTGGCGCCCGGATAATATACCTCATCCCAATCACCTCACCCAGACAAACTCACACCTCGATTTTATAATTTTCACTCTGACCACTGGACCCCCGTCCGCTGGCCTAAGTTCACACCTTTCCTAGCGCTCCGCAGCCGACACGTCACTGAGAACATGCTAACTGCGCTAAAATACGAAACGAGCTCACAATGGCACGGCACAGGTGATACCTGAGGGCACAGCCATCACAACCTATTGCTGGACTCAAAATATTCCGTCGCATCCGTCAGTCGTCCGTTCGTCCGACGGTCACGTGATCAACCGTCCATTCGTTAAATATTTATCTAACTTTCGATGGACGGACGGACGAACCACCGCCTTCTGACATTCCTTAGATGATAATAAGCACTTTGAAATAAAGTGCAAGCCAGTGGATCCATGTTTATTTATCTTTGGTGGTAAATTCAAGAATTTTAAATGTAAAAAATTTGGGAAAAATTCTTATCACGTGAAAAAATTAGTCCCCCACAATGAAAATGTATTTCCAGCCAAAATATATCTCCAACTAATGAAAGATCGCGATGTTAAATTGTCACACTAAAATTTTACGTACAGAAGGATTGGCGGACGACAGATTGTTAGGCATCGCTTTCATCTGACGGATGACTGCCAGACGGAGGGACTACTGACGGATGCGAAGGACTATTGTGAGGCCGCCTTAACTTATATTTCGTAGGAGCAGCGATTACCTACATGCAATGCGCAACCGTGGCCTTCACGTTCTACAGACTTGCTTGTATACAGCAGGATGGGTGAGAACACAGAAGAGTCGCATGTACGTTCCGTTGATGTTGGCGTTCGTTCGCTCTAGGGATCGGAACAGATAAAACTGCTCCGGATATGCGGATTCGACTGCAGATCTGCTCCACGTGAATCAATAGAATTTTGCTGGTCATTTTAGTTGCTCGAAAAGACACTTGATTACTTCATGTAGCAAAATTTCAAAATTAATACATCTTTTTGCCTTGAAATGTAGGCAATTTTTCGTATCACAGAATTAAATCTTTTTATCTGACGAATAATATGACTATTCCAGTAACTACCTCGTAAATATTTGATTTCGATATTACATTTCTGAAGTTTGATTAAACTATGAACAACTGGAAAATGTTTACGTATACTGGTTTTTTTTTTTTTTTTTTTTTTTCAAATGTGAGCTCATAAACATATCTTTCCGTCAGAAAGTAGGCTAAAAACATACCAAAGTTATTGGTTCAGCGGTTAGCCACAACATTCTTCTTTAAATACAAACACGGTTACATCGCAAGCCCCAACCGACCATTCAAACAGTAAAAGACTTATATGAATTATATTTTTTTAAGTCTCACTGCTGGGATGAAATGGTAAGTTACTTAAGCACGAAGCCGATATTAAATCATACACAAGTATTGTATCCACCTTGAAATACAGTATCATTCCACTCCATAAGGCTACAAAGAAACAGCTTCGTGTCGACGGCCATGCAGGAGTGTGCTTGTTAGTATGTGTCGAGCAAAAAACCAACAACAGAGAAGCATCCAAGAAGAATTGAGCCTAGAAAGTCAACTTTTCACACGAAACATTGCTCTTCACTTTCTTATCATTAATATTTATGTGGAGCTGGAGAACGATGCTGTTTCCTTTCACACGCTTTCTCTCGTTTGCACTCGAGTAACGGATTCCTTGGAGCCGTGCTTCGCATACACACATGGTCATTACTCGCTGGAGGCACGGGCATAATAATGCATGAGACCACGAACATGCACCAAAACGCAATCTAGAAGGTACCACGAACAATACAAGAAGTTAAACCTGTCTGCGTTACTTTCTGGAACCGCTACCAGATCAAAAAACAAATAAAATTTGCTCTGTTTTCTTTTTTCAAGTTATTGCATACTAAAAACCCTGCTTTATGCCAGCTTACTAACGAAACCATAGCCTGCTCAAGCGTACGAATGACTCACGCGGATGTCGACCCTAACCTCGATTGCTAACTCAACTGTTCCAACTAATTATGCCATGATGGACGGCCAAACTCTACGACAATACTCCTAATGCCAGTTCGTCATGGCGTTGCGTCGCCGAGCATAGCAACCAGTAGGCAGTTGCAAAGTGTATAGCGTCTCCAGGTGGAATCTCGGCGAGGTCAAGTTTTGATACGCAAAGACTCAGCACTTTCCGACAAAGAGTACATTAGTCCTTTATAGGCAGTTCAAGGTCAACTGAGCCCTTTCGAAAGCCCTGTTTATGATACACACTTTCAAGGATACACAAAGTGCATATACTTATATGCACTTTGTGTATCCTTCCACCATATGTAAAATTATCATTGCCGTTGAGATTATTAATAAAGTAAACATTCTATAAAATTGCAAATTCTTGCATTTAAAAAAACAAAGCAAAATAAATCATTTCAGTAATCACAAATGTTAACCTAACACTTAATTCAGCGTAAAAATGTGGAACTACTTTCCGTCCGCCATGACCAACTTTAACGGACGCGTGCTAGTCAGTGTGCCTGATATGCAAGTAAGTTAAGGGCAAGGACATTTTTCGAAGGTTCATTTTTGAAGTGCTCTCAAATAACTGCGAACATCCTACAATAGGTACGGATGTACATAAGAGTGAGTCCCCCTGCCAACTCTTCAGTAACAATACCATCTCTCTTTTGAAAGCCTCTGATCTCTAAAAGCAAATACGTGTATATACTTATAAGCTATTCACGATAAAGTGAGAACTTTTCAAAGCCCCTCTCATTTGGAATAATAGTAAATAAATATATTTCATTTTAGCCTTAAACGTTAACTTCCAAGTGCGGTGGAATATACAAGCTATGGTTCATTACTTACATGGCAATATTAAATTTGAAAAGGTGGTTAACACTTTGTAGACTATGTTCGAATGTAGCTTGAGAAAAGCTAACTTGAAAATTTCTTTGTTGTTCAGAACAAAACTCACATGGAGTTCGGCTAGTTCGGCTAGTGCTTATCATGACCTCACAAGAACACCACAGCGCATTAACAATTATATTAGTGACGATAGAATTTATTTTTATAGCCTCTCAAAGGGTCATGGTTGATTGTAAATCCTTTATACGATAAAGGACATTTGATTGGGTCAATATCAGCTCGGCTGTTCATTGGTTGATGACCGGCCAATAATGAACGCTGTAAAGTACAGGGTAGTGTCCGGTGTGGTATGGACCAATAGTACGATGGTGAGTTCTAACAAAGAAACCAACAGAACCGGCGTTCTTGCAGAAGTGGATATAGGTGACTCACTTCTAATCTGTCGTAAGTGCCAGTAAATGCGTGCAGACTTCAATGTGTAAAAGGATTTAAAAAATTGGCTTAAAGCAAAAGTAACTAGGTCCTCAAAAGTGCTCACTTTACCGTGAACAGCCTATACACAGCTTACAGGTGTTGCCACTACCCCAAAATTTCCAGCACTCTCCTCACAAGGCAGGTCGATGTCTCCCACACCCCCTCTTACTGACTGGTCTTATGGCCAGTATTCTAGAACATAATTTGTTTCGCTACCAGGTGGTTTGTCAACAGTGACATAAGTTTAGTTTCTGCGCCGTACATGACGACAAACTACGCGGAATTATGTTTACTACTACGAAAAGGTTTTCTCAGTGGACTGGCCATCTGACTCAAAAAGTTTTACTGGACATTAGCCATACAGCAGACATCAAATACAACAATGGAAAAGATGACGTGTGTTGTACGTGCAAAAAAAAAAAAAAAAAAAAAAAAAACTGGCGTACCACTACGAACTCGTTTGCTCATTCGTCCTAATGTAAATGTCTCTAGATTTTCAGTTTTTAACGAGGATGATACTGAAAACGTACTCCATGGACCCCGAATCATACTAGTGTACCGTAAATTTTGCAACATCTCTTAAAATAGCAGTTGAGTTCAGTTAGCATGTTTACCGCTACTTCCATTTCTAACATGTTTCCCGGTATAGTCTATTCAAAGTTTCTTCGCACTTTTTTAATCTAACCTTTGAAAAAACACCCAGTGTATGTCGTCTTTGGTTGTTTCATAAATATGCTACTGTCACAAGTGTTTTATACTTTTGTTAACATAAACGTACCTTAGTTTTGGTTTTATGCTACTTTTGCTTATATCTATAAATAATTTATAGTTAATATTAATAAAAACAAAGAGAAGATAGGTGTTTTAGTAATGCCTCGTAAGAAATAGTTCTTATGCAGAGTGTTATTACACTGAGTGCACACGAATATGGTGTTTTTTTTTCTTTTGGCGTAGTAATTTTCTGGACTTGGTTAAGCTTTATTTGCATAGAGCGGAGGAATATCCTGGAAGTATAATTCAAGCAGGGCTTCAGAAAAGTTGTAAGTAACAGTAAATTGACTATATATTGATGGTGTTAAGGTAGAAGAACGTAACCCACACGTACACAATTTTTCAGGAGAACAAAAAAAACTGTTTATTATTGACTGATGGATATTTATATAAACTTTTCAATTTGTACCTGCAACTAGAGTTCTCATTTACATGACACAGTCAATAGAATCACCTATCCATATGTGACATCCTTGTATTTTGTAAAACAAACATAATTTTGAGGGTTACGTCACTTTACCTTAACATGTATGAGCGTTAATACATTTTCCCCAGTGTATAAAAGGAATAAATAGTTACCGTTTCTACCTACATAGTGTTTTCAATTAACAAATGCAATAAATACCATTACAAATGAATGATTTTAAGGCATCTAGTTAGTTGTCTCAGCGACAAGAGTAGTCATAAGTACACTGTAACACTAATTATTGACGCTGTTCGTTTCATTATCTTCATCTGTCTCATTTAAACAGTGTGGAATGTCATTTTTCTTTTGGAAGATATTTATCTTCATATTATATTTGTTGGAACATTTATCCTAGCTGCTAGTTTTGGAATCTGGTAAAATGGTTTCTTGAAGCTCTCTCCAGTTTCTGAATGTGCTGTAAGCACAATCACATTGTAGGGTCCCAGCCTAGTCCTACTATTTCGTACTATTGTAGGGCATTCTGATGGAGTCCAGATACTTTTCTTCTTTGTCAAAGAATCACTACATGCATGTATAGAGTCAACAGGCATGCACATGTGTCCTGGAATAAGGTAGCTAATGCTCACTGACACAATGTTTCTTGAATTGTTCAAAAAAAACCGAACAGCGTAGATCACATCTGCCTATTCTTGTTTTTGTCCAAGGCAGCTATCGTAGTAAAGGGTTACTTTTTAACATTTTCTCTGGCTTCAATAGTACATAAGTACTCAAAAACTACAGAACATATTTAGCTTGCTACCCTTTTACTATCACATCGTCCCTATAAATAGCAGAAACCTTCTCTAGTTGAGCTTTCGTGGAAAGTGAAGTTATACACGGCATACATCCAACTATAATACAGAATCATGTTTTGTTCTCCTTGAGGTGCGTTCAATACCTTCTGAAAATTAAATGTCACACAAAAAAAGATTCATCTTCTCTGGCACATGTTTGATTGCATTAAAATGCTTTCCTAGTAAATTCCTTATCGCTCAAATGTTTAGCGAAAACTGTGTCACTGATATATTTGCCGGGATTATTATGTTTCTCTCATATTACATATTTATCCTTTTTCGGACAATGAATGTCTATGTTGTAATCTGTGCGCCAACACTTGTTCTTTAACAGGATAAAATTGTTTTCCTTCGCATGCTCACGGTAAAATCGGTAAACATTACTGATGTTCTTGAATTCCACAGGAAGATACAGTCTGTTGGTACTCTGATGACAATAGTGGGATGGGACTGCTGGAAGAGATTTAATGCATTTTGCTACTTCTTCTTTCCTCTCTTGCGGTGTCTTATTTGGAGGCGATTTTCTACCCCTCATGTCTGGCTTTGGCGTATATAGTTCGCTTTTGGTTGTCAAATGTGTACTGAAGCATTCGCTGACTGATGTAAAGTGTTTTCAATATAAACTGTTGACAGACTTTAATTGTCGTTACTTCCTTGGGCAGGTAATACATCAAAGTTCTGCTACGTCTACTGTGCTGTTGCTTTGTATACACTCGTTTCTTTTCATCTTATTCTTTTATGCAGGATAGCAAGAATTGCTTCTTATCTTCATTATCTACTGCTCTATACATGCCGAGGAGATGCTGCCTTTCACTTCCAAAATGTGCAGAACATTTGTTTTGGAATTTATCATGTGCACATGAGTCAGGTTTGACATTTTTTGCAGGCATTTGTTTTTTTCGTTTTACTTATGTACGACTCGCCCCTACTTTTTTTTTTAAGTTTTCACACAAGTGACTTAGGTATTTCGTGTTTCCTATTCTCACTATCATCAACCATTTCTTCTAGGTGTTTTACCACAGCTTATTCGCTTACTTTGGCCACATCCTGCATACTTTTTCCATCCATTTCTGTAGTGACACATTTTTGCACATTTGTAGAATAATTTGCATTCATAGTAATGTCTTCCACAATACCCAAAATGGTCTGTGGCACTTCATTAGTTGCAGAAAATAATTCATTAACATTAGCTGACACTGATTCAGTTGTCAGTATGACATCTTTACCGTCAGCTATATGGACATATTCATTTTCTGTGCGATTTCTGAAGTTGGGATTAACTGCAGGATATACATTTTCCACGACAATATTCTCTATTTGCAATATCACTATAAATTCATCACTAGCTGTACACTTAAGGTATGATCTCCTTGTATTATCTCCAGCTACATATGTATATAGGTCTATCTGTGGGTTTGTACTGGCAATTGGCCGTAGCAATAACACATTCCATTTCATCAGTTGGTGATAGCTCGGGAAGACCACGGCACAATACCTTACACTCACACCCATAAACTTTCCATTTTGAGGTTGCATGAGACATTATTTTGAATTATCGCTCTTCTTCCTTTGTACTTTCTGCTTCACCGACAAATCCATATTCAGATGATCTGCAGATACATTCTTGCAAGGTCAAATAAATCTTTAATGTTCTTTCTGGCATGATGCGAATTCGTATTACAACTAACCAGTCGCGACACGACCATAGTTCATAACATAAACAAAACAACGACATTCATAATGAATACCTCCTATCCATAGAGAAAGTATCATTATTACATATAGTAATTTGAATAACCCTCACTCTGAGCACTAATGTAGTAAAAGTCTAAGAAGTAAAATGATATAACCCACTATTATCAATGTTGTAACCCTCACTGCGAATATTTGTGTAAAACAGCTTGCTATGGTAAAAATGTGTAACCTGTATTCATGTGGCATACGATGTTTTACCTCACTGGAATATGATTGTTTTGATGGTTACTTCACACAACAATACTGTATATCTACCATGCAAATGGTTTTGGGGTTACGGCATATATTCAGGACGAGGCGAACCATCACAAGACATTGCAAGTTATGGGGAAATATACTATTATGGAAAGCTAAAACATTTCCCCTCCTATTAACACAATTTCAAGACTATGCGGTAGCATACGATGCAGAGTACTATTTTTGTAAATTAACAGTATTGCCTCTAAATTTGATGTCGCAAAAATTCTACGTTTAGTTCCAAAAAAAATATTTTTGAGTTAATTAACTATCATTTTATTTTAACTTTATTTTTTTCTTTTGACAACATTTTTAAAACGATCGTATAAAATAGGCCTATAACATACTTGTTATGGAATGTTTATATAATAGTTCATACGATGCAGTAGGTGGTTAAAAATTATTAATATTACTCCCAAAGACTGACTTTAGAGGCAATAAATGTACCAGGAGTCTTACCATTAAAAATGCTTCAGGGACCAAAAAATATATATTGTGTCCTTACAAAAAAACAAAAATCTTAATAAACATGCAATAAAAACTTGCCCGCCCAGTTCTTCTTCGTTCGCAAATGGGCATTTGCATAGGAGCTGAAGATGTACGGAGAAAAGAAAGTATTTTAAAAGCGGACCTAACCCCCCCCCCCCCCCCCGGAAGAGTTTGCTTTCTTCGCCCTTGAATGTACGTACATCCTACCTTGCGTATAAGCTATACGAGGCCTGGAGCAAAACACTTAAATTGGTGCTATGAGCACTCCGCTATTAACAGAAAGACTGCATATAGAATCATAATAAAGACTTTACTATTAAAAAAAAAGCATTGATAGTTGACTGCATACAAAACATGAATTCTGTCGACATGTACAAATTTGGTGATAGCTGGTCAACGAGAATAATTTCTATACATATGGGTGGTGGACAAACCGAAGGATTGATCGGAGGATTGAGACTGATCGGGGATTGGGGCTGATCGGAGGATTGGGATTGATAGAAGTATTGAGATTGATAGAAGTACTGAGATTGATAGAAGTATTGGGATTGATACAAGGATTTGGATTGATCGAATGATTAGGATTGATGGAAGAATTGTCGTGAATTGCTGTGAATTGCGGAGGAGGATTTACATGGATTGGTATGGATTGCTGACGAGGATTGCTAAGGATTATATTTGATCAAAGGTTGGGATTGATCCAAGGATTGGAATTGATAGAAGGATTGGCAAGGGTTTCAGTGGCTTGTGGAGAAGGATTGTGAAGGATTGTCGTGGATTACTATGGATTGCGGAGGAGGATTGCAAAGGACTGGGTTGGATTGCAGAGGAGGATTTCTAAGGATTGGGATTGATCTAAGAATTCGGATTGATCATAGGATTGGCATGGGTTGTTGCAGATATTGGAGGAGGATTGCGAAGGATTGTCGTGAATCGCCTAGAATTATTGCGAAGGATCAATATTTTCATCAATCCTTACCAATCTTTAACAATATTTCCATCAATCTTTGCCATTCTATACCAATCTTTCCATCAATCCTTACCAATCTTTAACAATCTATCCATCAATCTTTGCCAAACTTTGCCATTCTTTATCAATCTTTCCATCAATCCTTACCAATCTTAAACAATATTTTCATCAATTTTTCCCAATATTTATCAATCTCTACCAATCTTTCCATCAATATTTACCAATCTTTCCATCAATCCTTACCAATCTTTAACAACCTTTAACAATCCTTAGTAATCTTTGCCAATCTTTACTTCAATCCTTACCAATCTTTACCAATCGTTCAATTAATCTTTAGCAATATTTGCCAATCCAAGAGTTTATAGGATCTCCTTATCCATACATATAAGAAAAACGTTTCACCTATTGTCTCCAAAAATTAATACATATCGGTAGAATGAATTTTTATGTAGACATTCAACTATCCATACATTTTTATATTGAAGTCTTTATTGTCATTATCTTAACTTTTATAATCGATTACCCATAGCAACACTTAAAGGTTGGAAGGGATAGAATGAATAATAACAGTAATTACAAATTCTGAAACAAATGAAAATGTATGACAGGTGAAGTCTGGCTGTTTTGCTGAGAGTACATATTGCTTTGATGAATGTTTAGTTGTTAATTATTTATATGTATTCATGCATACCTAGAAAATTTCCATTGCATGTTTATGCAAATATGGATTTTCATGATTATGTTAATTACACGACTACATTACCCGATTACATCATATAACTGCATTCCCCTCCGCCATTCTCAACCTTCAACAGTTGACATCGAACATGTAACAAATTAGTTGAGCAGTAGACACAGATCAGGTAATACGATAGAGATCGAGAGTAAGTAAATGTGTACAATGCATTTCCCAGAAGTTTTTTTTATTTTATTAATTTGAAGTGAGTCCCCTGGGAATTGATCCCGGTAATCCAGAAATAACATTACATTAATTACTATAAGCAGGAATACTACGCAATAAATACATTTTTGTTAAGTTCAAAATTAAAATAATAAGTGTTCTGCCCAAGAATCGAACCCAAATACGAAAATTACATTACATTAATCGTTCTAAGCAGGAATATAAATTAAAACTTTTCTTTTGTTAAATTTGGAAATAAAATAATATAAGGTGTTCTAACCGAGACTCGAACTCGATAATCCGAAATTAACATTCATTACGTAAGCAAACCTAGTACCTACCCAACTCACAAATAAAATCTGGTTAAAATCGGAAATAAATAATACTACATGCCCTGAGCAAGAATCGAACCCAAATACGGAAGTGTACATGAATTACCTCTAGCAGCTACCCAACTCACAAATAAAATTTGTTTAAATTCGGAAATGAAATAATATTATGTGCCCTGAACAAGAATTGAACCAAAATCCAAAAATAACATTGCATTAATTACCCCTAGCAGCTATCCATCTCACAAATAAAAATTGGTTAAAATCGAATATAAAATAATATTACATGTGTAAATATGTCCTTGACGAGTATGTACTTGGTGAGTTTATGACTAACTATGTTTACTTTTCTTTTCAAAAATTACATTTGGAATATTTGGCTGTTGTGAAGCCAGAAACGAAATCTTCTTTAAATATGTGTTCGTATACATATCACTTCATACATCTATGACTGATAATTTTAAATTGTTAAATACATAAATATTACTAAAAACCCCTTTTTTATATATAAAATTATGGTTAAACTAAAAATACTAACAATTCGTGTTGAATGTACGAGTTCGTACGTGTTTCTTTTTGTTTATACACCATTAAAATTTCAATTCACTTATATCTCGGTGGCTCAGTGACGTTTACGCCTACAGGAAGTGGGTGTGCGCCGTGCGCTGCCCACCCCTCGGTCCTTACAAGTGTACAATTTAATGTTCCAGTAGTAATCGTCGATAGGTGGTAGTGTTATAAGTCAGTGTCCCGTGTCGGGGTGTACGCAGTGCGCTGCCCCTCACGTTAAATAATTTTTTATGTGTTCATCGACTTTGTCAGTAAAACCAGTTCACCAAATGTTCATATCGTTTTGTGCCCCTATATAAGAATTGTGTAGATATTATATTCAGTATTTTGTTATTGTTTATATTGTGGGTTGAATGTGTACTGTATAATAGGTTAAGGGTAAATGCCTCTGTATATCGTTTATGATTATATATATATAATCGTTTATGATTATATATATATATGATTATATATATATAAATATATATATATAAAAGATGGAAGGAACATTGAGTTATCGAGCTGAGGTTCGGTGGTTCGATCCCACCATGCTAAGATTTTTATAGTGTATTAGAAATGATACACCTGCATTTAGTATGTGTAATTAATACTGATTTAGCTTAAAGGGGACCGCAGCGCTCGTAGTAACAGATAATGGCATTAAGCAATACAGTGGCTGTAGTGGACGAGCGACTCGCATGCTACCTAGCAGACGATGGCGACATTAAGCGAAACCAGTGCTCCTAGCGGCCAACTCTACGACTAATATGGCGGCCAATCACGACAGCAGCGCTCCTGACAGGTAAGTCTAGAACTAATCACAACACATCTCGGGTAGGGAGGGCGAGGAAACTGTGGAGAACGTGTTACAGGTTGCACGGCCAAAGGGGTTTCTAAATGAGATGAAATCCTTCCCAGGTAAATCTTACGGGACTATGATTGATTGGAGTTATCGTTTCAAGATTGTCCAGGACATCGTCACTCGCCATTTTATCTCGGACCACCCCACTCACTCTACTCCTGGACTATAGGCCAAACCTTAACATGGCGTCGAAGAAGTCCTTTGGCGTCTCTTCTTAAGCCTAACTCCCTAATAAAATATAGCTGATAAATATAGAGGCTCAGCCCTATTCTTAACTTGGCTGACTCTGAAATCCTAACTGTAACTTCTGGGTAATAAAATCTGGTCTAGCCTTACGAAGAAGCTGGGGATTTTTCTATCGAAAATCGCACCGAAATATTACGATGCTAGACCCTTCAAAGGTCCCTCCCCAGAAGAATCACTTTCGGCAACTTTCCTAACACGTGACGTGATAGGAGCTTAACTACTTCCGGTAACAAAACGGGAAAAATAATTAAACCTTAACTTTCTCTCAAAACAACAAACAAACTAAATAATTATGTTTCAAAATAAGGTAAATATTTATGCAAACACATAAATTAACCAATAAATTGAAATTAGCATATTCAGAATATAACCTCTAACCTCAGAGTAGGAAGGGACATATCCAGATGTTGTAGATTAGTACACAAATAATAATAAAAATATAAACAAAATTCGGAATGGTGGTTTACAATAAAATAATATTATGTATGTGTAATTAAAATACTCATAAAACTAGGAGGGGTTAAAATAACAATTATTACTCAAAACAATATGTAAATAGACGTGTGATAGTGTCAAAAACACATAAGCAAATAATTATCATAACTGTTAGCAAACATAATTACGTGTGCACTTGAAACTCTTACAATTTCTTATTTTATAAAAACCGTCTAAAGGCGTTCTTTATACCGCGGGACAGTCCACTCTGAGTAAAAAAAAATTTAAAAAAACTCATTTTCACGACTTTGAGCAAATAAAGATATAAAACGTTTCTATAGTTTCAAAAGAAATTCGTAGGCCTACAATTACTATTTATATATAGTTTGTTAAAATGTACGCATAAATGAATCTACGCGAAATTGCACCAAATGTTACAAACTAAGTAATATTTCAGTAATGTAATTTTTATATGTAGTCGTATATGGATATCGTGGGCAAGTGCAATTCTGTAACACTGGGGATGACTTTTCTGTACGTCTGCAAACGTCCTTCGTCCTCCATTGCCTTACATGGAACTGAGCCCGCCGTAACTGACGTTTGTGGAATAGCCGATAGAACGGCCTGACCTGCGCGCGCATCTCTTCATCCCTAGCTTCGCTTACCCCGCTTCTTCGCTAAGATATGAACAGGCGTCTGCCGGCTACAGTACATGCAAAAGCACGGATAACAACACTTAATTTCGTGAAATGAGGCTAAGGACAAGGTCGTGTCTCAACTTGAAAGTGTGCTCACTTTCACTCGCCACTCTCACTCTGGCTCGCTTTAGCGAATTGAGACTTGTGCCCTGTGTAAGCCTTCGGTATTACTTCTCTGACAGTAAAAGTAATAAAAAGTGAAAAATAAAATATTTCTGGCCTTTCACTGTCCTTCAATAAATGTACAGTATTTCATGAAATAGTAACTTATTTTAATTTGTTTCATTTTTGCATGATTAAGAACATAATTGTTATGTGCAAATCACAGTATTTAATAATATACGCACTATTAAACCTAAATGAAACGTGAACATAATAACATCATAATTTGTTATGTTCCATATCAAACGATATATTGATGTTATTTCACATTTCACAATCGCAATGATTAAGTTAAGGCGATAAAATATCTCTAACGCTGCTTTAGAAACAACAAAATATATGTCTGGATATTTGAGGTTAGACTTGAAAACAACATGGCTGCCAGAGCAGGTGCGAGAGTGGGTACCCAGTGTACATCGTCGTTCACTCTCCCTCTCGTGCTCTCTCCACGGAGTTGGAACAGCACAGAGGACTCTGTGACGTCAAGAGTGAGCGAGAGCGTACTCTCTCGGCGAATTTGGACACGGTCCAAGTTCGTTTAAGTGCTATGAAGTCCTCCATATTTGTTTTCAAACACAATGACGAAATAAGCACTCAGCTTTAGTGTGCTGCTCCCTATTGTAAAAAGGCCTGTATTATAGAGGGAACAACTATTCGCTGATTTTGTAAAAACTAAATTCATTCGCGGAACGGAAATTTATGGTGAGAACATTGCAGCCAATATAGTCTATACGCTGTTTCGTCGCACTTTTTGAATCAAACTTTTAAGAGTTAACCTCCTGTATACGACGTTTTTTTGGGTTTTTTCCTAAATATTACCTGTAGCACAAGCACTGTATACTCCTGTTAATATAAAAGTATGTGACTTCTTTCTAATTAAAATATATTTTATTTTATTTTTAAATTATAGTATTTGATTTATAAATATAGTCTACCCGCTGTTTATTCTCATTTTTTTTTTTTATCAAACCTTTGAAAAATCACCTAATGGATGACGTATTTAGTTATTTCCTAAATATTCAATGTATCACAAGCGTTTTATACCTGTGTTAACATAAAAGTATTTCATTTTTCGTCGAATTAAAGTTTTACTTATATTTTATCAATAAATTATAATATCTTATTTATGATAAATATTAACAGAAAGAGTAAGGAAACTTGTGTGTTTGTAGCGCCTAGTAAGAAATAGTTCTCATGCAAAATATTATTACAACTGAGTGCGCACGAATTCGGTGCGTTGTCCTTTGGTGTAATTTTCCATTCTTGGTTAAGCTTTGCCTGCAGGAGGCGGAGGAACAGTTTGAAAGCAGGGCATTCTGCAGAGCTTCAGAGAAGTTGTAAGTGAGTGGCTAGTAGTGAATGTGCTCTACTCACTGTTGCTGTCACTGGCCTCCGTCACCGCCCGGTCGCTCAGCCTCTGCTGCACTTGCCGGTACAGCCATTCTCCCGTCTGCAGCCTCGCCTCCCTGGAACACATAGGCGCCACCTATAGCACACAACACGCAAGTCATGCACTTGCGCCGCTACCCAGTATGCCGTCTGCTCAACTGTCGCAGGGCATACAGTATAATGCGCTGCTCGCAGTTAAAGAGTGGGATGGACCACCCCCCCCCCCCCCCTTGCGTTTTTTTATGAAATAGTTGTTTACGCGACGAATACGCGTATCTCAGTAAATAAATGTTCTGCCAATACGACTTTTTGTCAGAAAATATATTTAATATATATATATATATATATATATCCCTCTTTTTTTTTACTTGTGTCATATCGAGTGTATTCGTAGTAATAATGTATCACATCATTTTTATAATTAACTTTATTTACGTCAGCTTCAGCCGTAAATATTTGCAACAAATGGATGCACATAAAATCAATTATAAGAATTATTTCCCAATTATCATTACAATTTTCTTACTCACGATCATAGCAAACATTATGACGATCTTTCTTTTAAAAATATTTTCTTGCAAATTCTGCTTTCCTAAGCATCCAAAACAGAATTGCGCTTAAATTTTGTTAAAAATGCGGACTCTATTGATCGACTATTTTTTTAAATTTAAAAAGTATATTTTAGTAAAATATTTTACAATCTTGCAAAACATATACATTCTTTTTTCATATACAGCATAAATCGCACTTTCCTGACAATTTTCATGGCATTGTTAGTACTTTTTTAAAGTTCTTCATGTTGTATAGTCGGGTGCAGTGTTCCATAGGCAGCAGTTACTTTACTTCAACCCTAACTAAGCACTTTTAAACTTAACCTTTGAAAAAAAGTCACAGCCTTGACCTGCACAAAACCCGTTCGTTCACACATTAATGTCAGAGTCAAAGTGTTACAATCACATAATTGTTTGGTATGAGCTGTACTTGTGTTCAGCAATTTTCCGCAGCCAATGAACAATGTGCTGCTTGCTCAATGATACGCACATTAACTATTCACGTTAAAGAGGTGTAGAAAACTCCACAAATCGAACTAACCACAAGGTAGACTCTCGGTGTGTCCGGCACTGATGCCTTGATGTGTACAGCACCGGTCATGAGTAGCATTCATTTGCAACATGTCCACGATCATGGACACAGTGACTGAACGGGTTAACGCTGACACTGAGTGGCATGCGCCCAGTAAAATTGGTGTCGACAAAAAAGGAAAATAGTTCCATGCATTAAGGTTGAAGTAAAGCAACTGCCTATGGAGCATTGCACTCGACAATACAATGTAAAAAAACTCATAAAACAGTAGTACAGACAGCATAAAAATTGTCAGAAAAGTTCTATTTATGTTGTATACGAAATAAGTATGTATATTTTTTTGCAACATTATAAAATATTTTACTAAAATTTAATTTTTTTAATTTAAGAAAACATTATTTGATTAAAATAGTCTGCATTTTTAACCAAATTTAAGCGCATTTCCATTCTGGATGCTTCAGAGAGCAGAATTTGCGAGAAAATATTCGTCATGGAATAGCGTCATAATGTTTACTATGATCGTGTGTAAGAAAATTTTAATAATAATATAGGAAATATTTTTTTTTATTATTTTTATGTGCGTCCATTTGTCACTAACATTTATAGCTGAAACCAACATAAATGAAGTTAGTTATGAAATTGATATGATACATTATTACTATTATTTTATTAAAAATAATGGCAATAAATTTTATGAAGATCTTTCTTGAAGATTTTTCTTGCAAATTCTGCTTTCCGAAGCATTCAGAATGAAAAGGCGCTTCAATTTTCTAATAAAAAATATTTAAAAAATACAAACTACTTTAATCGATTATTTTTTACATCTAAAAGGTGTGTTTTTAGTAGAATATTTTGTAATGTTGCAAAATATATACATTTTTCTTTCTTATGCAACATAAATCGCACTTTCTGACTGTATCCATGGTGTCTGTACTACTTTTTTTATGAGTTCTTCACGTTGTATAGTCGGGTTCAGTGCTCCGTATGCAGTTGCTTTACTTCAACCGTAACGATGAGCTGAAAGTATTAGGTAAACATTTGTGAATACTGGAATGATTACTTCTTTTTATGTATACATCAATGTGAAAATTAGCAAAATTGTTGAATATTTACTTTTCTAATTTTTTACTTCCTATTACAGAACATATAGTGCTTTCAAAAGAATGACATCAGCAACATGCGGTTTGCTCCTGTCCTTAATTATAGTACTGAAATTTAGCTGCTGCTAAAACGAAACTCGATAGTATGCGCTTGGCTATTTTTTAGCAGTTGGGGATTCTGTCCCACGCAATCTGAGAAAACCTTGCTGTGAGACTGAACGGCTGAGGTCGAGTCTACGAACAAACAAAATGCGGATTTTTGCACGTTTAACTGTATATTTACACTAGTGGTGGCGTTCGACATTCGACGCACAACATACGCCCTGACAAGCCATAACTATGAGTGTCTCTTCAATCGAAAGACAGCACGTACAGACATTTTCTCCCGCTGCCTGTAATTTTTCCTTTAGACACACTCGATGCTCAGACTGTTAAATTTGCCACAAAGAAAGACCGCCGTAAATAATCTGTCGCCGGGGTTACAATGCGTGAAATCAATATGAAAACACTGTAAAGACTGTTCGCGATAAAGTGGGCACTTTAGAAATGAGCCTTTGAAAAAAGTCACTGCCCCTGCATGCAAATATTTTATTGGGGCCACTGAGTGACATTAGCCCAGAAAAGTTGGTAACGATGGATAGAAAGCAGTTCCATATCTTAACGTCGAAAAAAAGTGCTAGGTAACCATTTGTGATAGCTTAAAATTATTTATTTCCCTTTCTGTTTTTTTTTTTATGCATCGGAGTGTAACAATGAGCAGATTTGTAAAGTATTTACTTTATTAATAATTTCAGTTTCATTTGACTGACGGGTAAATAACGGTGTGAGGCCCATAGCAATGTTAATATTACATAAGGCGGAGAAATACGCAACATGTTAAGCAAGGCTTTGAAAAGTGCTCAGTTTACCGTGAACAGTCTATAATTATTATCAAGGGTAGCAGTGGAACTCTTTCATTGATGTAAGAAAAAAATGGGGGAAGGGATTTTTTCTCATATTGGTGGCGTCAAACATTTAAATTCAGCCCTCCACTGCGGGGTTTGCTTATGTGATTCGTGCATTTTATAACTCCGCGTGATAAAGGACATCGGCAAGGAAAACCCTTTGGAAAGATGGATGAGCAAAGTAAAGGCAGACGCGACTACGGAATTGTCCTGGGACGAGAGAACTCTGGGCGGAGCACATGTGGTTCTAAGAGCTGAAGGAAGCCAACGCCGTGTATGGCTGGATCTGTGGCGTAGTGGTTTGTATACTCGCTTCTAAAGTACAGGTTTCGGGTTCAATTCTCGTCACCACAGTGGGAATTTTCAAAATCGTAGTTGGGTTGGGATATATCTGACAGGGTCGCATTAAATATGTCCCTTTTAGTACAGACTGAACTATAATTTGTATACCAACCATAAACAATAATTTGCATCATCAACTACACAAATTACTTTGTAGAAATATAAGTAATAGCTTATGATTCTGGGGGGAAAATAATTTGAGAATTTCTACACATGTTGTAATTCTACAGGAGATGCGTCGGTAGGTTACAAGTACCTTTTTGTCAAATACTGAATATATCCTCTACACTTTTCAAGCAATTTCCTGCAAAGCTTACAAAGATTTGTTTGTAGTGTATTGTGGAATTTTTTTGTCAACTAGCTTCCAAACATTTTTGTAAAAATACAAAAAATAATAATAATAACTGTGTAGGGTAAGTCCCATTAAACAATACAGCTGTGATACTGTTAACGGAATTGCTTCTGAATAAACACCAGGACATACGTAGTGCTCATATATTCGGTGACCTGATTGCTGTTCTTGTAAAGTTTTAATATAAAAAATAAACTAAATTAACTTCAAATGTGCTACTTACAAAACTGATATTGTTATATGTTCTCGTTTTTTTTTTATTTTCCCTTGTTACAGACTATAGTGTTAATGACTGCAGGTCTGATAAAGGCTGTTCTCGATATAGTGAGCACTTTTGAAATCAACCTTTGAAAAAAATCACTGTCCGCACCTACATATATTTTAACGCGAAAACTAAGTAGCATGCGCCCAGTAAAGTTAATAATGATGGATAGAAAGCAGTTCCGTATCTGAAAGGCGAATAAAAGTGTCAGATAACCAATTGTGATAACTTAAATTATTTATTGCGCTTTCTGTTTCTTGTAATGCGTCGAAGTGTAAAGAAAAGCAGATTTTAAAATATATACTTTTCTAAAAATTTCACAGTTTCACTTGACCGACGCATAAATAAAGTGATGACACCTGTGGCAATGTTAATTTTACATAAGACGGAAGAATGTACAACGTGCATACACGTAGATCTTAAGCAGGGATTTCAATGGTGCTCATTTTACCGTGAACAGCATATACTGTAACATATTCTCTCCGCAGTAAGCTAATGTGAAAGATCTATTTAGTGTAGCGGCAGTTAGTACACCAGACGTAGGAACTGTAGTGTATGTGTCAGAAGAACATTCACAAATGGCACAACAAAAATTCAAGTGCAAAACACCCAAAAATATCACAAGGAAAAATATCTACCGCTACTGTAAATAATTTCTCAGCAGAGACATGGCCAGAAAAATGTAACATTTAATTAGCTTTCTTGTAAATCAGATTAATTGTCACAGGAATAAAACAATCAATTTACAGACTAGGTTTCATTTGTGGCCTCAGCACTACCAGCCTCTCTCGTGACTGAGGTGTACCATTTACTTTAGACTTGGCATTGAAAATGTCTAACTTCACGAAAAATAAATTATACGCTGTTCACAGTAAAATGAGCACTTTTGAAAGCCCTGCTTAAGATCTACTTGTATGCACGTTGTGTGTTCTTCCGCCTTATGAAAAATTAACATTGCCGTGGGCCTCATCACTTTATTCATGCGTCGGTCAAGTGAAACTGTGAAATTATTAGAAAAGTAAATATTTAAAGAATCTGCTCATTTATACACTTCAATGCATTTAAACAAATCAGTAAGCGAGCTAAACAACGTAAGCTATCACAAATGGTTACCTAACACTTTTTATTTGACGTTAAGATACGGAACTACTTCACATCCATCGTTACCAACTTTACTGGGCGTATGTCACTCGGGGCACCCTTGAAAAAATATATGCAAGTGACAAGGGGCAGTGACTTATTTCTAAGGTTGATTTCAAAAGTGCTAATTTTATCGTGAACAGCCTTTAGTTGAATTGCTTCTTTGCTCCAGACTAGCTCAGTGTTTAAGCTGAATATTCTAAATTCCAAGTTTTCCTTGGTTAAAATAATTTGAGAGTCAGTTAAACTTGGCGAAAAAAATAATAATATTTCATCTCTGCTTCTTAATAAAAATATTTCTTGAACTTAGTTGATTACAGTTTAAAAACGAAGAATTCTTGGAAGTATAAGACATTCCAGGCAATCTCGTTGTCGGCAATCGCATTCCCTTGAATGCGGCAGGACCTCTCATCGCGAACTTCCCTGTTCAGACTCTTAGACCTGTAGTGCCATTACAGTCCCAGCATATTTTACCACACCCTGAACATCTATGTACGCGGGCGACGACCGATACAGACCTGCTTTTTCATAAGAATAGCCTCGCGTCTTCGTCTCCTTCGAGACGGCCTGTTTTCAGGTTCGAACTAGGGTCCTTATAATAAAAACTAAATTAAAATCCTGCGTGCTAAACCAACGCGAGCTAGTGTCCTGCTTTCGAACACCAATATGGCAAAAAAAAAAAAAAAAAACCCTTCAAATACTTATTTAAAATAACGCTGTATACAAGTGACCAATCATGAGAGAGCTACAGGCAATAATTACGCATCAGGTCACTTAGATACCTTGGCAACGGATCAATAACTGTTCATATATTAGGGCCTTCTAAACAGATTACAAAATAACAGACTGGAAAGATATATAAATGTGTTTACAAATAAATAAAAATTAAAGCGAGTAGTGAAATTACAACCAATTAATATAATTAATGCGCCAATGAAAAATAATATCGGCGAAAACAGATTACGTCTTTCAAATACATAAACAAGTGAATAATTAAAATCTGCATACGGCCCAAGTTGACGACGTTAGGACACCCTCGCCTGTGCACAGTAAACTGCACACGCCATCCAGACACACCGCGACTCCTTTCCTCTGTACGTCCTCGGGTTTGTTGGCTGCGCAACTATAGGCCATTCACGGTTACTTCAGACTTTTCTGAAGACCTGCTAGAGTTCTACTTCCAGGATATTCCTCCACCTAGTGCAAACTAAGCTTAATATATTGAAGTCTGCACAAATTTACTGGCACTTAAGACAAATTAGAAGTGAGTCGCTTATATCCACTTCTGCAAGAACACCGGTTCTGTTGGTTTCTGTGTTAGAACTCACCATCCTACTATTGGTCCATACCACACCGGACACTACCATGTACTTTACAGCGTTTATTATTGGCCGGCCATCAACCAATAGAGAGCCGAGATGATACTGACCCGATCAAATGTTCTTTATCGTATAAAGAGATTTACAATCAATCATGTCCCTTTGAGAGGCTATAAAACAAGAAATTCTACCGTTAGCAATATTATTGTTACTGCGCAGTCTACAAAGTGTTAACTAAGTCTGGAAAATTAACCAAAGGACGACGCGCCACATTCGTGAGCACTCGGTGTAACAGTATTTTGTAAATAAGGACTTTTTCTCACTAGGCGCTACCAACACACAAGTTTTCTCGCTGTTTTTTATTCAAATTATATATAAATGAAGCATTATAATTTATATATAAAATATGATTAACATTTCAATTTAACAGAAAAAAAAAGTAACTCCTATGAACACAAGTATAGAATGCTTGTGGTACATCTCATATGTTGGAAATAACTTAACACGTCATACATACGGAGATTTTTCAAAGGTTTGATTCAAAAAGGTGGAAGAAACCGCGAACAGACTATATTCCACTGCAATTCGCAGTCGAACACGTGGTCAGATTGTCACAACGCACTGGTCCGGCGGACTACTCACATATAATCGCGGTTTCTCTGCACTTTTTTTCTATCAAACCTTTGAAAAATCACCCCATGTATGACTTGTGTGGTTGTTTTCTAGTTATGTTACGTATCACAAGCATTTTATACTTGTGTTAACATAGAAATACCTTATTTTTGGTTGAACTGAACTTTTACTTACATTGCATCTATAAATCATAAAATCTCATTTATAATTAATGCGAATAAATACAGTGAGGAAATGGTTGTATTGGTAATGCCTGCGTGTGGTGAGCTGTTGCAGGTTAAGCTGGTGCTTGCTCACTACCGTACGTTCTCCGTGCACGCAGCAGGAGCCAGTAACCATCGTGCAGTACTCTAGGGAAGTAGAACGCATTCCGACCACTCATAAGCGAGCAGCGAGGGAACCGTTACACATGTCCCGTGGCGTCAGCTGCTGAGCTACGTTTTACTGGTGGGTCTTAACTAGCGAGCAACAGGTTATAGCACAGAACTAACGCCAGCTTACCTTGCAACAATTCCCCACACGCCACTGTAGTATAGGCCATTCACGGCAAAATAAGCACTTTTGAAAGCCCTGCTTAACATCTACTTGTATGCACGTTGTGTATTCTTCCACCATATGTAAAATAAACATTGCCATGGGCCTCGTTACTTTATACATGCGTCGGTCAAGTGAAACTGTGAAATTATTAGAGAAGTAAAGATTATATAAATCTGCTATTTTTTTACACACTAAGACGTATAAAAAAAAAACAGAAAGTGTAAGAAACAATTTAAATAATCACAAATGGTTACCTAACACTTTTTATTCGACGTTAACATATGGAACTACTTTCCATCCTTCGTTAGCATCTTTACCGGGTTCATGTCTCTCAGTGCTCCCGGTAAAATATATGCATGCAGGGGCAGTGACATTTTTCTAAGGTTGGTTTGAAAAGTGCTCACTTTATCGTGAACAGCCTTTAATAAATAGTTCGTATGCAACATATTGTTACAATGGCTGCGCACTAATGCGGTGCCTTGTCCCTTTGATGTACCTTTGAACACTGGGTTACACTTGGCTACATTCATGCGATTATTGCCATAAGGGGTAGAGATATTTTCAGATTAGCTTCGCTTGAGCTACGCTTGGACATAGTTCTCAAAGCGTTAAACTTAGTTAAACCCTTGCGGTAAAAGTTCATTTTCCGTTTCGCGTGTTGCAAAAGAAGGCATTCTCGGTGTGGACGATATTTACAAATTCAAATTTCTTAAAACAAGAGACACTTTCAGGAGCTCCACGACACAAGAAGAAACCAATCAAATAGTTGTTGGTGTATTAACTGCAACCAAATAGCATTACCCCAGGGAAAATCGATGTCCGCATTGATGCTAGATTGTGAACTTGCACAGCACTGACTATGACTCCACCTGTTCCGAAACGCGTCAGATGTGAGCGAGTATACGCGGGATAATATATTAACTAACCTAGAAAAACTGGTGAATAATTTATTGTTAAAGGCTGTTCACGATATAGTGAGCACTTTTGAAATCAACCTTAGAGAAAAGTCACTGCCCCTACCTTCACATATTTTAATGGGTGCCCTGAATGACATACGCCCAGTTAAGTTGGTAACGATGGATGGGAAGTAGTTCCGTGTCTTAACGTCGAATAAAAAGTGTTCGGCAACCATTTGTGATAACTTACATTATTTATTTCGCTTACTGTTTTTTTTAATACATCGAAGCAGATTCGTTAAATAATTACTTTTATAATAATTTCGAAGTTTCACTTGACAAACGCATGAATAAAGTGATGAGGTCCACGGCAATGTTAATTGTACACAAGCTGGAATAATACACAACGTGCATACAAATAGATCTTAAGCAGGGCTTTCAGAAGTGCTCATTTTACCGTGAAAAGCCTATAAAAATGGTACGTTAATGTAGACATACCACGCTGGTTTCCCACAATGCATGCGCAGTAAAGACGGCACGGCACGCTGTACCCGGTAGATCGGATGCGCAAGCGGACTCGCGTACAAACTGGTTCCCCCGCGTGAACTGACTGCAACTGAAGGCAGCGACGAAGAACATTCAGCTTCTGTTCAATTAAGCGAGAAACTTGAAAGTCTAGTTGTATCAGCTGCTTAGGAAGGTATCATGCGCTCAATTTCAATCGCAGCAAGTCATTGCAAGCAGTTATCTTCTGAGGCGACGCAGGCATCCGGCGATTGGGCACGTTCGTCTGTGACGAACGGGATGGGGGAAGACGCCGCTTTAAACTATTGCAATGACATATTACCGGACGTATTGGGGTTGGACAACACTCGCATTTATTTCTGAACAGTGTTCTTGGTTGTAAGTCGCTCTGCTGCCGACTTGCGCACAAAGCTACTTTGTAAAGGAAAAGATCGGTGCTTGAATTTAACTGGTTTTATAGGCCTTACGAATGCATAACTCCAGATAATAAAACAGGTACTCGCCAGGCAATATCTTCGCGTAATTCGCCATAAACACCACGGAGTTCGAAAGTACGTGTCAAGCTCCTTAAGGCTGGTTCTAGACATGTAGCGCTGCCTCTCTACATGGCTGGCGCTGCTATCTGTGTATTACTTTCGGAACTGCAAGCCTCTCAGAATCTCCCCCCCCCCCCCCTGGTGAACCAATCCACTCCGGTTGCCCTAGATTAACCTCAGCGTGATTTCTTCCTGTGTTCGGACGAAATTCAGGACTCCACTAAATGGGCCCCAGAATCGAGTTTGTGGAACGGCAAACAAGTGAATAACATGATGCATGCACGTCTGTGTGTATATAAATACGTTTGTAAGTGTATGTACTTACTTATGTACGTAGGTATGTGTGTAGCATATAGGCGAAGTCAGAGTTGAGGTAATGGATGGTCCCATTTTCAGGACCCATGTTGTGCATTGGTGCATAACCCCTTAGCTTTGGCCAAGACCTAATGTAGATGTGCAGAGGATGATTGTATTAAGAATTTTAAAACGTATATTCCTTTATTGGAAAGAAACCAAAATACGGAATTAAACGAAATTACAGAAAGAGTTATTTTATTCATCGAAACAGCAACTTGTGCAATAAGTCATTATAACTACACAGCCAAAGACAAGATACACGATAAAACAATTTCTAACAAAAATGTGTTCTTAAAGATAACATCAAATTCTTGAAAGCAAAAGCCTTGAGCTATTTTCATATTAGTTTAGGCCTCGGGTGATATCTAATTAATTTACAAGTTAACTGGCCTATTAAATGTAACCATAGATTTGAATGCTTCAATAATATCTGCTACATGGAGAGAGTTTGCAAGGGACTGTTCAATGTAAGAAAACATGAGATTATGAAGGCGGTGTTATGTCATTGATGGTGTCAATTTGATTTTAACATGGCACAGTTTGGAAAATCCTCTTTCACTATAACAGCAAGTTACAGGGAAAACAGAGAATTTAATGAACAGTAGATATAAATTTTCGTAAGTTTGATTACGGTTGTATTGCGATAGCTAATGTCAACCAGTACTTCATAGAGTTTGAAGGATATCCTTCCTCTGTTTGGCACGCATTTCAGCTTGAAGATCTGGAGCATTCAGGTCAAATTTACTACCCAATATTGAAGATAATTTTGAGTGGACGCGAGTCTCAGAACTCTGCTAGCAGCATAAATAATTTCATTAGTTTCTTGAGAAACACTGGTATTTAAACCTTGGACATGAGTCAATTATGGCTTTAAAAATTACTACTCTGTTTTCATCCTTTACTGATTCAAAGAAAACAATACTTTCTGAATGATCGTCTATTCTACATGTATGGTAATTCCTTCTCCTTGAACTCGATACATCAATTCCTAATTTGTCACGCTTTTTCTCAGCTCTTTTGAAGCTCTAATCGAAGCTTAACGCTACATTTCTCACTTGTCCTTAAGCTAACGTAAATGTCTAAACTGTCCCATTGCCACTCACAGATCAAGAGTAGACGACTGTAAGGTTTTGCTCGTCTTCAAAATTATCAGTGAAATTGGATGCATGATTTCTAATCTCAGAATGAAGTTGAAAGACTTCATCTGGCTTAGGATACCTTCCCCGCTAGCTCTATAGCTTTGCTGTCAATAGTTACTCCCACCTTTTCCACCTCCACAGTCTTCACAATAGATTCACGGTTGACCTGACTGAGACGGCTTCAACTCTGCAGGCCCGTCGTGTGGGAGAGACTTAGAGAGTTTGCAGCTTTGGCTGCATCGTCTCCACAATATCTTCAAACACTGAATGTATCTTGGGGGATTTCTTCTTACTAGCGCTTATTTCGGTGTATCGTATTAACGAGATATTTCGGTCTGCCTGTAGTGACCGCATCATATTTATTGCCAGTAGACTAAATTAATTAGATTGATTATGTTTTATTAATCGTAATATATTGGGGTGGGGGGAGAAAGGCAGTAGAACTCAAGAAACAAAACTTGTAAATTATTACTTGCGAGTTTTTCAATTCAATTGTGTACACTTAAGTTTTAGACAAGGATATAATTGCCAATATATAATTCTCAAATATTAATGCTTACTATTCGCGTAAACAGCCTTACGAACAGCCGTTTTATTTTGTCTCCTTTGTATCCAGACGCGTAACAATATTATATCACATGGCAGTCAGTGTAAGTCGTAATCCATCCCGAGACCAACAGGTGCTGAGGAGGAGACCAGTGTCGACTCGACGTGCAACTGTCAGAACTATAGTGGCTAGTCCTACGCACGCCCAGACCACCCCGTAGTTTCGTCTATGCTATGTATGTGGTTACGTATCTACGTAGCACGCAGGCTATTAGGTCCTATGCATCTATGTTTATGTATACGCGGGTGTGTGTATGCGTATTTCTGTGCGTTCGAGCGCAAAAAAAAAAAGGTGGCTAAACATACACCAGTATTTCAAATCATATTTTCCTAAAACGATGCAAGTCTTAATAGTGCATGTGGGATTTATTTCAATCTTGTACAGCAAAGTTACGTAATTATTAAGTGTATAAAATGATGTGTTATAAATAAAAAATAAAAAAATAAATCCGCCTTCGTCCATTCTTTTCGGGCCCCTCTCAAGTTCGTGGCTTCTCCTCCTTAAACAATGTGACGCGTAGTGATGCCGCCAGAGGAGCGGAACCCGCGTCCCACGTGTGTGGTAACATCGGCATGTGTCGCGGTGCACGCACAGTCCGGTGCGCATGAGGCAATAACCGTGTCCAGAAAAACGATTCCTAAAGGCTATTCACGATAAAGTGAGCACTTTAGAAATAAACCTTGGATAAAAGTTACTGCCCCCTGCACGCATATATTTTAATGGGCTCAATGAGTGAGTGACATTCGCCCAGTAAAGTTGGTACCGAGGGATGGAAAGTAGTTCCATATCTTAACGTCGAATAAAAAGTGTTAGATAATCATTTGTGACAACTTACAATTATTTCTTTCGCTCTCTGTTATTTTCATACATCAAAGTGTAAAACTGAGCAGATTTGTAAAGTATTTACTTTTTTGATAATTTCACAGTTTCATTTGACTGACGCATGAATGAAGTGATGAGGCCCATGGCAACGTTAATTTTACGTAAGGCGGGGGAATACGCAACGTGTATACAAGTAGATCTTAAGCAGAGCGTTCGAAAGTGCTCATGTCACCGTGAACGGCCTATACGAAGGTTACGGCAAACTCGGGAGAGGGGAATACTTGGCGGCAGATGACGCGCGCGGAGTGTGCTACCAGCTTCACGTAGTGCAGCAAACGTCAAGCTATGGAAACGTCTGTCGGGGAAAGCGGCACAGGTTTTAGCCGTGGAACAGCAGTCATAGTTGGAACAGAATTTTTTTTTTTTTTTCACAAAATGCACGTAACTACTGTGATAACTAATCTGCATAAAATTTTCGTGTTTATAATTGCATATATTGTAGCTCTTTTAAGAGGACCATGTAGCTGCGCGTCCAAGGTCAATGGAGCGAGGGAGCGATAAGGGCGACACTAACACGCACGCCTAGCGCCTCATGGCTCCTACGCGCAAGGCGTGCAGTGTTTCCGTCGTAACGCTATACACGCGATGAATGTACACAGATCAAACTACCTGCGTATAGTCATACTTTTCTCTTACCTCTTAAAGAAATTTCATAGGCAAGCTTTAAAAATGCGGTATTTGACCCCTTTCACGATTTTTTTTTCTCCATTAATACACTTAATATGATAAAAGTAAAAAGATAGCGACATAGACAATAGTTTTTTTTAACCTTTCTGGCAAAACTTTGTATTTCTAGAACATTTTTCTACAGACACGCGCGTTTAGGCGCAAACAACGATTTCACAGAAAACGTTTCAGTACATAGGACCCTTAATGTCCACAGTGAATACGCAGAAACATTGTTAAAGCCTGTTCACGATAAAATGATCACTTTTGAAATCAACCTTGGAAAAATGAGTGACATGTGTCCAGTAAAGTTGGTAATGGTGATGGGGAAAGTAGTTCCATATATGAAAGTCTAACTAAAAGTGTTAGGTAACCATTTGTGATAACTCAAATTATTTTTTTCGTTTTCTGTATTTTTTTATGCATCGAAGCGTACAAATGAGCAGATTTGAAAAATAATTACTTTTCTAATAATTTCACGATTTCACTTGACCCACGCATGAATAAATTGACGAAGTCCAAGGCAATGAAAATTTTACATAAGGCGGAATAACACACAGCGTGTATATAAGAATATCTTAAGCAGGGCTTTCAAGTGTGCTCATTTTATCGTGAACAGCCTATACTTGACAACAGTGTAGTATGCGTTGTCGTATTCCTGGAGAATGGCTGGGGCCGCTACGTGCTACGGGCCGACAAAAGGGTTTTATCTTGAGTGCTGGGGAATGTGAAATGAGATGGCGTAACAGCGGCGGAATGCAAGGGCGGGAGAAATGTGAGTGACCCCACTCGGAGCATAACCCGGTCCACCTTGGAGGAAGGCGAGTAGTCTAACCACCATACCACCGCGGCCCCGCAAATGTTCGAATACAAAAAAAAAAAAAATTGCTAGCTGCCACTCCTGTGGCTTCAAGATATACTTCAGTCGAAACCAAAATTTGTGTAAAACATAACTGCTTGAAATTTGTGTGAATCGAGATTTTAATTTGCAATACTCATGCAAACGATTTTTTTTATATTATTTGTAATGATTCGATATTTTAATCAAACTGTTATCTATAGCATGTCAAAAAAACAAAGTATACTCAAAACCCAGAAAAAGAAATTAAGTTTCGTCACAACCAGTGGTGACTGGTTAAATGTTCCAATATATGCTGTTGTTTGGCCACTGCTGTACACGCTAGGTGTACGCAGCAGGCACCTGTCCGTTGTGGACCCGGGGCGTGCTGCGACCATAGACTAAATATAAAGTAGAACGCTTATTCGTCTTCTGCGCATGTACCCAACATTGGCCTACCCCAAAAGTACACAACTGTCAAAGTTACATGGTCAACAGTGATGAATGTGTTTGCTTATATCTTAATTTTTAAGTCACAAGCACTATTATATTAATAACATACTTTCACCAGTTTGAATTTAATCAAAAAGCATTACAAACTGGTTGGCGGAAGTATAAAAACATTTTCTCAAAGCACTCGTTTACTAAACAGTTTTCTAACCTCAAATCCAACCTACGCCATTTTTGCTAGCCGCGTTGGCAGAAAAGCTGCTCAGTGTTGGGTCACGGAGATTGGTTGTGCGTAGCCAGCGAGATCGGTTTACCTCATATTTAGTCTATGGCTGCGACCAGAGGCTTCTCGCGCACCAAATCACGGAAATAGTACGCCCACGTCAAAGAAACTTCGCCTCTGTGTACCTAGTCCCTATCTACTCTGTTGCGTAATTATACGTAGTCATATTTCTTATACTGCCAATTCTACTTCCAGGATATTCCTCCGCCCCATGCTAACAAAACTTACCCGAGTCTAGGAAATTACACCAAACGGACACCGCATTCATACGCACTCAGTTTAATATTATTTTGCTTTAGAAATATTTCCCACTAAAGGCTGTTCACGATAAAGTGAGCACTTTTGAAATCAACCTTAGGAAAAAGTCACTACCCCGGCCTGCATTTATCTTAACAGGCGCCCTGAGTGACATGCACCCAGTAAAGTTGGTAACGATGGATGGGAAGTAGTTCCGTATCTTAACGTAGAATAAAAAGTGTTAGGTAACCATTTCTGATTAATTAAATTTCTTCTTTCGCTTTCTGTTTTTTTAATGCATCGAAGTGTAAAAATTAGCAAATTGGTCAAATATTTACATTTCTAATAATTTCAGAGTATCACTTAACCAACCTATGAATAAAGTGATGAGGCCCATGACAATGTTAATCTTACATACGGCGGAAGAATACACAACATGCATACAATTAGATATTAAGCAGGTCTTAAAAACTCATTTTACCGTGAACAGCCTATAGATATTAGCAACACCCCTATTTTTTTCACTTTTTTAGTTCATATTGATTTTTAAATAAATAAGAATTAAAAATAAATAAAATTTTGATGAAAAAATAAGGTGATTTAATGTTAACACAAGTATAAAAATTTTGTGATACATAACTACATAACATAATTAGGAAACTGTCTGATTGGCTACCGTGGACTGTAACAGGTACTACCCTATTGGCCAGATTGCCGGCTGGCGAGTAGGTTGGGCGCTGATTGGCGAACGACGCATTCCGACGCGGTGATCGCCAGACGCGCCATTTTGCTGACATGTGCGGCTTTTTGGCTACCTTTTGTGTTCTCGGGTAGCTTTATGTGACGTGTCGGTATACACAAGCTTGTTTGGAAATAAATGGACTTTTGTCGTTCCTCGAATAACTGTTGAACTTTTAAATGGAGTAAAGCAGCACTGACAATAATCTGCATCTGCAGCGACACGTCTCTGCCAACGCTCCACGAGGCTGTCAAACCCCTCCCTGAAGAAACCTGGCTCCCATGCGACTTGAAAGTCCCGAAAGGCACATTCTGCTATATCTCTGTTTTGAAAACCCTGCCTTTTACAAAATAACTTAGGTGCACAAATTAGTGGGCTCACATTCATCCATGGTTTAAGGTGTTGCAAACATGAAATGCTTAAACATGTTTTTACTTGTGATACAAGTGTCACAAAAACCAAAAAATTAAAAATTTTGGAAAATCCACAAAGGACTTAAAATAGCCCTGATGGCATCAATTGTATGCTAAAACACGTTCTCCGATTTTTTTGCTGGAAAAGTGAGACATTTACAAAAAAATAAAACATGTAAGTAGATATATACGGGTGATTATGGTCTACAGTGCTGCGGACTTTTACTAACACTGCCGAAAGAGGCCGCATTTGCTCTCCTTATAGCATTGTGAAAATACATGGGAAAATTTACAGTTGTAAAATAAGCAACACGAGAGTTGCAAATGATTCTAAACACCTCACGAAGCCTATTTGTGCATGAAATAGTGTTGTACAACATCAGTTGTCAGCCATTTTGTTTTTTTATTAAATTTAGAAATGTTCACAACTGGTTATATACACGAATAAGAGTAGTAAAAAGCACTAAGCTGCATTAGTACAAATGAAAATAACCTAACTTAACCTGTAGACCTGCCGGGGCCATGGTGCCTGAAGGCTTATCAGGAAACGGCTTACTAACTGACCTAACTTAAACTTAACACTCATGCCTTGCCTAGAACCTCCCACACCACAGACCGGCGGCGAACCAACAGACTGCTCCACGGGAGGTCGGCTTTGGATTTTAAATATTGACTCCGAGAAAATTATGGAGGAAAATACGTAAATCAAATATTGCAAGGATACTTCTCTCTTATAGAATAAAACTGATTTTATACGAGTACATTTGACACCCGAGTATTAAGTTGTATATGACTAGAAATTTTTTATACAGAACATATCGCGACTATTACATCCCGTAGTGATACTGGTTTTGGATGGCTGAGTCGAAATTGAGCATCACGGCCCCAGACAACTACCAAGTGCCCAGGATACAAGCAGCGGAATGACACAACGGTGTTGAAGAATATATAACATATATGGTTTTTTATTTTATCCATATGAGGTTGTATTTTAATCATGCAAATGTGAAATGTAATTGGCGAATTACATCTTTCCGGTTTCTTGGAGCAAGCTTCTAGGGCAAGAGTCCGCACGAACGATTATGCGGACTCTTGCTCCAAAATATCAAACATTATTAAAACCTTTTAAATCTTTTTTTAATATGCGCATAACTTACACAGTCTGACAGAAATAAAAGGTAGATAACTAGCCATTCAAAGATCACAAAAGGTAGATACATGCAATTTTATGAGTAAAATCAAATACCGTAATTTAGAGAAAGAAGCAAATATGTTAGTTAGATCAAAAGTATCATCCTAGAAGTAGGCCCCTAGTCTGTTGGCAACAGCTTTCTACGGGGAAAGTAATGAAACAGTAATACAACACTAACAGATTTTAGTGAAATAGTACAAAAACCTGAAAACGTATTATGCAAATGAATGTAGTGAATGGATGTTAGCACATGCTGGTAGATACAAAAGTGCAATTTCAGATGGTTAATTTGTTTTGACTAGCTTATGAAAAGACAGCTACGATTGGAATTGCAGCCAAATGCATTTGGCATACTGCCAATGTATCCCGATATTTTTTCTTAAATTGACTTTCTTCCATCTGAAATTACTAGCAGGCCTCTTCCAAATAATAATGGCAACAATCGTCTCCTGTTGGTTACAATACTAGTCATATGAGTGCAGAAATACAGCTTACTTCCACTTCACAGCAAATTTCCAACATTTGGGGAAGCCACTGTCTCAAATGTTCCAGTTAGACATATTGAAAGTGGCCATAAATATGTTAGTGAAGAGTTTGCCACAGGTAGCTCTACTGACATCTCCTTCAATACTTGTCTTAGAATGTGACCACTCCTGTAGTGTTCTGTTTCGCAAGAAATAATCAGGCCCTTCCCAAAAGCCAGTCACCATCAAAAGAGGCGCAGAAATCCAAAATGGTCTCAAAAACATCGTCGCCATATGCTGAAATGTTGTCATTACAAAGTGAAGTAAAAAATAAGCATAACCCAAAGAAACGTCTGTAACATCAAAATCGGTACGCTTAAAGACAAAAGGTGTTGGAGCAAAACGCAAATTGACTTTTCATGGCAAGAAAGCTCTGGTAAAGTGGACTATTTCTGTGGTGGATGTGATGCAGTATACGAAGAGCCCACGTCTGTGGTCTGGATTATGTGCAGAGAATGTACGTCTTGGTGGGAGAAACCCTGCCTGTACTAATTATATGAGAAAGGGCTTTTTCAAATGTATTAGATGCCAATATGACTCTTGCCCAAATGTGGGGTAAATTTCCTAATATGCAGTCAGGTATTCTATTTGTATTGTAAGTTTTCACAAATGAATTAAAATTTCAGTTGTATATAATTATACACAATGCATTCTCATAGCATCTAAACGTTGTTTTATGTGAAATACAGTGCATCATTGCAGCAGGCACAATCGACTACTGTTTTCTTAAGCGCAGGCTATTGCCCCACTATGTTTCATATAAGCCTAAGTACAGTAAATGTTGACAGACTATGTGACAAACCTACACGATATCTAAATACTATAACGCTCTCACTTTCAAATTAATGTAATCAGCTGGTGAGTTATTAAGATGAAACTCCTAGATGGGGCAAGCGAGACTACAAGCCGCGACTGGTCTCCGAGCTGACACACTAAGGGCCGGTTGCAACATCGTGGTTCGAAACTCGATCTGAGATCGTATATAAGATCAACACTGAAAACTGTTGCACCATTCGAGTTCAGAACTGGACTGGAGATCGATATCAAGTTCATTTCGAATCGCCGAAATTGGCGGTTCGAAATCTCGATCCGAATTCTGTAGCCTTCGTCAACAAATATAGTTTCAAAATACGCCAACAGATAGAACTACGGTCGATTGTTTTCTTGGGAAATTAAAACAACATTATACGTATCTACTTTAATGTTATTCAGTAAAATTCGTACAACAATAATTCACTTAAAACAGATGAAAGATAGCATATCTAGTTCTATCTATATTATAAAAAATACGCTTACTTCCATGACGTCATGTATAACGAACCAATGGCATAATTTGTCTCATACTTAATATCGATCTCTCCAAGATCGACGAATCGGAGATCCAAAATCATGAAATCTCGTTGGTGCAACACTTTTACGTTGGAACAAAGATCAAACAGGATTCTGGTTCGTAATTAGGATCATTCGATCTCGGGTCGGGGGCGATGTTGGTGCAACCAGCCCTAAGAGTTCCAAGGATTGTACGATACTAAGCGCCGGGTATGCGAAGGCAGTGAAGCGACGAGTAACGACGAGTGTGACCAGCGGGAGTGCTATAGGCTATTCACGGTAAAATGAGCACTTTTGAAAGCCCTGCTTAAGATTTACCTGTATGCACGTTGTGTATTCTTTCGCCTTATGTAATACTGTATTAACATTGCCATGGGTCTCATCACTTTAGCCATGCGTCGGTCAAGTGAAACTGCGAAGTTATCGGAAAAGTAAATATTTTTCAAGTCTGCTCATTTTAACACTCGATGCATTTAAAGATAAACAGAAAGCGAAATAAATAATTTAAATTATAAGAAATCGTTACCTAACACGTTTTATTCGACGTTAAGATACGGAACTACTTCCCATCCACCGTTACCAACTTTACTGGGTGCATGCCACTCAGGACGCCCGTTAAAATATATGCAGGCCGGGGCAGTGACTTTTTTCTAAGGTTGATTTCAAAAGTGGTCACTTTATCGTGAACAGCCTTTATCATCGGTATACAGTGGAGAGTGAGGCGGGAGGGATTGTTGAACTGGATGCGTGATATAGATTTGGATTGATGGCAATAGACAGATTAAACCATAGACTAAAGATGAGGTAGGCCGCTTATTCATCTTCTGCGCATGCACCTATCATTGGCCTACCCCAATCCCACACAACTGTCAAAAGTCACATGGTCAACAGTGATGAACGTGTTTGTTTACATCTTAATTTTTAAATAACAAGCACTATTATATTAATACAATACTTTTACCAGTTTGAATGTAATCAAAAAGCATTACAAACTGATTAGAGGAAGTGTAAAAACATCTCAAAAGCACTTGTTTACTAAACAGTGTTCTATCCTCAAACCCAATCCACGCCATTTTTGCTAGACGTGTTGGCAGTGTTGCAGTTCAATTTTGGGACACGGGGATTGGTTGTGCGCACCCAGCGAGATCGGTCTACCTCATCTGTAGTGTATGGATTAAACATGTGTAAATAACGAGTGCAGATTAAGTGACAGCAAAGAATATAAAGACAGCGAAAAGGATTTTCATTACAATTGAGATAGATATTAAATATTGCGCTTACTAAGAATAACGAGAGGAATATTGGAACTGTGTGAATAATTTAAAATTAAATTTATTTATTTTAGTTTAACCAGAAACTTGCGTCCCTCACGAACTCGGATACTCCCGGGCGTCTTGTAACAATATGTGATCGCACTGAAACTCGGTTGGAGAAACTGCACTGGCTGCTTGTTTCAATACAGGCAGGCGCTAATGCAAACAGTGCGCTGCCATCGTTAGTGGAAGCCATGTGGTTTAGACGGTTCGAGAGGCATAGACTACAAGGAATTCGTCGTTGTCTGGCTCGCAGGTGGCCAGCGCACTCTACCCCTGTATGCCGTGTCCGTCGGCGGCGGCGGGCAGGAACAGGATATAGACTGGGCGAGTGTCGGTCGGACCGGAAGTCAGCTGCAGCCTTGCACGGCTGCCATGCCAGGCCTTGTAGGGGAACACAACCACTTGCTCTCCACGAGGTCCGCAGACCTCTCTCTCTCTCTCTCTCTCTCTCTCTCTCTCTCTCTCTCTCTCTCTCTCTCTCTCTCTCTCTCTACGTAGTCGACAGTGGCGCACTCGCCACTTTATTTACTAGCTAAACATGCAGCTAATGGCTAGGGTATTTTATCAAAGATTGATTTTCATAAGTCTGTTCCAGTCGTGAATGAACTATAGAAAAGTACCACTACTTCAGCCACAACTATTCTGTCTGTGTAAACAAACGCAATGAGTACGATGCACACACCTTTCATGAAAGATTGGTGTTAGCTAACTTCAGTCCTGTGCTTAATGTAACCTATTGTAACAATTTCTTTCTATAAATTAATTGGGCTAAACCAAGATCGTTAAGGGATGGAGGATTTAATTAATTAAAAGAGTTAATCATAATTTTCTATTTTTATTTACATTTACTACAAAACAAAATCATCTCGACTCAACATCTCGCAACAAATTGATATCACTTACTCTTTAGAATCAATTAATTCAATTAATACAATTTATAAAAACCCCAAATCAAAATAATTTAAAAGTTAAGGATCAGTCCCAATAGACAGTGTATCAACCTATTAAATTATTTTATAAATTATCTGTCCATATTTGATAGTTCCAATATTTACAATAAAATCCGTATTACATGTTAACTAAGTCCCACCTCAGTTTAGTCCATGTCCCGCCAGTCTGCAATGTTCTAGACTTCTCGGAGCGCCATAACGTGCAGTAGGTTTCACTCGCCGTGTTTCACACCCTCTCATCCATTCACAACAAGAACACTCGTCCGCCGCCGTCTTCTCGATATAACTTCGCTCGCGCACTGGCCAGATGGCCTCCGCCAAAAGACTACTAGCCACTGGACTGCGGCAGTACATATAGTGTCTTAGACCGTCACCCAGAACATTCTGTAAGTCACGCGCTGCGCCGAGCTTCCTAATACCCAGAATTTTATTGACCTCCTGTCAACTTCTTCAGTGGGGGAAGGAGGGAATGTGATGCAAGCAAGTCTTGCCGCTATCAGTTATTCACTGGCGTCCCAGAAGCGGGGCCACCAGGCAGCGAGCGCGTCGTTCCGGGAAGAGGGGAGGATCGAGGTTGGTCACCCTCCACAGAGCCAGACAGCCTCCCGGTGCCAACTTGCAGCACATAACACTATGATAACAAGACTGCCGATACAACCTGTTTTATTTTTGTCATGTCCAAGTAATACAACTAGAGGTAGGTCGAAAGGTCGGTCGAAAGGTAGGTGGATAGGTAGGTGGGTAGGTAAGTGGGTAGGTAGCTAGGTAGGTATGAAGATAGGTAGGTGGGTGGGTAGGTGGATAGGTAGAAGGGTAGGTAGGTAGCTCGGTATGTGGGTAAGTGAGAAGGTGTAGGTAGGTGGGTAGGTAGGTGCATAGGTAGGCAGAGGTGGGTAGGTAGTTGGGTAGTTAGGTGGGTAGGTGAGTGGGTAGGTGGGAAGATAGGTTAGGAGGGTGGGTAGGTAGTTGAGTAGATAGTTAGGTAAGTAGGTAGTTGGGTAGGTAAGTATTTGGGTAGGTAGATAGGTGGGTAGGCAGGTATGTGGTACATAGGTGGGTGGGTAGGTGGGTGAGTAGGCAGGTAGGTGGGTACATAGATGGGTGGGTAGGAAGGTAGGTAAGTAGGTTGGTAGGTATGTAGTTACATGGCTAGGTGGGTAGGTACGTAGTTACGTGGCTAGGTGGGTAGGTAGGTAGTTACGTGGCTAGGTGGGTGGGTAGGTAGTTGGGTAGGTAGGTAGGTAGGTAGGCGGGTAGATAGTTGGGTAGGTAGGTGGGTATGTAGGTGGGTGGGTAGATGGGTAGGTAGGTAGATACGTGGGTAGGTAAATGGGTAGATACGTGGGTAGATAGGTGGGTAGGTAGGTTGTTGGGTAGGTATGTAGGTAGGTTGGTAGGTAGCTAGGTAGGTGGGTAGGTAGTTGGTTAGGTAGGTAGTAGGTAGCTAGGTATGTGGATGGGTAGGTAGGTGGGTAGGTAGATAGGTAGGGTACATCATCTCGTCGACATTGACGTCGTTAAAGAGGGAGCAAGTTGCAAGGTGAAGGAGCGCGGAAGGAACTGGCCATGGCCTATGGTAAGGAGTAATTCGACAGGAGTAATTTTGAGAAACCATGGAAACCCGACAAGAGGATGGCCGGACCGGAAACTGTCCTCCGAATGAGAGTCCAGTGCGTCAACTCACTAAGTCAGCCGCCGGATGCAGCCAGTGAATGAATGTGTGTCGCAGTATCCGGGGTCGTGAATTTCTCTCTCGTTCCTCATGTCTGTTATTAAAGACCGGAACATATCGTCCCTTCATTTGAACTAAAGCTTCATTTCAAACGTAGTTATGTTTCAGTTATTTTTGTAACGGGTTATATTTGATTTAAAACTACCTGGAAGACTCGGGACATAAGCACATAAGAAAAGAACAGAATACCGTGTTACCTGGCACGTTGTCAAACTGGCTACTCACTTCGGAAGCAGGCACTGGGGAAACAACTCAGGTCGTGTTCGAATTGACAATTTAATATATTAGTATGTTAGTTTTTAGTAGCGTTCAATTCGGACGCTGTCGATAGTCACTTGTTGAAAGATAGTTGCGATGTGGTAATTTGCAAGTCTCTTCATACGCTAAAAAGTAAGTACTAACATTATCAAATACGTCATCATTTTAATCGACTAATTCCGATCGCGCGAAATTTTTATCAAACTAAATGTGCCAATTCGAACACGGCCTCAGACTCAAGCGTAAAAAAAATATGGAACATTCGACTGTTCCTCTTAGATACGAATTCCGAGAAGGTACAGAAAATTACTGGTAAAAATTAACAAAAAAACTTCTTAAAACCACGGACACTGGACCACGGATACTAGACCACGGACACTAGACCACGGACACTGGAATGATGTTTTCTTCAACAACAGGCTTACCGTAAATTTCACAGAACTCCGAAAATTTGCTAATTAGTTTTCTGAACCATCGGTTTATAACGTTAAATTATAGTCATTCGGGTGTTTCACTGCGCATGAAAAAGATATTTTGAAAATTACTATATTTTGCATGGAGCAGAACTTCAAAACGAAGCGACGTCTTTTACCACTCGCCTACCACGCCTGTGTATTGATTTAATGTATAAACATTGTATCTGCATTAAAGTAACACACTTAACTTTTTCAATTTTTAGTAATGTGTGAATGTATTATGAGTTACTAACTGGTTATAGGTGGCTTGTGGTACTTGAGACATCCCAACTGCCGCAGGAATTAAACATTTCTGTTTCTAGCGGGAAACAACGCTTCGTATATAGAAGCGTTGAAATATCCGAAACCCGAAGCTATAGGGAATACGAAGAGGTTACGTATTTTGTGTATACGGAGATCGTTTCCGTTTTACGTTATTACGAAGGTTTTTTTCCCCGAATATTGTGTATCTTCGTAAAAATTTTCGTAAACATACGGAAATTTCTAACAGTGTTCCCCTACAGGTCATAAGAGTTCTTCAAATTTCCTTGTCCCTGTTCATAACGCGTTGCCATCATGAGGCTATTGCTCCGGCGAACCTATCAGAGTCGTGTACAGTAACCACGAAGCATTACTTCCCTACACAACACATTCGTGCCTCGCCACTGGCAAGCCATCAGTTGGGCGCGCACTGTTACTTATCCCGGATAAGTTATTTGCGACATTCATCGGATGGTTCTCGGACACGAATAAATAGCAGATGGTATGAA
The DNA here is from genome assembly GCA_029891345.1 of Dryococelus australis. Lineage (NCBI taxonomy): Eukaryota > Metazoa > Arthropoda > Insecta > Phasmatodea > Phasmatidae > Dryococelus > Dryococelus australis. Next base: position 75,882,214 of record CM057002.1, on the reverse strand, counting down.
AAAAATTGGGTTTGGCTGTGAAGGAGACACGGCCGTTTGTTTTGCGTGAATACGTCTACGTTGACGCGCTCGGACGCCTTGGGGTTTATTTTTCGTTCCCGGCACCGCTTCACTGGATCATATACGGTTTTATGGGTATCACTGGATTGCTTTTGAAATACCCTTTCCAACTGTATACGATTTCTGTATTTCGACTTGGATTTTTGACGAGTATAGGGCGAAATTGTGTTAAGTATTCATAATTGTTTACGTTAGACGCGTACAATTTCAACAAAACCACGCCCCACAAATGTTTTTATACACGCAATTGATCGATCTTGACGAGAGCTATCGGTTGAAACTCAAAACGAGCGTCGTAGCTTCTCCATACTACGCGGAAGTTATGATACGCGGCGAAACGAACTCAAAATCCCCCCCCCCCCCTCCCCAAAGTGCGATGCTTCGCAGTCCTCACTCAACGTAACATATCCTTTGATCCTTTGGCAATCGAGTGGTGTAATTGAATTTTGAATGTAGACGATGGATTCGAAGCTGCAATGCCAAACTGAAATGTATCCCCCGATTTTGTTATCATCGGATTTTCTGGATTGCCTCCCACTATGGTTGCAAATTTAAAGACGCATTCACGTCAAAAGTGATGTTCAGACGAATTAATGTTTTACGTCGCTGAGGTATCCGCTGATAAGACTGACTAGGATATGCAGACGACTGTTATCGTAAAGAGTTTGTGTATTTCTTTGGTATCTGCTAGTCTAGTGTAATAGGAAATAGTACAGTATTATTGCAACTTCTTCTTCGTGCACGCTACGTTCCTGCCTGGGGGGGGGGGGGAAGATACACGCGGTGAGAAACTAATGTTGTTGCACTCGCAGCCACTTGGAGCTGCATGGAGCCCGCGACCTCCAGGATGTGAAATCAAGACACCGCAGTCACGTGACTCGCGAAAATACGCTCGGTCGATGGAGACAGAGAGGGACGAACCGTTCCCGCCACAAGTTACTGGCAGAAGATGTCGCACAACGGTATCTTGTGTTGATGCGCACTTCCTGCCCGTGAATCTGTACACACGAATAAGATCTCGTCAGCAAGGAATTCGGCACACATAAAACTATTCTACTTTGAAATATTGTGCACTGAACGATGGTAACTACCTTAAGGCTGACCAGGCGCTTTTCCTTTTTCTAGATTTTGGAGATACTTAATGGTTTCGTAACAGTACATCAATCGTAACTTGATAAACGGGATAAAAATACAAATCGTTTGAAAATTACATTTATCAGGTTTTTTTCAGCGTCAATATGAAAATTTTAACTTTAACTGTTAATTCGTAGTAGTAATTTCAAAAAGGTTATTTTCACATGCAGCTTGGTTTAAGTTTCAGTTTTTTTTCCCCCTCAAGTAACAGGAGTGTCGTTTCGCAATTTCGTTGAAACAAAAGTTAAGAATGAAATACAGGTGAGTCACGTATCAGATTTCTAAGAAAATATGCTTGGCATTCTCATGACTATGACAATTATTCTGAGCTGCTGGTTAATGTAATAATTTCGTTAATTTTTCATATTTGTGCGAAAGAAGACGGAAAATGAAATTTTCTAGAATTTATTTTGTTAGTTTTTGAAAACTAATTTTCCGCCATTGACATATACTTTTCCTGGATTATTTCATATCAAAATCAAATAAATATGAAATAAGCTAAATTGTGGAAAATAATTGTTGACTCTGGAACACTCTATATGCTGAAACATGGAACGCAAGAGCAAGAGGGAAAACCCTAAACTGCTACACTTGCGAGATAGTTTTACTGTGTGTCTGTCAGTTCTTCCTTCTGAAGTCTGCAGGTAAAGCAAAATATATTTTGTCAGATCACAGTGTAATTCCGGAACAGCATCCAGGAGAGGTGGGAAGCAATGAACTACTATTAGTCTGTCGTCCTGCGAACAAACAGGTTACACAACTTCCTTAGAGGAAACGCCGCCCAAGCACATTACGTCGTGTGAAGTGTCGATTTACTGCTAATAGCTCGCAGGAATGTTTCTTGGAGAAACTTAGCTCTCTTAGGTTATGTCAGCAAGTTGCATAAGGCCGAGAAATGCTTCACTTTTCACACTCAAATTAGCTTCGTCTGTTACGACTTCCGCCGAAGGTGGATTCAGCAGTAAAGCTAGTTACATGTCACATGTACTGAACGCAGATTTGTGTACCTTATAACAAGATTTATTCTCACCCAGAGTAGGTATATGTTTTGTTAATTTTACATAATCAACATCAATATACTTCAATATTTTTTCCCCCGCCTCTAAGCCACACTAACCAACAAAGCGGCCCGGTGGTTCAGTAATCAGGCCACTCGCCGCCCATCGTCGCGGGCCGGGTTCGATTCCCAGCGGAACCACGGTCGATTTCCACAAGTGGGATGTGGGAAACATGGCTGACGTTGCCATTGATCAGGTAGTTTTCTCGTGATACGTCCGCGCTAATTTCGCGACTCGTCAAGAGCGTAGTCATTAAGTAACAGAGAAGGGAACGAATCGGCCACGTCTGTATCACGAAAGTTCCATTCCGTACTCGCTTAGAATGTCTTCGGGAAACTATGGCAGACCGAAACGAGGATGGCCAGGCCGGGGATCGAACCCTTGTTCTTGTGAATTGTGTCGATCGTGTTACCATTTCGCCACATCGCTCGGTGTACGGATTGTCGAAAATCGCGTTTTCGCAAAAAATATATATATATATATTTAAACCTTCTGTATACCAAAAGATGGTTGGGAAACGGTGTGTGAAATCAGTACACGACTAAAGGTGGCGCTTAGTTGACCCAACCAACAGACTTCAGTAGTCTTATCTTGATATGAATCAACAAGCAGCTGAGTGAAGTGTCGCGCAGCCCTAAATCAGGTGACAAGTGTAAACAACGGTAGCTACCGCACTCTACCTGAGCGGCGAGTGATTTGTGCCTGGAGCGACGCAAGTTACGGAGGCAAGGTCGACATTTGTGAAAGCGACAAAGTATTTTATACTAATCAAAAGTGAAGATCAAGCAACTAAACAGTTACATAAAGACAACAGTGTTTCACATCATCTTTATTTCAGCAAATGAAATTTACTCTACGTATTATTACTGTCGTCTACCTTGATCGACGAATTTCAAGACTTTTTACGTAAAATATAAGGTGCTTTACTTATTTACTATGTTCTTTAAAAAAGTGTTTCTTTAATACGTGCTGAAAACTTTTAACCTCGTCGGAGATATCACTTGTATTGGACGTAAATGAATGCGGCAATTAACATTTTATCTTGCGTCCACGGTTGTTATGAATAAATGTTATCACTGAACCAACAAACTTTGGCACTCCATTGTTAAATTATCGTCCCGGCCTAAAACACAAATTACTTTGCAGGTAACTGGAATGTAAATCTTTCTGAAGGTTATCCATTTGTGTCTTAATGACTAACTCATGCTTTAATCTTAATGCGAGTTGTACGGTACGCATTTATTTCATCCGCCAAATGCCTTGTTTTTTAATTAAATAAGAAAAAGGGATATGAATCTATTACGTGCATCTCCAGCAATTTATTCCCTAATTCTATAGATGTCTCATATTTCCCAATTCAGGGACGGACTGGTTGGCTCCAGACTTAAGTTTCTTGTTTATTTTTTAAGGCGAAGGAGGTGAGAGCTGTCAAAGATATTTGAGGATATGGAATAGCTCAGTTAAAATTTTCGAATCATAACTTTAATAGTGGCTTTGTAATTTATACAGTGCGTCTGGAAATAAGATATTAAGTTGGCATTTAAATTTTTGTAACATTTCTTTGCTTCATTGCATCTTCTGTCAGTTATCTTTTACAGTTTTATCATGCAGGTCTAAGTAGCCTCTGGCTTGGATGGCGTCACTGAGATTTCCAACCTTCCAACCTTGGCCGATTCGTCCCTCTTCCATTTTGCGCGATCCACGGACTGTTTTTCAACAACATTATAAGCCAAAATTAAATGATTAAAACAACGTAATGCACTTAGATTTCAAGAAATTGAGAACTTGTTACAAATGCTACCATGTAAGTTAAAATATTTACTCGTTATTCGCACACAATGGAATTCGACATCGATGTTTAAAAAGACACACATTGTTAGATTTAATGCATTTAATTATAGTTATTTAATGAATTAGTTTGTACGGGTGTAACAACGAATGGAATCTAGGTCCTCCGTGAATGAGTGAATTACTTCATCCTGACTCTACAGATGACTAAAAATTCACGTGGTACACTTAGAAAGTAAACTTTACCTAATAATATGTTTACTATCAGTAGGCCTATACATTGGGCTGTACTAAACAAAGGTGTTTATCATCTAGCAATTAGTAGCACTATCTGAAGTTATGAATCAAAACCAAATACAAGTATGGATACAAAAAACCTGCCACTAGAAGATACGTTGTTCTTGTGGTATTCTACACGCCTGCAGAGTCTAAGCCACTACAATCACAGAAAGGCGAGCAAGAATAGTATTACAGTGAGCCAATCTTCAGTGCCTAAATACATACCTACTTATAGCCATAGCTAAGGTGAAATCGAGTTACCTAATTAACATGCAGTGATAAGCGCAACAAAATTAACTCGACAAGAACCATTAAAAACAGCTTTATATTTGGGTTTTTAATTAGTTTCCTGTTGCACACACTTAAATTGCTCATGCATGTTTGTGCCCTGTGATTAACCCAGCTTACTTCAAAGATTAACACCTATGACTCAACCAAATTACTAGGTTACTTCATAGGAATGATAATGTTTGGTATGCTACGTTATGCATCCAAATACTGATAAGGTAATATTCTCCAGTGATTATGCAAACAATTTTCTTGCAATTGTGCAAGTTTGGTGTAATTACAAAAAAAAAGTTTTGGCATACTCATATTCCACTTTATAATGGCCTTACAAACACTAAAAATAGTTGTTATAAGAACTCAAAGAAAATACACTGGCCAGGTCCAAAAATACTACGAATATGTTGAATGTTACTGAACTTGGCTACAACACATGCTACCCCCTAACTTAAACATTTTCAAGATTTGTACAACTTTGATACTTAGTAAGTCTACAACTCTATATTGTTGGTTGTTGTTGCTATGCCACATTTTGTACACAGAAAGAACGTACTAGGTCTATGTAGATTCTTCGTTATCAACTGTGTGGATCATTGTGAGTCAAATAAATGCTGCTGAGTATGATACGGTATGAATTATAATCACCGATAACCCAACTGTGATTTAAAATTTATTCCAGATTATGCCTTGTAAGTGAAATATTATTTTTGAATTATAATCCATATTTTGAAAGCTTTTCAGGGCGGGATGGAGGAGGGCACTGATATGCCTAGCAAAATTGAAAAATCACTGTTTGAAATATTTTGGTCCATCAAGCACAGGGCTGTAGGATTCAGCTATACAAAAATAATTAAAATATTTTTGAAAAGGTGTTTTTAATAGTTTTATGTTTACACTTTCACATTTTAAAAAGTATATAACCAGAATAATGCAAATATTTCAAAACGTCTAATTTCTGAGGTCTACAGCAATGCGCGAAGGCTGTGTTTACTCATTGCTGTAGAATCAAGAAATTAGGGAACAATAGGCAGAATTGTTTTGCAGAAGTCTAACCACAACTTAATTTTGCTAATCAGATTACTAATGGCGCAGTAGAATGAGAATTGCAAAATTTTGTTTTTTAAACTGTCATAACAAGTATAGTAACGTGTATATATGTATACATATTTTTTATTTCTATATATATATATAATTTTACATATATGACTCTTTTAATTATATATACATTTATGTTTACATTATATATATATACATAAACACGCCCTGCTTGGGTAGCTGATAGGTTCTGGACACTTTCTATGAATTTAATGAAAACGTAAATGTATGTCATTTGAGCACAAACATCCCATCGGCACTTTCTTCGCATAGCCATCGGCCACTCCGTTGAATAGATTTCAAGGAAATTCATACAATAACTAAAATGTCCATGTTTACAAATAAATGCATGGCAAAAAAAAAAAAAAGGCCCGTAAATCTTATTGGCCAAGCCGAAACGAAAGCTACTACTACTCTCTTGATGTAGCCAGCCGTATATATTTAACCACCTATTAAAAACATATTTTATTAAAATTACCATGTAAGAGTAATACTAAACCATAGAACGTCTTTTAAACTTTATTCCTGTGAAAACTGCTTTATAGTTATTTATTAATCACTGTTCATATGTAATAAAACGCAGCATGTTAACAGTACATTCTAAAGCAGTTGTCGCCACTCTGACATCACAAACCGAGAGAGAGGGACAGATACAGTGCTCGAAAGCACGCCATTGTAGGTGCATCGTATCTGCAATCAAACTTGCCTCAGTCGCTGTCGACTGTCACAAGAGTTCTGGCCTCAATCATCTCGCTATGGTAGGTCCAAGAAACTAGCCAATCGTGACCGGCGAACTCTGAAGCATGTTGCGCGAGCCAATCGTCAAACAGCCGTGTCACGTGATCTGCCACAGACTATGAAACAACTGCCTTTTCCTCCAACTGCATCCACACACAAGCCAGCGAGATGGCGACACTTGCCAGCAATACGTTGGAAAGCCATTCGCCAATCAGCGCCCGTTGCCAGCCAGCCGGTAGCCCAGCCAACAGGAAGCGTTTCGCAGCATGCAGCAAACCAATCAGACGCGAGACCATGTTCCCAGAGACACGCTCACATCAAAGACACCGCCATGCCATTTGGTCTCTGTATACTTACCTACTCTATGTCCGTACGTTGGTCTGAAGCTGCTCCTCTCATTTGGACTTGAGCCACTGTATTTCAACAACTTGGAATAAATGTATCAGGCCGATCCTGTTAATACAACAAGGTAGGTAGGTATAGGCGATACGCGGTAAAATGAGCACTTTTGAAAGCCCTGCTCAAGACCTACTAGTATGCACGTTGTGTATTCTTCCACCTTATGTGAAATTAACATTGCCATGAGCCTCATCACTTTGTTCGTGCGTTGATCAGCTCAAAAAGTGGAATTATTAGAAAAGTTAATATGTTACAAATCTAGTCATTTGTACACTTAGATACATTAAAAAAGACAGAGAACGAAACAAATAATTTAAGTTATCGCAAATATAAAACGCTTGTGATGTATGGCATATGTTGGAAACAACCAAGCACGTCATACACGGGGAGATTTGTCAAAGGTTTGATTCAAAAAGGCCGAAGAGAAACCGTGAATAGACTATACCGACTGGTGAGTAGCGTTCCGACGTGAGTAACCTGTGACACCATCTCACTGCCGTATGAGGCCCCAGCCTCGTACAACAGCGAGATGGCCGTCTCACTTCTCTGCTCTGGTGCCGGCGCTACGCTAGAGGCTCTGCTCTGCACTCTAAAATATTATTTTGTACTTTTACAGGAAAAATCCTTGGAAACTCAGTTGCCAAGAAAATACTTTGTAAAACTACAAACAGTTTTGTTGTAAAATCTGCAAAGCATATATTTGTAATATAACAAATGATAAGCCTTGTATTACAACTTACATCGTTGAGAAGTGGACATTAAATCATTTTTTTCTTCTATAAAACTAACATAATTAATTAATAACAGCGAAAAACTAAAAATTATTTCAAAACATAATTTACGAACGAAATGAATTAGACTTTGTCAGTGCGGGAACTATAACCTACACCCCTTGCATTATTAACCCACAGCCTTAACTACAACACCAACTTCACTTACGTCCTGACTATTTAATTTTATAGCAAATACCTCGAAGTAGCTACAAAATATTAAGGAAGTTATTTGATTGAGAATATATTTATTAAATTTTAATAGTTCTGTGTAGCTAATAAAATTTTACAATTAATTAGTAATACGGTCACATTTTATTGAAATTGTTTTATTGTGAGTGTTTGAGTGTTTTCAAGTGTTTTAGGTAGTTCAAACTTGCAATACATTAATTTTTGCACGCAACTAAACTTCACATCACCCATAGTTTCTGCTTAAACATCTATATACGGTTTTACGTTGTCGAGTGTCCACCATTTTGCTTAAGCTCGTGTATAGGGATCAGTATAGTACAGACATTTTTTTAAGTTATGTTACAAACACGGCCCTTGCAGTTTTACAAGAGAAATCTTTGTACTGTTACAAGCATTTGGTAAGATTACAAACAATTTGTCAGTAAAAATTACAAATATTTTTTTACGTGTGCAGCGCAGGGGTCGTCGAATGTCGTGAAACGATTATATAAACTGTTTTCGACGGGAAGGATGTCCTAGAAACAACACGCCATATCTACGGCTTGACGCGCTCGAGTACTTTCGGACATCCTGCTTCTTGAGCAAGACGGTGGGACGTAAGTCTCGTTGCTGTTGAGCCGAGCCACAGATAACGTGAGTGTACAGAAATGAAACAGCTGTCGCCAGCAGCACGGCGCGGCCTCATCAACCAGTCAACATCTCGAGGCGAACTTACCAGACAACCCGATTACTAGGGTATCTGTAGCAGAACTCTGTGCAGCCAATAAAAGACAAAAATCCCCCACAGCAGCCAATAAAGAGCCGAAAATGCGAGGAGCAGCAATGCCAGTGACAGGCTAGCACAAGTACTCGACATCTTGTCTATAGTCTATTCGCGGTTTCTTCGCGCTTTTTTTTTTAAGTTAAACCTTTGAAAAATTACCCCGTAATGATGCGTTTCCTAAATATGAAATGCAAAATAAGCAGTTTACACTTCTGTTAACCGAACGTAAAAGTGCCTTAATTTTTGTTGAATTTGACTTTTACTTATATTTAATATATAAATTATAATATGTATATTAATAAGTAAAGATAGGGAGAAAATACGCGTGTTGGTAATGCCAGGTAAGAAATAGTTCTCATGCAAAATATTATTACACTGAGTGCGCACGAATTCGCTGCGTCGTCCCTTCGGTGTAATATTCTGGAAGTAGAACTTTAGCAGAGGGCTTCAGGAAAGTTGGAAGCAACAGTTAATCTACTATAGTCGCTACGTTCATACTTGCAGTTTATTTTTGTTTGATAGCCATACGTCTTTGTGAGAAGACACGCTCTTACATGATTGGGCCAATCATATTTACGTTGCTCCGGTATTGAACATCCGTGTTTCGCGGACAGGCCATAGACTAAAGATGAGGTAGACCGATCTCGCTGGCTGCGCACAACCAATCTCCGTGCCCCAACATTGAACTGCAACACTGCCAACACGTCTAGCGAAAACGGCATGGTTTGGATTTTAGGTTAGAAAACTGATTTGTAAACAAATTCTTTTGAATGTATGTATACTTAATGTAACGAATGTCTAATGCAGTTTGATTAAATTCAAATTTATAAAAGTATTTTATTCGTATAATAATGCTTGTAATTTCAAAATTAAGATATAAACAAACTACTTTCATTGCTGTTGACCATGTGACTTTGACGGTTGTGTAGGATTGGGGTAGGTCAATGTCGGGTACATGCGCAGAAGACGAATAAGCGGTCTACCTAATATTTTGTTTATGGGACAAACAGCTAAGACGAGTAACGACTATAATCACCGCTCTAAATCTGAATCAGTGATTTCAATCATTAGAATTATTTCACTGAACCTTAAGTTAACGAGCTGCTACCTACTACAGAGGAATGCACCGAAGTTTTACCGCCAGGCAAGTCAGTGCAGTTCGCCGGGAATCGGAATTATTTCATCAATGGTTACCCGCAACTAAAATGATCGGTAGTTTTTATTGACTCAACTGGAGCAGTTTAAACTGATCTACGGTGAAATTCGCTGATTTGTTACAGTTTCAACTGTTTCGACTTTAGAGTGATACAATGACGGAAGTGGATCTGAGCTCAAGTGGTCTGCAGTGCAACTTGCCGCAAAGAACAGGTGACTCTGCACTGTCATCGAGCGCATTACCAACATCACGACGGTGTTTCACTCCGGAGGGGGGGGGGAGAAGGGGAATTCAGATCGGTAATCGATCTGCTGGCAAATCGCTGCTTCTCCGCCCAACGGTTGATTTACGTTTCTTTGCCGCTAGGTGGTAATTTTTTTCTACGAACGCTTTCATTTCAGTGTGAAAGACATAATTAGCTCGCGGTTGTCTCAAGCTCCTCCGCCATATTGGCAGTTTGTATCGCTGCGTACAGTTCTGCCGCAGCCACAAGCAACGAGTTTGGATGCGGGTTTAGATTCGTTTATTTAGTAAGCAAGCCATTCTCTGATTGGTCTACTGACATTGAATTATAACAACTGTTGTCCGCGAAAATATTTACACGCAGGATATCATTAAATATAATACGTGCACACCTGCAACTTTCCTTTCGTTATTGGCCATGTGAAGTTAAGAAACATCAGCACAAAATTTGGTGGTTTTAAAAAAATGCACTGAGTGTGCCGAGTAATTTTCATTACCATTTATATGTTAACGGAACACTAATGTACTACATAATGTAAGGCTCATTTCTCAGTTCATTAACTACAATAGAGCGAGAAAGGAATTTGACAATATTTCCAGTGAGAAGTTATTGAAGCCCTAAACGCGGTCCTACCTCGCGTATACTGCGCGGAAGTAATTTTGAGCAACGATAAGTCATTACCGACACAATCCTCCCGTTCCAGCAGGGCATAAATGCTTGGCGATGACTGAACAAAGCGCTGCATGGCACGTCTGACCAACAAGGCTGCTGGCGGTAGTACATTATGAAACTCCTTCCTTAATGTAGCGTGTATGAGTTTTCCAGTGATATGACTTCGGAGACCACACGTTCAGTCGTGTATTATCAAAAAAAGGGGGGAGGGGGACCTTCCCTACATTTGATAAATGGCGCCAGAATGAGTGTTAGCTAATGGACATACCCAAACTGGGTTTTTTCGCCAAGATGCATTGATATATTGTCTACAACCTCCGATGAATTGTAATAGCATATTTCTGATAACTTATAGGTCCTATACATATTTGCTTCTGGGTTACATACTTTCGCGCCATAATGAAATTTATAAGAAGGGCTCCCACCCTCATACATTCGGAAACATTTCACCGATGTGTTTGGCCACACGAATGTCACGTTATAAAAGTGTTCTTGCGTCAAAATTTTTTTTCTGTGATTTAATATTATTTGATAGTTTTCTGAATCCATATCAGTGTAGATTTGATAAAAAACGTCCAATGCAAAAAATTGTTTAATATCTATGTATCACTCACTCTGGACGGCTAGTGGAACAGATGATTTTATAGCCCATTGATTCACACCAGCGAAGCAGTGCTAAAAAGAGAGGCGGAGTTGCGAAAAAAGAAACGTTTCCCTTCCCGCGCTGCGTGAAGGTTGGCAACAGCGTGGCGGGCGGGGACGACGCGAAAGGCAGCGCGGGCGGGCGGGCGACGGAAGCGGACAAAAGAGAAACGACGCGGCGCGACGCAATATGGCGACGCACGTCGCGCGCAGGAAGTCGTCAACCCGCGGCACGCTTCCGGCGCGGGCGCGCGACACTTGGGCTCACATCGCGCAATGGCTATCCGTCGCCTTTCGCGGCACGTACTACTCGGCCAAATGATCATCGAATGATGAGAAAGAGGGGGGGGGGGGCGAGCGCTAGCGTGGTTACCGAGAGGGGACGATGAACTCCGAGTAGGGGAAATACGGTCGTTAGCTGTCTACGCAAGCGCGTTTACATCTGTCCAGGGCTGTGCGCGCTGGAGCTGTCACCGTGGTTCGAAGAGGTGATGAAGGGTGGGGGTGGGGGTAAAAATTTTCCCATGAAACTTCAAGAAATAAAACAAAAGTAAACAGCATTAAGGGACCACGGTGGCTGAGCCTCCCACCAAGGCGAACCGGGTTCAATCTTCGGCCGGGTCACCAGATTTTCGCAACTGGAAATCGTGCTGGACGATGCCGTTGGTAGGCGTTTTTTTTGGGGGGGGGGGGATCTCCCGTTTCCCCTGCCCCTTCATTCCGGCGCCGTTCCATATCCACTTCAATCATCCTCATCGGCTCTCAAGACCTCGCTGTTAAAGAGCCGCCCAAATCTCTTCACTCACTAAACAGCATTAAAAAAAAATTTTTTAACAAACTGTACCAATATCAGTTTTAACTATCCTCTATAGGGTGATTGTATTTAGCTGTCCCTTGAATATTCATATAACTGAGCTAACTATTCAATGTGAAATTGAAGGCATGGTTGATGTAGCTTTGCCCCTATCAGATAAAACCTCCCATTTTGAAATCCTGTGCATGGGCCTGCACCTGCCTGCACAGAAATGCCAAACACAAATCTGCGAATCAGCCTCAGCATACACAGAAAGGTTGACGCTGTGTCAGGAATTTATGGTCACTGCTACACTGGCCACCTGCAGCCGAGTGTTTTCACCCTTTCCCTATTGATGACGGGTCGGAGAAAGAGGGAATGTTGGGGGACATTTAGTTTACTAATGTTAAGAGATTACTTAGCATCATCCTCCAGTCAATGGTGTCACTAAATTAGGAAATGTCATAACCTATTACAAGTATGATATTTTAAAAATTTAAAAGATTGATTGTTGGTTGGTAAAAAGTTGTCAAACAAGCTGTTGGTAATAGATGTGCATTTTTCTGTTGGGCAAACATTTTTTGATGTAAAAGTATGAAACTTTTTTTGAATGAAAGCAACGTTTCTTACTTGCATTTTATACAATATGAAGGTTTTTCGTAACTTGAGATATTTTTCTTTAAAATGTGTTCAGTTGTTACTCGTGTAAATGTCGGGAATACAACGGTTGGTATTTGGTACTAATTTTTATGTCGGGGCTAACGTTATGTAACCAACATTATGCCAACAATGGCAATTGTCATGCCTATATATTTATGATGAAATAAAACAATAATTTCGCATGAATCTTACAATTCTTTTAAAGCAATGTCTTAACACACAAACTATGCCATATTTAAAATTTACTTTTTTTGGTCATGTGCTGGTTACTTGTTGGACAACATATTATCGAAATTTGGTATGTAAAGTTCTGTTGTGCCACATTTGTTATTAATTTTATATATGTTTGTTTAAAAGCTGTGTTTTGAACACGCAAGTAGTTTTATTTAAAATTGGTTTCGTTAGACATTTTTGGTTTTAGGTTGGAAAACATGCTTTTTTGCCTTTGGTATGTAAATTTTTGTTGGGTCAACACTGTGAAACGAATATTGTGCCAACAATGGTAATTACCATGTTTCTAATGAAATAAAAACAATTTTGTATTTTTGTTTAAACGATATGTTTATTAACAACCAAACAATGTTTCATTTAAAATTGACTTTGTTGCTGATGTGTTGGTTACTTGTTGTAAAACATGTTGCCGACATTTGGTATGTAAAGCTTTATTGGGCCAACATTGTACATACAATCAACATAAATTCACTTATAGAAAATAATATTTTAAAAACTTAATTTTCACAGCATATGAAGACTTACGAAGTTTAAAATTTCTTTGGACTGTGGTTTGTTTCTCGTGTATTGAGACATGGTTGTGAACACGGTAGTTGGTAACGAGAAATTTTTATTACGTTGAGACAACATTGCATTACAGGCACTATGCCAACATAGGATAGTTAATATTTCCTTAATTAAAACACTTGTAATGCATTTTGTTTGCGTAATGTTTTAAGTAATTAGCAAAGGGAATCTTTAAAATTAAGCTTTATGTTGTTGGTTGTGTATTGGGTTTATTAGATGGAAAAATACCCTTGCAACTGGTAGGTTTTAAATTCAGTTTCAAAGCAGTAAAATCTGATTGAAATACACAAACCAATTATAACACAGTATATTCGACTGCAGTAATATGTGTGATTATTGCACTAAATAGGTACTCTTAGAAGTCACAGAAATGTGGTGGATAACGCACAGTAGAGACATGAAAAAATAACAAATGCGATAAAGCGAAAAAAATAACGCGAATTTTCACATATGAAAGGAAAAATTGCGATTTTTGAGAATTTCAGCTATAATTCACGAATTGTACAAAATCCTATAGTATTTTCGCGAATTATTATTGTTCTATGCCACATAGTTGCTTCTTAAGACGTATTTTATGTGTTGTTGGATATTCGAAGACGAATGCATGCATAAGTTGGCCAGTACATTTCTTCGATTTATCATAAACGGAAACATATTTACTTTCAATCACGTGTATTTACGATGATCGCAATTGATGATGCGTCACTTTGGGTGAAAATTCTACTGCACAGCCCTGCAAAATTTATTTGTTCATTAAGAAAACACGCCATTGTAGTGTTCACGTCCACCAAGCACCATGTTATCTATGGAATTCACGCTACATTTACGTTCGTAGTATCGTCACGTTTTAACCAACAATTCTTTATTTTTTACAAAACGAGCAGCACGGCGGTGAAAAATGTGTTCATATGTATTTACTTATGTAGAGTATATTTGTAAATCAATTTATCACGTATTTTAAAGTTGTATTCGTCCAGTTAACGGGATTTTTATCATACTCATTATCTGTAAATATATGATGTAAAAATGACACGTTTTGAAGAAACGAAAGTTTTGCCAGCGCGTGCCTAACGGAAAAAATCTGTTGTTGAAAGTTTCTATGGTTCAAAAACGTACAGGCAGATTTTTTTAAATTTATTTTTATCTTCGTACAAGGCACTTTTATTATTACTTTTTAACAGTGCTTGTATATTTGTGTATAAATGGCTTACATTATTCTTTTCATGAATCATATACCCTTGGCAGTGCATTGCGAGCGTTTGTTGTTCCAGGGGTGAGGCAGAATACAAAATCATAAGTAAAATCTGGAATTATTTTCAATGTTGTCTGTTGATAGAGGAAACTAGCGGTTCTGCCTTAAAACCTTAACTGTTTATTTCTCTGGTAGTGAGGAATTTTTTCAAGGAAATAACAATTGATAAAAAAAACACCGCTTCATTGCCAATTTCATGTTTTACGAATAAAAGGACATTTCTCAAATTAGGTATGTCTGTATACAGAGCACATGAAGAAGTTGAGCAATTCTAATCCAGAAACATGCATTCTTTTAGCAAGAAAATAACAGCTGTTTTTGACAAAAATAACACCTTTTTTTTAAAAAAAAAAAAAAAAAAAACATATTTTTGAAAAAAAAAATAAAACCTACTTTTTCAGGTCTCTAACACACAGGTATGGTAATCTAAAAGGCGCAAGTTCGAATCCAACATTTTCAGACATTTTTAGATTATAATGTGAAGGGAATAGTGATGGAATACTAATAGTATTAACACAACCTTTTTTTTCTTCTTTTTTTTTCAGTTAGCGGGTAAAATTTATTTAAAACGCTGATAACCAAAGTTGGCAGAAAGCATTTAATTTTTAACATTGAAACATTTTGTGTCAGTATTGACCTAAAATGAGAAGAAAAAATAAGCTGAAGAATCATTTCATGTGATGTATGAGGAAAGTAAGAAAATTATACACATGCCCATCAGCACAGTGAAGAGCATGTTGCATGAAACTATAACGTATCATAACAAAGCAAGAAGTGGTCTCCTGTCTAAACTAAATCAAAAAGAAAAACGTGACATAGTGAGAAAAGTTAAAGTACACGCGAAACTGAGAGATTAAAAAATTATAGCTGAGTTTAACGAATTAGGAAAGCACGTCGCAGAACAAACGATACGTAACGTGCTTCATGAAGCACATTGGCCGAACAGCCGGGAGAAGAAACCCTATGCCGAACAGACGAAAGCGACTTGCCTATGCTAGGGAACGACATATATGAATACCGATGATTGGTTGCGTAAGACTGGGAACGTGGCCTTGTGTCTGATTGGCTACTGCATGCTGTGGGAGGCTCTCTAGTGGCTGGGCTGCCGGCAGGCAAGTGGGACACCAAGCGCTGATAACGGCTGTTCACGACAAAGTGAGCACTTTTTAAATCAACCATAGGAAAAAGTCACTGCCCCTACCTGTATATATTTTAACGGACGCAATGAGTGACATGTGTCCAGTAAAGATGGTAATGATGGAGGAGAAAGTAGTATTAACATCGAACAAAAAGTCTTAGGTTACCATTTGTGATAACTGAAATAATTTCTCTCGCTTCCTGTATTTTTTAATCCATTAAAGTGTAAAAATGAGCATATTTGTAAAATATTTACTTTTCCAATAGTTTCACTTGACCGACGCATGAATAAAGCGATGAGGCTCGTGGCAATGTAAATTTTACATAAGGCGGAAGAACACACAACGTGAACAGCCTATAGACGAACGGCATTCAGAATTGCAGCTGGCCAGTGAAGCCATACTCTACTGGCGTGTAGGCCTACATGCTGGAGTTCGTGGTGCGGACAGCTTTTTCTCCACATCTGTAAAGGCCGTTCACGATCAAGTGAGCACTTTAGAAATGAACCTTAGAAAAAAACTCACAGCCCCTGCCTGCATGCATCCATGGCAATGTTAATTTTACATAACGCGGGGGAATACACAACGCGTATACAAGTAGATCTTAAGCAGGGCTTTCAAAAATGCTCATTTTACCGGGAACAGCTTGTATCATCGAGTACCCTGTGGCACACACTGTTGCCAAGACGAACACTTGTTTAACGTCATAAGCGACGTGCCTTAAAATTAGGGATAGGAAAATTTCGCGAGTTCAATGACCTGTAGGCTAGACTCAGTCCTCTGAAAATTGAAGCCCCACCTGTATGTTCATTGGCTGTTACCTCACACGTAGCAGTTATGGGATTCGCAAGGTGTTTCCCTGAAAGTCTACTATTGGCTCATGGGCGTCCAGCGCGGGTCTAATAAACTGTGATCCAATTGTGAAGGTGACTCCACTGTATATGAGTTTGACGTCTATCTTGTCCCGAAATGAATTCGCGAAATTTTCCTATCGCTACTTACAATGTTCGTGTTCTGATTCTAAGCCAAGGAACATATCTGCATGCGTTTATGTTATTTTAGAAGGTGACTTACAAACGGCCTCATAACAGCCCATATGGACAGCTACTTCTTCGTTTCGCATTGTGTATTTACAATGACGGAATGGGACTGTAGCCAGACGAATGCATTTTTGCGACACACACATATTAACCCGAGTGAGTCGCCTGCGCCCGCACACAGTACTACCCATCTAACATAACATCGATCGTTACAGAACACCACGTGCGAGTTGAATCGTTGTCGTCAGTACAGTAAGCGGTAAACGGATGGTGTTACGTCAGCAATACGTTGCGAAGCGGTCACGTTTCAAAGAATGCTCATCCGTTTATTGTGTTGAAACAGATGATTGCGGTGTTTACCGAATACGTTGGTACGTGACGATTGCGTCCTTAGTAACACACATCTACCTCGCTTCGAGCCATTGTGTTTCTTCATGTGTCGTAAAAGTAAGTCACCGCTTACTGCACTGGCGAAAAGAAATCAACGCGCACGTACTGTTTTTTAGCGATTCTCTATGTTCGCGCCGGTGATTGGTGCAAGCTGACAACGGCGTCGAGTGTTCAGCTAACAGACGAGGCGGAGTACGCAGACGGCACGGGACTCGGGCTACAAAAGAGACAATAATTTATAGTGGAGGAGATGTTTTGTAGATGGGTAGTATTGTATTCGAAGCAACCCGAACACATACTACCCATCTACAAAACATCTCCTCCACTATAAATTATTGTGTTTTTAATAATATGTCGAAATTCAAACCGCAGTATCTATGGACTAATATAAACAAAAAATTCTAGTAACAAAATTTTCAGAAAGGTCATTTAATATTTTTAAATTTTTAATTGAATTTAGAAAAACAGAGCCGGGAGTCCGCAACTTCACATACCTGCACGCGCAACAAGTTGCATAATTACGAAGGCGAACGGAACTGGTGAGTCATGTGGCGATCGCCTGTACATAGGCCACCATGATAATACGAGCAGTCCCTACATCGCAAATACTGCTGCTGTCTGTTGTGTGTCGGAAATAAAATGCGATCACTTGTGGCAGCCTTTACCACTCACTGTTTACGGCGACCTGTGTGCACGCGCTCTCCGCATATGACGCGCAAGTTCCGTTCGCCTTCGTCATATGCTACTTGTTCTGTACGCAGGGAATTGAAGTTGCGGACTCACTGCGTTGTTTTGCCTAACTCAACTTAAATTTAAAAATACTAGATGACCTTTCCAAAAATTGTGTTACAAAGAGTTATTGCTGCTATCGTGCCATAGATGCTGCGGCTTGAATTCAGACATTTTATTGTGTGTGTGTGTGTGTGTGTGTGTACAAATAAAATTCGACACTTCGTAGGAAACATTCTTAAACAGCATTTTAGCAAGTGCAAGTTAAAAAACCGGTTGGCAAACACATGCCAGTTATAATACATTAAGATATTTGTTTTGTTCGAAAGTTATTTGCAGAAAGAAAACGTGTTTCTGGTCTAAAGAGCTAACATGCAGCCATTAAAATTTTGGCAGTGCTAGGATGTTTGTAAAAAAGGTAGGTGTGTGTGTGTGTGTGTGTGTGTGTGTGTGTGTGTGTGTGTTATATATATAATATATATATATATATATATATATAAAACTTAACCAATACTATAGTAGATACAAAAACTCTTTCCAAGAATGTATGGTGGCGAAAGTAAACATTATTTATGAAACTAATATTTCGGTTCTGTACTTTTTTACCGAAAGATGTACAATACTTTATTGCGTATCTACAAGCAAACAAAAAATCCACATTTTTATGTTTTAATCCCTATTCTAAAGAAATCATTGCTCTTTGAAACCTCCATACTGACAAATAACTGACCGCCTGACACTTATATCTAATGGTAACTTCACAATTTCAGAAAATTATCTAAAATTGCAGTATAAAAAATTACGTGAATGATTATTCGTGTCACACTTTTGTAAAACGTTTTGTGAAGAACAGTACTATAAGCTCGATGTTGCGTTCTGCATACAAGACTGAAATAAGGATTCAGAAATATTATACCTACTGCAACATAAACTTCAGTACATACCGCGACATTAATTCTTATTTCTCCGCACACACCGCACGTTTTCAAATGTGATTATTGTTTCAAATACGAGGTGAAAACGTGCTACATAAGAAACAAGTTAATTTCAGTAAACAAGTTATTCAAAAAAACAAATGTGAACGTCTATGTAGAAATTTCATTGCGTCCTATACATACACACACACGTATATGTATATATATATATATATATATATGTATATATATATATATATATATATATATATATATATATATATATATACGTATATGTATATATATATATATATATAAATGATCATTCCAAATTTCTGCCTATTAGCATAAAAACAATCGCTCCACATTTAATATCATTACTAAATAATTAATTCATTTCGTAAGTCATTTTGTGCATATATGTCTATAGGAGTATTTACTCTTAAAATTACGTTCAATTTTGAGAACATCACAAAATAAGCAATATTCCGTCTTTTTGTTATGATAGGAATATAACATCAACATTAACAAATAAGTTCATTTATATAGTGGTTTGTTTGTGGGCTAAAAAATTGGGCCTGCATTTTACACCTTACCATAATGCTAAATATCACCGGCCGAATGGAGGGTATACACGTTTTAATTTTTCCTTTTGTCCATTCTGTCACCACACTTATACCGTTTTATTCTTATAGATTGAATCTCCTGTTATATGTAGCAGGTATATCGCAACAAGACTATGGCACTACAAATAAAGCTAATGAAATTTTAAGAAACAGTATTTATTAACAAATAACGGTAAGTCGATCCGGCCAACATAACAGGTTTAGCAGTAGTTGAATAAAGCAGGCTCATTCTTCTGTACAAATTTTTCACCGGAGACTCTAAAAAAAAAAAAGTTTTATTTTCCTTCTTCATACTTAGAAATGTATACTTTAGATGGGCCTACATAAGTATTCCTTGACTTCTGTTATCTCAAGTATAAAGAGTTTAGAATTTTCATCCTTGACACTTGCCTGAAGGAAAGAAGATTTTAGAAATATAAGTTAATTTGTACATCTTTGCTACAACTGACGATAACTGCGTGTGAACCTATTCCGATGTCAGCAGCGCATACGGACACATTGTGTCAGATCGACTGCTTTGAATTCTTCTTGTAACAAGTGTCTAAATACCATTGAAGAAAATATAAAAATAAAACGATAGGTTCGGAGTTCACACACACAGAAAAAAAAAGTATAATGTTGTTACAAAAAAATTACTGTTGAGCCATAAATTTGAACTTTTATGCTGTATTAACATTAATGATGTCACGACGTTAATAATGTTAACAATTTGCAAAGTCTTGTATTACTATAAATCAAATATATGTACTGTTGAAATGTTAATGTTAACAAAGTTTCTAAGCAATGTTGCCGCGACCAAATGTTGTACTACGCTAAATGTAAAAGGAAAAACAAAATATTTGTGTTACTGCGACATTAACGTAACGTCCAACCAACATCAGTTTTCACCAACTCCATTGCAAAATGGCGGATAGTAGCAAACAGAGACAACCTCGTTAAATAAAACCACTATTTTTAAAATTTTAAAGCACAGTTTTCAAACCTTGCAAACATGCATATATTTCTATAGCATAAAGTATTTCCACGTAATGAAAGAGTAGTGTACTGTAGTTTTTCGTTATGTTTTGTAGAATACCAACAGTATGAAACGTAGTCACACATATTCAAATAGGACACTGGATTTCGTAAAGTGGTGATCGTCGTGCATACAAGGCGCAGGTTCGTTTCTCTCCTTCTATCATGTTGTTTTCTTCATGGGTAATGTTTCTTTTTTTTTTTTTTGTGACCAAATAATTGTAGTTTAATTATTTTACATCATATTGTTGTTTTAAAGCAAAGTAAATACAAGAAAATGTTTAACGTAAAATTTGTTTTGCTGCAACATAAACACCAACTTAATGTTCACAGTACAGTAAGAAGGTAACCATATGGAACACACATATGTTTATAGATTTGAAAGTTTTAAATATTGTGTTATCATTTTTTCGGCACTATTGAGCCGTAGTTAATTAATGCTCAAAGTTTATAATTACAGTGAATTAAATACTTTTTTATTTACAATCTTTACAATCTTAACTTACGGTTTGCATCATTGAATGATTGTAATTGTAAACTAGGGGCAGTTAACCCACGACTTGTGAAACATGTGATTGCTTAGTGTTCAATTACTCTTCGCTTCAGTTGCAGACACATACAAGTTTCGGAAGTGTCAATATATACGATCTGTCACACAGGGAACCAAAATTTATAACCAACTGACAGAACTCTAACACTATTTGTTGGCTTTAGTTAGACTTGATTTTTTATCGTTTCGAGATTACCTTCAATTATTTCCCTTGAGTATATTTGCCGCCTTCTTCTGCTGTTTGGAGAGTGCAGCAATGATTCAACCGCATTAAAAATAGCCGCACAACGACCTACACTTTCCCTTTTACAGGGCAATAACAAAAATTTCAGCGAAACTATGTAAATAAAGGCACATTTATAAGATTTTCAACATTGTTTACGTCTTGCAGCAGTGTTTATATCACACCTAAAAAAATTACGCAGATATACCAAACTACCGCCTTTAACACCGCCTCCTTTACACTCATAGACTCCAGATACTTTCTTTGCAGAAGCGCTGAGAAAACTGCTTAATAAACACAAAATTATCGTAATTAATTAAATGATAATTAAATTTTCATTGCATCACTACAATACCTCACAGTTGCTGTAAATACCAAAAAAGATAACTACTTGGCTGAAGTTTTCCCATTGGTCAGAATATATATAATCGGTAGCCATTTTCATTCACAACCCCAAGCGGAGTGGACAGAGGAGAAAAAAAAAGTTCGTAAAAATGACGAACTCGTAGAACTGACATAGACAGAGCCAATGGTACCTGACCGCTGATGATTGAAGTGTGTATTCCTCTTTGTGTACGCGACACGAGGGAAGCAGCATTGACGTAATGACTTATATCAATTAGTGATATTTTAAGTTGTGTTGCGTGTGTAAGGCCTTCGGCGGAAAGAACTTTCAAGAGACAGAAGAATACGGCGGAAAGAACTCGCGAGAAAAGAAGAATAGACAAGATTTTATTCATATGATTTCAATATTCCAGTCGGAAAGAAACTTACGTTTTTATTTGTTTGATCCAAATCATATTAATTACATGTCACAGAGTACGTACGTAAGAACACAGAGCCGAAATGGCGTAGGGTTTTTGTTTATGTGGGCGCACCCATTTTCTGATTGGCTACGGTAGGCTCTGGGAATAGGTCTTGTGTCTGATGGCTACTGGCATAGAACTAAATATGCAAAGAAGGAAAGAAAAGTGATGAGTAAGAAATGTTAAACTTGACCAAATCTTAAACTAACTTAAAATTATAAACAAGATAAAATTATAAATAAACATAAAATAAATAAATTACAAATAGTGAATTATAATAGAATTGTAAAAAAAATCCATTATGAATGTTTAATTCGAAAAATTTTCCCAGTACTATTCTATATATTCATATCTCCTGGCAATTCCCCCGGGACTATTACCCAAAAATAAAAATGCAACGGAATGAAGTCCCAATCATGGTTTCTTACTGTGGGAGCAGACAATTATAGCTATAGCTAGAGATTTTTCGCGAAAAAAGTGTTAAGTACACGGTAGATTTCAATACTATAATCAACCAACATCAGTTTGTCTGTTGCCATTGGTCGTTGTCTGCTTGAGAAGGTGTTTTCATATTTGACTAGGCCACTAAAAATTCGGCGACATCGGCACGGTTCCTACGTGATTCGTGTGCAGACTGCTAACATGTGTCAAGAAGTAATTCAGCCAATCAAAATAGGTAAACGACCGTACAGTGTTTTGAAATATAACTTGTCTTGAAATCTTTTCGCGAAATTTCAAAACCCCTAATTTATAGCAGTTTTTATCTGCTTGGAAACACAAAGAATGCGATGTATAACCTTACTGGTCATTGAATTCGCAAATATGTGTAGTCTTTATCAACGAGTGGTGATGGTGCCGAGAAGACTAACACCTACCGGACTCTCTTCGACGTTAAGAGCCGCCCAAATCTCTTCAAAACTGTAAGATTTGGCTGGTGTAACCAAAGATCTGTTGGGTTACACGTGCATTAAAAAAAGTGTTACAAGTTCGACCGAGTTTCGAACCTAGATCACCTGCGGCCGAGCGCTACGCCTTAGTAATGTGACAACATCAGAACGGCGGAAAGCTTTCAGATGGATACACTGCAAATATTGGCCAACGTGTGCAAACAAATATCTCAAGTTTTACAGCTTTACCTGTCAGTTTCTAGTTGCATTGTTTTGTTCGTGTGTTTATACGATTGTTAAACATCAATAGATGCACTAACAAACACGGTTACTATCCTAATTGTCACGGAAAATACAAACAAAATCTATATCTGTATTTTTTAACGAAGGCAGTCAAATGAGTGGCCAAACAAATATATACAGTTAATTCAACAAAATATTTAGTCGACAATCTAATTTTTTTTGGCCCAACACGGAGATTTTGTTTCTTTTCAAATTTTGTTTGCTCCACAGTACATTTTTTTTAGGGCAAGTAAATATATATTTGGCCCTATACAAACAAATATTTTGCTCGATTTTCTCTCAGTGTATGGCGACTATACTATGTTCACGGTTACTTCCAACTTTTCTGAAGCGCTGCTTCAAGTTCTACTTTCAGGGTATTCCTCCGCCTCATGCCTAACCAAGTCTAGATAAATACACCAAAGAAACTACGCACCGCATTCGTGCGTACTGAGTGTTGAGAGATTTGGGCGGCTCTTAACAACGAGATCTTAAGAGCCGATGAGGGTGTAATGAGGTGAGAATGGAGCACCGCCACAACGATGCAAGGGCGAGTAAACGGCAGATCCTCCATAAAACACATTGACCAACGGCATCGTCCGGCACGATTTCCAACATGCAAAAATTTTGGGGCCGACCTTTCCGGGAACCGAACCCGGATCTACTTGATGGGAGGCGAGTAATCTAGCCACTACCACCACCGCGGTACCTTGTAACCGTGGTGGAACGTAGTGAGAAAAAAAAGGGGGGGAGGAGGCGTAGAGGTGAGGGGTACTTTTCCTGCTGCAAAAGAGAAGAAATAGTGAAACTACGAAAATTACAAAACTAATGCACTTGCAAAATATACTCTACCCTACATTAATCTAGTCTGAGTGAGTGTTTCTTGTGTGAAAATAAACTCAACCAATAACATTTTTTATTAAAAAATAATTTTGCATTTGTCTGACTGAAAATTTAGCTACGTTCATGGATGTCATATTTTATTCATACCATGTAATATATTATTATTCTACCTATGTGGCCATTGAAATGGTATAGTTAAACATTAAAACACAAGACTACACAAGAACACGCAATAAAAAATATGTGTTTTAGATTTTTAATTTCAATAATTACAGGGGCTGGATGCATGTGGCATAAGTATGATCGTCTCAGCTAATACGTGAACAATACAATAGTTGTTCTTTTAAAATGTTTTATATTACGACTTTTACTTCAGACAGCTAGTTTTCCTTACATTCTACTCAAGAGTTTTTTTTTTTTAAGGGTCCGGACCTCTTGCACCATTCTGTTTGATAGGTGCCAAGTGACACGCCTCTTGGCCTTGATCAGAATGAAAAAAGGGGGGGGGGGCTGTATTTTTCTAACTACCCTATAACTAAGTGTTAAGTGGAAGCCCGGTGGGTAGGACGGGATCTTAATGCGTCTAAGGGCTAGCCCTTTGTGCCTACAAGGAAAGGAAATCATGCAAGAAGACATGCATCGCGGCAGAGAGGGATTGGGCAGCCATGGCGAGCGATTGGAGCCACGACTACCTCCCTAAGTGTACTTATAGCTAAGCTATCACTAGAAGGCCTAAGATGCTTGGGTACACGTCATATTTAGGAAACAACCAAACACGTTATGCATGGGGTGAACTTTCAAAGGTTTGATTCAAAAAGTGTGAATAAACAGCGAATAGACTATAATGAATGCCGAGCGCGTACTCAAGTTAACCACGTTTTTTTTTTTTGTGAACTGGTACTCCGTGCTACGTGTAAATTTCTCATATTTTTGTATATAATTTTGTTGCATAAGAAGCATTGTAAAATGAGAACGTGTTCTGTGTCTGCTTGTGAAGATCGTGAAAGTATTCGTTAAAGAATTCCGATATCCTACGACAAGACTTATACGTCTAGAAATAACAGGCAACAACAAGCTTTTGCCCTGGATAGAGAATTATAGGCAGATAGTCAAACAGGGGAAACCCCTATTATGGGGGGAAAAAAACTAAAATAATTACACATCTTCACGTAACACAGCAAAATTATAAATAAACCAGAGTATATGTTGGGGAGTCGTATCGATATCGTATAGTCATGATCGACTACACAAAAAATTCGACGGCAGTTTGAAACTCGCACTTTCTACCTGTCCGCTAAATGCCGCTTGTGCACTTGATTTCGTTTTTCATTGTGAGAGTGGCATTTCTGTATCACCTCCCGTTTCTGTGAGGGGAACGCTTAGATCAGCGGCGGAGTGTAGACGAGGTAGGAAACGAAAGTACCCCGATAAAACCCTCTCACCGGAATAGTGCCCGCCACATTTCCGATATACAAATCCTCACCTGAGTTCAAAAATCTAAGGCAGGAAACGGGGACGAGCTAACGAGTGAACTAATTGTGTCTCTTCTGTACCAAAGACGTACTCCCAAACACCAATCATAAATAGAAGTGACGACGGCTCCAAGATGGTATAGGCTATTCACGGTAAAATGAGCACTTTTGAAAGACCTGCTTCAGATCTACTTGTACGGACATTATGTATTCTTCCGCCTTATGTGAAATTAACATTGCTATGGGCCTCGCCACTTCATTCATGCGCCGGCCCAGTGAAAATGTGAAATTATAAGACAAGTAAACATTTTACAAACATGTTCATTTTTACACATTGATGCATTAAAAAACAGAAAGCGAAGGAAATAATTTTAACTATCACATATAGTCAGCTAACACTTTTTGTTCAATGTTAAGATATGAAACTACTTTCCATCCATCGTTACCAACTTTACTGTGCGCATGTCACTCAACGCGCCCGTTACAATATATGCAGGCAGGAGCAGTGACATTTTCCTAAGATTGATTTCGAAAATGCTCACTTTATCGTGAACAGCCTTTATCTGTACTCGCGTTGAGTCGAATGCGCTCGCCGCTTCAGAAGGAGATCTTGCGTGGTCGACAGAGGCGCGCATTCTGATATAAGCTATTCACGGTAAAGTAAGCAATTTTCAATGCCCTCTCATTTGGTTTAATAGTCGATAAACGTATTTCATTGTAGCCTTAGATGTTAACTTCAGAGTGCGGTGTATTATAGACATTTTATTTAAAACTTACATGACAATATTTATTTAAAAACGTGGTTAACACATTGAAGTCTGCACACATTTACTGGCACTTAAGACAAATTAGAAGTGAGTCGCTTATATCCACTTCTGCAAGAACACCGGTTCTGTTGGTTTCTGTGTTAGAACTCACCATCGTCATACTGGTCCATACCACACCGGACACTACCATGTACTTTACAGCGTTTATTATTGGCCGGCCATCAACCAATGGAGAGGTCTACAAAGTTTTAAAGGATAAAATATGGCTGAAAATACAAAGAAACTAGAACGTCAAAAGTGCTCACTTTACCGTGTACAGACTTTACTAGGAAGTCTAGTTGTCCGACTGAATTGCGTCACACTCATTACACAGCGTGCTGCCGGAAGCCTGGCTGCAAAACCGCAGCTTTACGCGATTATCCTCGTCCGACAACCTCAACTGTGCTAACGATGGCCTCCGCCCACATCGGGTTTACACAACCAGCTATTGTTTGCGGTGCGCTTGATTGCTGTAGTCATAAGAAGCTATTTATGTGCATCGCAGGTAAAGAGTACTGTTTGTGTGTTACAAAACTGAGCTTTTGAAATTTTTTTGTTGTATTTTTCACGCTTTTTTTTCCGGGGTGCAAAGCGCCATCTACTACGTGTAATACTATGCGCTTTATCCAGTAGGAAATGGCAGTGCGTGTGAACATAGTACACATACAAAGAGTACTCTTGTGAAGTTACCTATCTGTGACATAGCACCCTTTACCACCAATCCACACATTTGTGAGCCTGACAGAAGTATTTGTAACTCTGTTACAGCAAAAAAAAATTAAGAATCATTTTCGTGATTGGTTTGTGGACAACTATCACAGTATTGGTAATTAAAGGCTGTTCACGATAAAGTGAGCACTTTTGAAATCAACCTCACAAAAAAGTCACTGCTCCTACTTGCATATACTTTAACAGGTGCACTGAGTGACACGCGCTCAGTTAAGTTGGTTACGATGGACGGGAAGTAGTTCCATATTTCAACATCAAATAAAAAGTGTTAAGTAACCATTTGTGGTAACTTAAATTATTTATTTTGCTTTCTGTCTTTTTTTTAATGCACCTGAGTCCAAAAATGAGCAGATATATGGAATATTTATTTTCCTAATAATTTCACAGTTTCACTTGACCGACGCATTAATAAAGTGTTGAGGCCCGTTGCAATGTTAATTTTTCATTAGGCGATTGAATACACAAGGTGCATACAAGTAGATCTTAAGCAGGTCTTTCAAAAGTGCTCATTTTACTGTGAACAGCACATAAAGAAGTTAACATTTTACTGGTATGGCGTGGGTCAGATCGCACATATCATCTGTTGTCCCATTCATAGATTTCACGTTAAATACTGTTCATAATAAAATAAGAAAGACATTTTGGATATTTCATAACCATAGTGTTTCAGAAAATATATAAAAATATTACGGTAATTTCGACCCATGCCATACCAGTTACACAGTTAATTAATCGTTGTTAAATAATTTTGAAGTACACATGTTCACGATGCCTTCCTTAATCCGAACAGACAACATTTTATCATGCTATTAAACCCTGGCTGGTGATTTTTCAAATTTTAAAAAGCGCCAGTCAAATGTTGGCAACTTTGGTGTTATCTCGTGAGGTTCTCTTGCAGTTTCGGTGAGGCGTAACGTCATTAAAAAACATTCTAACATTTTTTTCTGTAAGGATTGGTTCCTTTGCATTATAACACACTTCTACACCAAAATACTTCTCGGATCTTACAAAATTGCTCACTTCATAGATATATCATGCATATCACAGAATTCCCTAACATTTAGTTAACTTGTTTGAAATTCCCTGACATTTCCCTGTTTTCCAGGTTTTCCACACCTGTGCAACCCTTAGACTATGTCGAACGTTCGTCTGTAGACAGACTGGCAGTGGTACTATAGAACTAATACAAACACGATTCGAGAATTTTTTTAAATCAAAATTTATAGTGATATTGCCTAAGCGTAGGTTTACGACGAAAAAGGGATTTGCTACCAGGGACAGGAAAATTTTGCAAATTCGTGTGCGAGACTTGTACCGCTTGTAGGTCTCTAGTGGCGTCTATTCCATAGACGTAAAGTAGGCAATACTTACACTACACATATTGGAAATGTTTGACCTTTATAGTTTTCGCCGTAACTTTTAACACATTTAATTCTGAGTTTCCCGTTTCCGATTCGAGAAAAAGAGTATTCGTAACTCGCGTACTGTACACGCATAGTGCTGCTATCTAACATTCATTTTCACAAACGGAAGCGACTAGCGATGAATCGAACTCACAAGCAACCACACGTCGCATACTCAACCGCGTTCCTTCGGTGGAGCAAGCATCGTTATGTATGCGTCTTCCAGTCCTACATTTTCCCTCGGAAAGTGGATGAAAGCGTTCTCGAAAACGGGAGTTTTCTTATAATCTATAATATCTCTCGAAATAATATTCAGTTTTATTATTATTACATCCATTTCTTTTCTGTTTTTATAATTAATGTTAGGTATTAGAAAATGGCAAATGTTGGAAGTTGCGTTTGTTAGTAGAAATAGCTTACCCTGCAAGAAAAAGCTCACTAAACGCCACTGCAGTTTTTATTATTCCGCAACTGGGTCATAGCTCATATGATACGCCCCTGATGACTTTGATCTAGCAATAAAAGCATACCAACACGACGACTTATTTATACACAACCCAGTCAAGAGTGAAATCGTCCTCTTCTTATGACTGCATCTAATTTAGAAATGATATTCGCAAGAAGACAAAAAATACTGCAGAGTTTACCCCCCTTTGGAGTCAAATAACGTGCGGATTTTCGTAGCCGCTCTTTGCCATATATCGGAAGAGAGGGTGAGTAAAGAGTGAAAAGATGCGGGCGTCTGTTGACATCGACCGTCTTCAGAGCCTATGAAAGTGTAAGCAAGGTATGTACGCCGGAATGTAAAGGGGTCCCCCCACCGAAAAATCCCCCCTTCCAGCGGCATCGTCCGGCACGATTCCTACATACGAACATCTGGGGGCGAACCCGCCGGGAATCGAACCCCATTCGTGGCGCGTAGTCTACTCGCGGTCCCTCCGAACAGAGGAGCTTTATTTAGAAGTTAAAGGCTGTTCACGATAAAGTCAGCACTTTTGAAATCAACCTTAGAAAAAAGTCACTGCCCAGGGCTTCCTGGAAATATTTTAACGGGTGTCCTGCGTGGCATGCACCCAGTGAAGTTGGTAACGATGGATGGGAAGAAGTTCCACATGTTAATTCGAATGAAAAGTGTTAGGTAATAATTTGTGACAACTTAAATTGCCTATTTCGCTTCCTGTTTTTTTATGCATTAAGTGTAAAAATGAGTAGATTTGTTAAATGTTTACTTTTCTAATAATTTCACAGTTTCACTTGCCCGACGTATGAATAAAGTGACGAGGCTCATGACAATGTTAATCTTACATAAGGCGGAAGAATACACAACGTGCATACAAGTATATCTTAAGCAGAGCTTACAAAAGTGCTCATTTTATCGTGAATATTATACTGTGAGGCTTTCCTACTGCAATTGCCAGTTTTTGAGCGGTACGTAGCATGAATCATGAGACGGGAGTTGGCAACACTGGCAGCGGCAGTGTATTGGCTCCACTAGGAAACAAAGAGCTAAAGGCAACGACATTGGCACGCGCCAGAAGCGCGAGCGTGACTGGCTGGAGCATCACGCTCGTATGACGAGACCACTCAGTGAGCAACAGCTTGAGAGATCCGCCGGTCACATGCACAACTCGCAATCTCTAGGGTTTCGCTAGGAATCGCGTGTATTCTCCCGCCTTATGCCAAATTAACATTGCCATGGGCCTCATCACTTTATTCGTACTTCGGTCAAGTAAAACTGTGAAATTATTAGGAAAGTAAATATTTTACAAATCTGCTAATTTTTACACATCGATGCATTAAGAATAACCAAAAAGCGAAGACATAATTTGAGTTATCAGAAATGGTGACCTAACATTTTTTTTCCGATGTTAAGATATTGGAACTACTTTCCATCCATCGCTACCAACTTTACTAGACGAATGTCACTCGGTGTGCCCATGTTCTTCAAATACGACTTTTTGTCAGAAAATATATAATTAAAAAAACTATATATCCCCCCCCCCCCCCCATTTTTTTTTTTTTTTTACTTTTGTCATATTTAGTGTATTCTTGGAAACAAAAATTCTTGAAAATGGTCAAATATCACATATTTAAAACTTGCTTATGCAGTTTCCTTGCGTCAAGGTAACAGTATAAAAATACGGGCGTAGTTTAATCTATGGACTTTAATCACGTGTAATAAAATCCTACTGTTATAAATCAAATTTGCACAGTACAGCGTTACGACGGAAACACTGCACGCCTTGCGCGTAGGAGCGATGAGGCGCTAGAAGTGCGTGTTAGTGTCGCCCGTATCGCTCACTAGCTTCTTGACCTTGAACGCGGGGAGTCCATCCCACTCTTAAAATTAATTCACTTAGGGACAAGGAGTTTTTTTTTTTTTAACGTTGATATCAATATTTCAGAAGTGCTATATCGCAAACATGCTATAAGTGGCATGGTAATGCACAGAATGATATAACGCGACGAGACTTCATGTCTAAGGACAATTTGACAGAGTGATCATGCGAGGTCAGCTCCGTAGCTCACTCTCAGTGTTAGACCGATTTTCTGCCAATAGTGCCATTAGAAACAGCGTGTGTAGTATTTGAAGTTGGAAAATGGTTAACAGAAGTAGTAGTTGTTTTGGAATATTTGTAGATACACTTCATCTTACCTCGTTTTAATGCAACTAGAATATGTTTTGGTTGAAAGTATTTTATTCGTAAATAAGTGTGTTTTTTTTTTTTTTTTTAATGTGTATGTACTCCTGGCGGGGAATGGACTCAGAACCTGTACCTGTTCGCCTCCTCTCGTCGTATATAACAGACTCCTAACCGACCGCGGCCCTTCAACGACCCTGTCGAGGTAAATGTGCGTTCCGCGTTCCGACGCTCTTTTATCCAAGTTTATAATTAAAATAATAATTTATTGCTCTTGCGCAACGAGGCATGTAGGGATCCTGACCTCACGTGTGAGGACCGGGGAGTGTTCGTATTACGTGAATGTGCCGGCATTTCCTTGGAATGCGGATGGGAAATTTCTTTTGGTGGAAGAGTCTCGAAGTTGGCAGGAACCAACCTCACGAGTTTTCACGTGCTTATAGGCTGTTCATGGTCAAATGAGCACTTTTGAAAGACCTGTATAAGATCTACTTGTATGCACGTTGTGTGTTCTTCCACCTTATGTAGAATTAACATTGCCATGGGCCTCATCACTTTATTCATGCGTCCGTCAAATGAAACTATGAAATTATTAGAAAAATAAACCTTTTTATAAATCTGCTAATTCTTACACACAGAGGCGCAAAAAAGGACAGAAAACGAAAAATATAATTTAAACTATCACAAATGATTACCTAGCACTTTTTATTCGACGTTAACATATGGAACTACTTGCTATTTATCATTACGAACTTTACCGGGCGCATGTCACTCAGTAAAATATATGCAGGCTGCGGCACTGACATTTTTCTAAGGTTGATTTCAAAAGTGCTCACTTTATCGTGAACCGCTTTTACCAGGGGCACTATTCTGTACATCAGCAGAGAATCGCTGAGAACGTCTTTACGAAAACAACATCGAAAACGACAACTATTCGTGAATGTCTTTATGTGAGCCATATCTTTATGAATGTCATTTTAAGGGTCACGAGGCAGCAGCACTCAACTCGTGACCAAGTTCATCCACCAAGTATCATGAATTGCATATTTTAAATGCATATAATATAAATCATTTTTCTGCAGAAGTATAATAAAACCTAATATTTATCCTCAGCAATTTACTATGTATTTTTCCTCTCTCGAGTTTGTTTGCTTGAAATCACCTTAATACAGCAACCCTTTTCATATACTCTAAATCGTAAATACACCTTACTGGCCTGTCTTTATATGAAGACATCCACCATGTACCAGAAATACAGCCGGGGTGACGTACATAGTTAAATATATCATTCGCCTCGTAAAGAGAGTTTCGCCATATTTGTCTACATTTAAAGACAGCAAAAGTTACAGAACAGGGCCCCAGGTATATTATCAAGTAAATAAAAATTCTCTTTTTTAAAAAGCTTCTCGGCCGATTATTTAGTACGTTAAAACGTCCTAAAAACACTTTGTTAAAGATTTTCGATGTTTAAAATATAAATGAGAAATATTACCCAATCAACGAATCTGAAATACTGTTCAGATGTTATTCTAATACAAATTCCGTTTGAAAGCGCATATTAAAGTACCATTGAAGTATTTGTTTATGAAGAAAGTTACGCCGTTAACACAGCACTTAATGACGGAGAAACTCAAGAAATCCGAAATAGTTTCGTGAAATACTAAAGCTTGCTAAGAATAAATAAATATATAGGAAAGCAGACAAGTGATTTGTAACACCCAACTACACTGTAAGGAAAATTTCTAGTAAACTTCTTAAACTGTACTGAAAGTCCATTCACTGTTACATCCAACTCTTTTTTGAAGCCCTGGTTAGGTTCTACTTCCAAGATATTATTCCGCCTCCTGCAAACAAAGCTTAACCAAGTATAGAAAATTACACCAGAGGAATTCGTGCACACTCATTAGCGTAACATTACGAATAATTACTATTTCTTACCAGGCATTACCAACCCACCTATTTCCTCCCTGTTTATTGGTAAAAATTATAAATGAAATATTACAATTTACAGATATAACATAAGTTAAAGAACAATCTAACCAAAAATCAGGCAGGCTACTTTCACATTAACTCAAGTATAGAACACTTGTAATATATGATATATTTAGGAAAAAATTAAACTCGTGTTACATTGGGTGTTATTTCAAAGGTTTTATTCTAAAAGTGTGGAGGAACCGCGAACAGAATATATGACAAAAAGTACCACATGCCAAGCCGCAAATACAGGAATTTTTAGCGTCGCTGTTATGCAAATTTGAAACATCACTACCCACTTGACTATTTCCTGTGCAAATGTAAGGACGCTACCATGGTTGTAAAGGCTGTTCACGATAAAGTCAGCACTTTAGAAAAATAACCTTAGAAAAAAGTCACTGCTCCTACTTGAATATATTGTAACAGCCGCATTGAATGACATTCGTCCAGTAAAGTTGGTAACGATGGAGGGAAAGTAGTTCCATATCTTAATGTCAAATAAAAAGTGTTAGGTAACCATAACCATTTGTATTAACTTAAATATTTGTTTCGCTTTCCGTTTATGCATCTAAGTGTAAAATTGAGCAGATTTGTAAAATGTTTACTTTCCTAATCATTTCACAGTTTCACTCGACCGACGCATTAATAAAGTGATGAAGCGCACGGAAATGTTAATTTTACATAAGGTGGTGGAATACACAACGTGCATACAAGTAGATCTCAAGCAGGGCTTTCAAAAGTGCTCATTTTACAGTGAACAGCCTATACGAGAAAAAAGTCCACCGCTCACGACACTCGCTGTTCTTCGTAGCATACGTATTCAATGATGTGGTAAATCTGCGAATAATTTCTTATAGTAAAAGATATCGCGTAATTTCCTTACGTAATAACTAAACTAGGTTGACCTAAGCAACCTGGGACAAGTTTTGCGAACTGCTGGAACTAGATAGTAGTTATACCACCAGAGGGTTAGTCTTGGAGGGGGAGGGGGTGAAGTATGATCAAATAAGATCATTCACAGTCTTTCGAGAGAGAAATTGTGTCCTTTAAGGATCGTTTCATTTCCAAAGGACTTTGGCCAACCAGGTAGCCTGACCTTACTCCACCGGATTTCTTCCTATTGGGCTTGTGGAAAGGTAAAGTATACCGCAACAAGCCCACGGGCTGTCTCGGAACTGCACGTGCAAGACAGCATTCGATGGCAAATTGACGCTGTGTCTGCTGATGTGTTGGTGTCTACCTTTCGTAACATGGAGAGGCGTGTGTAGGCTTGCACTGATGCTAATGGCGACCGTTTCGAACACTTGCTGTGACGTCACCATGCTTCTCACGCACAGAGATACGTCCGCAGCAAACTTAATTACATTATGACTAACAGCGTAATATTTATAAACCAACATTAAGGGCCGAGAACGAGCGAAATATCCTGTAGTAGTAGACATATACAGACACATACTGCCTGAAATCGAGTATAGGCTATTCACGGTAAAGTGAGCACTTTTTAAAGCCCTATAATTTGGAATAATAGTTTTAAAATATATATTTTATTTAACCTTTGACATTAACTTCCGAGCGAGGTGGAATATGCATACCGTGTTTATTACTCACATGGCAATATTTATTATAAAAAAATTGGTTAAAGGATAAAAGATGGTTGAAAGGAAAAAGTAACTAATGTGCCCTCAAAAGTGCTCACTTACCGTGAACAGTCTATATTACCTAGTCCACAGGAACAGATACAGACGATACGAGAGCAGCTGAGTGACAAAAATAATAAGCTACACTAAATAAATGGTTACAAAATCTTGGCTTCTATGCAGTAGCCGCTTCACTGTCGTTTTTCTTCCGGACGGACGTTTCGGAAGACATTGCAGCCTCCATCTTCGTAGCAGCAAGGAGGCAGCAGTTATCGCTGCTGCTGCTGCTGCTGCTACTTCGCCCTGAAGATGGACGCTGCAACGTCTTCCGACACGTCGGGAAGGGAAACGACAGTGGCGCGGATACTACACAGAAGCCAAGATTCTGCAGTCAACGGGCGCAAAAACCTTCGCACTTCTTAAAGCCGTGAATAATATATACTCGTATGCTCATGGGGTGTTCTTCCACCAGGTGTCAAATTAACATTGTCAAGAGCCTGATTACATTAGCCATGCGTCGGTCAAGTGGAACAATGGAATTATTATACAAATAGCATTTTACAAAGTTGATAATTCTTACAATTATATGCATTAAAACCCAGAAAGTAAAAAAATGTAATTCCAATGTTCACAAATATTTGCCTACTTAGTAGTTTAAATTCAGTGTTAATGCAGATTCCCACCCGCCATCTTGGATTTATGGAATTTCTGCTATACTCTGGAAATACAGTTTTATATCATGATTTTTTTTGAACGACAGAGCACAGAGCATCTGAGATCAGTATTTCTTGATTACTGTTGATATCGCCACCTTTGTAATCGTTTACAAGAAATAATTTCGCGTTTCGCCTCGACAGTTACCAGCTAAAAATCAATAAATGTCGCGAAGTTATGACAGTTCGACAAAGTTTGGGAAGCTGTTATTTATGATGTGTCGTGCGGGAAATTTCAGTACACCTTCTAAAATAGAAGCTTTGGCGAAAAATCTATACATCCAAGATGGCGGGTGGGAATCCGCCTTAAGACAGGGAACTACTTTCCTTCCGCCGTTGCCAACTTTACTGGGTGCTTGGCAGTCGGTGTGCAGGGAAGGGCTGTGACATTTTTCACAGGATGAGTCCTAAAGTACTCAATCAACCGTTAACAGCCTACATATAAGAGAGACACAAAAGAGATACATCGTGGAGATCCCTTGGACGCGGTAGTTCACTGGCTTAGTGCGGCTGAGGGAGTGGTCCTTGCGTCTGATGTCTTGCTACATTCCACGCGAATGCTGGGGTAGTTGTTCGACACCAGAGCTGTGTTCGATTTCGGTGCAATGCGTCCTTGATCACTTACCCTTAATCCCTTCCCGTTTGCCGAGCCCTTGTTCCCGTCTATAGATAAATATTCGTTAGTGAATTCCGACGCTTGGTTTCGTTTCCACCTCGAGTTTTACTCTGTCGATTCTCGCTCTATGCGAGTTTCATTTGTCTTTGTGAGGTTTGTAAGTGTTTTCTGCGGTCATACCGAGTTGTGAACATAAAACAAACACAGACAAATGAAATATCTAAAACAATTGCGAATCGAAAACTATTTAGGACTCGAGAGGGGCAAGTCGCTCGTGCCCTTGGCTTAAGGAGACATTCTAGGGTGCATACTGTGTCCTTGCTGTGAATTTTGAAAGCGGCAATGTGACGTCGCATCCGGGATGCATTTTTCAAGGGTACGAAGCCACATAAGGACCCTTAGCTGACGAATTCGAACACAGCCCAGGTCTTGAAAGACCTCTTCCTTGCTTCTGTTTACTTGCAGCTTGTCCCGGTGTCGACGAGACATTATGGTCCTAGCTACCTTCCAATGCTGTGTCAAGTTTCGCATTGTCTCGGCTACCGTCGGGAAAATTCCTACCTGAGCAATGATTCACGATCGATGTCCCACCACGTTGTGCTGCTACTCAAGATATCGATAGTTGCAGTAATTGGCTTCTGAATTTTTGCCTTTTCTGTGGTGTGGCAGTACAATAATAAATTTAATTCACACAGTTTTAATGTCACAAGCGTTTTTTTTTTTAAACTTATTTTGCTCAGCATATTACAGAGTATACAAATTTTTCAAGACGAGGGTATCAAGAAAGGAATTCATGAGTTGATCATTTCCCGAACAATAATATATACTTTTAATATATACCTGCAATGTCTGAAATCGACCGTGACCGAATTGAACCCGAGATATAAATGAGGTGAGGTTGAGATAATATTTTACCGTGGCCCATGCCAAACGCGCGGAACAAAGGGGTTTTGAAAAAAAAAGAGAAGAAATGCTTCGCTAACGGGATTCGAACTGAGGAGCGTGACGCGCTGAGAGCGGTGTACCGTTCGGAAAGAATAGCGAAGCGGAGTGAGTAATCTACCGGATGAATATGCAGCACACGTCTCTCTCAATAAAGGCCCTTACACAATTTAACACTTTAACATTTGACTTTGCCCTTTGACTTTACGTTTGCTTTCTGACATGTTGATTATTATGGAGCTTGACACAATGGAACTGTCAAAGGTAAAGTCAAGCACTCCTGACTTTACGATTTCGAAAAGTTGAAATTTAAATTCAAAGTCAAGCAGCCATTTTGCGGAGAATCTAACAGAGGTTACCTGGAAAGTGTGTTATTTTATTGTAGGGCGATTTTAATCTCGGCATATTAAACAAAGCTCGTCTTAAATTAAATAAATGGCAAACAAATATAATGTGAAGAGGAAATATATGAATTTACATATCTTGATAAAGTAAACAAATGAGTTTTTTGTTTTGAAATAAACTTTTAATATAAATTTTAAGCCTATATTTAAAAAAGGTACGTAAAATGCATTCCTGGATAATACCATATTTATTTACATACTAAGATACACATTTTACGAAGCTGGCAGAACCGATGTTCAATTGTCTAAACTCTTAACTTTACAATTGTATTGTGTATTGGTGGTTTCGTCAGAGGAAAGGAAACGTAAAGTCAAATGCTAACGTTTTCTATTACGTAAGAAGCTTAAGTCCGGGCCACAAGATCAGAACACTTTAAAAACTCGCCTGTTCAGTGAACCGGAGGGGGGGGGGGGGGGGGGGGGTTGCAACTCCCAAGTAATTACTGAACCTCTGAGCCGCTGTATTTTGTCCGTCTGTTGCTGACTCCGCGCGACACCAACTTCTGACATGAGTCGACAACTCTACTGTTTGGTTCCGAGTCCTTTGGAACCTGCTGTAGACCAGTTTCAAATGTTATACGTTGTTCACGGTAAAATGAGCACTTTCGAAAGTCCTGCTTAAGATCTACTTGTATCCACGTTGTGTATTCTTCCGCCGTATACAAAATTAACATTGCCATGGGCCTCATCACTTTATTCATGCGTCGGTCAAATGAGACTGTAAAATTATTACAAAAGTAATTATTGTATAAATTAGCTCATTTGTACACTTCGATGAATAAAAAAATCAGAAAGCGAGAGAAATTAAGTAATC
Organism: Dryococelus australis; assembly: GCA_029891345.1. Classification (NCBI taxonomy): domain Eukaryota; kingdom Metazoa; phylum Arthropoda; class Insecta; order Phasmatodea; family Phasmatidae; genus Dryococelus; species Dryococelus australis. The sequence goes on along the minus strand of CM057002.1, from coordinate 75,843,844 downwards.
ACAAATGGTTACCTAACAGATTTTATTCGATGTTGATATATGGAACTACATCCCCCCCCCCCCCCCCCCCATCGTTACCAACTTTTCTGGGTACATGTCACTATTGCGCCCCTTCAAGTATATGCAGGTAGGAGCAGTGACTTCTTTCTAAGGTTCATTTCAAAACTGCTCATTTTATTGTGAACAGCATTTTAAAAAAAAAGTAAAGTTCGGAAGGTAAACAGCTTACTGGCGTAATTGCTACACACATACAAAAAAATTGTGCGCCTAAAATGGGAATATTTTTTATCAATCATTCAATATTAAAATCCTGCTCTTCACTGTTCAAAGTGAAAAAAACCAACTCGCGAATTTTTTCCTGTCTAAAGCCAAGAAGTAAAGGAGTACTTTTACGGAAACAAACTCGTTATACCTTACACTCCACGGCATATTTTCATTACAACTGTTCCGATGACGACTGGTTAATCTGCCCACACACTAAAAGTGGGAAACGTTCCAAAACCTGTAAGCCTTGCTGCAGATCTGCGAAAAGTTCCCCACTGACTGCTATACAACGACTGAGTAGGAATGATTTAGTCGTACTAAAATCTGCAATTCTGAGGCGTACGAATAACAGAACATTAACTATCAACGTCAAATTGTTTGTTCCGTAGATCACTGTGTACTTGTATAGAGGGTGGGACAAAGATATTTTAGGTTTTATCAACGCCACATTCGCTCTCTCAAACAAGTAGTATATATTATTTTTCTTTCATCCTTGCCTGATATTAACAATTAATTTTTATTTTATACCATGCCATAAAATTTAAAAAAAAAAGAGATATCTGGAATGTATGATTACTGACGTTAATAGACATCGTCCGCTACCAAAATAATTTACTACTTTGGAATTACTGTTATGGAAATTATACAGTGTACCTGCCTAGTTATAGAACTATTACGCTGTGACTATAACTACTGATACCCCAAAAACAATAACTTGAAAATATAAAATTTAAATTAAGCGGGAAAAATTAATTCAAGATGGCATCGATTTACAACATTAACAAGTATCGAGATACCAACTTCACGGCCAAAGGAAACCTAAACAGTTTATAACTCGGTAATTAACACATACAGAAGAATTCCATGGCGTCTCATATAGTGGCTCGTACACCAGGCCTTGTAGAAGCTTGTACAACACCAAGTACGGTAACAGATATCTCGTGGAATATCGGCTTTAGGAATGTGTTGAGGGGCGAACACATGGAGTAGGTGAAGCACGTTTGGCGTTATTACAGAATTATATTTTCGGACTGTCCTTGCATGGAGAAGATATGTTAACATGTAATTTAAATATATATATATATGCTGTGACAGTTAAATAAAATGTTGACGTTTGTCACATATATTCATAAACCTATTTACATATTTTGTCTTAAAAAATAAAAAGTGTCACAGGAACTCACGTGGTTTTGTAACGAAGTAAGCTTAATCAATACTACAGTTAAACCTACGAAGGGAAAAAATTTCCCAGCGGAGAATCATTCGAACGTCCATTTCATAGACAGCTATTAGCAAGTCTCTGATTTTGACAGCATTACTCCCGGACTTTCACAACTGGGAATCGGGCCGGAAGATACCACTGGTCAGCGGGTTTTCTAGGGGATCTCCCATTTCCCCAGCCCTTACATTCCCGCGCTGCTCTATTCTCACCTCATGTGACTCATTGGCTCTCAAGACCTCGTTGTTAGAGCCGTCCAAATCTCTCAACTCAAGCAGGACTATCAAGTTTTCCGTGAACAGCCAAAAAGTAAAAGGACTAACGAAACTAATTTTATGGTCTCTTACTTACGATGACATCATTACCTCACTCTGTTAATAAAAACCCATAATTTAAAAAACATAAATGCGCTATTTGCCTACAAACTTACGTTTTTTGTTACGTTTGTAATTGTACACAGTGCATATGGCATGCTCTAGTGAACACTGGTGCAATAATAAAACTACAACAGAAGAAGGAAAACAACAAATTTTATGGAACCCAGCCAAGAAAGAGCATAAATAAATTCTCTTTGTGTTAGGAGGTAGTTAATGTGATCTCCACACAGGTATGTGAAGTTAAGAATTTATACCATTACGTGACCTGTAAGACATAATTCACAGTCGCCTGTGCACACCAGCATTGTCACATGTTCATTTGCTACTAATTTAGTGACAAGACGTTTACTTTTCAGTGAGTGACATATACGTTTTTGCTCTTTAGTTCGCATGGGTTAAATTGCTGACGTAGAATACTAGTGAGATCGTCTAACAAACTACAATTCTATAGCAAGTTCCACACGAACGTACAATTGTTTCAAGTATTTCAGACTGTGTTCGGACTGACAGATTTTGTTAAAATGTGTCGAAGGTGATGCTTACCAAATAGCAAATTAAAGTAACAAACTGATCAACTGCAACCGGACCTGAACTCTAAAGGGAAGTTAATCCTCACTGTCTTGGATTTATAGAATATTCGCAGCAGACTGTAGTTGAAATTCCGTTTACGTTTCACGGCTCGACAAAGCAAGAAGCGTTACATGTTACATGTTCTTTATGAACAATTATTGTTTGACTGCTGTTCACGGTATCAGTTATATCACCTCCCGCGAAGAATGACCACTTATTTATTTTCTGCTGTCGCCAGTTCACATTAATAAAGCGGGAAAGCTGTTCACTGATCGATTAAGTTCTAGAACCTTTTATTTACGGTCTGTCATGCTTAGACTAAAGATGAAGCAGACCGCTTATTTGTCTTCTGCGCATGTAGGCCTATCCAACACTGACCTACACCAAAGGAACACAACTGTCAGAGTCTCATGGTCAACAGTGATGAGCATGTTTTTTTTTTTTTTTATATCTTTATTTTCAAAAGACGAGCAATATTGTATGGATAAAATATTTTCACCAATTTTAATCTAATCTGGCTGCATTCCAAATGGCTCAGAGGAAATATACAAACATCCCAAAGCACTTGTTTACTAAACAGTGTTCTAACATCAAAAGAAGTATTGGCAGAAAAGAAGTTCCGTGTTCGGCGATAGGTTGTGCGCAGCCAGCGAGATCGGTCTACCTCATCTTTAGCTTGTGTTGTCATGCGCAAAATTTCGTCAAATATTTTGCAATGGAATTGACAGGGTTAATAGTAAGCATAAATGCAAGATGGAGGTGACTGGTCCTCCTTTAAGAGTGGGATGGACCCCAGTATTTTTTGCGAAATACTTAGTTGTTTTATGCGAATACGCGTATATCGGTCAATTAAATGTTATGCAAATACGACTTTTTGTCAGAAAACTTAAAAAAAAAAAAAACTATTATCTATGCCCCGATTTTGTTACTTTTGTCATATTAAGTGTATTCTTGGAGAAAACAATTCGTCCAAATGGTCTAATGGCGCATTTTTTAAGTTGGCCTATGCAGTTTCGTTAAGCGGCAAGAGAAAAGTACAAAGATAGGGGCGTAGTTTAATCTGTGGTTTTTCATCGCGTGTAATAAAACCCCTATGTCACAAATCTAATTTGTACAGTACAGCGTTACGATGGAAAAACTGAACGCCTTGCACGTAGGAGCGATGAGGCACTAGGCGTGCGTGTAACTGTCGCCCGTATCGCTCTCGCTTCTTGACCAAGGACGCGCAGCTCCATCCCACTCCTCACCCGCCATGTTGAATTTCCCATTTATATGTAATTACTTCCTTTTCAGTGAAATAACCAAATATTTGTTACTATAGCATTATCACAATTGACAATCCCCTTCAAATTTAGTCGTCAAACTTCATCCACATGTGATATGGTGATTGTAAAATGGCATTAATCTGTTCATAATTCTAAAAAATACGGCATGACTAATTAACGAATTTTCAGAAATTATGTTTGTACTTCAGCGTAACGTATATTGTCATGATTGTATAGTAGCAGTTTCGTAATGAGTGTCGATATACGACTCAAATAAGCTAGAACCAATAATTAAACATGGCGTGTGAGGCCGAGCCTTAAGAGGAGTGTGAACCTGCGCGTCCAAGATCAAGAAGCGATGGGGCGATACGGGCGACACGAACACTCACGCCTAGTGCCTTATCGCTCCTACGCGCAAGGCGTGCAGTGTTTCCGTCGTGGTCCTGTACTGTACAAATCAGATCTGTAACAGTGGGATTTTATTTCGTGTAACGAAAGCCTACAGATTAAACCACGTCCGTGTGTTTGTACTGCATAGGCAAGCTTCAAAAATGCGATATTTGACCAAATTTTTTTCTCCATGAATGTACTTAATATGTTAAAAGTAAAAACATCGAGTCCTAGATAACAGTTTTTTTTTTTTTTTTTTTTTTTTCTAAAGGTCGTGCTTCCAGAACATATATTTACCGAGATACGCGAATACGCGCGGACAACGACTTCACAAAAAAAAATGTTTCGCTTCACACTCCTTTTAAGGAAATGATAATCGGCGGATAGTCAGTGACTGCAGGGAAGTGCTGTGCTGCTAGGTTGGCATACCTGTGTGGGAGGCGCGGGGCGGCTGTGCTGGGCCAGCGCGCCGTCGTCGGTGGCGGCGGCGATCTTGACGATGACGGCCTCGATGCAGCACATGAGGAAGACAACGAGGAAGAGCGCGACGTTGCCTTGGGACTGCGGACCCGCTGTCCAGTCATCCGCCTGGTTCAGGTAGTCCACCGACACAGGCCACAGCATCCTCTCTCCTTCCTTCCTACCTTCCCACTACCGTCCTCAGGAGCTCGTGTCTTCCGTGCAGTTAAGTCCCGGCACGACACCGTGCATAAGTCAGCACTGTGGCTCTTCAGGTCTGGCCAGCCAGACGTTACACTCTTATTGCTCAGCCATAAGCTGCTTGCTCTTAGCTCGGTAGTTACCACTGTAGTCCTTCAGCCGCTTGCACAGTACACTGCACTCACCAACTTAGTTCCATAGCTGGCATTATAACTGCGGATATACACTACTAACTGGTTGATTCTTATCATGAATGTCGTTCGAGCCCGCGTACGATCATTCCTTTGCCAGATATATTAGTGATTTTTTTTTCTCGCTATCACGTAAAAATCTTTCAAAGTTCCGTGATATTAACTTAAGTTTTCTCCGCTTATTTCATGATCAAGTCTCGTTATTCACGTGTACACACGGAAAACCGATCTCATATTTTATGTGAATGAAATTTGTGTTGATTAATAATCCTTTTGACGCCTCCGGCGTTCGTCTATGTCCGCTACTTCGTCTGGATAGTACTGTAACAACTAGACTTCCCGAAAAAAACTGCGCCAAAACGCAGTTTTCTTAATTCTTTATATATATTATGTAATGTGAATTTACTACCGATCGATTTATGAGTACGTAAGCATTATAAAGTCTACAGAATCAAAATAATTATGCACAACCGCACTTACACTGTAAGGAAGAGATGAAGGAAGCACACGGAGGGTCAGAATTCCAACACTTACGTGTTCTGCAACCCGCTGAGAGAAGGATAAGGAACAACTCGGTCTAGTAGTACCTAAAGTACCTAGTGTCGTAGCAGCACAACGCACGTATCCTACTAGTATCCAGGTTGCCTGGGGTATCACCGGTCAGTACATATAGTTAGTTACCTCGCAGATCGATCTCCTTGCGACCCAGGCTGATGGCGACACTATCCGGGTAGGATGCAATTCTTCCGCTGTCACAGACCCCCTTGCTTCACCTTGCAGCAGATGTGACGTCGAGTCGTCTGGTGAGACGACCTTTGGAGATAATAGGGACTTGGTCAAACGACAGTCTTGCGTACGAAACTGATGAAGGCCGTCCTGGCGAACTCAATACTTGCACCGTGACAGTCCAGCATACTCGCAGCAGACGTAATGTCGACGTCGAGACGTCTAGACAGACTGCGTCCAGAGATGAAAGGAGCCGGGCGAGATGACTCGGGGTAACAGCAGGCTAATGCAAGAGAGGTCGCAACGCGGGCTGCCGAACACCAAAGGACGCTCGTGGGCGACGCACGCCTGACGGGCAGTGAAAGTGTTCACCCGGGGGAGAAATGGCCGCCTTCCTCCTCCCCCCTCCCCCGCGCAGGGACTTTCACATTCGAGGAAGGATGAGGAACTGGCTGCTGGCGGGGCCGAGTGATGTAACTCGCGCACATACCTACTTCCTAGTCCCGGGGGTGGGCCGATGTTGGTTGTGGAGGGAAGGGGGGAATGTTTACACGGCTGGACGTGACCGACCGTCTTCTATTTCCAGGCGCCAGTACCCCGCCTACCACGGCCTCGTTGTTCCTCTCCATTCACGTGCTCTCCACCCGCCTTCATGGCCGCACGCCTAGGAATTCCTTCCTGTGGCGGCTAGCGAACTCGAGGGTTGTGCATACATGGGAACATGATGAAGCCTGCCCCACAACGTAGTGACGCAAAAAATACACTGAAAACTTAACCTGTCAGAGATATAACAGAGCTGTTATATCATAACATGTTATGGGCTATTCACGGCAAAATGAGCACTTTTGAAAGCCCTGTTTAAAATCTACTTGTATGCACGTTGTGTAATCTTCCGCCTTATGTAAAATTAACATTGTCGTGGGCCTCATTACTTTATTCATACGCCGGTCAATTATAACAGTGAAATTATTAGAAAAGTAAATATCTAACAAATTTGATCATTCTTATACTTCGGTGAATTAAAAGAATAATTTGAGTTATTATAAATGGTTACCTAACACTTTTTATTCGACGTTAAGATACGGAACTACTTCCCATCCAACGTTACCAACTTTACTGGGAGTCTGTCACTGAGGGCGCCCGTTGAAATATATGCATGTAGGGACTGTGCCTTTTTTCTAAAATTGATTTCAAAAGTGCTCACTTATCGTGAACAGCCTTTAACGTTCAGCTTAACCCTTTCAGATCCACTTTAAATTAGTACAGGTTTCAGTGTTGCAAACAAAAAAAATTATGATGCGTACTGTACTAAGTGGACACAAAGCTTGTATTGTTGTCACAGCCAATAGGCTGTATGTTCTGCTACAGTTATATAAACTAATTACGATCTAGACCAGTAAAACGGTTTGCGAATCACCAACCCAGATTTATATAATAATTGGTCACCGAGTTTCGCAACGAGCTGTACAGGCCAAAAATTACCTACACGTGCGTAATGTACTCAACTGTGTACACTAGGTCGGAATGGCTTAAAAAAGTTTAGCTTCAGAAGCTTTATTAACTTAAAACCATTGTCGCAAGTAATTTATCTCATGCATAAAGAAGCAATCACATTTTCAGTGTTTTTGGTGTCACAGTATGACGACGTAACGATGGTCGAAAGTGTAGCTTCGCCTACGTCATAGCATGCCGTCTGCTGACTATTTCTACCTCCATGGATGAACTGCTGCAAGGTGTGCTGCTTGCTCACGACCGTAACAATAACATGGCGTGGAGCACCTTTGATGTGTGCGTGGATAACTGAACGGGGTTCCCTACTTGCTGGGCCACCGACTGGCAAGTAACTTGCCCGACGCTGATTGACGATATATCGCGCCGGACGATGCCGTTGGTTGGCGGGTTTTCTCGGGGATCTCTCGTTTCTCCCGCCCTTGCATTCGGGCGCTGCTCCATACTCCCGCCGCTTCACCCTCGCCGGCTCTCACGTGCAAACATACGAGAGCGACGCTGCTGGGAATCGAACCCGACTCGCCTGGGTGGAATGAGAGTGTGCGACTGGAATTCGTCGAATAAGCGGCTGCTTGACCTCTGTATTCTTTAGTGCTATGTGACCGAGGCACACTAGCCGTGCGTGTCACGATAACTTACTAGCGAGTTGCACAGGTAAGGTTTAGCGGTTGGTGTCTGACCTAGTAAACAACCAGGTGCAATATAGAAAAAATGGGGTTTGGCTGTGTTGGAGACACGGCCGTTTGTTTTGCGTGAATACGCCAACGTTGACGCGCTCGGGCGCCTTGATGTATATTTTACGTTCCCTGCACCGCTTCACTCGATCATATGGGGTTTTATGCGTATCACTGGATGGCTTTTGAGATGCTCTTGCCAACCGTATAAGAATTCTGTATTTCGACTTGGTTTTTTGACGAGTATTGGCCGATATTGTGTTAAGCTTTCTTAATTTTTTACATTAAACTCATAGAATTTCACCATAACCACGTCACACAAATGCTTTTATACATGCAATCGATTTATCTTGACGAGAGATGTCGATTGAAACCTAAACGAGTGTCGTAGTTTCTCCTAGTCAAAAGTTATACTACGCGGAAGTTATGAGACGCGGGGAAACGAACTCTTTATCCCCCCCACGCTGGCGATGCTTCGCAGTCCTCACTCAACGTAACATATTCTTTGATCCTTTGGAAATCGAGTGGTGTAATTGCATTTTGAACATAGACGAAAGATTCGGAGCTGCAATGCCAAACAGTATCCCCCGATTTTGTTATCATCGGTTGCCTCCCACTATGGTCGCAAATTTAGAGACGTATTCGCGTCAAAAACACGAGCATATCTTCCTTGTAATAACTCACCAACTACAACTTCTAAGAAACTATAGCGAGTACTGATAAGACACATATGACGGCAAGTGCGCCCATGAGGTGGAGCGAACGACATCGGATAATGCTAGGTTTGATCAGCGGCTTCCTGGCAGCGGTGTATTGTCATCATGAAAACCAAGTGCTATCAGCTCCTGGCCGAGATTCCGGTCGCCGGTCTCTCTACCTAAGATTCGACGGAAGTCACCAACAATCGCTGACAACTTTCTAACGACTGGTTTGCACGAAACGCTTCAGAATTAGCTGGTCCCGATTAGTTTATTGGCCAGTGATTCCATGACGTCTTCACTTGAGGATGATATCTCTAGTAGTAGATCGAGATATGCGTAACTGCTTCCCTCTGATACAACTACGCACCTTCCAAGTGCATACAACTTTCTCTGTTGACTTATGACACCAAACACATCATTGATGTTCAAGCATTTGTGTCTTTACTCATATAGCGTCCTACTGGACAAGTTCACTTGAAGCAAAGGGGGGTGTCCAGTGAATTCTGGCCAAATAACGTACGTCGTTTTTGCTCTATTACTTTAATTCTTAATGAATTTTTAATTTTTTAGACGAATAATTTGAGTAGCACTGTATGGCTAAGCACAACACAGAAGTTATAGCCTACTTTTTAACTTGCAAGGGAATGTAACATCAAACTATTCTGATATAAATGGCTGTTTCAGCACTTTACACAACTCCAGAGTTTTGGAATGGAGAAGACGTATAAAACAATCTCGTCTGCAGCGGCACATCTGTACCAATAAGCAACGTAACACTCAATCCTGTTCCCGAATAAATGTGATTGCCGTACAGCAAGGAAGCTCCGGAAGGACTTACTTTAAATACCCTGCCCTTCAATAAGTGATTACGTAAGTAGTACAATAATGGAAAGTTGGGGCCAAGGGCGTTGGGCGACGGATTCGGATTCGCCCGGCCGCAATTTCGTTACGTCTGATTGGTCGGGTCGAACAGAGGTGAGTAATTAGCCAATGAGAAACTTTGGATCGAGCGAAAAGTGAATAATTAGCCAATCGGATAGATTGGCGGAAGTGGAGCGAAGTGACTAATTATCCAATGAGAAACATTGGCGGGGTGGAACAGAGGTGACTAATTGTTCAACCAGAGGTGGTGAAGGGTAGCCGACTAAACTCTGATTGGTCGAACGAAGTTTTCCGAAGATACCCGAGATATTCATCCAATCGGGAGGGTTCTCACGTGGTGGGGATGGAGAAAAGGTGACTAATTAGCTAATTAGAATCATTGGCATGGTAATTGTGTACTTAAATATATATTGCAAGGCTGGAGTGGTGGGGGTTAGTCGAAAGAAGATGAGTGAACAGGCGTGAGAAAGGCAGTAACATAAATACGTAAGTTTTTTTTAATAAAAATTGTTTTAAGGGGAATTTCGAAGGAGAAAGGGGAAATTTTGAAGGTAAAAAAGAAAAATTTGCCACCGGGGTTAACGACTTTTTAATTAAGAAATTTTTTAAACTATTTTTTTAATAAAAAATTTCTTGAGGGAAATTTTGAGGGAAAAAGAGAAAAATGGCCGCAGGGGTTTAAAAAAAATTTTACTAAGAGATTTTTTAAATAAAATTGCATAAAAATAAATTAAACGATTTTTTATTAAAAAATGTAAACGATTTTTTAATTATGTTTCTTAATAATAATTTTTTATAAATTTTTAATCGATTTTTTATAACATTTTTGGTTATAAATTTTCATCTATTTTTTTCATATTTTTCGCAATTCTTTCAGTTTTCGGAGTCAGAGGTCACCGGGGTCAAGGTCACGCGTCAAAGGTCAATGACATACAATATGGTGGTCGGTGACGTAACAAGATGGCGGCCAGGCGAATCCGATTCCAACGCCCCGCGCCCTTAGCCACAACATCCCATAATCATACTACTTAGTATAAATATGTAATAGTCTACTGCGGTGGCCGAGTCCGAGGAATATGGAGGACGTGGAGCAACTTCAAGCGTTTGCCAAGAGTGAATGACCCTTCCCATTGGACTGACCAACGATGGCTACTTTTCACACAACTGCCGGTGTATTTATTCAATTCCTGCACATCACGAGATAACTTCAACGGTTTCATCATACGGAATTCGTATTTCGTACTACAATGGTATTTGGAGATCCTCCTACTCTACAAAAGTTATGATTTGGAATACGGGATTAATTCGCATTGCATGATTTACTAACGCAGCTTGGTTCGGTTCATACGGAAAAGGCAGCCACTTGATACAAGCTTAATTTTTGCCCTTGTGTGCATGTTATTCTACACGAAATTTTGCATGTTGGTACGTTAAGGTGTGTTTTTTTTTTTTTTTTTTTTTTTTTTTTTTTTTTTTTTTTTTTTTTAAGAGAGGTTTCGAAAAGTGCCCCATTAATGCAGTTGTTGGCAAATCATTACAGTTTTCAAAATATAACACTCAAATTCCGACACAAGAGTGTTATAGGGAGGTAAGCGTGGCATACTGCACTTGTGTTACGAGCTACAAAGGAGAGGGGAGGGCAGTCAATGGCATGAAGTTACAAGTAGAATTCCTTATAGGCCTGTATGCTTAATCGAAATAGGTCATTTTAATAATCACAAAAGCCAAGGAAAAAATGCTGAACTAATTTTTTTTTATAATTTAGATGGTAACGTTAAAATTAATTACATTTTTGCCTTAGTTCAATTGAATTAATTGCTAAAGTCAGAATAACCACGAATATAAAACTTTGCTTCGCCTGATGGCTGAGAAGGAAGTTATAAAAATTTGTTTACTGAAAACCTTTTAATAGCAGTTGTATATATGTAATTATTATTTTTACCATAGCTTTTCTTTTTTATGTAGCTGACAGGGTTTTAGCTCAGAATACAGAAGTATCATTCTCACGTTTCTACCTATTGCGCAACGCTCCCTGCGTGCGTCAGTTCTGTGATCGGACAATATTCTTCACGTGACCTTCATTTTAGGCCTGTAGACTTATAAATCTTTTTATATAAGTATTTCAACATTATGTGCTACAGGCATTTGACAATCCGTGTTAGGTCTAACATTCTGAACCGTTCACATTTTTTTATTTTTTGCCATTGTCTACTAACTGTGTCATACGTGGTGGCACTTGTTTGAGCGGTGGCTGAGAGGTTTGCGGGTAGAGGGGGAAACAACTGCTTGCGCAGCTCCGGCTTTGTAGCATCCGGCCTAAAAATATTAACCTCGCTGTAAAAAAAAAAAATTGAGGTCAATTCCCTTACATGTAATGGAAGGAAATCACATTTATATGGGAGGTAAAATTACCTCATAAACGTGGAGTAAATTTACATAACAAGTAAAGTATTATTCTATAATCGTACGGAAAAGTACCTTACAAAAGTGTGGGAAAATCCTATACAAGTAATGGAGTATTAACTATAAAATTATATTTTTAAAAATCCAGGAGTATTAGTACTGTTTATTTTATTACCTACATCCTGAAATAGTAACCGAAACCACAATTCTAAAATCCTAGACACTTGGCGGTGGGTGGGCGCAAACAATAGACTTCTACCTCCGTAGACCGATACGCTATCCATTATACCACGGCGACAATATAACTAAGTCAGTGATTATTAGTATAATAATGGAACACAACATGAAAGAAAAAAACGTAATTTTGGTTACCTGCAAAATTTTTAATTGCGATAACTGGGTATACAAGTTTTTCCTCAAATATTTCTTAATATCAGCTTGAACATTCCCGCCATTCTAAGAGCAACTTGACAAATTAATCAAGTGCCACGATGTTTGGCGGGGACAGTATATTGTTTAAATTGTTATATTTTCCATATTTTTTAAGGTAGTCTAGATGCCTGTAGGCCTTTCCCTTAAATTCGCCTCTGTCACGAAAGCAGAAGCTGTAATGGACACCACCACCACACTAAGAACAAAACCTTGTGCGGCATAACTTGGTTTTAAAACTGTCTGGGGGTTTCGATTATTGTACAAGGCCCATTTCTCGAACCTATGGCGTATCTGCATTTCTTGCGGAAGTTTGTACCAGGCTTGCTTGTTGGAGGACGCTTGTTGGAGGACGCGAGTGTGGATATTCGCGGGGCTATGTGGTTCCAGTGTGATGGCGCACCAGCTCACTACAGTCGCTCGTATGGCTTAGCCGCCGTTTTGGACATCGGCGGTTTGGGCGGGAAGGTCCCGTTGTCTGGCCACCCCACTGCCCCCACATAACGCCTCTGGCAGTCTATACCTTTGCGGCCACGCAAGAACAGCATTGTACGATACTCCTGCGAATACCGAATCGTGCGGCATACGAGATCGCCAAGAACACGCCGGCCATCGTCAGTGATGTGCGCCGCAACATGCTGCAGTGCTGCAGAGCATGCATCGAATGCGGAAGACACGATTTTCAGAAGCTGCTGTAATCTCTCTGTGCGTAATAAACCTGATTCAAAACACTGATTCACGTGCACCTTTCTGAACACTTGACGCCAACCCTGCATGCTATTATCGACATGTTTTGTATATGGAGGCAATTCAGGACATCGGTAGCGTACCTTAACACTTTGAGGACTATACTCGAGTGTGGTTCGGGCAAAACTTGTTTGGATATTTCATTCCACATAAGAAACAAAACTGATCCGGGTAGACTTACATTAATTTACTATTTCATAAGGATTTAAAATAGGAACTAATACACAATCATTTTAAGGAGATCAACACGATGGGATGTACATCCTATTACATATGAAAGACCATTTGGTTGGAAAACGGTAAACTCGGCACTCCATTGGTTGGCAGCCGGCCAATACGGAAAGACTGGTGTCGTTTTGACGAGTAGAATGGTGTTAAGTGACAATAGGGACCAATATAACATGGTGTCCCTGAAGCGGTTTGGATACAGTTGATTAACGTCTAGCTTGTCTTTAAAGCTGGTAAAAGTGTACCGACCTCAAAGTGTTCATAAAATATGTCCCATTTCGTCTCACGTATAAGCCCTACTTATCTGTAACACTTGTTCATTGACAACCTGTATATTCTCGCAAAAAAAATGTGGCTATTAATTACGTCATCAGTACTGCCAGCAAACAACATGTTTCGTGAAAATAAAAGAAAGACTCTTTCGTTAAGATCATAATCGCGTATTATCTTGAATGTGCAGCGGCTACCGGTCGCACCTGACTGCATGCAACTTTTATACTCGCAAGGAAAATTAGTTAGAATTGAAAACAAGCCACCTGTTTAACAAAGTGAAACCTCGTAATACGCGAACGAGCACTCTGTAACCCGCGCTATGGTTCTAGATCATGAATAGTTCTTGTTGCTCCAGCCTGACACAAAGCGTGCAGCTCATTGGCTGTGGTAATGACGCACGTGCTGTGTCGAGTCAACTACACCACGCATTAAAAGTTTTCTTCATTGCAACTCCTGAGCCCGTAATTAAAGTGCGTATGAAAAAAAAAAACAGAAACCCCTTTCCCTAAGATAATGTTGAAACTGCTTGATTAACAGCGGACACGTGTCAGGAGTCCTCGCACGGGAGTATGCATACATATTTTTCGAATACGTTTCAGAACACGCTGCGTTAGTTTCGGTATATTCCGCTCGCGGTTACTTGCAACTTCCCTGAACCTCTGCTAAAGTGTTAGCTATACTTTGAAACTATTCCTCTGTCTCACACAAACAAAGCGTAACTAAATCTAGAAAATTACACCAAAGGGACAACGCACTTATTTCAATATAATTTTGCATGAGGACTATTCCTTACTAAAGGCTGTTCACGATAAAGTAAGCACTATTGAAATCAACCTTAGAAAAGTCACTGCCCCTACATGCATATATTTTAACGGACGCACTGAGTGATGACATGTGCACAGTAAAGTTGGTAACGATGGATGGGAAGTGGTTCCATATCTTCACATCGGAAAAAATATGTTAGGTAGCGGTAACCATTTCTGATAACTTAAATTATTTATTTCGCTTTCTGCTTTTACCAAAGCATCAATGTGTACAAATGAGCGTATTTGTTAAATATTTACTTTTCTGAAAATTTTTGCCTACCTCCCGTGGCGCAGTCAGTTGGTGCGCCACCGATGTGGGGTGCGTGAGGCTCTGGGTTCGAATCCCAGGCAAGGCACGGCGTTAATTTAAGTTAGGCTATAAGATAGTCTGTAAGCCGTCCCCTGCTAAGCTTTCAAAGCATAAAACCGGGGGGGGGGGGGGGCTTAAAAAGCCCTTTACCATACAATACAAAAGGTCTGAAAATTTCACAATTTCACTTGGCCGGCGCATGACTAAAGTGATGAGGCCCATGACAATGTTAATATAACATAAGGCGAAATAATACGCAACGTGCATACAAGTAGATCTTAATCAGAGCTTTCAAAGGTGCTCACTTTATCATGAACTGCTCTTTCGCATTACCAACGCCTATTTTCTCTCTGTTTTGTTTGTACTAATTATAAATGAAATATTATAGTTTATATATAAGATACAGATAAAACTTTGATTTAGCCAAGTATAAGATAATCGAGTGTTAGAAAAGTATAAAAAGCCTGTGGTACTTGACATATTTAGGAAATTACCAAACGCATCACACATAGGGTGATATTTGGAAGGTTTGACTCCGAAAGAACGAATAAACCACGAATAGATTATAATTAGAGCCCCGGGTATTTTGCGGATTGAGTTGGCAGCAAGTTAGGCTGGACAACCCTCTCTACACGCGAGACATTATAGTTTTCTTATTGGTAGTTATGATCGAGTGTAGCCTCTGTACAGGACTGTTAAACTCAACCACAACAGAATAAGAAAATAACGAGTGTTTGGAGTCTACCTCTCGCCTCCGAATAAATTCGCGAAATACTTGTGGCTCTAACTATAACCCAGCAGGTACGCAGTTGTGCAGGTATATAACCTTGAGGCGGTTAGCCGCAGGGGAGTGTTCCAACAACGAAGACGCGCGCCCGCCATCTCTGCAAGCACAGCAACGTTGCGTCACGTGCCTAAACTAGAGCACACGAGCGAGGTGGCGTGTTTGCGGCGCTGAATCAGGCACGCGCAATAAACCACTGGAGTGGATCGTAGCAGAGTTGTGTACACTGGCATTTGCTGGAACGCGACACGGTGCTGTGTTTCCGAACGTTAACACTATGTAGACTATGCTCGAGTGTAGCTCAAGCAAATTTCAAAATTTCCTTGTTGTTCAGAACAATATTCGCATGGATGTGCATTCTTTGTTCGGCTCGTGTTTAACATGACCTCACAAGAACACCACAGCGCAGTAACAATGATATTACTAACGGTAGAATTTCTTGTTTTATAGCTTCTCAAAGGGACATGAATGATTGTAAATCTCTTTATACGATAAAGGCCATTTGATCGGGTCAATATCAGCTCGGCTGTTCATTGGTTGATGACCGGCCAATAATGAACGCTGTAAAGTACAGGGTAGTGTTCGGTGTGGTATGGACCAATAGTACGATGGTGAGTTCTAACACAGAAACCAACAGAACCGGTGTTCTTGCAGAAGTGGATATAAGCGACTCACTCCTAATTTGTCTTAAGTGCCAGTAAATGTGTGCAGATTTCAATGTGTTAAGAAACATCAGCACAAAATTTGGCGGTTTTAAAAAAAAGCACTGAGTGTGCCGAGTAATTTCTATTACCATTTATATGTTGACGGAACACTAATATACTACATAATGTAACTGGGGACAACGAAGGAAAAACGGTCACTTTTTTACATGAGAACGTTACGCTAAAACGGAGGACAATGCATTAACATTTTTGCACGTAGTTTTGTCTCAGAAAGGTTTTAATAAAATAATCTAATCAATTCATGACAATTTTTAGCACACAACTTTTAAAATTGCACTATGTTCCATAAAATATGAAAGCTGAATACTAGGGACACATTCTCGGTGGAATTTACTCAGGTTCCAGTATCGGTTTAATGGTTCTCGACATATAACATAGCACCATAATATTTTATAGCCACCATTTTGAAAGTAAGTACCCTCGTATGGCCGAAAACTATAGAAGTCGGATGTCCTTACTAAGTACTATATTTGTACCGAGTTTGGTGAAATTCGGTTCATGCGTTCAAACGTTTTTAGAGGGCCGCAGAAACAGGCACACGCATACACATATGTAGACACACAGACAGGAAAGTTATCTCATAAGCCTTTATTTCCTAAGGAAAGTAGGGTAACAATATCCCCCCTCCCTTTCTCCTCTTCCCATCCCAAACTACAAGTCTAAATCTGCTTCAGCTTATACGCACTTTGATTCTGCAGTACCATTGCAAGTGGGAATCGTGCCGGACGATGCCGTTGGTCGACGGATTTTCTCGGAGATCTCCCGTCTCCCCTGGCCCTTCATTCCGGCGCCGCTCCACATTCACTTCTATCACACTCATCGGCTCTGAAGATCTCGATGTTAAGAGCCGCCCTAAGCTCTTCACTTCACTTCACAAATCACGTGGTGTGTGTGTTTTGTGGGGGAAAAAAAAAAAAAAAAAAAAAAAAAGCATAGTATTTCAAACTTGTCGAAAAGCAATTTTATGCACGTGGTTGTAAGCAGTCGCGAGTTCTCTGCGCCTGTTCGTTGCAGGTTCCACTTGAAAGCAGTAAGTACACCCGAGCTCAGCTTCGTGCGAGCCACGACTCCGCCGCGCCGCCTCGTTGCGCAACTCCGCGGCTAACGAACACCGCCGACACAACTACAACAAAATTATGAGTTTCACTTTCATAAAACATTATGTTGACTCACTTGCTACCTCACCGTTGCCTCCCCTCCTTTCCCCCACACCTTATGACGCACGAAGCGGGGAAATCACACATCCAGCACTCTTCCCCATTCCTGTCAATTATTTACCTGTATTTGTTCCCGTCTGCTTGCCAGCTTGTAGGTCGGTGGCTCGAGTCAATCATCAGTGCGCCCACGCGACTGTTTCAACTAAATTATCACACTACTTCTGACTTCTCGCAACTGAAAAGCTACCTTTCGGTAACTATCGCTGTTCGCGATAAAATGAGTACTTTATAAATCAACCTGTGATAAATGTCATTGCCCCTTCCTGAATGTTTTAACGAGTGCACTGAGAGTGGCGAGCGCCCAGTAAAGTTGGTAACGACTCCGGAGAGAAAGTAGTTCCGTGTCTTAGTGTTGAATTAAAAGTGTTAGGTAAATATTTGTGAAAACTGAAATGATTTCACTTGACCGGCGCATGAATAAGGTAATCAGGCCCTTGGTAACGTTGATATTATATACAGTAGAAGAATACACAACGTTCATAGAGGAAGATCATAACCAGGGTTTCAAAAAGTACTCAGTTTACCGTGAACAGCCTATACTAATCAGTTTTTTTATTAGCATATTTGTTTACTGGCAAAGAACCATCCTCTCCCTCCCTCACCAAATTACTGTCTAATATTGCGTCTAATTTGCCATTTTGAAGTGTTGACTTTTTTAATGGTTCTCAACTGGAATCGAACCAGTGATAATGTGGTATTGCGGCAGGCTTGTATGTTCTCTCTGTAAACTACCAGTATATAGGTAAATTCAAAATTTACGAGCATGAAGCAAAGAGAGTTTTGTTACTTTCACTGGTTCATGATATTTTCCTCTCCATCGCGCTTTCCGTAAAAACTGCTGCACTTCGAAATTGTAATACTATCCTGATTCAAGAATAGAATAAAGTTTTTATCTTAACATTGAACATTGTCAGTTTACAATCAACGTGTGTAACAGTACTCATTTTTAAGGTAATTTACCAACAAAAATGTTCCGTCTCGCAAAGAAATGATTTTCTTGTTTGGGAATGTTCAGCAGATTTCATGTAGAAAAGAACAAGATACAAGTATCTCCCAAGTTATTTTAATCCCTTTCCGAGAACTACGATAATTATGTCTTAAACTTCAAATGCATGCAATCGCGACTTCGCTTACAGCTTAACATAACAATTATGACAGCATACGCATGTAATATCTTTCTCTTAGTTCCCATGATCCGACCTGTATTGTGAGTTATTGGAATACATTTTTATGCTGTCTCCATCTATCTTGCAATCACGAATTAGCTGTATTCCCAAACCAGGCATCCAGCTAAGATTAGTAACGCCAGACGTAAGGTGACACAATTGCATTGACAGACGGGCTACTGTCCTAACTGCGGAATAAATGTCACTTTTTAATCACATGGCCTCCCCATTATGAACATAAAAGAAATCTCAACGGTAACAACAAAGTGTATAGCAATACTAATAAAATAAGAAAGAAAAAAAAGAAAATTAATTTACTCCAAGGAAGAGTTAAAATAGATACGATTTTTCGAACCAGTGTTCTTTCAGTTTGGCAACTTGAGCTGTATGTGTTCCTGAATGGAAAAAAGGTCGAAATTTTTTTCCCGCTACCGCTTTTGGAAAGCAAGAATGTAACATTCCACTAGCATGACGCACAAATCACATGGCGTACTGGCGCACACACAACGGAATCTGGAAAAACGAACAAACGATTCTTTTTAGGCACTGTTTGGAAAGAATAAAATTCAGACAATAGGCTCTCTTCACTATTTTTATTGAATCTCTGGAACAATAGAGAGACTGCGTAATGGAACAATGGGACAATTTACGTTTCCAGAACAAAAGAAAAGTATCAACCTCCCCCCCCCGTTTGGCTGCAGTCTGGCGGCATTCCACGTGACAGCCGAAGAAAAACGGTGTTAATTTTATATTCCCGTAACAATTTTCTCTTCACAATGGGCACAAAGTAAGTATTTGTTTTAATTTCCCGCCGCACGCATTAGCTAAGTCTTGAAGAAAACGTTTGAGCTAACACACGAAAAATATTTGAATATCTGCGGTTTCACATCATGGTTTTGGGTACTCGGACAAATGCCGTAGCCAAACGATTTCGACATGTGTTATACGGAAACATTCAGTTTTCCTTAGCTTCGGTAATACTGAGAGCCATTCTCAGAATAATTTCCTTAGTTTTCTCCTCCCATAATAAACACACACATGCATTGAAAAAATTAAAGATCTGACAGTAAAAAATATTTTTTTTTTTAATAAATGTCAAATGTTTCGTTATTAAGAAAATAATCTTGTTAGTACGAAACTATATGGCAATAGTTACAAAATATGCACACTTTTTGTAACTGGAAACTATCTATGAAAGTTTTATAGCAAACATAAAAAATCATATTATCGCCATAAACTTTGGTAGGATATGCTTACATCGGAATATTTTTAACATTTCACAGTGACAATGTATATTACCAGTAATAAAATTCCGTGCTGTATTTTTTACACAAACGCAGAATAGTAACAAAAACTGTATTCCTTTCATTTACACAATGGAAAACGAACTCTGCCCAGTAGCAGAAGTAGTACAAACAGTAGGTATGAATTACTGCTATAGGCTGTTCACAGTAAAATGAACACTTTTGAAAGCCCTGCTTAAGATCTACTTGTACGTACGCTGTGTATTCTTCCACATTATGTAAAATTGATATTGCCATGAGCCTCATAACTTTATTCATGCGTCGATCATGTGAAACTGTGAAATTGTTAGTAAAGTAAATAGTTTACAAATCTGGTGAATTTTTCACTTCGATGCGTTGAATTAATCTGAAAGCGAAAGAAATATTTTTAAGTTATCATAAATTGTTACCTACCACTTTTCATTCGACGTTAAAATACGGAACTACTTTCTATCCATAGTTACCAACATTACTGGGCGCATGCGAATCAGTGTGCCCGTTAAAATATATGCAGGAAGGGCAGTCACATTTTTCTAAGGTTGATTTTAAAAGTGCTCACTTTAATTGTGAACAGCCTTTAGGTAAAAGATTTTTATTTCCCAAATGCCTTGTCGCTATTTAGCTATGACACTGTCTTATTAACAAAATTGAATAATAACGCTATAGTGATACAATTAATACATAACTTATTATATATGCATCCGCTGTTGCATTACGATAAGTTGATAAAAATTGATCAAATAACTGCAAGACATTATAAGTAACGTAAGCCTAGCTACAAAAAGAAACTAAGAGATTACTCTGATAAAATGGAAAATCGTTCTACTTTCGATGTGACATCTGCCCTTGCGATGACCCTGAGCTGTTCTTGAAAGGATGAAAATTACTTGGATAACTTGGAATGTAGTAGTGACGGCCTCGTGCATTATATCAGACTACAAAGTACACCTAGCAGACATCTGCCGGAGGACTTTGACAAGAATTGAACTTCTCAAAACAAATTCAATTGTGCATGCACTTTCGCGCCATACTGGAGTCCTGAAATGCCAGTTCAGAACTGCGTACATATGTGGAGTCCACTACCTGGCACTGAAACTGTGCCGCATGTCGAAATTCACGTTTTCCACGCAACAGCTAAAAGTGCTTCCAATTGCTGGTCAGCGAAAAAACACACATCAGAATAAGACTGTTGAGTGCTTGCAATACGTCGCTTAAATTAGTAAAGTGCATTTCAGAATACTCCAAAAATGCTAAAAACCACTTTTTCAAAGCGCTGTATCTCAAAATATCCGTGTCAGATTTATACAAAACTACTCAAGGCCCCTGCATTGAACCTTCCTAGATACCTTTCACCAATAAAATAGTAGGGTGACACTGGAACACCCACAGGTAGACGCAGAACGACGTGACATTGCGCGCCAATTCAGAGCCTTGCACTTGCTATGGCCCTCCCTGCAGTGCTAACAAGCCGGCAGCCTTTCACGTGACACGGCCCTCCCTGCAATGCTAACAAGACGGCAGCATTGCACATGACACGGCCCTCCCTGCAGTGCTAACAAGACGGCAGCATTGCACGTGAAACGGCCCTACCTGCAGTGCTAACAAGAAGGCAGCCTTGCACATTGACACGGCCCTCCCTGCAGTGCTAACAAGCCGGTAGCCGCCAATTTCAAATGGGTGGTCAGTGGTAAACGAATTTCTTCTCATTGTGTCAATTTTAAAGATAACTCCTTTAAACAAAAAGTATTCTACCTGATATTTCTTTAAGAATGTTGCTATGTTAAGACATATTGGCGATTGTTTTGTTTGATATACTTTATTGTAAAATATGATATTGAAATTTGCATAAAAACAAAGAAAGATGAATAAATATTTGTTTTCAAAAAATATTTGACACAGTAATATTCTCTGATGAAGTCAAATCAAAATTTTCTTTGTCTGAAATAGTTATCTTTAAAATTTAAGACCTCGGGTGTAAATAGTGATAACCCTCAAGGGAATTAAATTCTGGTTTCAAGGGTTGATCGTGAGATGTGTACATTATCTATGGTTTCGTTCACGTAGTACATACAATCCTCCATAGATGGCAGAACAATGCAGAAAGCAAAATATTATAACCCTCATGGCATTTGATGTAAACAATTATAACCCTCATGTTAAAATACAAATTGTTTGTAAATGGCTGCCCTATTTTGGGTCTAGTACTTTTATTGTTTGTGCATTTTGTTTGTTTTGTGTTTATCTGATGATATTTGAAATAACTTTTGCCTGTAACATTTTATTTTTTAAAAAATTGTGATCTATTTGCACTCTCAATCAGGAGTGAAAGAAAATGGTCGTGTAAATAGATTGTGTACGTAAAATAATGCACTTAAATTATCGTCATTGGTCTTTAATGTTGTGAAATGTGGGATATGATCATTTACATGAAGCTTGCTACATGGTTTCTGGCTGATGGGGGATTTACAACAAGACGTCACACGTGATTGACGGACGGGCGCGACAGGCTATTGCAAATCCGGCATAAATGTGTTGTCACTCATTGTTTTGTATGAAGCCAGTCCCATACATTGGTCCAACATGTTGGCATTATTACAAAGGTAAAAAAAAAAGCTATACTGCTATGTGAACAACTTATTTGTTAGGTAACCTCCAGTATGGTTATGTTTTGCCAGTGTATGGAACTGAAAAGAGCATACAGGATAATTAATGTATGTAAAATTTACAACGTTGTTGTTCCAGAACCCTGAGTCTTCCGTTGGTAATTCCAACACAAGTGTTGGCACAAACACTGAAGACTGTACAGATAATGCTGCAAAAAAATAAATCAGTTAAAAAATGAAGGAAAAAGAAAAATAATCACAGTGAAGGTGCAAAACAGAGTAAACGTCGAAACAGTGGAATAGAATACGTTACGTATAGAAGGAAGGGAGGCAAAGTACAAGGGTCTCAAATTGGAAAAGACTGCCAGTGTCCTAGAAAGTGCTTTGAAAAAGTTGATAACAATACGAAAAATGATGTGTTCAAGTATTTTTTGGGAACTAAGTGGATTGAATGTACAAAATAGTTACTTACATGGTCTGACTAAAATTATACATGTGAAATGTAGGTATACTGGGGATGAACAGTCGCCGTTCTTGATCAGTTATCTACCATATCACGATAGACGACAATTTGGTCATTGTTTGCAAAAAGGCATTTGCTAGTTTGCACGGCCTGCAGAATCATGTTGGCCGTATCAACAACATAGTGAAGACTGTGCCACCAACAGACAAGCGAGGTTGTCACAACTCGCACCCTCGTAAATACACACAGGACACAATAGATCGTGTACATAAACACATAAATCGGTTCCCAAAATACGAAAGCCACTACAGTTGGAAACTATAGAATATTCCATCGGTGCATTGTATGAACACTATAAAATGCACTATTGCAAAGAAAACAATATTGAACCCATTAGCGAAGACAAGTATAGAAGGATATTTACCGAAGATTTCAATATCAGTCTCAAAACACCTAAATCTGATACCTACCCTATGATGAACTTAACATTAAGGTTGCAACTAGTGAGGTTGCACCACCGCCAGTATGAGCATGAGTTACAGTTACACCAGCGTCATGCAGAAGCCGGACAAACCAACATTCAGCATCAGACTACACGTGCGAAGAGTGATCCAAATTATCATGTGATAAGTTTTGATTTGCAACAGGCCCTGCCAACGCCTAGATTATCAACTGGCCCAGTGTTCTATAAACGTAAAATTTGGACTTATAACTTTAGTGTACACAACTGTGGAACTGGTGTATGCCACTTCTTTGTTTGGGATGAAACTAAAGCAAAACGAGGATCAGATGAGATTGTGAGCTGCCTAAAGAAATTCCGTGAAGTTAGTAATATTCGTGGGGAAACTTTAATTACAATGTCAGACAACTGTGGTGGACAGAATAAGAACTGGAATGTTATTGAGTTTTGGTTGTGGGTAGTTTCAACAGGGCGATTTAAATCCCTAGTGATAGGGATTTTTCAGTTGTAGGAAAACATGTACGACGTCATGTTCAGTTACATACACTCCAGATGACTGGGTTTGCACTCTAGAAATATGTTGTAAATCAAAACCGTTTAAAGTTGTACATATGAAACAGCACGATATTGCGAGCACTTCCAGTCTTACTGCGAACGTTCAGAACAAAGGTAAAACTGAAGAGAATGCACCACTTGCCTTCCGTAGTTGTACGTTCATGAAAGTTGATGCTTCACAACCTTTCACAGTTATGATAAATGATTCTTACAGTAACTTAGATGCTTATGGAACTGTTAATGTTCGCAAGTGTGGCAGAGGAGAATGCAATCTCAGCCACGTTACCTTTCCGGTTAAATACAAAGAACCTCTGCCCACAGCAGCACCTAAATATAAAGATGTTATGTCATGTCTTTCTTGGATACCACCAGCATATCGGCCATTCTATGATACACTGAAATGTGATAATAGAGCTGAGGACAGGTTCACGGGCCATGATTACAACTAAGTCAGATTCAGATGCATGAACTTCTAGGTACTCACTTTGTATTACTTAGATAGTGATCACTCAGACTTCGCTCAAAGAGGGAGTATATATTATGTGCGCAAATACCTAAAGTCACTTTGTATTACTTCGATATTGATCTTTCAGCCTTCAGTCAACAAGGGAATAATGTGTGTAAAGTACTTCGGTAAAATGATTTTCTGTGTCCGGAGATATAGTGTTTACTTCTTATACGATTTGGTGTAGATAGTAATAACCCTCATACTAAGAACATACCTGACATAGAAAAAAATCTACCTGTCATGCAATAACATTTCTGAAGCTTTCTATTTTCTGAAGTTAAGTTTAGGGTATAAGTGCACTTGGAAAAATACAAAGAACAACGCTTCATAAAAAAAATTTGTTCTCACTGACTTCCTAAACATTAACTTCTTCGTTGCCAGCATTCACAAGAATGTTGGTTACCACTATTTACAGCCGAGGTCTTCAATTGACGCAATGATAAGGAATTTCGTTTAACAATGATTGTCTATTTAAAGTTCGCGGCTACCGGGCTCGGTAGCACTGCGGGGCGGTGCTGTTACAACTCATGGCAGTCTCATTATTTCATCGCACACGCCTTTCTGAGCCTCAAAATGCGAAAGTAGCTCGAGGGGCGACCGCCAGCTATAAATTGCTCCGTAACTTGAGTACTTCCGCAGTAAGTACACAGTTACACACTTACGCTTACCTGCAGTTTTTTTCCGCGTTTGAAGCGAAGAAACGCGGGAACGATAAGGTCGACACTGCCACACGCAGAAAGTGCGCCATCGCCCCTACGCGCAAGGCTCTGAACTGCCGTGAAATGATCTAGTCGTGCTGCTTGTACCATTGGCACGTGCAGCGGCGACATTATTTGATTGGTGAAAAGTCATTTCTACGATGTTGGAGAATACTAGAATTACATCTATAGCATGCGTTATGTCTTGGAAGTACAATTTTACTGTCTGAGCTACTGTATTCTTATACGTTAACATACTGGAGACGCGTTTAATAGTTTCGTCGTTTAAAAAGGGTATTTTAAAGATGTTTTTAACTCAGTTCAAGTGCCATAGGTACGCAACAGGCAAAACTGCTATTGCACCTACTGTACACACACCTACTGTACACACAAACACAGTTTAACGATTACTTCACACTTTTCTGAAGCCCTGCTAAAGTTCTACTTCCAGAATATTCCTCCGCCTCAAGTAAACATAACTTAACCGAGTCTAAGAATTACACCAAGGGGACAGCGCACCATAATCAAGTGCAGTCAGTGTAATCAGATTTTACTTACTAACTATTTCTTACTAGACATTACCAAAACACCTATTTTATCCCCTTTTTTATTAATATTTACTGTAAAGAAATATTATAATTTACAGATAAAATAAAAGTAAAAGTTTAATTTAACCAAAAATAAGGTACTTTTATGGTAATACAAGTATAAAACGCTTGTAAACACAACATAGGAAACAACCAAGCCCATCATACATGGGGTGATTTTTCAAAGGTTTGATTTTAAAAAGTGTGAAGAAACAGCGAATATGCTATACGCAAAACCATCAGGCCAGAAACGAGAAAAATTTCGGTTGCCGCACTCAAGGAAAGAAACACTGTTAAATGGCTCAATTTCTTCCTAATTGTACTTCAATGAAACAGCAAGAAAATAAAATAATTTTGCTCCGTATTTTTACAGTGTTGTTTACTGAAGCCTGTACTCGATTTTTTTTTTCTTGGCATTACAAAACGAAAAACATGAAGCTTCTTTATTTATGAGATAGATCCTGCATCTATGGAATAAACGCCAATGACTTTTGCAGTATTGTAGGCCACTGCATATGCACCACACAGAAGCTGTGACGAAAAATAAAGAGCTATCTCCACCAAACTGAATACGTTATTGGTGATGCCGTGATATTACTATTAACTCTGCCAAAATTACTATTTGTAGCAGTTACGCAACGAAATTAAATAGAGAATTGTGACAAGTGTAGGCTACAGTTTAGCGTTTCATAAAACCCTGCTCTTTATGATATACTTCGCCACGCATTTCATATTTTTCCACCGTATGTAAACTAAAATTATTATGGACCACGTCGCTTTGTTCATGCGCTGATACATTGAAACCTACAATTTGTATTAACGTACTATTTCTCAAGCAAGAAAAAAAATAAATGAAACAAATTCAGTGCATAAAAATTGTAATGCCATACGACTTCTCTGTTTCGTAAACCACTGCCAACTTTATTACGAGTATACTTTAATGCATAAGCTGCCGTTCACATCAGCGTGGTAGATTTAGGTACAAGTGTGCGAATGAATACCTTGCTGTAAGAAGTAAGTAAGTAGAGACGGACCCAGTGGATATCAAGATGGCGTCGTGGTAGGTAAGTTGACTTGTGCGTGTCGTCCGACAAGACAAATATGCCCATTTCTTAAGAATGCTAATCACTGAGTCCGTTGAAATGCATACAGTTAAGGGTATAGCCGTTTTTAGAATGCTGGGATTCAAAAGTACTGAAAAAAGAGCGAAACTGCTCTATACGTGAGTGTGCGAGGTTCGTTAACTTCGCTCCGTGATCCACACAGCAGCGAAGATAATTTCCTCGACTGGTAAAACATGCTGGTTGCGATCTCCGCCTGCAGGCAGAACACGCGCGTAAGTGAGAAGTCCTTCGAGATGCCCGGGGAAGATAAGGGTCGTGGGACCCGCAAGGTCACTCACACTGAGAAATTGTTAAAGACGTAGGAAACTTATGTTGTGCTGGATGGGAACCATGTCACGCGGAGGTTGCTGCCTCTATCTACTCCACACTAGGTGCAAATCAAAATGTGCGCCTACCCGGTGAATCAACTGCGTTGTCGATTGTCCCCGGTTTTCACGTAACTGTATAACGTGTGCCAAAAGTTCTGACTTATGAGGGGAAAAAAAAAAAAAAAAAAAAAAAGTTTCACACTAAGCCTATCTAACACCCATGCCTTACCCAGAATTCGAACCCAGAATCTCCCGCACCCCAGATCGGCGGCGCACTAACAGACAGCCACGGGAGATCAGCATCGTGCAGACTAGAAACACCATTAATGAGTAGACTACTGTGACATAGCTACAAAGTCACGGGACATGCACTGAACCTTGTCAAAGACTTCCCATTTGTTAAGTGATGTTCACGGTAAAGTGAGCACTTTTTTAAGGCCCTGCAAAAAAATTTTTACAGTCGATTTCTATCTTGTCATCACTTTTTGAAATAAATAATGGTATGTGGCTAATAAACATAGTTTACACATTTCTCCACCCTCAAATGTAAACGTCTGAGGCTTCAATAAAATATATTCATTAGTACACATTGCCTTTAGGGAGAGCCTTAAAAAGTGCTCACTTTACCGTGAATAGCCTATACTTGGTAGGGTCACTGCTTGGTGTCACAGGTAGGCTACATGGATTCACAGCCTTCCGCGTATAGCGGCGACGGCGCACTTGAGGCGAGTCACAAAATCGTCCTTATCATTCCCGCTCAGTGGAAGGAAATATTCAAATATGGGCCAAGGTTCAGCTCCGGCTCCGAAAGGCCGCCATCTTGTTTTTCCCCATTTTACCTCAAAATTCCCCTTTTCCCCTCAAAAACACTCGAAATCCTTAGAATTTCCCTTAAAATTTCCTTTTTCCCCCTTAAAATTTTCCTTTAACCCTCAAACTTTCCCTTTTTCCTTCAAAAAAGGTAGAAGCCCTCCATGTGCAAAAAGAAACCCTCCAAAACCCTTTTCATCTAATTCGGGAGGCTTCTTTTTTATCTTCAAAATGCCCCAACTTCCCTCGAAATCACCCCGTTTTCATGGTACAGGGTCCACGGTCCGGATCAGTGACCTTTGCATTCGGGAATTTTTGATCAAAGGACATCGACTGCGACGTAGCGAAAGGGTTATCAGAAAATCTCTGTTGAGCGATAGCTCAAATTCTTCAGAACATTTTGAAGGATTCGATTATGCAAATGCTGAGTGGGACAGCATTATTTTTTTAAATTATAAATCCGGTGTGTGCATAATTAAATAAGTAGTTAGCGTAATAAAGTAGCTCGTACATTAACTCAGCCACTGTCAATTACGTAATCGAACAACTGGTAACAATTAATCGAGAACTGTCGATTTTATCGCTCGCGTCTTAAGACATTGTTTTTAAGATCCGCCCAAATCTGTCCACCCCACTCAGTTTTATCGCGTAATTTAACAGTACGGTTTAATCAATACCATGTATGATATGGATTGTTTGGACTGTTTCTGAATAATGGACTCCAGAACACTCCGCTCAAATCCCCTTTATTTATTCTGGCCATATCTTAAAATAATAATTTTGTAACTTCAAGTCGAAACATTAGCATGTCGGTTCACTGCCTTGCGCATAGAGGCGATGAAGTATAAGTGCGTGGGTCGTCAGCGACCCTTGTGCGTAGTGACGCGTGGTGAAATGTTGCAAGGTAAGCTGGTACTTGCTCACTACTGTACATTCTCGGTGCACGCAGCAGGATCTAATAACCACTGCGGAGCCTAGGGAAACTGAGCGAATTCCGACCTTGTGACTTTTGTCGTAATTGTCGCCATCTTGTTTCCGACCGCCGAAAAGAAGTTCCATATCTGGACGTTGAATTACAGGATGTTAAGGTAAATTTAAGCGAATACTGAAGTTATAAGTATTTTAACACACTAAAGTGATTGAGAGAAGAGATTTAGACGGCTTTTAACATCGGGGTCTTGAGAGCCGATGAGGGTGAAGTGAGGTGAGTATGGAGCAGCACCGGAAAGAAAGGGCGGGGGAAACGGGAGAACCCCGAGAAAACCCGCCGACCAGCGGCATCGTCCGGCACGATTCCCACTTGCGAAAATCCGGGAATTACCCGGCCGGGGTTTAAACCCGGCTCACCTTGGTGGGAGGCGAGCAACGACCTTGTTACGTGTCGTCCAAAACTTAACTCGCCTCAAGATAGGAAATATTTTAGAAATGCGTTTCAGTGCGATAAAAGGCGTATAGCGGCACAGTTACGACGCCTGTTGCCTGTAATAAGTATATTGTGTTCCTGTTATCATGGTGCCTTAATCAAGCTTTGCAGAAGTAACGTGTAAACAACCAGATAACGCATCATAACGCCGCACGTCTTTGCCTTGTCACCGTTGTAAACAAAAGAAATTACTTACTCATTATTTATTTTTAACCTTAATTTTTTTTTTTCTGGGTAGGAAAACCTTGCGTCTTCCTTTTACTAATCAGGGAAAAGACTAGCAAAGCGCCAGTCTTTGCCCTGATTAGAAAAAATATTGTGCTACGCCACTGATAATAATCGATAACTCCCTGAGAGAACATCTAAAATGTTATCATCTCCCGAGTTATAGTCCATTTATTGTTACTTCCACCTTCCCTGAAGTCCTGCAAACTTCCAGGCTGTACCTCGGCTTCATGCGAACAAAGCTTAACTAAGTTACAAAAAGGGACAAAGCACCGCGTTTGTACGCAATCAATTTAATAATATTCTGCAGGAACTTTTTTGTTTTACTAGGCATTGCACACACACGCCTACTTTCTTTATGTTTTTACTCTTACAAATTAAAAAAATTAAATAATATAATTTATAAATAAAATATAAATAAAAGTTTAATTTAAATAAAAGTAAAAGTTATTTTTATGTTTACATATGTATAAAACGATTTTGATGCATGGCATATTAAGGAAACAAACCCTACACGTCAATCATGAGATGAACTTTCGTACATTTGATTTTTAAAATGTTTAAGCAACCGAGAATATAGTCCACTGTTTCTTCGGATGTTTCGAAACGAACCTTTGAAAAATCACTCTTGGAGTAACATGTGAACCTGTTATTTTTAATAACTTGTATTCCCCAAATATGTAACGCCGTTATTGACTTTGAATTACTGTGTTATTGAATAAATTAAACTAGCTTAGTATTTTCTGTCACTTGTAATATTTATTTTGTATTAAATACGATTTAAAACCAATGAGAAACACCGACGTGTTGGCAACGGCTAGGAAGAAATAGTTTACAGTTATAATAATGATTTAACCTAGATTCTTGGTATGCTACTTGTAAATTAAATGTTTCCTATCGATATATTAAGATCTTTAGATAGCACTGAAGGGAACATATTTCATTGTTACTCTTAAAACTAACAGCGCAAATTATGCTGCGTAGGCCCTAGTTGGATGGTGTTTTTTTTTTCTTTTTCGTCCGAGGAAGAAACTTGAATAGGTAAAGCGGAGCTTGTCGCTCTCCCTCTCCCTCTCCCTCTCCCTCTCCCTCTCTCTCTCTCTCTCTCTCTCTCTCTCTCTCTATCTTTCTCTCTCTCTCAGGAAGTTTACCACCGACAGTCGTAGCAGAAAAATTATACATATTTTCAATTTTAGCATATTTCACACTTATTACAGCCAAAAGTATGATTTTTGAATTTGTAGTTTACAATTGAAACGAGATTTTATTGTTTGAATACGATGGCGGGACGGATACAAATCCGACGTTGGCATAAGTGGTGACTAGCGACATGAGATGGTGTGTTGTTGAACGAAGCATTAATTTCTCTTCTTGTGAAAAATACTTAAAATTGCTACTTCAAGCGTGTACATGTTTTGTTTTTTAAATGTACCTAGCCAAGTTACGATGTTGTGGTAAATGTTTTTTTTCCTACAGCAGGAAAAAATATATTGTTACGCGCTGCATCTCGTACCGGCCACAAGCTCCCATTATGCGTGGTACGGCTCTGTGTGTGCCTGTAGGGGGGGGGGGGTTGACCCACATATACCCTCCCCTCCTCCAAGTACGCGTGCTCGCTGCCTCGCCCCCATCTCTCCCCCGGAAATTATTGATTTATCGGTGAGACTTGGCTGGCGTCACAGCACCTCCTCCTCCCCTGCTGGAGAAGCCGATAAATGTAGAGGAGGCGCAAGAATGTTCTGGTAATTAGGACCCTCGGCGCAACGTGGGATTTAGTAACATAAATAGGATAAACTGAATTGATTGAAGTCATTCACTATTTACTCTGAGATGTCGAGTCGACAAAATTTTATTTGTAATTGTTGTAAATAAAATTAGGAAATTATAATCATCTCCTTTATTTAATTAAGACCTTAACGAACTTGGTTTAGTCCACGGACTTTTTAGTGAGGAATTGTAGCAATATTGTAACGTGCGTCATGTACTGTAACGTGTGTCATGACCGCTGTGTGTGAAATTGTATTGCTGCCTTTATTTTACACTGGGACAGTGTGTTCCTGACTGCAAAATATTGTTGGCGCGTAATTTATACATTTTAACCGCAAACTGTTTTATGACGAAATTAATTTTTTTGAAAATCATGCCTGTTTATTTATCATAAAGTTGTAACTTTGCCCAAGGCGTTTGAAACACAATTGTGTAATGTGGTTACATTTCTGTGATTTGAATGTTCGCCACAATCCTCATAAAATACTACTCCCAATCAGATAAATTTAAATAAATAATAAGACAAACCTAGAAAACAGTAAGTACCAATGCATAGAAATATGAGTGGAATAAAAGTTACTGTAGGACTGTTTGTGTGCATGTTCACCACTATTTTGTAAGTTTGTCGCTGCTACGTAGAAAAAATAATTGACGCGAGTTGCGTGCTTGAATTTTCTGTCTTTTCGTTGGACTGGTTGTTCCTTCGTTATAATATTTATTACAACTGAGGCCGTACTTTTAACGAAATAACCCAACACATATCAATAACAAAAAAGGGTTAAATACTTAACTACAGTTCTTTCCCTGCAGTTGTTAGAGGGTTAAACACAGTCGCGGCAAAATATTAACGTGTATGACGTGTAATGTACTATGTCGTGTATAACAAATATGTTAACAATGAAAAATAATAACCGCAAGAACTATCGTCAATACAGACATTGTTAAAATGCCATTAAGTCGATCTAAATATGGTTATAGTCCTAAATTCTTAACATTCGTAGGAGATGGTATTTGAAATATGACAGAATTCTTTGAACAGCTGAAAGCAGTGAACAAAGCGTTTGACAAATAAAAGGTAGAAGTCACATCGCAGTATTTATGTTTACATGTAGCGGAAGGATACGTAATCGGTAACCAAAAGTGTAACTTAAGCAAGGCTTCAGAAAAGTGCGAAGTAATCGCGACTGGCCTATAGGATATAGTGACCGCATAGTTTTTTAATACTATACAATGTTCGTTGCTTAGGTAATGTATATAAATTTCAGGAGTATAATAATTTGTGTAGGCCAATCACGGTTACTTCACAATTTTCTAAAGCCGTGCTAAAGTTCTTCTTTCAGGATATTCCTCCGCCTCATGCAAACAACGCTTATAGGAGTTTAGAATGTTACACCAAAGGGATAGCGTACTGCAATCGTGCGCACTCAGTGTAATAAGATTTCGCATAAGAATTATTTTTATTATGCATTACTAACACACATATTATCTCTATTTTAATTCATATTAATTATAAATAAAATAAAATAATTTATAGATATATTATAAGTATAATTTCAATTTAACCAAAAATAAGGTACTTTTATATTAGCACGCATGAAACACTGGTGATACACGGCATATAATATAGGAAATAACCAAACACAACATACAAGAGGCGATATTTCAAAGTGTTTTATTCGAAAAGTGCGAAGAAACCGCGTACGGGCTATAAGGAAAGTACGCACGCATAAAAATTCAATCAATTTTATTTCGCTTTGGTGTCAAGAGCGTTCAGATTCACAAGTATTAATTCTCTCGCCACTCGCGTGACAGTGAGAGTGTGACGCGGGTTGTACGTCTAAGGACATGTGAGTAAGGAGACTTGCACGACACCATATGTCGCGGCTAGCCGGTACCCGAGTGTTTCGCAGATAGGGGGAGGATGAGGGGAGGTGCAGAAGGGAAAGGGGGCAAAGATCAAGGTCACGGAACGTGCGGACTCTCTCTCTCTCTCTCTCTCTCTCTCTCTCTCTCTCTCTCTCTCTCTCTCTCTCTCTCTCTCTCTCTCTCTCTCTCCTGCTCCCGCAAGTTCACGGCCAGCGAGTCAACGACTGAGAGATGCTGCGGTCCACTTGGGAGTTTCTCCCGGCCGGACCGCGCGGTGCTGCGTGCGCTCGCGCGGAAGACATCTGTAACATTCCTTCTGGAGCCAAACAACGACAACATATAGTCCATTCCCGATTGGAAGTGACTTATGAAAAAACACTCTAGGTATAACATGTCACCTGTTTTTTCAATGACCTGTATTCCACAAAATAATATTATAAAGTTAACCACTGTGGTTAACTTTAGAGTACTCTAACTGTGGTTAACTTTAGAGTACTCTAATTGAATTAATTAACCTTTACCTTAATATCTTCTATAACTTGAAATATTTATTTATTTTTTAATGTGAATTAACAACAGCGAGTACAGCGACGTGTTGGCAACGACAGGTAAGAAATAGTCCACAGTTAAAATATTATTTTAACCTCGTTTTTTAGTATATTGTTTGTAAATTAAACGGTGCCCATAGAAATATTTAAGTATCCCCGATGGCAAGATATCTCATTTTTACAGTTTAAAATAACAGCGGAAAATAACGCCAGTAGGCCGTAATGATACAGTATTGTTTTATCGAGCGGGAAAGTAATTAAAAACTATATGCTGGCGAGGTTTGTCGCCCTCATTCTTTTTCTTAGTCCCTTTCACATTCGGGAAATTTCACTTCGCTAGTAAGCAAAAACCTTTATACATGTTTTCAACTGTAGCATATTTCATACTTATTACAGTAAAATAATGATTTATAAAATCTGTAATTTACAACTGAAAAAGAGATTTTAATGTTTGGATACTTATTTTAATATATTTAGATATGATGGCGGGGCAGTTACCAAGTGAAGTTGGCAGACGTGGCGAGCCATGACACGGCGTGTTGCTTTTTGCCAAACAATTTGAAAATTATTCTTAATCCGAAAAATACTTCATATTAGCACATCACGTTTGTAGACGTTGTGTTTTTTAAACCTACCTAGGCAAGTTACGATGTTGTGATAAATCTGTGTTTCTACGGCAGTAATAAATATACTGTGACGTGTGTTTCGTTAATCATTGCGTCTGTGAAATGGCGTGCCTTTGTGCATCGTGGTCGATACGCTGGCCTTGTGTGTGCGTGATTTCAAATATTTGATTAGCACTATTTATAAGTTTTAACTGTGAACTGTTGTTATAACGAGGTTATTTATTTACATCCACGTCTGTTTATTTATCACAACGTTGTACCTTTGCCACAATCCCAGAATAAAAATACTAAGCCCAGCCCGATAAATTTCAATAAACCTAATAAACAGTAAGTAGCAAGTAGCAATACATAGAAATATGAGCGGAATAAAAGTTATCGTAGGTTTATTTGTGTGCATGTTCACTGCAGTATTTTAAATTTGTATGACAAAAAAGAGCAACACGAGTTGCGCGCTTGAATTTAATGTGCCTTTTTCACTGGTTGTTCTTTCGTTTTAATACTTATTCCAACTGAGGCCGTCTTTTTAGAGAAATGACCCAACACATATCAATAACAAAAGGATAATTGCAATTAGTACAGTCCTTTACCTCGCATCTGTAAGTGTCATCGCGGCAAAATAATTACGTGCGTTACATGTATTGAGCTAAGTCGCGGCAAAATACTAACGTGCATGACATGTATTGAGCTAAGTCGCGGAAAAATACTAACGTGCATTACATGTATTGAGCTACGTCATGGAAAACAAATATGTTAATGTAACATAACCGTAAGAACTATCGTTAATCAAGGCATTTTTAAAACGTCATAAAGCTGACCTAATTAATATTATACGCCTAAACTGTGAATATTCGTACGAAGTGGTTTTTGAAATCGACATAAGACAGAATTCTTTGAAAAGTGTTAAACAGTAAACAACACATTTCATAGGTATAAAAGTAGAAGTTACATGCCAATGTTTATTTTTAGGTTTAGCGAAAGTATACGAACATATGTACACACACAATGGCACGTAAACATTGATTTTGACAGATGCTACATGGCAGGCACATGGCAATGTTTGTTTACATTTGGCGGAAGGATACGAAACGGGCCTGCAAGTAGATATTTAGCAGGACTCCGAGAAAATTGCTTCCATTGGGGAATGGACTATAGGTCTATTATTGCTGCTCCAGTCCCCAACTGAGCGCCATCACTCGAATTATGATATAGAATTCTCAATGTTTGAGTATTTAGTGCTCAGCTATATGGCGTCTTAACGAAGTAAAGTCCACTATCTGCCTACCATATCGGGTCTGATTACCTCAAGGGTAATATAATGTTTTTTTCTCAATGATATCTATTGTGCCTGTCAGAGACAGTTTTCAAACCACCGACCGCACGAGTCCTTTCTCACCATGACCAGGTGCCAGGAGAATTCTTTACACGAGTTCAGAGGTCACCCCATGCTACTCCTTCCTTTCCATGACACGTGTGGGTATTCCCAAGGCCCGGTTTACCAGGACAGATGCGCGACAAATCATGCGCGTAATACCGGCTCTGGTGGGGGGACAAACAAGGACGTTATCTTCAAGTATGCACAGTTTCGTAGTTTGTTTTGTTCGCGACACGCACTGGCTCGCAAACTAGCGGCACTCAGCGTCCACGGTCGTGGGCATGTTGCACGAGGAAGGTACTTGGCCATTCTGTGCACAGCGATACATCGTGGTCCAGTGCTCCAAGAATATTCTTCGCGGGTACGCTGATTGCTGAGGATCACAGCGCCGCTCGTATATGATTGGCTTACGGTGATGGCTCTTGAGCACGCAACCCTTTGTCGCTCTTAACATGCACACTCACCGAAAGTACAGTGCGAACCTAAACATTACACGAGTGCAACACTTCGACTCATGTAGCGTGACTTAACGCGTTAAAACCTCATGATCAAACACGGTGAAGCAGAAGTTTCTTTACTGTCTGCTTTTCAACAAATCATTTCCTTTTATTTAACAATCTGCGAAAGATGAATACAACCTAGCCACGCAGCAAACGTTAATCAAATTGTGTGTGCTGAAATTAGTCCAAGCCATTAGGTTTTGACAAGTCTGTGGGTAGAAAAATAATTTAGGCCTTGTATCATCGAACATAAATTAATCAACTACGCAGAGTTGCCCTGCGCGCTGTCTACCACGTATTCTCTACGTTCTACTTGCTCCTTGTTCATTGATTCCTGGAATTTTCGTACAAAGTAACACTCGCCATTGTTTACAAGGCACGTATACTTCTTTCATCTCAAAAATAATTTACAGCACGTCCCATGAAAAAGGGCAAGAAAGCAAAAGTAGTAAGAGTAAATAAATATTAGCAGGCAACAGAAGGGCGGCAATTATTTTGGGGGGAGGGACGGGGGGACTGAAGTGTCCTACAGAGTCCTGCGTTCTGGATTCCGAATATCCAAAGTACGAGACCCTAATCCAGGCCAGTGATGGATACGGAGTCCTAGAGAGGTAAAAATGAACACAGCTGCCGACCTCCATTGCGTTGTTAGTTATGATGCCAGTTTATGGCGTGGAAGGTCATTGGTTCGATTCCCGGATGAACCATGTGAGTATTCCTTTAAGTCTATAATTAGTTAGCTGGTAAAGACAGACTGCTGTCCAACCTACTGGATCTGAGCCGTGCACTTTAAGGTAGACTGACTTTTTACATCTTCGGTTAATCAATTTTCTGACCATGGTTTGTATTTCAGAAGGTCTACCGAAAATTTTACCGAGCTAGAACATAGCTAAAAGCTTCCCAAACGTTCCAAAGTTGTTTCACTTTCACCTTTTTTTAAATGTTTTCTAACAGGTGTCAAGCCGAGAAAAAAGATATTATTTTTGTGGCCGATTACAGGTATTACCAGTAATATCAGTGACGAAACGCAGATGTAAGGAGTTGAAATAAAATAAAATGTATGCCTTATAGGCCTATTAGAAGCAAAACCAAATCTACACCGCCAGATTTTGATTTTAAAAATATATTTAAGATGGCGGAGATCAGTTACCTTAATAATCAACTGTAAAAATACTTTGTCCATACAGTAAGCTCACACACAGTATTTACGTTGGTGAATATTTATCTGTATTTCACAACGTGACTCGCTAACTTTCAAAATTATGCCAATAAAAAGGCGCTGATAAATCATTACGAACATTTTAGACTGACACTAACTTCTCAGAATATTACAACGAACACATATTGTTTAAGAAAAATAATTATTCTTTCTATAACATGATTAAATATAAGATAATATACGAAAACAAATTGCAGATATCCACCGGCTGTGCTGGAAAAGATGTAGGTATTTGCCCAAGAGGGTCTGAGTCAATGATAAACATTTACGTACTGATCGAGTGAGCAAATTCCACAGACAATGGCTTCTAACAAAAGCGCCAGACACTGAACTAAATTGCTGTTTCACAGTTATGTATAGGCTGTTCAAGGTAAAGTGAGCACTTTCTAAGGCCCTTCTAAATTTTTTCTTTTATCCAATTTCTATCTTCCTGCTACTTTTTAATATAACCATTGCAATGTTTACCAATAAACATAGTGTATATATTTCCCCACCCTCAAAATGTAATGCCTGAGGCTTCAATAATATATATTTATTAGTGGTTAATGCTTGTTGGGAGGGCCTCCAAAAGTGCTCACTTTACCGTGAACAGCCTATACACGACATGCGCAGAAGACGAAGATGGTTACCGCACGCTTCAGTACCATAATCTCTAACTTGACATAGGTAACAGTAAACATGTCTGGTGCCGTTGCACGTGAGAACGAAAACCACTTAATATAAATTGAAATCGCTGGTAAAGTCTGTTTGCGGTAAAGTGAACACTTTTGTAATAGAACTTTGAAAAAAAAATTACCGCTTTACAACTGCATACTGTTTATGCTACCGTACACATTGGCACGTACCTAGTTTCCCAGTTAAGTTGGCGGCGAACTACGGAAAATAGTTCCAAGTCTCGAATTTTTGTATCGTGACTTGGAACTACGGAAAATAGTTCCAAGTCTCGACTTTGTATCGTGACTGTAGGTACTGTTTAAATTTATGGCAGTACAAGTTGTCGGCTTTATACGCGTCAGAGTAGGAATTTTCGTATTATTAACACATTTATGGTCCTAACATGTTTAAAATCTTCACTTCAATGACGCATGAATAAAGTCATTAGGTTCATGACAATGTACATGTTACGTATGGCGGAAAGATACAAAATGAGGAGGAAAGTAGACCTTTAGCGAGGCTTTTAAAAATGCCCAATGAATCGTGAGCAGTCTATATAACAAAATAGTATGTAGGCGTATGATCAGTCGTTCAACATACCCTACTTGCCATTATGCTTGTTTTGATAGTGTTTGGTGTAAAAACTAATTTCACCGTAAGTTACAATTATACAATTATGATAGGTCTGCAAATGTTACCTAATTCGGTGCATGGTCACTCCGGCGTCTAGCACGAGAGTTCCCATTCGCTGGCATATTGGCTATAATTTAAGATAAAATATAAGAAAAAATTCAATTGAACCAAAAATGAGATAATATTATTTTAACAGAAATATAAAACGCTTGCAATACATAATGTAATTTACAACTAATATGGATAAAAACAGGGAGAGAAAATAAGTTTATATTAATGTATTGTAAGAACTAATTCTCATGCAAAATACTATTGAACTTAGGGCGAACGAATTTGGTGCGTCGTCCCTTTGGTGTAATTTTCTATACTAGTTGGCATAAGGCGGAGGAATATCCTGAAAGTAGACCTTAGCAGGGCCTCAGAAATGAGGGCAGTAACCGTGAATGGACTATACCACGGCACGATAATGCACAAACTTCTCGTAGGCGTACGATAGTTGTCGCACTTTTTTTCTTTCGACAATGCGGCGGGGGCGGCGCTGAGGGCGATGTGGGAACAACAGTCGACAGTCGACAAGCGCGGTCACGAGCGAGCGGGGTTCGGGCCGGCTCGTGGGAAGTCGGTGCGCCGCACAAAACCAGATGGTAGGGGGGAAAAAAGTGGGCGACTCGACTTCCGATGCGTTCCGCTGATGGAGCACTAGCGGGACGTTGGGCGCACGGACTCCCGCCTGATCGACACCTATCGATAGTCCATCATCGATCACTCGAAAAATAAAGGACGACGAAAAAATTTGTCAACATTTTTACAAAAAATTTTCGGTAACAAATGTGAACATTATTTTTCACAAAACATGTAGAGATGAAAGAAAAAAACTACAACTCATTACTGAGGAGTTAAAACTAATGGCATATTTTATAGATAGAACCGTGTAAAATAAATTTTGAATCTTCCACATAACAATGTGACGTAGACATACGATATTTCACTTGTGTATAAAATAAATCTGAAACTTGTTCCCTGATTTGTGAAAAAGAGTGTCTTCTTTAATGTGATTTTTTTTAAATCTGGAGTGACGTAGTCTTGTAGGATTACAGACACGTTTTATAGTCATACGGTCACATTTCAGAAACACGCAGGATTTGTTCTCTTCATAAATTTGCGAGGGCAATTGTGAAACGCTTCGTTACACAAATTCGCTAGACACCTACCAATCTCACGCCTATCGCCATTTTTCGAGATTCCACCCATTACGGGGGTTACAGAAGGCTTTAAAGCTGTATTTGGCTAGTGCTGCTGTC
The DNA here is from genome assembly GCA_029891345.1 of Dryococelus australis. Lineage (NCBI taxonomy): Eukaryota > Metazoa > Arthropoda > Insecta > Phasmatodea > Phasmatidae > Dryococelus > Dryococelus australis. The sequence goes on along the minus strand of CM057002.1, from coordinate 75,803,795 downwards.
ATGAAAGAAATAAGCTCAGATACGACGCCAAAGTTGAAAACGTTTAATATGAAATAACTAATCTTCGTTCGTTCTCCGCAGTAGTTTAAACAAAAATTTAACCCCATTTAAAGTATACAAAGTTTTTCCGTATTACGTTCACATTAAGTTAATCTTTTATCAACTTGCCTCTAAGGTATAATTAGGTTAAAAAATTTAATTTATTTATTAGTGTTTTACGGCCGTGCCTTACCCCAGCACTTTACATTTCCTTTGCAATAAAATAACTGCACCCCACAGAAGATCAATATTGCAAGAAACGTAAAATCACGAGACAGTACATGGCTCAATAGAGTGAAAGTTTATTTTAAGTAGGTGTAGGCCCTCTACCTTGTATTGCATGTAACATCTCAAAGCAATTGTTTCTATAGGCTATTCACGATGAAATGAGTACTTTCGAAAGCCCTGCTTAAGATCTACGTACAATTCACGTTGCGTATTCTTCCGCCTTATGTAAGATTAACATTGACATGGGCTTCATCACTTTATTCATGCGTTGGTCAAGTGAAACTCTGAAATTATTATAAAAGTAAATATTTTACAAATCTGCTTATTTTTACACTTCGGTGCATTACAAAAAAAAAAAAAAAAAAAAAAAAAAAACAGAAAGCGAAAGAAATAATTTAGGTTATCAGAAATGGTTACCTAACACGTTTTATTCTACGTTAAGATATGGAACTACTTCCTATCAATAGTTACCAACTTTGCTGGGCGCATGTCACTCAGTGCGCCCGTTAAAATATATGCAGGTATAAGCTATCCACGGTAAAGTGAGCATTTTTCAAAGCCCTCTCATTTGAAATAACAGTCAATAAATATATTTTATACTAGCCTTATACGTAAACTTCCGAGTGGGGTAGAATATACACAATGTGTTTATTACTTACGTGACAATATTATTTACAAAAGGTGGTTTAAGGATAAAAAATGGCTGAAAGGAAAAAAATAACTAGGGCTTCAAAAGTGCTCACTTTACCATGAACAGCATATAAGGGCAGTGACTTTTTTCTAAGGTTGTTTTCAAAAGTGCTCACTTTATCGTGAACAGCCTTTAACGTCAAATCCTATTCACGTCATTTGTGACAGTCATTTTGACAGTATGACAGTCGAGTGTTGGGACATGAAGTGTCCACTGCGCACCTCGGGCGCGCACCCTGCCCCATTTCCTCTCTACGGTAGATTGCTCGCGATTGGGTTAAGTAAGCGGGGCTTGTGCTAACCCCAGTTGAGGTGTGGACGCGACCGTCCTGGAATCTCTGGCATGCTGGCTTGCGATGTGTTTCTTCGCCAGCGGATCTGCCGGCGGCAATCAGCAGCAGGTTGATGGTGTTGGACTGCGCCCGTGTAGTCGGCGTGTGGTTGTAACTGAGCTTGCTTGCAGCCGCTACCCCGACACCGTGACCTACATGGAGCCGGAAACGGAGGCACGGGGAACAATCATGCGGAAGCGCGACGACCCCCGCGCAACCCTTTTGGTCGTAGAGGTAGACTCACATTCACGGCCGCACGGTAGCTACTTAGAGCCTAGTACAACACGGGCATCTTTCCTGTACAAGAAAGTGAGCACCTTCATGTACACCACCCCGACTTGCATCGTGTGAACGGCCGCCGAGTATGCTATAGGCGGTTTCACGGTAAAATGAGCACTTCTGAAACACCTGTTTAAGATCTACTAGTACGCACGTTGTGTATTCTTCCGCCTTATGTAAAATTAACATTACCATGGACCTCATAACTTTATTCGCGCGTTTGTGAAGTGAAAATGTGAAATTATTAGAAAAGTAAACATTTTATAAATCTAATAATTTTTACACAACTGATGCATTAAAAACAGAAACGGAAATAAATCATCTAAATTATCACAAATGGTTAGGTACCTAACACTTTTTATTCGACGTTACGATATGGAATTACTTTACATCCATCGTTACCAACTTTATCGAACGCATGTCACTCAGAGCGCCCGTTGATATGCAGGCTGGGGCAGTTACTTTTTTCTAAGGTTGAGATCAAAAATGCTCACTTTATCGTGAACAGCCTTTAGTTACTAGCACACAAGATCTTGTATACTAGCTAGTGCCATATAGGGACGATCCTATTTTTCACCATCTTTCTTGTACAAGTCGAATGTAAACTAAACATATATTTTGTTTATGCTGGCAATAAGAAGATGTTAATGTTTTTAATACGATAAAATGTTTAATAGTCCCACTGTCGTAAATAATTCTGTACATGAATTTTAAAAAATGAGAGGTTTGTCTTTTTTTCTGTCAGTGATTTTACATTTTCTACATTTGTGTATGTTTAGTGCTTGAAATATGTCTGATTGGACTAGATAGTTGACATCAACCATCTACTTTCTTGCTCACCAGCTAGTGTCGTGTGTATGGATCACACAATTCCGTGCATACTAGCTAGTAGGCACTTTAGTGTTCAATTTCTTGTTCACCTTTATTTTCACTTTCTTGTTCAAGAAATATGCCCGTGTGTACTAGACTTTACAATACAGAGGTTCAGCAGCTGCCTATCCCTCGAACTCTAGCCGCACACGCCGTCAGCCAATCAGCGCCTGGTAACCTCCTCGCCAGCCGGCAGACAGGCTAGTCGACATTGAAGGTTGAAAGGTTTCGCAGTATGCAGTACGCAATCAGACACGAGGTTTATGTCCACATCCTCGAGCAATCGAAGGACTATTAGGTTTCCTCCCTCTCATAGAGGCGAAAAGCTGGGGTAGAGAGCGCATGCGAGCTGCGCACAACCGCGCTCAGTGTGCCAAGGTTGAATTGTTTTCATGCCCGCGGCACTAGCGAACACAGCAAGGACTTGATGTGAGGTTAGAGCATTGTTTACGCAAGTATAGTCTATTTGAGATTTATTCAAATTTTTTGAACCAGACCTTTAAAAAATCACCCCATGTATGACGTGTTTGGCTGTTTCCTAAATACGTCGTGTATCAAAAGCTTTTTATATTTTGTTAAAATAAAAGTATCTTATTTTGGCTAAATTTAACATTTGGTCTGTATTTTATCTACAAATTATATGATTTCTTATATAGGAAAAACGAATTAAAAGGGGAGAAAATACATATTTTGGTAAGCCTAGTAAGAAATAGTTCTAATGCCGAACTATACTGAAGTGAGTTCGCAGGAATGCGGCGCGTTGTCTCTACGGTGTAATTTTCTAGACTTAGTTCAGCCTTGTTTTCATGCGGCGGAGTTTGTAACAAGTTTAATGCAACCTGTGAACAGACTATTAAGTGCTGCGAGATGTTTGTACAAGTTGTCTAACACAGTTTCAATGCAACTGTAGGATATATTTAAAGTTGGTAAAAGTATTTGATTCATACAAGCGAGAGGACGTGTTGACAAATTCAAATGTAAACAGTTACGTTCACCGCTGCAGACCACGTGACTTCGACAGTTGTGAAGTTAACGTCGGGAACATGTGCGCAGGAGAAAAAACTCTACCTCATATTTGTCTATGTGCTCCTCTACACATCGCTGTGTTTCCTAATTGGTTGCGCGGTGTTCAACGGTATGCCTGGAGCTAGTTTGTGTCTGTGAAGCACCGAATTCCTCATCGCAAGGCGCAAGGCAGTGAAGAGGTGTACTGTCTTTCCTTCGACAGCTCTTTTCTATGGTACTTATGTACAGAGGTGACCATGAGATCTTATGACATCTTCAGACATTTCCACTATCGAGTGAAGTTAACATCGAGGTCTTAAGAGCCGATGAGGGTGAAGTGAGGTGAGTGGAGCAGCAACGAAATGCAAGAGTGAGGGAAATGGGAGATCTCCGAGAAAACCCGCCGACTAGCGGCATCATCCGGCACGATTGCCGCATGCGAAAATCAGGGAGTGACCCCGCCGGGAACTGAACCCGGTTCGCCAAGGTAGGAGGCGAGTAGTCTAACCAATACACCGCCGCTGTCCTTACCGCTTTCGAAGAAATACGCGTCGTCAACTGAAATAGGAAAACTGAAACAAGCTTACGGGCGCGTAAAGTTTCTCAAATGCTGTTAATTTTAACAACTACCTGACTCAAAACGCCCAGTTGATTGGGCAGATTAGTGAGTGACTTCCGCCGTAATGATACAGTGAATGTGCTGATGGCTATAGTCACAATTCGTTTTACGCATGCAAGCAGCGGCACTTTCTTAGACTACGCGTCATTTGCACTCTCACGCCGGTGACTCACGTAGCCAACGTTTTACAGACATTTCCACTCCCAGGTAAACATTTATATCGTGACGATTCAATTTATTTTTAAAAGGTTTACAAGTCAACTTCTCCGTCTCAGTTTATTCCCAGGCTAGTCGAGATTCTCTCTTGACACGAAGTTTGGCGAACGTTCATGGATTGGCTGGTAATCCGAGGGTAATATCTCACACATTAGCTGCCACTGAACACAGCGTTTTCCAGCCCATTCACCTCAACCAGCAGTTGTCTGACGGGCCGCGGATTCCACGACTGTGAACGTCCGAAACATCAACTCGCCCATCACCAACCGAACTGATAGAATCACGAGGTCAGACAATGGCGCTAGTCTGTTTACATTTAAGTTTCCCAACCATTCCGCTCTTTTCTATTTAAAAAAATATTCTATTGTAACTTTGCATTCTAGTTACATGAAACTTTGAGAAATTTCACTAACACGTCAAACCATGTATTTATGTAACATTATCATAACCCCACACCTAACAAACGTATCGATAGCGCTGTTGGCAAAATAATGCAGTTCATTAATGAAAAACTCGGGAACTGCTACTGTGCAGCTGGCAAGAATTAAATGTGTAAATACATAGTATTTACGCAATTATTTATAAACTATTACCTATTGACCTACTTAATATGGTTGTTTTAAGTCTCGTATAGACCATGGTAGATCCAAATCACTTAGTTTGTTTGAAATTGTTCCAGCAGACGAACAAAATATTGAACACATTGAAGTCTGCACACATTTACTGGCACTTACGACAAATTAGAAGTAAGTCACCTATATCCACTTCTGCAAGAACACCGGTTCTGTTGGTTTCTGTGTTAGAACTCAACATCGTCCTATTGGTCCATACCACATCGGACACTACCATGCACTTTACAGCGTTTATTATTGGCCGGTCATGAACCAATGGAGAGCCGATCTGATATTGACCCAATCAAATGTCCTTTATCGTATAAACATATTTTACAATCAATCATCTCCCTTTGAGAGACTATAAGAAAAAATATTCTACCGTTAGCGATATTATTATTACTGCGCTGTGGTGAAGTTGCGAGGTCATGTAGACACTAGCCGAACAAAGAATGCACATCCATGCGAGTTTTGTTCTGAACAATAAAAACATTTTCAAATTAGCTTTGTTCGAGATACACTCCAGCATACATAGTCTACAAAGTGTTAAAATTGTTCCAGCAGACGACAAAATATTTCTTAAATTTTTAATTTGCATCTACCATTATGTAGGCTATATGAGAATCATGACAACCATGTAAGTAACTGATACGTACTCGTGAAATATAGGCTGTTCGCGATAAAGTGAGCACTTTTTAAGGCCCTCGCTACAGGCATTAACCACTAATAAATATATTTTTTTGCAGCCTCAGGCATTAAATTTCGATGGTGGCGAAACGTATAGACCGTGTTTATTGTCACATTGCAATGTTTATATTTAAAAAAGTAGCAGGAAAATGGAAATTAGATGAAAGGAAACATTTATAAGGGCCATAAAAAGTGCTCACTTTAACATGAACAGCCTATAGTTGCGCGTACTTTCTATGTACATGCTGATGATGCTAAAATAACTAAATATGTGTTTGGTACAACAAATACATTATTTGGTTCAATGGAACGTAAGCGAATGTTTGGAGCAAGGAAATAGGCAACCGAGTATTTTTCTGTCTGCTGCATGACACTTTATTGTCCAGTATTGTCCGTTTACAGCACTCGGTTACCATATGATCTTTGAATGAGTAGTGCAATGGGGGTGAATGAGTAAATGGAGAATGGCAATGGCGAATGTCCAAAAATCTCCATTTACTCAACTAGGATGGTTAACTTTTAACGACCAGCACCTAGCCATGCAGTTTTACAAGTCGAGGATTGCGAAGTGGCATCGTGGTGACGGCTGCATGCCAAATAAAACTGCGTTTTCTGGAGAAACGCGGCCAGTCCCTGTGTCTGGGATCGTGGACGGGCGTGGAGGAGTGTGGTGTCTACAGTCCATTCACGACTGGAACAGACTTATGAAAATCAACCTTTAAGATAACATTCTAGCCATTAGATGCATGCATAGCTAGTAAACAAAAAAGTGGTGGGAGTGGGTACAGTATTCGCACCCGCCACTTTTCTTTTTGCTAGCTATGCATGCAGCTAATGGCTAGGGTGTTTTTTGAAATGTTGATTTTCATAAGTCTGTTCCAGTCGTGAATGGACTAGTGTGGGACCGGCGGAGAGTGAAAGGACACGTTTTACACGTTAAATGAGTTAAATGGGTTAAATGGGTTTTAAACGTTTTAATTAGAGGAAAACTGCAATACATTAAAGTAAAATGTCTCTGGTAATTGAATATTTTTTTCATCACACTCAAGCGCTTATTAACAGCTTCAGTAGTAACTGATGACAACCTCAGTGCAGGTCCGCGCAGGGGAGTTTGAGGGCTCGGGACAAAGACATTTTTGGGGCTACACCTGGAACGATAGAAGACCTCGCCACATCGGTGTGCGGCCAGTCATACGCGATCTTCTTCCATACTATCACGCATCAGTATTAGAGATATACGATACGCATACGACGATAGTACTGCCAGATCATTTCGTTTCTGTGTACAATCAACAGGGCAGGATAGTTCGTGAGTACATTCTGAAAACAAGGTAGGCTGCAAACTACCGTACGTTTGAAGTCTGCAATTACATACGTGCAATCAAACAGTGCTATTTGCTCTAGGCCTTTGGTGGCTTCTCGCTGCGGCAACAGCCAATAACAGCGAGGGGCTTGAGGCTGGGACACACGCCTACAGGTCACTGAACTACCGACATATTTCTGTGTCTTACATTAAGTCCTGCTATAAGTTGTCTGCTACAAAAAATTTGTTTAAGTAATTTGTGAAACTATAGCATTTACTAATATCTTACTGTAAACCAGTTTAATTTTATTGTTATTATTATGTGCACGCCAACATCTCAAAGCCATTTTGCATGGCAGCAGAGGGTATGGAATTGGGAGAGTGTACACAGGAACTGCACCAGCGTTCACCTGAAGTGAGGTCTATCCTGCATACTTATGAAAGTGAAAATCACTTAACACAATAATACCCTTAAACATTTTTTTCGGATATGAAAATGCGTTACAGACATCTCAATTAGCACGAGTACACACAGCAGGTCCGTATATTTATCTTCATTATCACGCCATAAAAAAAAACAGTCACTCCTAAAAACCTCGTAGAAACTAACAGCCGACGCGACAGCAGTGTCATGGGCGTAGAGGCGATGAAGTACCCGGTTTGTGTACCTGAATCGCCCTAAAACCAGTCTCACACCATACCCATTCCCGTAGCAGTTTTCCTACCCATTTTGTGTTAGCGTCTCTGCTCCCGAATCCATGTACCAGTTCAAGTGTTGCGATCGTGTAATAACTGCCATGCGGACGCGCTGTATCTGTGTGGACCGTGCTTCTCGCAAGCAGCGAACAGCTTGATACAAGCTCGGTGTCAATCAGCAGGAACGTTTACGAGTCAGATTACCCGAAATAATGAGACTTAACCCGTCCAATGCCGAATTCATCTTCTTCGAGCTAAGTGTTGGAGTCGGTTGAACTTTTGTTTGTGTGTCACGCATACTTATCGCAGCCAGCGAACAGCGTGCGCGCGTGTCCGTTGGTTTTTCGGCACACACCATTCAGATATGAAAGATAATAAACTTCAACAAGTCACATTTCTGGCCAAGAAGACTCCCAAAACATCGGGTGCTGATTCAGTGTTGTGTACAACATCGATCTTACAATATGTTCAATGTGTGACACATTGTCTATCTCTGACATCGTGACTGAACGGTTTTAAGTTTTTAACAACTGAAGCTGCATTCCATTGTCCTCTTTTGTATAGGCTGTTCACGGTAAAATGAGCACTTTAATTTAAAGCCGAAGTCCCTTTCAGCTCACGTGTATCGTCTAGCCAAATTACCGAGCGAGGTGGCGCAGGGGTAACTCACTGGACTCGCATTCGGGAGGACACGGGTTCAATTCCCGGTCCGGCCATCCTAATTCGGTTCTCCATGGTTTAACGAAATCACTCCAGGCGAAAGCTGGGATAGGTTCCTAACTAAGGCCATGGCCGATTACTTCCCATTTCTTCCCCAATCCATCTTCCCTGCGCAACTTGAGCCGTCTCTAATGACCTCGCTGTCGCCGAGACGTTAAGTCCAACTACCTACCTACCCTTAGCCAAATTTTAATACAAAAATTGCTATGTGGCTAATAAACACAGCGTATGAATTTTATAGATCTCTAAAGTTAACGTCTGAGCTACAATAAAATATAATTGTTTTGTTCGGTTGTAATGCCTGCTGGGAGGGCCTTGAAAAAATGCTCAGTTTGCAGAGCCTATAATAGAATATATTTTTCCCCCCACAAAATGTTCACGCTTAGTTAAGGCCCTTTCACACGATCAAATTTCTCTTCAAGTTAACTTCAATTTTTATAGAATTAAATTAATTGAATTCCATACGTCATAGAAACGTCATAATCGCCGCCACTTTCTCTTTTAATTTCATGAATGTCTCGTTTTCTTTCACAATTTTTTCTTTAAATTTCTTTAATGTCTCGTTTTCCATCAAAATACATATTTTTTTTCCCCAGAATTCCAATCACTTCTCGCAGCTTTTCTGACTGTATTATGGAAGAAATCTCATAATAGAGTCATGTGCACACATTTAAAGTTTATTTCAAAATAAGGACGCATATGTTTTAAGAACAAAATTTATAATTTAAGGAAGAAAATTTGTTATGGTTCAACCAATTATTTTCGTGTCGTGCATGAGTCGTAGATAGTTCTAAAAATTTACTTTTGGTAAAATTATAAACCTGTTTCATTAAAAAGTTTGTGATAAATTTCCATTAGGAAACTTGAAAGCTATTGAATGCACGAAAGGCAAATGAAGTGTGTTTTTTTTTTTTTATGGAATTCAAGTACTCGAATTCAATAAATTTTTGATGGTGTGAAATGGCCTTTACTGGGAACCCACAAAGGGCCCGGTGGGGAGACAAAAGGCCTGGTTGAGCACGGAGAAATTGCGGTGGGGGTCACAGACTCGCTGCGACCTTCACGTTCGCCGGCCGCCCAAATGTGTAGTTCGTGTGGAGCCCCGAGCAAGCGCGGCCTCTGCCTGGCTACTCGCAAGTTCGCGCCGGGAAACCTTCCCTCGAAAGGTTTCAAACTCTAGAAAAATGTACCCAGAGCTGAATGTTGGCCCTCACAGAGGCGGGCACGCTTAATGTCACATGAAAATTTTACCGCTCGAAACCGCGTGTGTCACATCGACAAAGTGCAACAAAGTCGTAAGTTACGAGATTGTGCAGAGTTCCACAAAACAACTACTTTCAGAAGTAACTCTTACCGTACAGTTTATGCGAGCAGTTAAAACTAATCTAGAAACAATTTTCTACACACGTATGTCAAGAAATATACTGAAATGTTATGTTAACTGTACACTGCAAAACAATAAAGTGAAAGAATGTATTATTTAATGACAGTTACGGAAATCAGTTAACGAATTTCAACGGAAGAGAAAAACCTACGTAAAAAAAAATCAAATATTTTTTGTTGCTTATTCTTTCAGCTTCAGGGCGGTATGATTGTGAAGGGACTAGCGTATTCCGTTGGAGCACTAGAGCTGTTCGAGCGTAGCAGCGTAACTATAGGCTGTTCACGATAAAGTGAGCATTTTTCAGGGCCTAGTTACTTTTTTCTTTCAGCCATGTTTTACTATTTAACCACCTTTTTAAATAAATACTGGGATGTAAGTAATAAACATAGTGTGTATATTCCATCGCACTTTGAATTTAATCTCGAAGGCTACAATAATATATATTTATTGACTATTATTCCAAACGAACGGGATTTCAAAAGTGCTCACTTAACCGTGAACAGCCTATACTTGGCTCGGCTCGGCTCGGCGCGGCGGCCAGGCCGGGCGGCGGCGTCAGGGTGCACTGTAAAAAAATTTTGTAGCTGGAACTGACAAATTCTTGTATAATTACAAAATTTTGTTGATTCACAAACTTATCTTTTGTAAATCGACAGTGCAGGTTCATTTGCAAGAATAACATTTTAGTGAATAAGGAAAGAAGTTTGTGTTGTTACAAAGATATTGTAAACGGGCATGTGTCACTCATCACTTCTCGGGATTCAACATATTCCGAGAATAGACTACCTGGCTCGGGGAGGGTTTAGTACTTTTGAATAGCATAACATTTTGAAGAATATTATTGCCATATTAAAGCGGCAAATTATGACTAATATAAAAAAGTTTATAGACTTCAATTTCATAGTTGTTTGAAGTACTTTAAACTACGTCAAAAGAGTATTAACAGCCGATTGGGGGCTTAAATTTCAGATAATGGATTACAGTGAAACCTAATGGATTTTAAATTAAATAATTTTATCTCGACTATCATATTTACACAGAAAACAATTAGAACATAGTAAAATGATATCCCGAGAATTTATATATATATATAATCACAATAAAATTGTGGTATATATATACAATAAAAAAAATTGTGGTAACTGTATATATATATATATATATATATATATATATATATATATATATATATATATATATATATATATATATATATATATATATATAGAATATCACAATAAAAATTGTTGTAGTGGAGCTGAAATGTTTCTACATGAAAACAAATTTTATTAAACCTGTTGTATTTGTATACTTACAAGTAGTTCAACAGTTGTACTGGTGTAATAAAAATTCTTTCATAAATACAACTATTCGGTAAAATGCTGATACCATATCAGAAGTTCAAATTAAGATCTGTGCTAAATGCTGATGGGTCTGGCAGCGACTGCAATTATGCTCAACGCTAATCCCCTCAGTACAGCCGCCAGGTAGTACGCCCGCTGCTCTTCAGTCCCGCCATTCGATCTCGAACTGGTGCCGGTATTCGCGCCATTGTGTCTGTCCATTCTGTCTTTCGGTGTACATTTTCGTTCACATGTCTCTAACACTGTCTATTTTCTTATCTACCAGTTCACTAACACAAATTATTTGGCTATTTACATTTTCATTAACACTACTTATTTGAGTATTTACACTATCAATCTTACTATTTAAGTTCTCGTTAACATTATCTACTATTCTGCTATTTACACACAGTCCTATTATCAAGGCAGGAAGTGCTTTCATGTCTGCAGACATTTTCCTGGTTAGCATTCACAAATTTCTTAATAATTCCCTGGCCAGTTAATATTACAATTATATTTACAAATTTATCCTGCTAGTTAATCACCTATCATAATACTAATTAAACTTATTGTATTTTTATATAATGCCTCCATCCCACTTCCGACACCAGTGTTACAATTTCTCCCTCGAAATTGAAGTGGAAATGAGACTTCGATACCAAATTCAATGTGCGATGTATGTGTGTGTATATATGTTGTACATATCACACAAACCCGAGGCACGAATCATAAATCCACGCTATTAAAACTGCTTTTACAAGACGTAGACTCGATTTCGCACGTGGCGTCGCATGAGATTCACGAGATATTTTTTGCTTGAGGTTTAGTACTAAAGCACGGGTTCCCCATACCTTGATTCTGGACACATGCATACCAATATACTTGTTCAACGCGCTATATTTGCTTGCGTGTTTTATGTGCACTGAGAGAACTGCCAACAAAATATTTGTTTGCATAGGGCCAAAAAAAAAATATATTATTTGCTCCAAAAAAAATATTTTGCTGCAAAAAAAAACTTAAAAGGCGAGGAAATTATTCATTTTAATCATCTGACAAAATACGCGCGTGAATTAACAAAACCTCAGCGTTGGGCTAAAAACGAAAGTACGCTGTCAACAAAATATTTTGTTGAATCAGCTGTATGTTTGTTTGGTTACTCATTTAATTTCGCTCGTTCGAAAATACAGTTCGAGAGTTTGTTTGTATCTGTGTGATACTTAGAATATTAACATTCTTTGTTAGTGCATTTATGGATGCTTAACAGTGGTATAAGCATATGCGATTAAAATTATTTCGATTTTTTCAGTAGTAACTAACCGAATTTGCGGGCGTAGGTGATTTAGCTTCGGATCTTCATCGCGCTTCAAGATTTTCTTTTATATTACGTACCCGAAATTATTTAACGTGCATAGAGAAAAACAAATCTTTGTTTAGGACAACTGAATAACGAGAAAATAACTTGGTTTCAACAACAAATTATTTTATTGTTTCTATATAAACAATTAATTTGGTAGCGCCAAACAATTTTTGTTTGATTCAACAAAGCCTTGTTCTCGGTGTGAACTGGCTTTTGTTTTCTTGTGAGTAATCTGGCCTACAGTAATGAGACTCCCGCCAACTAAACAACGGAAAAAAACACTCGTACTTAGTGACATCATTTTCAAGAAAATGAATGAAACTATGCTAGTAAGCAATAATTTTATTTAAAAGGTCAACAGTAACATACAATAACAATACTAAGCTGTGCTAGCTAGTTTTTTATAGACCTACGCAAACAACTAACTGGTATAGGCTGTTCACGTTAAAATGAGCACGTTTGAAAGCCCTGCTTAAGATCTACTTGTATGCACGTTATGTGTTCTTCTGACTTATGCAAAATTAACAATGCTATGGGCCTCATCACTTTATTCATGTATCGGTCAAGTAGGCCTAAAACTGCGAAATATTTAGGGAAGTAAATGTTATACAAATCTGCTCATTTTCGCATTTTGATGCATTAAAAAAACAGAAAGCGAAAGAAATACTTTAAGTTATCACAAATGGTTACCTAACGATTTTTATTCGACGTTATGATATTGAAATATTTTCCATCCATAGTTACCAACTTAACTGGGCAAATGTCACTCAGTGCGCCCATGAAAATATATTCGTTCAGGGGTAGTGACATTTTTCTAAGGTTCATTTCAAAAGTGCTCACTTTATCGTGAACAGCCTTTAGAAGTTCTACGAATGGGGTTCATATTTACTACAAACCACACACTGCGCACCCACCGAGGGTGCCAAATGCTAGTACGCGAACTGCTGTCGTGTAATATGAATCTTCCATGGCGGCACATATAGCGGCTAGTATACCGGCTCGTGCACCAGGCCTTATAAAAGCTTGTACAAGAACAAAGTACGGCTGCAGGTATCGTGTAATATCTGCTTTAACTCGTTTGTGATAGTGGTTTCGATTCCGAACAGCTGTACCGGAGGTATATACGCTCTCGAAAACGTTGCCTTGAGTATGGTTTTCTTATCTTGTATCATTTCGATGTATTCACTTTTGTGGAGAGTCCCGCTTTATTCAAGCATCAGCCGCGTGAAATTATGGGTGATTTTTATGAAAGTAAAAGTGTTAATAATATACAAACTCTTGCCTTAACGTTTATAAAATAAACACAGACTTAAAGGTCATAAACTTCCACATCACACTCCTAACAGAACGTCAAGTCTGAAAGCTATTCTTATTGATCCGCTGCCAACTTGCCGGACAGCCTGCATGCTATATACTTAGTGTGCATTGTAGCATGAGTAGTGATATTTTTTTCAGAGGTTGGTGTCAAATGTGTTTGCGGGCTTCAGTAATAGCGAACAGCCTTCAGTGATAAGGACGTAAATTCCCATGGCAGGCGATGTCGTGATGCCATTTCTCACCCTTTTAAAGATCCTGACCAGACAATTATGCTAGAAATGAAGTATGCTAACTCTTTGAACAGCGACATAAATTCAAGTGAAAGCAGTAGTTAATGAATCCCGGTCAACTACCTACCTAACGCACAATTCCTACATCTCCGTAAGCTATTTATTATTTATACGGCAAAACACGTTCTTTTAGCCCAATAAAAGAGACTCCCGTCCCGTCCCGTGCCCCAAGAGAGGATGATGATCACTATCCAACGCTTCTCACGCGCTTTTTAATTAGCTGCAGTAAGAATTTCTAAAAATAATTTGAAACACCAATCTCTTACCGAGGAAAAAAATTATATCCACACGAAAACATATACCCAAGGACGTTAACGCAGATACCGGAGGAATATGTTTTACTCAGCTGTTATAAGTGAATAATAAATCCTTTTCAGAACGACAATAACAACACCGGCAGGGCCGCACATAAATTTACCTCAGAAGTTGTAAGAAACAACTACGTCAAAGAAGAGAGGTTAACTGCTAGCAGCACAAAGATTTTTGTTACGATACGAGTTGCTAGCGTCGCCTTCAATGGCGAAATCTAACAGCTACACGTTTCGTCTCGTTTCATCATGACAGATGAACGCGGCCAGTGTTTTCTTCCTAACTTCCTTTGCAAGGTGAAATTATCTCTAAAGGAATGCATTGTTTCGCAGACCGTTTCCCGTCTTCTGCACTTCAAGAATTAGAAAGCTGGCTAAGGAATGGAATGCCTTTTACCAGAATAAATTGTGCAAGTTGGACAGCGTACTTCTTTTCGCTGTGAAAAAAAAATTGTAGTACTGCCCTTGATATCAGATTCGTTTTTTTCTTCCTCTGGTTCAATACTGTTGAAAAGAGAAACCTGTAAAATCTTTAACTTACTCCTTTTTAGCAAGTTACGATGTCCTCCAGCTCGAATATTATCTATAAATGCCACTAAATTAAATCAAAAAATCTGTAAGTGAATACATTTTGGCCAATTAAAGGATTATGAAAGTAATAAGCACTAACAAGAGGCAAATTAGCACTTTTGAAAGCCCTACTTAAGATCTACTTGTATGCACGTTGTGTCTTCCTCCGACCTATGTAAAATTAACATTGTCATGGGCCTCATCACTATATTCATGCTTCGGTCAAGTGAAACTGTGAAATGATTAGAAAAGTACATATTGTACAAATTTGCTCATGTACACTTCGATGAATAAAAAAAAAAAAACAGAAAACGAGAGAAATAATTTAAGTTATCACAAATGGTTATCTAACACTTTTTATTCGACGTTAACATATGGAACTACTTTCCCCTCCATCGTTACCAACTTTACTTGTCACATGCCACTCAGTGCGCCCGTTAAAATATATGCAGGTGGCGGCAGTGACTTTTTTCTAAAGTTGATTTAAAAAGTGCTCACTTTTTCCGTAAACAGCTTTTAAAAGCACTAACTTTTTTCGAAGGTTGATTTCAAAATTGCTCGCTTTATCGAGAACAGCTTTACACCATTTGCTGTAACTTGTTGAACGGATGAGAAACGTTCAAAGAAAACCATAAAATAAAATGTTTACAGTAAAATGGATCTGTGACCGGAGTTGAAAATAATTCTCTAAAAAAATGTCTGCAAATAAAATTTAAATACTTACGGGGCCTTGTGACGTCTGCAAATTTACGAGAGCAAAACTTGTAGGGACTATCACTTCAAAACAAATTACGTAAGGAACACCAAAATTGAGTAAACTGCGGCCAGCATCTTAAACGCACATGCATGGTTACAGTCATGATTCTATAATTCTATGGTCTATTCGCATACTTACTTAACCAATAAAGGAGGAATTACTACCGTTTGAACAGAAAATTATACGCATATGGTCTGTATTATCTACAGTGGCAGGATTTTTAAATATTTGACTAAGAACTTGGCGCTTTGTTTGAGTGGTATGTTCAGATTACGAAATTCAAAGGTTCTGTAATGGAATTTATGAGCCTCCCCTTGATTCAGATGCATATGTTATGACTCCAGCTCTGTGTTATTTACGTGTTATAAATATATAACATGAGCATTTTGTAGTAATTTTTTTTCAAAGGTTTGTTGTTACCAGGGAATTTCCATTTCTACAGATTCGAAGCTAACATCACTTCAGTCAAATTATTTAAATACTGCATCACAGTCCATACTTAAATAGCTTTTTCCTCACAAAAATATGACAAAAATTGTTCTAAAAAATACGAAACCAAATATATATATTAAAAAAACACTTGTACAGAGGATTGTCATTTAAAAAAATGCTGGAAGTGTAACATACAATTCCCTTGGGATATTAGTTACTGAATATTTCAGTGCATAACACGCAAATAGGGAAAGTTCCCAACTTGGGACAGCAGTCCGAATCTCGGTACGGAAAATACGTAGAGAATTGCTGGTCCGGGAAAAAAACAGCGTCGGCTACATGTTTCCGGCGTGAGCGGAGAAGCAGAGGAAACGGAAGCAGCATAGGAACGCGCTTCGTGTAATAATGTACAAGGAAATACGCGTCTATATACTTTGTTCACGGTACAATGAGCACTTTTGAAAGCCCTGCTTAATGCTTAAGTTCTACCTGTATACACGTAGTGTATTCTTCCGCCTTAAGTAAAATTAACATCGCCACTGTCCTCATCACTTCACTCATGCGTCGATGAAACTGTGAAATTATGGAAAAGTAAATATTGTTCAAATCTGCTCATTTGTACCCTTCTATGCTTAAAAAAAAAAAAAAAAAACAGAAAGCTAGAAAAGTAATTTAAGTTATCGCTAATGCTTACCTAACAAATTTTATCTGACGTTAATATATGGAACTACTTTCTCATACATCGTTACTAACTTTACTAGGCACATGTCACTCATTTGCGCCCGTTAAAATATATATATACAGGTAGGGGAAGTGACTTTTTTCTGAAGTTAAGTTTAAAAGTGCTCACTTTAGCGTGAACAGCATTTAGATAAGTATTTTGGTTACCTGTGTTTTCTAGTCCGCTCAGGCTACAACGGCGTTCGCTTCGTTCGAATGCATCGTCGTCAGCTCAGTCGCCAAACAATCCAGTCACTCCGCACCGCACACACAGACCCTACCTGTGCATCGCCATCCGCGCAACAAGCGAGGCGAAAGCCACAGCCAGGTGACTGACGCGGCGCAGGTGAGCGGCGGCGAGCTTCGGCTACGCTCGGCTGCGGTCGGCGGCAGCCGGCGCCCGCCGCCGCGGGGGAAAGCTCCCTCGGTTCTGCTCGGCCGTGGCCGCCATGCCACACACGTACACAACAACAACAACGTTGTATGCTTAAAGCCTGTCTACAATCGCGTTGACACAAAACGTTAAACGCTAAACGTGGCCATAAGAAAACTGGCATGCCTACAATCGACGTTAACAGGAAAAAATATATAAATAATTAAGGTGTATATAAAAATATTTTTGTTTGTGTTTGAAATTTAAAAAGAACCTTTTGTAAAAAAAGAGATTCCGCAGACTTAATAGTTACACTCAGTTATTTTTTAATGAATTTTCCGTTATTTGTATGTTGATTTTGTATAACATTAACAAATTTAATACGCACGGCGATAATGGTGCTATTTGTTACAAATAGTCTATAACATTTGTTTTCACTTGTTTGGGGCGTCTTGAATGCTGATTGGCTGTCGCAAAACGCAAAGACTTGAGAGTTGGCTAACTTCTACCACGTTGCCTTTTACGTTTAGCGTCATGGCAACGTTTAACGTCGGCTGTAGCCAGAGAGTATACGATTCAGGGATTCGTGACTTGTAACGCGTTATTGTAGCGCCAACGCGATTGTAGACGGGCCATTACGATCAGTGAACTCCAACGGACGACTTGCAGTTGCCACCAGGAAAACATTTTACGTGGGCGCAGATGAACGGGGAGAAGGTGCGATACAAAGAGATCGCCTCTTACCCCTTATCCAACCTTAGCGATGCCGCTGATGGAATAGCCCGATAATACGGACCCTTACACATTGGGCAGGTGTGACAGCCGTTCCCAGCTTCTGCTGTTGGGGGGGGGGGGGGGGAAAGCACTCCAATGTTGGGGCACGGAAAGTGTCACATGCGCAGTTGCACTGAGTACTCTACTACACATTCTCTCTACGCGTGAGCGCGTTGTGGTCTTCTGCGCCTGTTCCAACGTTGACTCGCTCATCGCCGTCAGCACTGTCGGTTTCACATCAGTTTACGTTTAATTTTACGTCACATATGTGATTTTTTGTTAATCAACGTAACTTGTACCTGCTCTAGTTGCATTACGTAGTGTACTGACATTTCAAAACACGGACGTACATGAACAGTGTGCTAATCACGTTGATGTGATATTCCTATTGACAATAAAGCAGTCCACTGTTGGGACACGTAGATAGTTAACTGTGCAGCTGGCGAGCGCATGTTCATTCTGGAGATATAACCAGGGGCGACGAGTGCCAGGACCATCGCTAATGTCATATCCGGTAGTATGGCATACATAACAGAACCATTTCTAGGCGACTATCTTGAGGTCACTGTCACGGCATTTCAAAGATTGATTTCACCAAACATCCTGACATCTAATCACTTAAGGCTTTGGGTTGTTTCACTTAACTTCGAATGACCACCAAACTGTCGAAGTATCCCTCAATTTACAAAGCAGAAATCGGGCACTCATATTGTAAAGGATTCCTTAACCTAGCAAATAAATAATCAAGAATGCTACATGAATTCTCTTGAGGAAATCAGTAACGCCGGGTGTAAATAAACAAAAACCAAGTTATCTAGTGGTTATTTAAGTAGTTTTGTAAGCAACGAACCAAAACAGGTAACCAGATATAGTTATTTCACAGTTGTGAAAGCTGGACGCAAGGCTGATATGTACGTGCACATTGTGTATTCTTCCGCCATGTGCAAAATGAACATTACCACGGACCTGAGCACTTTATTCATGCGTCGGTCAAGTGAAAGTGTGAAATTATTGGGAAAGAAAATATTTTACAAATTTGCTTATTCTTACAATTCGTGCATTAAAAATAAGCAGAATACAAATAAAAGAATTTCAGTATTGACAGATTTAACATCTGTTTAAGCTTGGGGACTGCTTCCCCTCCGGAGTTACCAACTCACCGGGCGCACGCCACTCAAAGTGTGCCCGTTAAAATGCGTACGGATAAAGGCAGTAACAATTTTCATAAGTTCATTTCAGAAGTACTTACCTTACCGTGAATAGCCTTCAGTTGAGATGGCCTCACATCAAAGGAACCGACGCGCCATTTCACTTCCCTACATTGATATACTGTGTGGCATCATGTAGGCTACAGTATGTGAGCGTGTATCAGTCAGCAGATTGCAGGTTGCATAGCACTGCCTGCATATCGTCTCTCATTTGCCTAGAATTCAACAATTGTAAAGCTGCTTTTGGATAACGGGAACTTTCTATATATATATATATATATATATATATATATATATATATATATATATATATATATATATATATATATATATCCAATATTACTCTTGCGTGAGTTCAGGATATTTTAATATCATATAGCTTTAAACACCTCGCCCCAGATTACAAATTATTACGTTTAAGCTTACGAATTACAAGATATTCTTCGTGATTCACAATTCCGAAAGTTAAAAAAAAAATACTGCAGCTTCTAAAACTTCATATACTTGTATCTCTGTGCTACGCGTGAGCATATGAGAAATGAGGAAAGATCTTTTGCAATACGACCTCGGGGGGTGCAACCATCTTCCACTAGTCGCAACCCACACACGCGCGGCTGCAAACGGAAAACTGGCATGTCCTCAAAGCGTCCAGTCGTGACCAGATACCGCTTCCTTTGTAACATTCCCCTTGCAGCGCCGGTGGCTGCGAAGATTGCCTGAGGCACACCTCATTTCCCTCCACACGCCTATTCTATCTCGTATACAGGTACATGCTGCTTCACCAGCTGTAGTCAACTGTTTCTTTATACACACTGGTGATGTAATAGCTGACCAATAGCTCTGGGCCTACGACAACCCAATACTTCACATGGAACGAGGATATAGGAAGACACCGCAGAATGGAAAAATGTAGAAAGCACTAGGCCAACTGTAACCAGCAGGAATCTATACTGTATTCATTTTAAGGTGGGCATGGTTCGCTTGTCAGTTCACAGTAAGATTGATGCAGAAAAATTAAGTTTTGACGAGCATCGCTATGCAAATTTTTATACACACCATATTTATTACATATATGATTTTGATGACCCGTAATCACTATGATGAGGCATGGATGTGTTGTTACATGATAATCATGCATGGCGATGGCTTTAAACGGGTCTGGTAGTTCTCTTCGAATCAAAAGTCGACTGGTACACTTCGTTTATGAGCATACTGCAGACACCGCGTCAGAGGTTCGATGGTAGTAACCGACAGGATTGTACAGTGGGACGTCACGTGTATAAAGCGAACAGTTGGGATCAAACTGTATTGAGTTCTCCCCTTGAAACATGCCCATGCTGCTCTCAACCCCGCCCCTTAGGAGCCGCGGTGATGTAGTGGTCAGACCACCACATCGCCTCCTTGACAACTATCAGGGTTCGATTGCCAGTAGGGTTTTTACCAATACTCGCATGTAGAAAACGTGGCGGACGTTGCCATGTGCCAGTGGGTTTTCTCGCGCCGCTCCCATTTCCCTCCCGCTATTGCACACATGCGCTGCTCCACACTCACCACCCTTCGCCACACCAACCCTAAGGACTGTTCACGATAAAGTGAGCACGTGTTTTAATGGGCGCACTGAGTGACATTCGCCCAGTAAAGTTGGTAACGATGGATGGAAAGTAGTTCCATATCGTAAAGTCCAAAAAAAAAAAAAAAAAAAAAAAAATCGGCAACCATTTGTGATGACTTAAAATTATTTCTTTCGCTTTCTGTTTTTTTTTATGCATCGAAATGTAAACATGCGCAGATTATTAAAGTATTTACTTTCTTGATAATTTCACAGTTTCATTTGACCGACGCATGAATAAAGTGATGAGGCCCATGGCATTATTAATTTTTCATAAGGCGGGAGAATACACAACGTGTGTACAAGTAGATCTTAAGCAGGGCTTTCAAAAGTGCTCATTTTATCGTGAACAGCCTATGATTCACTTTACGTGTAGCGACTCCATCGAACACACCAACGCTTCGCAAATGTCGACAACGGCATCGCATTTTCGAGGATACTGTTAACACGGCTTTCGCCAACGGTGACCTCAGGCGATACAAAAAAAAAGGGGGGGGGGGGAGCCGGCTGACCTTCATCTGCTTGGGGCTGGTCGGAAGGAAGCTCTTGTGCCGGCCACCCGCGCCTACCGGAAGACAAAGACGTCGCCGGCACAGAGTACAAAGGCCATTCACTCCCTAGTCAAATTTTCGCCGCATTCCGATACTGCTGATTTCACTGGTTCAGTAATCTCAGTAACGTCAGTTATCGTTCCGGTACTGCTGACGACCACTGACGGTGACTGGCAACCGTTTTTGTGAGTCTCTCGGTGGCTCCCTGCGCGAGGCTAAAACGAGTACTGAGAATACTGATGATTGCTGGAGCTGAATGAGGTTGTGTAGTGTCTGTAAAATATTTGTTGGCGGGACCTTCAAATATGAGCCAAAAACTAAACGTTGTTGCGCATAATGGTGCTACTGACATGATTGTACCCATAGAAGATGCGCGAAAAGCATTGGAAAGCAATTAAGACGCTATTATACGATATTAGAATTGTTTTTCCCCTGATTCGTAGAGGTTAGACATTCGCATGTGTGGATTGTACGTTTTTATGTAAGTGAATTACCGGCAGGTTTATTTATAAAATATTCTGTGACAATATAACTTGCATTACCTTGGTTTTGTTTGTTTATATTATTTACAAGCTCGCTTTCGTTCTACTGCCAAGTGTTCCGAAACTATCAAATCACTGGCACATGCGAAATATTTACTGATTACTGATCTTGTTCCGTTACTGCTGACGAACACTGACGAAGCATCAGTGATCTCAGTGATCTTCAGTAGTAACGGAATGCGGCGGTTGTCTGTAGACTCAGTGTTTCCGCGTATACGATTAGGTATATGCCATTAACGGTCACTTCAAACTTTTCTGAAGCCCTGTTAACGTTCTACTTTTGGTTACCGATTACGTATCCTCTCCGCTACATGTAAATATGAACACTGCCATGTGACTTTGTTACAGCTATACCTGCACATCGAACGAAAGTTAAAACCGACGGTGCCATATGAAGTTGAGAAAATGTTGGCCGTTTGGAACGGCTTACCTTCACTGCGGCGGGGGTGCGTTTGACGAGCTCCACGCCTCACGTCCGCTGGATTGGCCTAATGGTCTGCAAGTACGGGCGCCGCGGGGCCGATGCCGCACACGATACCTATGACTGCCTTCCCCTCCCTCGTACGTCACCTTGACCATGTGGCGCCTAGCAGACAGTCACGCACCACCAGAGTGCCCTTCCAGGACTTCAGATATAGACGGAGTAAAAGATCATTTTGTGAAGTTCTAGATGATTTCAAATGGTATATATACACACATAGGTGTCAGGTGTCTCACCCAGGTTCGGGGAGACAGCACAGGGATTTCACTTGGGCAGGAACTGCTGTTCCGTCAACATTCTATAAAGGGGGGGGGGGGGCTTGCTGCAATTTTAGTTAAGTATGGTTTAAAGCAAAATAATTATATGTAACATGCATATAGCTGGAAAGAGATGTAATCTTGTAAAAATGTAGATTTTGGGAGAAGTTTTAAACATAATTATTTTGATACCTTTGTTATACTAACCGTAATCAGTGAGAAAACTATATATTTTATTGATTGTAAAGTTTTGGGGAAAAACTATGTAAATGGTTGTATTTTGACACAAAAACCAAGACAACGAATAATTTTCAAACCTTTTACACTGGAACCAACCCAATTTTTTTTTTTTTTTTTTATTGGGGGGCTCTCAGCTGTTTTCAAACTTAAAACACCTACATTCAGGAAGCAGTTGTGACAAAGATCTCGTCCTGTATGTGTTGACAAACACCGTCACAACTTCTACGTTTTAACTGTCAAATGCTTTGTTTACTGCTTTCAGCTGTTCAAAGAACTCTGTCATATTTTTAATGCAATTTCCTTTGAATGTTCGCAATTTAGTCTTACAATTTCAGCTTTATGGCTTTTTGACAATGTCTGTATTGAGAATAGTTCTTACGGTTATTATTTATATTGCTGACATGTTACCTATACACGACACAGTATATTATACGTCATACACGTTAATAGTTTGCCGCGACTGTGTTTAACCCTGTTACAACTGCGGGGGAAATAACTAGAGTATTTAACATCATGTTGTTACTGATATGTGTTGGGTTATTTTGTTAAAAGTACAGCCTCAGTTGTAATAAATATTAAAACGAAGGAACAACCAAACCAACGAATAGACACAGTAAATTCAGGCACGCAACTTGTGCCGCTAATTTTTTGTACTTATCAGTGACATATTTAAAAGATAGTGGTGAACATGCACACAGATAGACATACCGTAAATTTTAACCCGCTCATATTTCTATACATTGGTACTTACTGTTTTTTAGGTTTATTTCATTAGTTATTTAGATTTATCTGGCTGGGCTTAGTATTTTGTTGGGATTGTGGCGAACATTGAAATCACAGAAACTTAAGCACATTACACAATATTGTGTTTCAAACACCTAGGGCAAAGTCACAACATTGTGATAAATAAACAGACGTAACTTTAAAAAAAATAATTTCATCATAAAACCGTTCACGGTTAAAACGTGTAAATGTCGCACATCCAATATTTGCAAACTCACTAATTGGCCCAATGTAACACAATGGCAACAATACTCTTTCACGCATAGTGGTCACGACGCATGTTACAGTATATTTAATCCCGCCGTGGAAAAACATATTTGTCACAACATCGTAACTAGCCTACGTAGGTTTAAAAACACAACTTGTGCGAACGTGATGTGGTAATTTTAAGTATTTTTCACAAGAAGAGAAATTAACGCTTCGTTCAGCAACACGCCATGCTATGTCGCCAGTCGCCACTCCTGCCAACTTCGAATTTGTAACTACCCCACCATCACATCTTGATATTATAAAAAAATGTATTCAAACAATAAAACCTCGTTTCAGTTGTAAATTACAAATTCAAAATTCATTATTTTTGCTGTAATAAGTATGATATATGCTAAAATTTAAATCATGTATAATTTTCTTGCTACCCCCGCGTGTAAACTTTAAAGTACAATTCCTTTCTCGTCTGATGCATAGTTCAATAACGGTTAACTTCAGCCTTTTCCAAAGCCTTGCTAAAATTCTACTTCCAGGATATTCCTCCGCCTCGTGCAAACTAGGCTTAACTAAGCCTGGAGAATTACATCAGAGGACGACGCACCACACTCATGCGCACTCGGTGTAATATTATTTTGTATAAGAACAATTTCTCGCTAGGAGCTACCAACATACCTATTTTCCCCCTGTTTTTAATGAGTTATGATTTATAGATAAAATACAAAGAACATTTCAATTTAACAGAAAAACTTTTTATGAATACAAGTATAAAACGCTTGTGATACATGGCATCTGTTGGAAATAATTAACACGCCATACATGGGGAGATTTTTCAAAGGTTTGATTTAAAAAAGCCCAAGAAACTTTGAATAGTCGATATGATGTCTTTCGTAGGTAAACATACTGGGGCACGTTTAATAGTTTCGTCAAAAAAAAAAACAGCATTTCAAACGCTTTGCAACGCAGCTCGCAGGCGGAACCCCTGAGATAATCGTAAACCCGCCTTAACGTGGCAGAGCCAGCTCTCTCTCTCTCTCTCTCTCTCTCTCTCTCTCTCTCTCCTGGTCTCGCGACACCGCTGGTAACCGCAGACCGTGCACGTGTCCATTACACGCGAGTGTGAGTACTCGCGCAAACAAGTGTGCCACGACCCTGAAGCCCACTTCGAGCGAAGCCGCCCTCGGATGCGGTTTTTTTTTTTTTTTTCACTGGGTTATCTCTGTGGGTCTCTTTTCAGGAACGGCGTGTAGCGAATTCCCGTGTAGTCCGAGCCGCCCCCTGGGGAAAGTTTGTTTTCCTTTTCCTTTTGCCCATGCTGTGTGACGCTCGGATATAGAGCCGCGATCTTCAGTGCAACACCGGCACAAGTGGCCCTCACGGTGTCTGCGCAAAAGAGATTTGGGCAGCTCTCAACATCGTGACCTTGGGAGCCGATGAGGGTGAAGCGAGGTGAGTGATGTTAGAATTTCTCAAAAGTCAATGGGTTGAACTACGTTCGTTAAGGGATGGAGGTCTTAATTAAATATAAGAGCTAATTATAATTTCCTAATTTACTGAAAATAATTACAATGAAAATTCTCTCATCTCAATATCTCACAATAAATGTATATATCGAGCTATTTACAATTAAAGGCTTTTCACAATAAAATGAGCACTTTTGAATTCAACCTTAGAAAAAATTCACTGCTCCTGCCTGAATATATTTTAACGGACGCACTGGGTGACATGCGCCCAGTAAAGTTGGTAACGATACAGGGGAAATAGTTCCATATGTTAATGTCTAATAAATAGTGTTAGGTACCCATTTGAAATAACTGAAATTATGTTTCGCTTTCTGTTATTTTAAGCATCTAAATGTACAAATTTGCGTATTGGTAAAATATTTACTCTTCTAATAATTTCACACTTTCATTTGACCAACGCATGAATAAAGTGATGATACCCGTGGCAATGTTAATTTTACATAAGGCGGGATAATACACAACGTGCATACAACTAGATCTTAAGCAGGGCTTTCAAAAAAGCTCATTTTACAGTGAACAGGCTAAAATAAATTTCTACAAATGAACTTTTAAAAAAAATATTGCAATTAAATAACTAAAATTGGTCATAATAGACAGTGCATCAAAACCTAATAAATTATATGTCAGTATTTGAAAGTTCCAATACTTACAATAAAGTCCGTATTACGTGTTCATACAGTCCCACCTCAGTTTAGTCCAGATGCCACCCGTTTGCAATGCTCTAGAGTTCTCCGAGCGCCTCGTGCACAGTAGCCTTCGCGTCTGGTCCATTCGCATAACAAACACCTCGCCCGCCGTCGTCTCGCAGTCTCCCATCGTCGTCCGTCCTCTTCACCGATGTCCCTCGCCGCACTCGACTTCGCCCGGCTACCGCACAAAGACTTCTACCAAAGACTGCCGATCCTTGGACCGTTGTAATATCCATAGGGTCGAAAGCCATCGCCCAGAAATTTCTCAAAATGCCGTGTTGCGTCTAGGGTCCTAGTTCCCAGAATATTCTTGCGCATCCCCTAAACTCATCGGCTTCTGCAGCCGGAGTAGGTAGGGCTGTGACGCCAGCCAGGTCGCATCTGTCAATCATTCCCCCCGGCTGCCGGGTGAACGTCGGAGCAGCGAGTGGGTCTGCCCGGAGGGAGGAGAGAGTCAAGGTGAGTCACCCCCATCCCCCTTAGAGCCAGATCGCACGTGTAGCTCGCATCTAGTACGGGCATCAGCGCTTGACAATATGGAGCAGCATCACAGGAATGCAAGGGCGGCAGAAAATGGAGATCCCGGAGAAAACCCCCCGACCAGCGGCGTCGTCAGGGCACGATTCCCACATTCGAAAATCCGGGAACGACCCCACCAGGAATCGAGCCCGGTTCGCCTAGGTGTGAGGCTAGTAGTCTAACCACTGCGGCCGCAAGTTACGTGCGCATGTTCTTGCTTGGCTTGCTGTCGCAGAGATGGTGCGCATACAGAGGAGAAACAACAGTCTATTCTGCGATCTCGAGTCACACACTCCAGGAAGATGTTCTCGCTGGCCAGCAGTGCAGCGGTACGTCGCTGGCCTGGAGCCTGATTGGACAGACGAGTAATCTTCTGCAGTACGCAACATGCAATCAGACAAATGCTCGTCAACAGGGCCTCGCGTAGCAAATTGGAGAATGGGTACTTCCACATCAAAGGGCACGCCCCGCCATTTCACTTCTGAATGAGTTCCTGTTCTATGCCATTGTGATGTGTGTGTCTTCTAGAGTCGTTCATGGCTTGTCAAATGAACTGCAGTCCAGCGGTAAAAGCAACCAAAAAAAATGAGGTGTGGCGGTGTTGGGGACACGGCCGTTTGTTTTGCGTGAATACGTCTACGTTGATGCGCTTGGGCGTCTTCATGTTTTTTTATGTTCCAGGTATCGCTTCACTCGATCATATGGGGTGTTGTGGATATCACTGAATTGCTTTTGAGATGCTCTTTCACACCATATACGATTTCTGTATTTCGACTTGGCTTTTTTTGACAAGTATAGGCCGACATTGTGTTAAGTTTTCTTAATTTTTTGCATTAAAATCATACAATTTCACCATAACCACGCCACACAAAATTTTTTTTTATACACACAATCGATTGATCTTGACGAGAGCTGTCGACTGAAACTCAAACAAGCATCGTAGCTTCTCCTAGTCAAAATTTATTCTGTGCGGAAATTATGAGACGCAGTGAAACGTACTCAAAATCTCCCCCCCCCCCTCCCTCCCCCTATCTGACCGCGCGCGATGCTTCGCAGTCCTCATTCAACGTAACACATTCTTTGATGCTTTGGCGATCGAGTGGTGTAATTGAATTTCGAATGTAGACGATAGATTTGGAGCTGCAATGTCAAACTGTATCCCCGATTTGGTTATTATCGGATTTTCTGGATTGCCTCCCACTATGGTCGCAAATTTAAAGACGTGTTCACGTCAAAACACGTTTTTGAATTATAAATATCACGACGCGGATCTGAAAGACCTTAACCGCGGTAACCGCGTGTGTGTAGAGCAACGGTCGCTTACCACGCCGATATGGGTTTGATTCCAAGAGTGGTCACGCAGGATTTTCTCACGTTGAAAATTTCGTAGGCGTTGTCGTTGATCAGCGATTATTCTAGGTCTTGTAGTGCGCGAAATTCCCAAAATATAAAATCAATAAAGGAATTTGAACTACTTAAGGCCACTGCCTACCGTCTGGCAGCTGCGAAATTTAAATAGGAAATTCACTGTTAATGAAATTTAGCCTCGGTGCGTTAATCTTAAAATTAGACGAGTCGAACAAAATTTCTTCTTGGCTATTTTTTTTTTCTGGAGAAGTTCCCTACAACGCAGATGTTTCCACATCTCGTATAGCCTATTTGCAAGGCATTTTTCCAATTTTTGTTTAACAAAAATGTACATACTGCCTATCTATATTGAGAATATACGCTCGTAGGGATCTTCTCCTAAAAAATTCGTGAATAATACATTTTGTTTGAAACGCTTATCTTTAAAATTACGCACTGAGGCGAAATATCCTTAACGTGGGATTTACTATTTAAATTTCGCAGCTGCCAGCCGGTAGGCCTTAATACGTTTTCATAGTGTTAGATTTATTCATAGACTCGTTAATACTGGTCACTATCGTATACAGCAATAGTTGAAACATTCTACAATTCTCGATTTAAAATTTGATAGTTTTTTGCAAAAAAATAAGGAATATAAATTACATAAATAAATACGTCAAAATAATGTCCTTAAAGTAAACAAAATACTATTGTCTACAATATTATGCTTACAGCTGTGAGTACAGGACCACTGCCCCATGCTACCGGCCCACATTACTTATCATATTTGGACATTACTTCTTGGCGTTTCTGTGTTACTTTCCATTGCATATGCTATATAACTAAATTCTTCTTTGCACTTGCTTTCAGATGCCATTGAAATAAATCTATGTTTCCACTTAGGGAAAAATCATATGTGCTTTAATTATTTCTGTCCATACACGTGTTACGAATAGTCACATTGCAGCAAATTACTTGCCCCCGTTACACTGTAGAAAATAATGGGAAAATTACCTGACAAGTGTAAGGTAATATTCGCAAACTTGTAGGGGAAACATAGTTTTCCTTACAGTTAAGGTAAAATTACCGCACTCTGGAGTAGAATTCACGTACATGGTGGTGGAAAATCCCATACATGTATGGGAAAATTATCTTACTACGCGTTCATCTCTTCAGCATTCTCAACAAATTAAGGGGGGGGGGGTGAAGAATCTCTCTTCAAACACGCTTATATTCAGTGGTACGGTCACATTTTCGTCTTGATGTAATCGTTGTGTGATGGATAGCGCATCGGCCTTTCGTGGTAGAGGACCATAGTTCGCTCCCACTTACCAGCAAGGTTGAGGATTTTAGTATTGAGGTTTCGGTTAATGTTAGTCAGAGGATATAGGAAATTAAAAAATTAACAGTACTAATACTCCAAGGTATTTTTTTAATATAATTTTATTATACAATATAGATAATTTTCCCTGACTTGTATGGGATTTTCCCCTCACTTTTGTTAGGTACTTTTCGTGATCGATTAGGGAATAGTACTTCACTTGTTATGTAAATTTACCCTACATTTAAGGCCATTGGAGGGTGAAAGCAGTATATTTATTAGATTTTTGTCATAACTGGTTTCACAGCGGATTTTTCAATATTTTTGGCTCGTCAAGACGTAAATAACAACTTTTAGCACCTTCTTACATTGTTACAGATTCACTATGTTCGAAATTCTCGGAGCATTGATTGCAGATAAGAAAACAATTCTTTCTTTTCTTCCATCAGTGCTCCGAGAATAATAACGGCAGTGAATATCTAACAACTTAAGAAGGTGCTAAAAGTTGTTATTTACGTCTTGACGAGCCAAAATTTTTGAGAAATCCGCTGCGAAGCAAGTTATGACAAAAATTATATAAATATTCTGCTTTCATGCACCAATGGCCTTAAGAGGCAACTTTACCTCACAGGTAGAGGTAATTAGATTCCCTTACGTATAAGGGAATTTTATCTCACTTTTTTTTTTTTTACAGTGTAAGTAATTTCATTTAGCAAAAACCGCATTTCGTGATCTGCAACCGTTCGGGAAATTTTGGGGGTGTCCACATTAGGCGGATCATCCTGTATAAATTTTAATAGTAATTCAATAGGCGTTAATAAACTGTATATAGAGACTGATTATCTAATTGACAATACAAATTTCTGTTAGGCGAGGGACGATTTTGTAAATGTTAGCTGCAAAAGCAAGTGACAGCCACTAATATCCAGATAGAGTAATAAGTATTGAACATTCCTTTTGGGTTGTTTGTAAATAAATTAGGAAATTAACACCTCCATCCTTTAAAGAGCGCGACTACTCTTAGAGGCTTTGAAATATTGTAAAAATATAGACAGTAAATCACACCTCAAATTATGCAGCTAAAAATTAGTTCTTGGTTTTCAGAAATTCACTTACGAAGAGTTCTTTCGCCTGCCTACAGCAGGATGCCTCGAAACTCGTGATCTTTAAGGCCGACTCTTGCTCACTATCCACTTGCCTGATCGCCCCTACGCGCAAGGAAATCAAATTAAATACAGTTTTTCGTCGTCGACTCGCCTTAACGAAACTTTAACTGTGGCGTTATATTTTTATAACACGCTAATAATGATAAACGTATGATATGTATCAAAATATAACTCTGAATTTTCTGTACGGGAAATGTAGCAGCTAAAACTGATTATGAAAACACCCGTTTAAGCTATTTTCGAGCACAAAAAAATAATCCGTAGAGTTGAAACACGAACATGAAACACGTCTCTTGGTATGAAACATTCCGTAATTGGTTTTCGCGTGTTCCGATATAAATTAATCTCAAAAAAATGTTCTACAAAAAGTTGACATCCATTCTTTTTCTACAACGAAGTATTTAGGAGCTATATAAATAACCATTTTCATAGTTTTGTTTTACGACTTTTTATAACACCTAAAGAAAACATTCTGAAAAAAAAAAAAAAACTTATGCCTTTATTTTGTTTGAAAGTGCCTATTATATCATGTTGTGGAAGTAAGGTAACAATAAATTTTAATTTGTAATGATGGAGTCTAGTGTATTAGTTAATAAAACCCGTATAAAAGTTTGTAGAAAAAATATAGCCAAATATTGCTTTTCACGTAGACAAATTTACAATACTCAACTACAAGATTCACAGACCACTGGACATTTCAGTCCAGCGTTTCTAAGCTGAATGTCCTTTAAGGCATTTTCATGGAATTGTAAAAAGTTCTATGGGTCCAGGTATTTTATATTTCTGAATAGGAGATAGGCAATTTCAGCTTAAGTTAGTCGACGAAAATTCTTTTTCCCTTCATTTATTGGCTCGGATAAATGTTCGAAAACAACTATGTTCAAAAGCAACTTTTGAGGAAAGAAAGGACATTACTGAAAATAACTTTACTTATAGTGTTATTGCAAAAGAGTGATACCTTGAAGAAAGTCATTATGACTATCGTCATAGAGCTGAAGTAGCAGCAGATTCAGAAGCAAAATAGCTTCTTGGGACACTCCTGAGGCGGAAAGGAAAGTTCTATGGTGGCCGTGATAACGAATTTCTCACATAGTTGATGTATCACTCTCCTGTAGAAAGCAAGAAGCAAAACAAATTTTTAATATGACTTCATTTCCTTCAATGTAAGTTTATTATCAGTATCACTGTTTTGGAACATGTCACCGAGTTCAGAAATTGATGGAAATGAAATGTCGACATAGACTAGATCTGGAAAGTAATTCCGAATGGGCTAGCTCCTAATTTGCTCAAATAAAACACCCGCATCCTTAGAAATTGACACTAGTTAATGTAAATGGCTCAAATATTGCTCGAAGACAACATTTAGCTGTCGGAAATCTGAACCACATTATTCAGTGACCTGCAAACACTGCAGTGGTTTGTTCAGCTTAGACTATGAAAAGTATTTAGCTAGAGCAATAGGAATGTGATGATCCTAAGGATATGCAGTTATAAAAAAATTGTAGACAAACCCCAACTTTTTTTACGGTAATAAAACAGTATATTGTCATTTATTTTTTTTACGAATTGTAAAAAGATTTTCGATAACTAATACTCTAATTACCGCTCCACTTATCCAATTCACGAATGTGTACGTTCCCAGAAAAGAAAAAAAAAGAACATATTAAAAACAACCTTTCAACCAACGCCCCTTAGCATTTCTATGAGACATTCTGCTTCATGGACCCCCGACTACCCCTCCCCCGCCGTCCTTGTGGGCAGCTGCCACTGTTTACAGAAGACCCAGCGTTGTTAAGAGCAGCCAAAATCCCTCCACTCCACTCCACTCCACTTGGAGACGAGGTTGTTGATCAAGTGTCCCCGTGTTGGCACAAGTGTAATGTTAGTTACGACGGGGGCGGTGTAAAGGGACGCGCGGCAGCGGGCTGGTGTTTGTCCGGAGGCGGCAGACAGCACCGGCGCGGCGCGGCGCTGCGGCCTCGGAGAGATAACGCCGCGCGATTTACAGCGGCTGTCGCAGCCAAGGTCGCGTCGTACTGCGCCAGCCGAGTTGCTCTTCTTACAACTGCAGCCTCTCCCCCCCCCCCCCCCTTTTCACCTTCTCCAACCTACCAGCTCTTCCACCTGCTCTATAAACGTTTATGGGCCTCCTAGCCCAATTTCACTAGACTTAGTACACATGTAGTACTTAGTAAGGACACGCGACTTTTATAATTTCCAACCATGCCAAGTACTTATTTTCAATATTGCGGTTATTAAAAATTTGGGGCGCTATGTCATATCTCAGTAACCATTTAACCGGATAAATAAACCTTGGTGTTTTGACAGTGTGTCATGTAAGCGTTAAATTTAGAGATGGAAATTGCTATTGGTCCGCCATTTTAAAACATAGAACTGAACGGAAAAAATACTGTGTTAGGCCATTTACACTTATGGCATTTAAATTGATTACACGATTTATATTCAAAACGGTGGTTATATAAATATTTCTTATCGTTTGATCAATTTCTATCAAACTTTGTATGCTGAAAATTTCTATTGCAATCATCAAATATGCCAGTACTTGGTCTCTCTTGCCCGCCACTTTGTAAGATAGCATCACATGAAATAAATAAAGTTGTCGTATCTTTAAACATAATCAACTTATTCCTAAAAAGCATGGAAAATAAGTACTAAGGCCATGTTTAAATTCGGCGGGACATTTATTTTCAAAATAACAGCCACATAAACATTTAATGTTAGTATGCTCTATCTATGAAACCATGTAACAAATCTCAACTTAACTTTGGATGTTGGCAGTATCAATTACAACTATGCAATGTGTCTACACAGTGTCTCTTTTGTGCGCTACTTTGCAAAAAAAAAAATGCCATACCGGAAAAAAATATTCTTTGTTATATCTCAGCAAACAATCAACCGATTCCCAACATATTCAGACAAGTTATACTTTAATTCATCTAATTTATGTGGCAATAGATACTCATATATTTTCAACATAGCCCACATATATAGTATTAAAGGTTGGTTTTACAATACGTCCCAGATAATGTCAAACTAACATTGTATACCCTATTGGCAGTATCTGTGACAAACATTAAATGAAATAATACATAATATTTTTCCGCCATTTATTAACATAGAACCACATGAAAAAATTGGTCTTTTATTCCACGCATATCTCGGGGACCAGTCAACCGATTCCTAACAAATTTTGGGCACAGATATTGCCACAGTGAGCCATATAAACTCACAGGTTGTAAGTGTATCAGGCATTTTATAAATGGCAAAAATATACTGAATGTAATTTAGATTAGTAGTTGTATCAACTAAACAATTTCTAAAAATTCAAACAGATTTTCTACGCTCTCAGTATACATTAGAAGCATGAAATATACGTATGAGGCTCTTTTCTTCAGCTTTTTGCAAGATATTACCAGATGAGACGATTGAACGTGTTTTCCTATTTCCAGAACCAAAAATAACGGCCTTGTAAATATTTCAGGTTAGTAAGTCCTGTCCATCGGAACATTAAGTTGACCCTCCTAATGCTACCTCCGTGGTTGAATGCCAGCGTATGGTACGAGGTATTATGTATTCAAACCCCGGGTAAGGGACATGTGTACTTGTAATTGTTTGACTACTGTTGCTTATGTTTCTGGTTCCGTCTATAACGATATATATCATTATAGACGGAACCAGAAACATAAGCAACACTAGTCAAACAATTACAAGTACACATGTCCCTTACCCGGGGTTTGAATACATAATACCTCGTACCATACGCTGGCATTCAACCACGGAGGTAGCATTAGGAGGATCAACTTAATGTTCCGATGGACAGGACTTACTAACCTGAAATATTTACAAGGCCGTTATTATATATATATAAGGCCGTTATTATATATATATATAAGGCCGTTATTATATATATATATATATATATATATATATATATATATATATATATATATATATATATATATATATATATATATATATATACATACACACAACTCATCAAGGCCTACAAGCTTTTAAGCTTTTAAGAACTTCATCAGAATTATTTGCATCTAGGTAGAGGAAATTTGGCTCATTATTAGTAACGGTAACTTAACGTTTAAAATATTAAATAAGTGTATTCTAACAAAATATTTGACAGTGTTACAACACAAATGCGTTCTTCTTTTCTGAAGCTCTGCTAAAGTTCTACTTCCAGGATATTCCTTCACTTCGGGCAAACAAAGCTTAACCAAGTCTAGAGTGAGTGAGTGAAGAGATTTGGGCGGCTCTTAACATCGTGATCTTGAGAGCCGATGATGGTGATTGAGGTGAGAATGGAACGGCTCCGGAATGAAGGGCGGGGGAAACGGGAGATCCCCAAGAAAACCCGCCGATCAACGGCATCGTTTGGCACGATTCCCACTTGCAAATATCCGGTGACCCAGCCGCGGATTGAACCTGATTCGGCTTGGTGACCAAATCTAGAAAATTACACCAAAGGCATTTGTGCGCACTCAGCCTAGTATTTAAAAAAATAATAACTATTTCTTGCCAGCTATTACCAACACACCTGTTTTCTCACTGTTTATATTCATATTAATTATAAAATATATATTATAATTTATAGATAAAAGTAAATTTTCAATTGACCCAAAAATATAGTACTTTTACGATAATATAAACATAACACGCGTTTGATACGTGGAATATTAAGGAAATAACTAAACACGTCATGCTTGGGGTGATTTTTCAAAGGTTGGATCCAAAAAGTTGGAAGTGACCGCGAATAGACTATACTGACAATTATATCAGTATGTGTACAACTCTTCAACGAGTTCTGCGTGTTGTACAATCGGTTGCAGTGCTTCATTAGAAGCGACGCTGCTTCTGCCTAGAAGCACATCCTCTAAATCACCGGCGCAGTGGTGCTCCAAATATATATAGCTTAATCATTGTTGTGGTTAGAGCACTCGCCTCCCGGCGGGGTCGCTCCCGGATTTCCGCATGTGCGTATCGTGCCGGGAGATGCCGCTGGTCAGCGGGTTTCCTCGGGGATCTCCCGTTCCCCCCACCCCTTCATTACAACGCTACTCCATACTCACCTCAACCTCATCGGCTCTCAACAACTTGACGTTAAGAGCCGCTTAAATATCCCCACTCCCCTCCACACAACTCCAGTTTCATTATCAGCCATTTTTAAAACACATTATATGTAAACCGTGTTCTAACCTCAAATTTAGCCAGTAATAGTCAAAAAATATATTATATTTTAGCCATAGACGTTTACTTCCGAGTGCCGTGGAATATACACACTGTCTGTGTTTATTACTTACATTGGAATATTTATTTGCGAAGATGGTTAAAGGATTTAAAAAAAATTGGGCTTGGCTGTGTTGGGGACACGGTCGTTTGTTTTGCGTGAATACGTCTACGTTGACGCGGTCGGACGCCTTGATGTATATTTTACGTTCTCGGCACCGCTTCAATAGATCAAATGGGGTTTTATGAATATCACTTGCTTTTGAGATTCACTTTGCAGCTGTATACGATTTCTGTATTCCAACTTAACTTTTGGACGCTCATAGGCCTAAATTGTGTTAAGTTTTCTTAATTGTTTTACATTAAACGCATATAATTTCAATATAACCACGCGCTACAAATGTTTTTATACACGCAGTCGATTGATCTTGACGAGAGCTGTCGATTGAAATTCAAACGAGCGTCGTAGCTTCTCCTAGTCAAAAGTTATACTACGCGGAAGTTATGAGACGAGGCGAAACGAACTCAAAATCCCCCCCCCCCCCCCAATCTAGCCGGGCGCGATGCTTCGCAGTCCTCACTCAACGTAACATATTCTTTGATACTTTGGCAATCGAGTGGTGTAATTGAATTTCGAATGTAGACGATATATTCGGAGCTGCAATGCCAAACTGTACCCTCCTTTTTTGTTATCATCGGATTCTCTGAATTGGCCCTCACTATTGTTGCAAATTGAATGACCTATTCACGTCAGAAATGGTTGAAAGGAAAAAGCGAGTAGGGCCTCGAGTGTGCTCAGTTGACCGTGAACAGCGAGTCACGGGTAGTGCTAACTGTGCAAGTGACGTGCGTCCTGTACTCCATATTGCCGCTCCTGTGCTAAAGTGTCGCGTGGCGAGCCGTAGCGTGTCAGTGGCGCCCCCGCCTACAGCACGAGAGTAGAGCTGTTTGGTGTGGGTGGGGGACAGGATCAGGTCGCGCACGCGTCAAGTACGAATACGCGCGCCGTGTGACGAGGTAACGGCGTCACTTCCTCCTCAGCTACCCAGAGGCGACGCCCTGTCGAACAAAGGCGCATTGACGTTCCGCCCGCCGTCCGTCTAGGCTACAGTTCATTCACAGACACCCTTCCTTGCGGCCTGGTCAAGTTATACTTACACGGTATTCCTCCACCTCGTGCAAACTAAGCCTAACCAAGCTAAAGTTAAGCTTGACTCACGACAATCCGTTTCATCCGTCAGTCGCCCGTCTGTCCGTCGGTCACGTGATCTTCAACCAATCGCAGGGCAACTTCTTTTTCTATCCGTCAATCCGTCAAATATATCTCAAACTTCAACTTTCGACGGACGGACGGACGGATGGGCCACCGCCTTGTAATATCGTTCCTTGAACATGGCTGTCGGAAAACAGTGCGGACGGATGGCTGACGAAAGCGACGGATGGCTGTGAGCTGAGCTTAACTCCTACTACAGGTTGGGAGGTTCAATGTTAACAGTTGGGCAACCAAACATTTCCGCCACTAGGTAAGCGCAAGTGTCGCATGTGTACCACAGTTATCTATTTTTACGTTAAAAAGATAGAATAATTGCAATTAACATAAATCAAATATAAAATAACTTCGTAACTAAGTGAAACCATTCTCTTCTATCATTCGCATAGATAAAAAATGTTACTTAAAGTGAGCTCTTTGGAACACTGCGCGCCTAGCGGGGGAAATTTTCCCTATCCCAAACTCCACATAAGAAATGTCGTTATGTTCCCTACCTGGGTGAA
Source organism: Dryococelus australis (assembly GCA_029891345.1). NCBI lineage: Eukaryota > Metazoa > Arthropoda > Insecta > Phasmatodea > Phasmatidae > Dryococelus > Dryococelus australis. Next base: position 75,766,403 of record CM057002.1, on the reverse strand, counting down.
ATCAACCTTAACCAAGACTAGAAAATAGACCAAAGGGACAACGCACCGCATTCATGCAGACTCACTTTAGTTATATTTTGCATTTAGAACTATTTCTTACTAGGCATTACCAACGCACTTATTTTCTCAATATTTTGGTTTATATTAATCACAAATGAAATATTATAATGTATTAAAAAAATGTAGCTAAAAGTCGAATTTAATAATAATAATAAAAAAAGTGCTTTCATGTTACACCAACAGAAGTATAAAACGCTTGTGAAACAACTAAACGTCATGCTTGGGGTGATTTTTCAAATGTTCAATGCAAAAAGTGTGGAGAAACCGTGCATAAACCATAGTCAATTCACGGTTACTTCCAACTCTTCTGAAGCTGTGCTAAAGTTCTGCTTCCAGGATATTCCTCCGCCTCATGCACGGAACGCTTAACCAAGTCTAGAAAATTACACCAAAGGAACAACGAGCACTATTCGTGCATAGGCTTACTCAGTGTAATACTATTTTGCATAAGAACTATTTCTTACCAGGTGTCACCAACACACCTATTTTATACCGGTTTTAATTCATAATAGTTATAGATAAAATAATTCGATTTATAGATCAAATGTAAGTTCGATTTCAATGTTACGGAAGATTGGGTGTTTTATGTTAACACGAGTATAAGCCGCTTGCGATTCTCGACATATTTAGGAAACCACCAAACACATCATGCATAAGGTGAGTTTCAAAATGTTAGCGTAAAGAGACTAACTATACTTCTTGTCTCCAGGCTTCAACAGGACAGCGTAATAATGAGAAATTATAATTTAAGCATATCTTTTTGTTCGTAAAAACGGCTTAAGAACAATTAAATAACCCGGGGTATTAATGCAACGCTGATGAAAAATTTGTTGGTAACACACGGCAGAGACTATGTGGAATGGCGTAAACTATGTTGAATAACAAAATAGGCCTACATCAAGTACTATAGCATTTTGGACATACATTCTATTCCAACGCCATTCCGAGCTAACTATTCACTTTTTTGTTCTACCATTGTATAAAGGTGAAATTGAAAGACGATTCAGCCAAATTAATTTTGTGTATAGGCTGTTCACGGTAAAATGAGCACTTTCGAAAGTCCTGCTTAAGATCTTCTTGTATGAACGTTGTGTATTCTTCCGCCTTATGTAAGATTAACATTGCCATGTGCCTCATCACGTTATTCATGCGTCGGTCACGTGAAACTGTGAAATTATTAGAAAAGTAAATGGTTTACAAATCTGCTAATTTTTACACACTGAGGCGTTAAAAAAAAAAAGAAAGCTTAAGAAATAATTAAAATTATCATGAGTATTACGTTAAACTTTTTATTCGACGATAAGATATGGAGCTACTTTCCATTCACCGTTACCAACTTTACCGGGCGTATGTCACTCAGTGCTCCCGTTAAAATATATGCAGACAGGGGCAGGGGCTCACTTCATCGTGAAAAGCCTTTACAATCGTCTAACAAGTACGATGGAAAGTGACACGTAAAATGTCCTCTCACGTGTTCGAGATGGGCCCTGACCGCAGGAAGAAGTGCGTGCTGCAAAGATTACTCACATGTGTCCACTAGATGCGGTGAGGACTGTGGCAGCAGCATAATGACGCTCCCTCCAGCTTTACGAAGAAATGCTCCCACTCAAAAACCGGGGCAAAATAACTTACGACTCTGTCGGATAGCGTCACAAATGTAACTGAGTATCGTAATACACATCTAATTGAATAAAATTAAGTAGACGGAATTATTCGGGATGTCAAGAATAATTTGAGAAACTTTAAGTCATTGCACGTCACTACACAAAACATGACATCCAAACCTATCACGTTTCGGTTGGAAAATTGGGTTCTGCCAATAAATACTGTTTCCACCTCTAAAGCTGCTTTGCAATAAAAATGTTAATTTTTTAGGCTAAAGTAAGCCCATTTGTGTCTACATTATTTGATTCGTTGTGGCGTACACGTGACGCTATATATATAAAATCAGAACAAATCAAATCAAAACCACAACTGCATTTTGTACAGCTAGACTACTACAAACACATTTTTTTTTAATGTTCGGGGTGAAATTATTCTCTATATCACACAGGTGAAAAATGAGTTTCACTTATAAGTATTTAATATAGTATAACTAATTTATATTATAATATATATCCTATTATATGTTATTAATATTATATATAATAAATATTAGGGAGTTAGAATTTGAAGAATATATTGTGCTATAAATAATTTATATTAATATATTTATTCTATTTATAATTATATAAATATAAATATTTATTCTATAATGTTATTGATATATTATAAAATTAATATTACTTATATTCGTATCAAAATCTTTGTATAGTTTAATTATCTTTTTTAGCAAGTTTTCAATTATGATTTCAGGTGCAATGCAACTGTGGTGCAGTAACATTAACGCTCCCTTGTTCAGGTTCACAGGAGTGGACATTTTTTGACCAGCCGAGCTTCCGCTGCACTTTTATTTCCTTGAAATCTGAATGCGGAAAAACTAAAAGATAAACTAATTTATCTGAACAAATACCACAAAATAGCTAGTGAAGGAAATTGTGTGGGTAAAATGGAAACATAACGAGACTGTAACAGAATGAGGTAACAAAGAGTTGTGACCTAGATATAAGTGTGTTCATTTCCGAAAATCCAATTCGAGTCTTGACACAGTGGTGACTTGCCTGCGCCTTGCATTGTGTTGACGGAAACGTGCAAAACGAGAGTGCATTGCGGGTTGCGTTTCTAAGCGCGCTAGGCAACCTTCACGTTCCTGCAGCGGTTTCTTGGTTCACATGTCACACGCAAGGAGCGCTAGGAGTCGCAGTCACACATTTTGTTCCCCGGAGATGTTGATTTTAATTCAGTTTGCCAAATTATTAACAATAGTTTTATACTTCATTACCTTGTGGTGTGTTTAATTATTATAATGCCTATCTCATTTGGTTTACACCTTTACAACTAGTATTTTATAAAGTCTCTATGTTAGAATCCCGGGTGAAACTAGCATACTTGTTATTTTTAAATGAAAATTAATATTTAATTTAATATGTATGGAGGACCCCATCAATATATCCGGAGGGCTTTTTAATATATTACAATAAAAATATTTCAACAGACTACTCTCATGCAGTGTAGGAAGAACCGGAATTAATTTTTACTTGATTATACTTTACATATTCAAGGTAACAGTATATATTTGGTTATTAATCATAGACTAGGCTGAAAAACTTCACAAATTTTGAAGAAGTGTTACGTGAATAAAATTATAAATTTGTTTTCTTTATCCATAGATGGCCTCCTCATAAAACCCGAGTCGGAGAGCTTTCTTTACTCTCCATACGAAGTGTTATTGCGATTTTTCTAACTTTGTTACATTAGAGCAAAATTGTATTTATCACCAAATTGCACGAGTGGATAAAATTATGCACTGCACACTTTAACTACTGAGCCTGCCATTTGTAATTTTACACTACGGTTAGTTTACGTCAATTTAAATTTTTTAAACACCGAAAAATTGAACTAGACGATACGTTGCAACACATCTGACCATAAGTATTTTGTTCTTTTGTTTATTTGACAAAATAATAATCTTTGCGAATTACAAGGTAGTTGTCCACTGAATGTTAATAGAACTTTGGTGGCCATACGTCGAATTTAAACGAGAAAAGTGGCGAAATTATAATAAGCAATAGCGTCCATATTGTACTATAAGAAAATCCACCTGTATCATTTCACTCAATCAGGTAAGGAATTATACACGTGTAGACAGGTGTGTGTATGTATCTATGTATGTGTATTCACAAGATGTAACGTAATTGTATGGAGACACGCCGCCTGTATATTCGACAAGAAAAAATAAGACACACACATTTCAAAACCCAGACAAGTATTGTTTTCGAACTTGATGAGCGAATGAATTGCTTGAAACGGTTTGGTACAAGGGAATTACACAAGGCGAATCTTATGTTGAGTTTGATGCTTTAGTTGTCAATCCGTTACTGAAAAATTGATAAACCTTTTGCAATAAAAAATTGTATGCAAATCAGGTTTGCAACTCCTGTTTTCCCCCACGGAATAATACGCATGCAGAGATAGGCACCATTCAGTTGCAGATATGTATCCATTTAAACTTTATCCAGAAGTTCATTATTCCATTGTAACATCCTATGTAAAAAGTACAATAATTTCGTCTTTCTGTTCCACCTCCAGGGGAGTGTACCGCTATTAGCAAGCACTTCAGCCATGTGTAGTGCATACGTTTTTGCATATTTTTTTCGCGACGAACACGCCGACGGAGATTGCCAATGTAATTACGTTACATTGTGTGTCTATATATATATATATATATATATATATATATATATATATATATATATATATATATATATATATGTGTGTGTGTGTATCTATATATATATATATATATATATATATATATATATATATATATGTATATATGTATGTGTGTGTGTATATATATACACACATACATATATATATACACACACACACACGCCAACATATGGGTACCGTTTTTACAGCACCAGCTGTTCAGAAAATTTCTCGATGATTTTAACACTTTTGTAAGTATTCATGTGATGAAATTTCCCCTCTTAATTACGTCCATCATGACAGTCAATTTAAGGATTTCATAATGACAATTTTTCAGAATTACGGACGTTCCAGCTACATAGACTATTAAATTCCTTCATTAACTGCTCTGCTTTATATTTTCTACATCAAAAAATGTTATATTATTTGTTGTGAAGGTTTTTTTACGCCTCCATTCTTCTTCATTGCGAACGGGAACGCAGATACCAGTTTCAGCACGCCAAATGAAACAATATACACACACAGTTTCCAATCACATGTTGGCACGCAAACAGATCAAGTGAACAAAAGTAACATCCACGTAAACTAATCCTGGGTTGAAAGTTAAGAGGGAGAGATTGAAGGTAGTTTTCGGAGAGGTCTCTTTCGATACGTTTTGCAGTCTGTGACTGGCCTGCTTCGAAAAGAAGCGCTTGCTTTTCGGAACACTTTTCCCAAACGTTTCATCCAAACGTCCACTGACCCTCCTCGTGGTGGGCGTCTGCCGTTCATTTTATTTCTATGGCGATGCATTCTTCTTCGCTGTGAACATTTCTGACTCCATGTTTATTTTCCAACAGGCTTCTATGGTCCTCGTTCACCCTGCCACTTAACGCTCGGCCTCACACGCCATGTTGAATGATTGGTTCTAGCTTCTTTCAGTTGTATACCGACACTTATTACGAAACTGCTACTATACAATCGTGACAATATACGTTACGCTGAAGTACAAACATAAATTATGAAAATTCGTTAAGTAGTCATGTCGTATTTTTTCGAGAATTATGAACAGATTACTGCCGTTTTACAATTACCGTATTACATCTGGATGAAGTTTGACGACTAAATTTGAAGGGGATTGCCAGTCGTGATATTGCTATAGTTACAAATATTTGGTTATTTCACTGAAAAGAAAGTTATCACATACAAATAGAAAATTCAACATGGCGGGTGAGGTCGAGCCTTAAAGACACCTCACTGAAGAACAACGTTGTGAATTACTATTCTCTCACTTCTCGTAACCAGGAAGCGCTTCACTTCTGTTTTGTTTCGGACAGGCCGAGGCCTCTCCGCCGAAGTAATATCTCCCAGTCAACTAGCACGGAATAAAATTTGAAATACAGGCTAAGGTAGCCCACGTTTAGTGCAGTTCTTAACATTTATAGGCTGTTCGCGATCAAGTGAGCACTTTTGAAATGCACCTTAGAAAAATTTCACTGCCACTGCCTGCATATATTTTAATGGTAGCACCGAGGGTCATTTGCCCAGTAAAGTTGGTAACGAAGGTTGGAAAGTAGTACAAATATCCTAACGTCGAACAAAAAGTGTTAGGTAACCATTTGTGATAACATAAATTATTTCTTCCGCTTTTTTTAAATTTAAGAATCGACGTGTAAAAATGAGCAGGTTTGTAATATATTTTCTTTCCTAATAATTTCACAGTTTTACCCGACCGATGTTTGAATACAGTGATGAGGTCCGTAGCAATGTTCATTTTACATAAGACGGAAGAATATACATCGTGTATTAAAGTAGATTGTAAGCAGGGCTTTCAAAAGTGCTCATTTTGCGGTAAACTGCCTTTGAATGCCTGTAACTACGTAAATTTTGCTGTAAAAAATTGACTTGAGTGCTTCAAGTAATGTTGACCGCGGTCTCGATAAAGCTTTTCCCTGTTTTTACGCCTTGTAAAACTGTTTCCGTAAAATCAATGTTTGCGCGTATGCTCCTGTCTTCGTAAATATATGCTCTAGGTTAACGAGTTTTGAAACGAACGGTAGAAATTATTTATCTATGGTTACAACTTTTCTTTTCATCCTGTAAGTTAAATTCACGAAGCAAATTATTGGTTAATATTGCTAAAACCTTCATGGTTGAAACTTCCGCAGGCACGTTCTTTAAGGAGACGTAGGGAAGTAGGAAGTGGCATGTGAAGTTCAATCGCGTATTATAATATTCCACTTTTGCAGATCTAATTAGGAAGGAATTCAGCTAGAGCGAACGTATGTAGGAGCCTTTCTAACGACATGGTATAAGCTTGCGGCATCATAACTTTTTACTAGGCAATAGCATTTAAAATGTAGTTTTTAATTGCGTGGTAACTGAAATCTGTTTCTAATTGTTTGATATTTATTAGAATGAAAAGTAATGTCAACAGAAACAAACCAATTAAAATTGTCACTAGATCGGCCCATGAACACTATATGCTGTCCGCGGATAAATGAGCACTTTTGAGAGCTTTTCTTAGTGTCTACTTTTTTTGTCCATTTATTACATCCTTTCGCCAACTGTAAAAATTAACATTGCCGTGAATATGATAAATTTATTTACGCGTCAGTCACGCCAAACTTTATAAATTGTTTTCAACGTGAATATCTTACTGACAAGACAATTCTTAGCCATGAGTTAAAAAAAAAATAAAAAAATAAAAATCAAATTAAATAAATTGAATGTTATCAAAATTTAAACAAAGTGCTTTTAACAAGACGATGACATATTGAATTAATTTTCCTACATGGCTACCAACTGCCAACTGAGAAACTGCCAGTCAGTACGACTGTTAAAATACACATAGTTAATTAGTTAATGGGAGGGATAATTCTCAGAGGTTGACTTCAAAAAGTGCTGAGCAGTTAACAACGGATCAGCTACGGTAACTTATATCCACAGATGTTTACACGTTGCAGAAACTTGTTGCATGGACAGAAAGAGGAAATAAGCATAGCTTTCAAAACCATTGTGATTCCAAGTATTACGAGTGATTTTACACACAAAAAAATTGGGAATAATTGCCAAAACATTTCCTTGCCAAAATAATTTTTTTGAAAACTTTTAATTTTGTTAAAATTCTGTTTAAAAGTTTTTTAATCTATGTGAAATTAAAAATAAGAAATAGTGAATTTTGTATTAACCATAATCATCTTCAGCGTCCTGTACCGGCGAGTTTCCTATACGTTGGCTACAGGTACTAACTTTCTTCGAACTCTCGTAATATTTAACAAATGTATTACAATTAAATCCGGTTACAAATCGTAACCTTTACTTGACCTATGAAAAGTGTGGAATTGCCAGAAATGATGGTTGGCGAGATGTTGTTAGCTATTTAGTGAATTTTTGTAACAACACAAACGGTCTGTCATTTCCCATGCAAATGCTACATTTATAAATAAGAAAAAAACTGTAGATATGCCCAATTTAAGAATTCGTCAGTTCAGAGTAAAATATGACGATATGTGCACGCAACTATCTTAATACGTTTATTTTATATTTCAACAGCTTGGAGTTATTTCTCCGTTCGACAGACAAAATATAACGGACAACGATAGGTAAAATGTACAAAAATAATTTCTGGCAATATCAGGTACGTTTACACACTAAAAAAATCCATACATAGTTTTCTGTATGACACAGAAAACGATTTCATTGATGCTGTTTTATTTACAGCAACACAGTGTATCTTTAATTCAAAGAGAAGGTTACAGACCCATAGGTCTGCTGCTAATAAATGTTTTAGTTATACGTTTTTATTTTACGACAGTCTTGCCTTTCTTCATAGAACAGAAATAAACATTATTTAAGCTGCTTTTATCCGCAGCAAATAAATATTACTTTGTACCAAAGGTAACGGTTTAAAGGTTTTCTGTCGTACATTGCAGTTTTCAGTGCGTAACTGCTGTCCCAAAGCAAACGTTCATAAACCAACAAGTATCTTCCGCAGCTACGAAACTGCAGCTGGGCAATTAGATTTATAGTCCTCCTGCAGACGTTTAACGTCATTCTGATGTTCGGCGATTCTCCACACCACTAATCTCAATTCTTCCCAAGAGGTGGCATTGTATTCTGGCCCATGTTACTTACAAAAAGACTAAGTGGTCGTGTAGTGCAGAGCGTTAGGTTAATAACACAAGGTGTGTGGGTTCGGATCTCGGAGCCGTCCTAGTTTTTTTCTTTGTGGGTAATATTTTTAAATATTTGTTACTTCTCTCTTATTTACCAATTACGTTTGTTTGCCGGGGCACAAATTCACCCTTTTACTACTACACGAAAAAAAATTGCTAATCTTAACACATTGAAGTCTGCACACATTTACTGGCACTCAAGACAAATTAGAAGTGAGTCGCTTATATCCACTTCTGCAAGAACACCGGTTCTGTTGGTTTCTGTGTTAGAACTCACCATCGTACTATTGGTCCATACCACACCGGACACTGCCCTGTACTTTACAGCGTTTATTATTGGCCGGTCATCAACCAATGAACAGCCGAGATGATACTGACCCGAACAAATGGCCTTTATCGCATAAAGAGATTTACAATCAATCATGTCCCTTTGAGAGGCTATAAAACAAGAAATTCTACCGTTAGCAATATAATTGTTAATGCGCTGTGGTGTTCTTGTGAGGTCATGTTAAACACTAGCCGAACAAAGAATGCACATCCATGCGAATTTTATTCTGAACAACAAGGAAATTTTCAAATTAGCTTTGCTCGAGCTAGACTCGAGCATAGTCTACAAAGTGTTAAATACGCCTTCTCCTGATAGAAATCGAAAGAATGTAGGTAACTTTGTGTGTGCCTGAGAGTTAAGGCTGAGACTGAAAAGCTTGCGTGCAATAACAAGCAAAAAAAGGAAAATAAAAATAATACTTATGCTTTACCAGGTGAATTTTGATTTCAGGTAGGCCCTACATATCCCGCCCCATAGGAATTGTTTATGTACGTCAGATTGCTTCTAGTGGCGAAAGAGTTTCAGTGATTAGTTTACCAGTCTTGAGAGATGTTCGGTATAACAGTGTAACTAACATTACCATAAAAGCGTCTGCTGGACTACTGCAACGATAATGCAAGGTTATCATAGTCATTACTACATAGACCAAACAAAAATTATTTTTTGTGGCAAGGTTACTTTGCAGTGGTCCATAGTTAAACAAATTTTCCGTTGCAGCAACAAATTATGTGTTAGAGCAAAGAAAACATTTTTACAGTGTAATTTAGAAACGAACAGAAGTTACTTTGCTTAGTTTTTTTTATTAATTGAGATGTCATTAACACAAACTAGTATAGAGTTATTAGACATGTCAGAATGTAACCTATGATTTTTGACGACAAACAGTGACGGTATTTTAAAACTGTTCTTTAAGTGGAAATGTCTCCGCTGAACATCCAGAAAGATATCAGTTGTATTGGATCACAAGCTTACTTTATGTAATTTCATATTAATAGTTTAAAGAACAGCTCGTATCTTGTGCTGGAAGAAGCGTGCATTACAGGGACAAGTACGTACTTGCTGACGGGAGAAATTTTCTCGATACAGAATTGCAGCACTGTAATATTATTGGCGGATGAAACCTTACATACCAGTTACATTCCACGCCTTCTCGTCAAGATATACTCGTAATCACAGAAGAAATCTCTTATTTGAAAAGTGATAATCCTACGTAGGGATATTTTACGTTTCCTGAAACAAAAGAACTCCTGTTCAAGCAAGATGGACATACTTAAGACAAATACGCAATCTCTGGCGTTCATCTTGGTGATGTCACAGCCACGCCACGATGAGACGGAATGTATACTTCTACGAGCAACAAGCGAGTGCACATGTGGTGCGGATATGAATTACACCGAACATCTCTCAAGACTGGTAAACTAATCACTACGACTCTTTCGCCACTAGAAGCAATCTGACTTAAAGAAACCATTCCTATGGGGCGCGATATGTAGGGCCTACCTGAAATCGAAATTCACATGGGTATACTATCAGTGGAAATGATGGTTCATAGCGGGAAAAGTTGACTGTTTGCTAGAATTTAACGTACTGTACACATGTCCGACAGTTTTTTTTTTCCTTATTGGCTGACATGCTTTTAATAAGCTACTATGCCATTTCACTGGGCCAATGAGGATTCTGATACTATAAGGCAGAACGATCGTGATTTGTCAGCAAACAACTTAGCCCTTGTTCGTCCAATCACGAAAGAATAAACTTGTCAGAGTGTTATAGAAGATATGTTGGCTCGAAACATTTTCGCGATTTTCCATCATCTCTAACTATCAGGCTTTAAACATTTGAGGACAGCATAAGAATTAATTTTATTTTCCTTTTTTGTTTGTTACTGCACGTATGGTTTTCAGTCTCAGGCCTAGCTCTTATGCACACACAAATATGCCTTTATTGTTTCGATTTCTATGAGGAGAAGGCGTATTTAAGAATAGTAATTTTTGTCGTGGAGTAGAAAATGAGTGAAGGGAAAAAGAAAACAGGACACGTTCGCGCGGCCTGTCCGCCAGCGGCTCTCGCCTAGCCGGCGACGTTTGGGGCTGCTAACAGTTTGAAACCAACCGTAGAAATGAAGGTCGCCGCCTCTCCGCCGTAGTTGGTCCCGTGCGCACCGTCAGCTGAGACACGTGACTTCCCGCGTCGCCTTTCGCGCTCAAATGGGCCGGGCGTGTCCGCCCAATTAGGCGACTGCCCAGCGCTCATGCTCCCGTCTTTATAGGCTGTTCACGGTAAACTGGGCACTCTCGAAAGACCTGCTTAAGGTATACTTGTATGCACGTTGTGTATTCTTCCGTCTTATGTAAAATCAACACTACAACGGGCCTCATCACTTTATTCATGCGTCGGTCCGGGGAAAATATGAAATTATTGGGAAAGTTAATATTTTACAAATCTGCTCATTCTTACTCTTATACGCATTAAAAAAAAACAGGAAAGAGAAATATATAGTTTAAGTTATCACACATATGTACCTTGTACTTTTAATTCGACGTTAAGGCATGGAATTATTACCCCTTCATCGTTACCAACTTTATTGGGCGCAAGCCACTCGTTGCGACCGTTAAAATATATGTAGACAGGTGCAGTGACCTTTTTCTATGGTTGATTTAAAAAGTGCTCTGTAAATTCTACTTTTTGAAACGTCCACAATTGAAATGCGCTTAGATTGAGTTAAAAATGCGGATTCTACCGATCGATTATTTCTTTACATTTTAAAAGCATATTTTAGTAAAATATTTTGTAATGTTGCAAAATATACCTATTCTTTCATATACAACATAAATCGCACTTTTCTGACAATTTTCATGGTGCCTGTACTACATTTTCACGAGTTCTTCACGTTGTATAGTCGGGTGCAGTGCTCCATAGGCAGTTGCTTTACTTTAATATTAATGAATGCCTCTTGCAAGATTGACGTGTTGGCTTTACATGCGCGCAGATTATACAGTAGGGTAGGTATTGGTGACACTGTTGCTTCCCTGTGGTTGGCTGGCTAGACCTTCCCCACCTCTGCTCTGTCCCCTTGAGCAAGTTCAAAACGCGCGACCGCATTCTTTCCTGATTTTTTAATTGACGTTGTCGAGTTATACCGCATATTATTTCTCAGTCTTATGTTCTGGAAATGAAAAATTAAATGGAGTAAATTAAGTGTCCACAAAGATACATTCAACACTTTTAATGCTAGTTTAAAGACAACGGACTATTGTTCCTTCTTTGCTGCCAACTTCTTTTGGAAGTATGTCAGTCGTTTCGTCCGCGAAAACACGCGCAGTTACAAACAGAATTTTTTTTTCCTAGATTGGTTTCAACCCGTTCAGCCACCGAGTCCACAGCCGTGGACACACGTTGCACGTGGGCGAGGTTTATGACCGGCGTTGTACACATCAAGTATCAGCGCCCAGTCTTCTTCGTGACAAATCAGATTTGTGGAATTTCCTTCGCCTCTTTGACGTGAATGGTTTGGCTGTCAGTATCATCGAGACGCGGCGTGTTGTTCCCTGGTTGCAAGACAAGTGCCGCACACCAACGCATCACGTGCTTGCAACATGTGAATGTGCGACGGAACTCTTAGGTACCGAGCGAAGGTGGCGCAGTGGTAACTCGCTGGACTCGCATTCGGTCCGGTCATCCTGATTTGATTTCGGTTCTCCATGGTTTTTCTGAAATCACTCCAGGCGAATGCTGGGATGGGTCCCTAATAAAGGCCATGGCCTATTTCCCTCTCATTCCTCCCTGTGCAACTTGCACCGTCTCTAATGATCTCGCTGTCGACGAGACGTTAAGCCCAACTGCCTACCTACCGACGAGGTAGGGATGCACATTAGAGACAGTATTTCAAAGGATCCCCTCCACCGAAGTATAACTGAAAACGACCGGTTCACACTGCTGTATCTCAAAATACGCTGATCACATACACAGAACACAACATTCGGAAGTTAACGCCTAAGGCTAAAATAAAAATGTTTATATATTGACTATTTTCCCAAATAAGAGGAATTTCAAAAGTGCTCACTTTACAGTGAATAGCCTATAGCAGATAAAGTACGTGACTGAAGATGGACGGGAATGGTAATACGCAGAGATGCTACAAAGTTATTCATCGCAGAGAACGGGAAATAATAAACTCCGATACTGAATATAAACCTGTCTTAAGATCAATTATATATATCAAATATAAATAAGATCCCCTTATTAAAAAATTCCGCCATATTATTTTTTAGTGTTCCAGAAATGCTCATACACGATCAATGATGGGTTTTTAAAAGACGTTATTTACGCAGCTGTTGCTTGTGTAACAGCTTAATACTCTTCCATTTCTAATTACAAATTATACTTTGTGCATTCCTACAAACGAAAATTACGGGGGATGAGCTAGTTTGAGCACGATCAGCAGATTCTTCAAGTATGCACCGGTGTGCTGACGTCACTGGACGCGCCATCTGTTTGTTAAATTGTAAGATATGTCCACTCAGCAGCACTACTTTGTAAATATTGCTGTCAACGTTAAATAGTATATACTACAATGTCATTTGTCGTGATTATTAATATTCAAAAAGTTTGTTTTACAGATAACTTGATAATGTAGTTTAGCTTGAAATCAAATGTATTTTACTGGGCACCTAATCATTCATTAAAGTCTGTTCACGATAAAGTGAGCACTTCTAAAACCAACCCTGGAAAAAAGTCACTGCTCCTACCTGCATATATTTTAACGGGTGCACATAGTGACACGCGCCAGTAAAGTTGGTACCGATGGACGGAAAGTAGTTCCATATCTTAACGTCAAATAAAAAGTGTTAGGTAACCATGTGTGATAACTTAAAATATTTATCTCGCTTTCTGTTTTTTTTTAATGCATCATACTGCAGAAATGAGCAGATTTCTAGAATACTTACTTTCCTAATGATTTCACAGTTTCACTTGATCGACGCATGAATAAAGTGTTAAGGCCCGTTGCAATATTAATTTCACATACGGCAAATGAATACACAAAGTACAAGCAGGGCTTTCAAAAGTGCTCATTTGATCGTGAACAGCCTATACATACTTTCTGGAGATTCACTACATACATTATCTTCGCAAATTGTTGACGCGGATTTATACTCGCTATAAACTAAAAAAGAAAGACAAATTGCTCAAAACATCCTTTTTGTTGAATCCCATTACACCAGTCTAAGTGCAAAATTAACTTAAAATATTTATGTGACTTTTTTGCAAGTTGGTGTGCTTTATTGTTAGGCTGTTTGCGGTAAAGTGAGCAACTTTTGAAATCAACCTACGGAAAATGTCACTGTCACTACTGAACTGAACAACACCGCCCCCTTCGAGCAGCGGCAATAGACTCTCCCGACTTGCCCGACGCGTTTTTGAATTGTACGCACTATTTTCTCATTTGGATTTCACTCTACCCATCGTCCTCACACGAAGCCGGGAGGCTGGCAGGCAGCTGGTGGCCGGACCAGGCGAGAACTGCAAGGTCACAAGCCGTTGGCATTGACCCTGCCGCTGCCGCCAGTGATGCAAGGCTCCCGCCTGGGCCTCCTTGACGTCACCCAGGTGAAGTAACACCCCCTCCCTCCTCTAACCAAGCCATGATGACCCTACCGCCCTCCTCTCAAGCACGCGGAGGTGTGAAGCGCGCAGGCGCCGCGGGGCTGCGTGGACCTTGGCAAGCAAAAGGTCACTTCTTAAAGGCTGTTCACGATAAAGTGAGCACTTTTGTAATCAACCTTAGAAAAAATCACTGTCCCATACATGCATATATTTTAACGGGCGCACTGAGTGACATGCGCCCTGTAAAGTTGGTAACGATGGATGGAAAGTAGTTCCATATCTTAACGTCGAATATAAAGTGTTAGGAAACCATTTGTGCTAACATAAATTATTTATTTCGCTTTCTGTTTTTTTTATTTGTTGATGTGTGAAAATGAGCAGATTTGTAAAATAATCAGTTTTCTAATAATTTCACATTTCGCCAGTGGCAATGTTAATTTTACAAAAGGTTGAAGACTACACAACGTGCGTACAAGTAGATCTTAAGCAGAGCTTTCAAAAGTGCTTATTTTAACGTGAACAGTCTATAGCAGCAATACTCCTCTCATTAAACCACGCACGTAATAAATGTTCATTTCCGAGTCCTGCAACATAGCTAGAAACGGCCTTTTCACACTTCTGTATTTCATAGCATACTGGTTGAAAACATGCGAAACTATCATAGGGAAATGTACTGGGCTTTGATTCTTCAGCCTTCCCATCGACGAAATGATAGGCTAACCATAGGTAGAGGCAGCACGACGAGAACACTGCGCGAATAGGGGCGCCGGGGCACTAGATGCGCGTGACTTTCTCGCCCTTATCGCTCCCGCGCTTCTCAATCTCAAGAGCGGTAAACACCTCCAAGTAGGCGGCTCCCTTCAGCTCGTTCAGCAGCCGAATGATTTTTCTCTATATTTTGAGGGTATCTTATGTGACACGTCAATATCAATGATAACTTCATAAAAGTACACAATAACTGAAAAAGAAAATCTATTTATACGATTTTTAAGCATAGTTTTAAGACGTCTAACCCAAAATTACAATTCATTTAAATTTCAAAAAGTTTTTTTTTTTTTTTCCCCACGAAATTTATTGCTAAATTGTTTATTGGACTCGCAGGACATATAACTTACAGCACACAGGAAAATTATGTTTTTGGAAATAATGGCGTAAAGGCCAAAGAGAAATAAGTCATTGCGTGGGGAAATATGTAGGCCTATTATTAGCTGTAAGAGAGAAAATTTGTATTAGGAAACGTGACGTTTATTTCAAACTCCTTGTCCTTCAGGTTGTGCCTTATCATTGCACCTTATTTTTATAAATATGTTGAATAGCGGTTCGGACTTCGACGTGATTTAAAGTAATTTGACAACGGAAAGAAAAATGTAGGTAGTTTGGATTTTAGTGCTTGGAAGGTGGGTGAAATAAAAAAAAAAATCACCAGACAATTAATATAACTGAATCCGAAACACACATAAAATTAAATCAAAAGTGCTAAAAGAATAATATATATGTTTAATAAACGTTCCATCCAATATGTACGGTTGCCATATTCTGCGCGTAAAATTTCTTAGAACATTATTTTGTCAGTAATCTTCATTTACTTCAAAGATTCCTGTGCCACAGGCATGTGCTCAAATGTCAGGACACCTATACACTTGTTCGTTCCGTAGTTAAAAAGAGTGTAAAAAGTTGCTGATCGCCAGACTCCAAATACCTTTACGCTTGAGCTGCTTCTCAAACAGCACCGCAGTTCATTTGGCACGCTTTGGAGGAAGATGAGCCAATAAACACACTTGCAACAAGAGACGCTCAGTGCGGTGTAAACTGTGGCTTTCTCGTAAAGACTGCTGCCAGCGAGCAAAGCACAGCGTCTCGAACATATAGACAACTGTGAAGTTTAGCTTAGGGGCCAATGAGCTCGTGAATATTCCTGCACGGTTTCTGACGAAACTACATTTATATTTAGGGACAACCAGGAGACCTTTATCTCTATACTATTTCCCGTCTGTTTCTTTCGCCACCCTTGGTAGCAGAACAATCTACTGCAACAGAAAAATACACTCTAAGGTGATCATTTAGACAAATCAGTGAAACCAGTGAGAATTGAGCAACTGATAATCAGTGACATATAACTAATTACTATAGTGGTTAAATTTCACTGATTTATTTGTGATTTACCACTGCATGTCAAGAATGTGTCTGCTATAAATCACTTGTTCCCAGTTCATTTGTTTGATTCGCCGGTTAGCAGTTGCTTATCAAATGACATTCGTTTCACTGATTGATATTACAGATTTGGAATTAGAATGTGGTTTTTGGATTTGTACGCTACAGTTTACAAGTACCTCTGTCCGACACTGCAGTGTCAAGGAACCAGAACATAAGCAGTGTAGCCACAATGCATCGTCAAATTTCTCAGCAAAACAGGCAAAAAAAAAAATTGTTGCTTGTCGCCTGACGGCTTATCCGAGTTCGTGAGGGATCGAGGCATTTAAAAAAATACTAAATATAATATATTTTTACACAAAGTTATTACTTGCAACATTAATATTACATACGGACTCTAATATATTATTAACACCTATTCTTCTCATTGAGCGCAATATTTATGTAATATCGATCTCAATTCTATTTGGGACCGCGGTGACTGAGCGATTAGCACGCGCGCCTCCCACCAAGGCGAACCGGGTTCAATCTCCGGCCGCGTCACCGGATAAGTGGGAATCGTGCCAGACGATGCCGTTGGTCGGCGGGTTTTCTCGGGAATCTCCCGTTTCCCTCGCCGCTCCATTCCGGCGCCGCTTCTATCACTTCAATCACCCTCATCGGCTCCCAAGAACTCCCTGTTAAAAGCTGCCCAAATCTCTTCACTTCAATAGTAATTGAAATCCTTATCGCTGTATTTATACTTGATACAGTCACAATCTGCTCTTATTACTATAACATATTCAGTCAAAGTATTTATTGCCATAATTCCATAATGTCTGTCACTCAGGTATCCCGTCGTTCAGCCCCACTCTCCGCTGTATAGAGGCTTGCAGTCTTCACTCCTGCTGGTACATGCTGTTCACGGTCGAATGAGCACCTTTGAAAGCTCTGCTTAAGATCTACTTATATGGATGTTGTGTAGTTTTCCGCCTTATGAAAAATTAACATTGACATGGACCTCATCACTTTATTGGTGCGTCAGTCAAGTGAAACTGTGACATTGCTATATAAGTGAATATTTTACAAATCTGCTTATTTTTACACTTCTGTGCATTAAACACAAAACATAAAGCGAAAGAAATAATTTAATTTATCACAAATGGTTACTTAACGCCTTTTATTGGACGTTAAAATATGGAACTACTTTCCCTCCATCATTGCCAACTTTACTGGGCGCATGCCGCTCAGTGCACAAGTTAAAATATCTGCAGGTAGGAGCAGTGAATTTTTTTCTAAGGTTGATTTCAACAGTGCTCACTTTATCGTGAACAGCTTTACCACGTTGTTACCGCTCGTCGCTTCGCTTGTATAGCGCACCCGGCGCTAGGATCCAGACTGTCAACTAGCGGGCCTGCCGTGACTTAAATAGTACACGCGGCCCGATCAACATCCCCGAGTGGCGCTGCGGAAGGCGAGGGCAATGCACAGAACATTCTTGAATCGATAACCCAAGGCGCTCGATCTCCAAGAAAAGGAAGCGACATGAGTCCCGATGGACTTACCGGCATCGCGGCACGTGCCCGTGTGATGTGGCGGCGTCTTTATAATTGCTCCTTGCTGCCACATCGGGAGGTCGTAGTAACGCATATATTTTCCTCTTGTTTATTACTGGCTAATAATCCTACAAAAGGTGTCAAATGAGTCGCCGGCCATTTACAATAGTAAAATAAATGTAAAGGCTGTTCACGATAAAGTAAGCACCTTTGAAATCAACCTTAGAAAAAAGTCACTGCTCCTACCTGTAAATATTTGAACGGGCGCACCGAGCGACATGCGTCCAGTAAAGTTGGCAATGATGGAAGGAAAGTAGTTCCATCCCTTAACGTCGAATAAACGGTGTTAAGTAACCATTTGTGATAAATTAAATTATTTCTTTCGCTTTATGTTTTGTGTTTAATGCACAGGAGTGTAAAAATTAGCAGATCTGTAAAATATTTACTTTTATAGCAATGACACAGTTTCACTTGACCGGCGCACCAATAAAGTAATGAGGCCCATGTCAATGTTAATTTTTCATAAGGCGGAAGACTACACAACATCCATATAAGTAGATCTTAAGTTGAACTTTCAAAAGTGCTCATTTTACCGTGAACAGCCTGTACGAGTTTTTGAAGTCTACCACTCGTCGTTGATAAGTGAAAAGGCGAATTGTCCAGGTCCCTACAAAAAAATCTTATTCCAGCAAAAATTTTCGACTCCGATTCGCAGACTTTTTGTGCTACTTAATGGGTTCGATTACTAGATTTATAAGTAGACTTAATGCGTGCGAAAGATCCCGTTTAAAATTAGCGACTGGTTGTAAGTAGCGTTTTCCGTTCCTTTATTCTTACCTACAAGGTTTCTAACATTCTCAAGGATTCCTCCAGCTCTCACCGCACTCGATTAACATCAAAGTACATAAGCAGGACCATGTATTTTCTGTTTCGTTCAAAAACATTCCATCATAATTACGAAAATACCTACATTAGTGTCCCAGTTAGAACACATAAATCTTCTTATCCGTTTAAGAATATAACACTGGATGGTCCTGAGCTACAGATACGAACGCTGAGGCAATTCCCTGTGCAAAATGAGATAGAAAATACCATACAACATACGTCCTACAGTAATTCGTAAGGGAGGCAGGTAGGTAGGTACGTGCCCTTGAGAGTCGATATTTCAAATAGTTTTAATTCAATATAATTTAACCTATTTGAGATAAAAGAACAATTCTGTGAATAATGTTGGCTCGAACCGAGATCCGAAATCTGCGAAAGGTTGTTGGGTATATCACCCCCATCCACAACAGATGCGCCTACTGCTTCCACTTCCAAGAAGCAAATTCTGGAACATTGCCATTTACAGTTAAAATTCTTCTCTCAGTAATGTCATAATACTTATGTTCTGTTATTTATCCTTACATAACCAATTTCCCCACTAACAGATAGATATTGAAAAAAAATTATATCTTATACCATTTCATTTTATTGTTTTTATAAACCTTATTGCAAAAGAGCAATATAGAGTGTTACTATAAATAACCTTTCAAAATAATATTATAAGGAATTATTTGAAAACCATCAACGTAATAAATGAATTCTGACCATAGATTACCCTTATTAAAATATTACAACAAATTACTTATTTCAGACAACACAATTTACTATATTAAGTTACAAACATTAATTGCATAACAGCCTGTATTCTCAGTGGTTTCAAATGATTTGATCTTGCACAAATGTAGGTCCTCTCCCCTTCTTGCAAAACAGCATTCGCTGTACAAGCAACATTAAAAGTTCTGTGTACGAATATATCATTTGGATCAAATACTCATATTTTTTTTATTTTGGTGTAATCCAGTTTAACTGGGACATCAGAATTACAGTATGTATTCATGTCATTTGAGTGGTTAACTTGTGTATTTTCTGTTGACTGGCTGTTTTAAAATGTTCGTGCATGTAATAGTATCCATGCCATCGTTCTTATGCCCAGTTTCACCGACATCTTTCCCGATTCGAGATCGAATGATCCTAGTTCCGAACCAGGATCCAGTTCTATCTTGGTTCCAATGTAAAAGTGTTGCACCAACGAAACTTCATGATTCTGGATCTCCGATTCGCTCATCTCGGTTCCAAAGTGAGAGATCGAGATTGAGTATGAGACAATATTGCTATTGGTTCGTAGACGTCATGGACGTCATGGTTTTTCTCTATAGACAGAACTAGATATACGATGTTTTATCTGTTTTAAGTGAATTATTGTACGAATTGTACTGAATATTGTTCAAGTGCGTATAATGTTGTTTTAATTTCCGAAGGAAACAACAGAACGTAGTTTTATCTGTTGGCGTATTTTCAAACAAAATTTGTCGACGATGGCTCGGATCGAGATTCGAACCACCAATTTCGGTGATTCGGAATGAACTCCATCTCGATTTCCAGTCCAGCTCTTACCTCTAATGGTGCAACAGGTTTCTGTGTCGATCTTTGATCCGATCTCAGATCGAGTTTCGAACCACGATGGTGCAACCGGACATTAGCAGTCTTAATATCATCCTTCACCTTATCCCCACAGGTATTCTTCAGCATATCTGGAAACCAATTAACACCGTGAGTCCGCCAAAGGGGGAAGAAGTAGGAATCTGTTCAGTGACGAGTAAGCAGCGAAACTGGTTTCAATTCGCCTGTGTGACGTAATCTGCAAGATGTGGTTGCTACACCAACAAAGAAGCGAATTGGCGCAGTTTTGACCTTGGAGTGGCCGGGCTCTCAGCAAGAGCTCTTTCCTTCAATTACAACTCACTACGAACCGCTCTGCAATTTCACCAAAGATTAATGACACTACTGTCAGCGGCTCGCCTTCCTAGGCGCAGGCAACCAGCTCGGTCCAGCTGGCGCCAACACAGCCAAGGCTATGCGTAGCCTGTTCAGAGGACTATGGACCATGTAACTGCTGCGTCCCAGGTCAAGAAACGAGCGAGCGATACGGGCGACACTAACACGCACGCCTAGCGCCTCATCGCTCCTACGCGCAAGGCGTGCAGTGTTTCCGTCCTATCGCTTTGCTGCGTAAACTAGCTCTGCAACTGCGCAGTTTTATTACACGCGATGAAAGTACACGGATCAACTTACCTGTCTATACTCGTGCTTTTCTCTTACCGCTTCAAGGAACTTCATAGGCAAGCTTTAAAAATGCGGTATTTGACCACTTTCACGATTTTTTTGTCTCCGTTGATACACTTGATATGATAAAAGTAAAAAGATAGCGACATAGACAATAGTTTTATTTACCCTTTCTGGCAAAACTTTGTATGTTCAGAACATTTATCTACCGAGACACGCGTTTACGCGCAAACAACGATTTCACAGAAAACGTTTCAATACATAGGACCCTTAAAGGCCTGCTTAAGAGTTACATTTTATGCACGTTGTGTATTCATATACCTTATGTAAGATTAACATTGTCATGGGCCTCATCACTTTATTCATGCGTCGGTCAGGTGAAACTGTGAAATTACTATAAAAGTAAATATTTAACTAATAAGCTCATTTTTACACTTCGGTGCATTAAAATGAAATATAGAAAGCGAAAGAAATAATTTAAGTTATCACAAATGATTTCCTAACACTTTTTATTCGACGATAAGATACGGAACTACTTCCCATCTATCGTTACTAACTTTACAGGGCGCCCGTTAAGATATATGCAGGTAGGGACAGTGACATTTTTGTATGGTTCACGATAAAATGAACAGCCTTTACCTGCATATATTTTCACTTGCACATTGAGTGATATGCGCCCAGTAAAGTTGGTAACGATAGAGGGAAAGTAGTTCCATGTCTTAATGTCGAATTGAAAGTGTCAGGTAACTTAAATTATTTCTTTCGCTATCTGTATTTGTAAAGCATCTAAAATTAGAAATAAGCAGATTTGTAAAATATTTACTTTCATAAAAAATTTCACAGTTGCCCTTGACCGAAGCATGAATAAAGTGACGTGGCCCACGGTAATGTTAATATTACATAAGGTGGAAGAATACACAACTGATGTTTCTAGCTCTGCGATAGGCTGCGCGCGCAGCTACCTTCCTCTACCTTCACCGGACGCCAGCTGTCGTGTCGTCACGATCATCTTCTTTACAAACAAGAGCAAATTGTGCTGGAAATTAGGCAGTATGTTTACAGATTTGACGAAGTTCCTTTTTTTTTATTTTAATTATTCACTTTAATACTTTTGATACGTATTTACAGTGATAGTATGCTAGTATAAGGCTATAAACACAAATTCAAAGTCTTTTTGTTGACTTGTGTACACCGCTAAGAAGTTAATGGCCGCACCAGTAGATGTGGCACAACGTGAAGGTAATTATTTAAATAGTTTAGTTGAAATGCATACTAAATACGCCATTGTATATCTAGTTCGTCACTGATGGAACACTTTTGAATAAAATTTTGAATCAATTTAAAAAAAAAATCTCCCTGTGGTATTTAGTTTAATGTTAAACTCTTGTTTGCAGGAACGGTGTGTGCGAATTATGAAAAGTATTTTATTCGTTTGAATGTCTTCATTAAGTTGCGGTGTTCAAAATTTAATGACATCTAGGTTAGAATTTCATTTGATGAATATCAACATGTTAAAGTAAAATCTATCCTAGCCTAGCACATTTGTATTTATCAAAATTTCAAAGGGTCTCTTGGTCGGCACGCGTACATTTGAGAGTAAGATCGTGACGAGGGGGAAGGATACATAACAAGCGGAAAGTGGAGACTGGCTTTGAAACAGTCTTGGAGATGAAATGAAGCGAAGACCACAAACCAGCACCCAGAGACAACGCCTGCCCTGTTTTCCACATCTGCGATGGAGTCCAATTCATAGCGCTGAGAGGCCGGAACATTTACCGCACGGCGAACCAATTCTCCCGAATCTGTTTTACATTTAGATAGTGATTTTTTTTTTTTGGTCATTGCTCAGTTTCTCTCAGGTTTTCAGCAAATGTTTTACACGCAACGAGCGATATTCCACTTGTAGTGATTTTGCCAGCTTGTTGCCAGTCAAGTTGACGGTCGTGCGATAGCTGTTACGATTCACGGCAGTCTGTCATCATAAAATAGGCAAAAGCTGTTCACGATAAAGTGAGCACTTTTGAAATGAACCTTCGAAAAATTCACAGGCCCTGCCTGCGTACATTTTAATGGGTTCACTGTGTGAAATTCGCCCAGTAAAGTTGGTAATGACTGATGTAAAGTAGTTCCGTATCTTAACGTCGACTAAAAAGTGTTAGGTATCCGTTTGCGATAACTCGAATTATTTCTTTTCGCTTTCGGTTTTTTTTTTTTTTTTTTTTTTTTTTAATGCACCAATGTGTAAAAATGAACAGATATGTTAAATATTTACTTTCCTAATAATTTCACAGTTTCACTTGGCCGATGCATGAATACAGTGATGAAGCCCATGGCAATGTTAATTTTACATAAGGCGGAAGAATACACAACGTGAAAACAAGTAGATCTTAAGAAGGGCTTTCAAAAGTGCTCATTTTACCGTGAACAGCCTATACTGATCGTCGTTATAAAGATCGAAACAGAGTGTGATTACGACTCTGATTTGTGGCCTGCTCCTCTGCTATACGTCACAACAGGAAGTCCTACGTGCTCGAGACCCTTGTCAAAAATACTGTCTGTGAAAGCGTGTTTGCGCGAATATCTATCTTAGTACATGCATGTTATGTTTTGTCAGGAAGTGTAACAAATAGTTATTTACAACTGCCACATTTTACTTTTATCCTATTAAATATACTCAAAGAGAAAAGGAACAGTGAAGATAGTTAACAAAAGCATTTCTACGGTTTCCCGCTCAGTTTCGTTTTGGGGAAGGAGAGAAGTAAAAGTTGTTAAATTAAACAGCTTACACCGCGTGTAGGCACTAGTATCCTGTTATTACAGATCTTATTTGCAAGAACTCCAGCTTTCCGAGGACGCACATCGCACGCGGTCTGAGAGGGTCGGCCGCAATGCTTCCTTGTATAGGATATTCACTGTAAAGTGAGGATTTTGAAAGCCCTCTCTTTTGGAATAATAGTCAATAAATATATTTTATTTTTGCTTTACATGTTAACTTCCGAGTGCGGTGGAAAATACGCACTGTGTTTATTACTTACACGGCAAAATTTATTTTAAAAAATGGTTAAAGGATAGAAAATTGCTGAAATAAAAAAGTAACTAGGGCCTCAAAAGTGCTCACTTTATCGTGAACTCTGGGGCGTTTGAAATAGGTTACTAGCGACGTCCTTTAAGGCCAGGCTTCACCATGCAAGGGCGTATAGGGAATTAAATGCTAAATTCGGACAAGGAATAACACAGTCGTTTTTTTGTAATAGTATCTACAACTAAATATGCTTTGTTAGAGAATGAACGCATCTATAGTCCATTCACGACTGGAACAGACTTATGAAAATCAACCTTTAAGATAACATCCTAGCCATTAGATGCATGCATAGCTAGTAGACAAAAAAGTGGTGGGAGTGGGTACAGTATTCGCACCCGCCACTTTTTTGTCTACTAGCTATGCATGCATCTAATGGCTAGGATGTGTTTCCAAAGGTTGATTTTCACAAGTCTGTTCCAGTCGTGAACGGTGTATTTATAAAGCGGCTTAAATTTATTTTTTTAAATTTTAAATTCACTTTTTAATTAATTATAAAATGTAACAATCTTATAAGAAATGTAAAAGTGCATTTAAAATAAAAACTTTAAATTTGAAAGGTTTAAAAGTCTAGATGCGTTCATTCTCTAACAAAAAAAATTTAGTTGGAAATACTAATACAAAAAACGACTGTGAGATACTTGTCCGAATCTAACATTTAATTCCTTACAATGGCCATGCATGGTGAAGCCTGGCCTTGATGCGTTTTATAGAATTGTCAGCCTGTAACGCTCACACGAGACAATCGCCACACGAAACATTTGCCGCACTGGAAAACCGATGTCAGTAATCGTCAGTGCAGTACAAAAAGAAGTACAAATTACTTGTTCAGTAACATATTATCTCCTTAATTAAAGAGATGCGAAACGAAAATACAAAACACCCCCAACTTTATCTGCTCTTGCTTCGAACTGCTGCATTCGTTCGTTTGAAGCAAATAGAACTAAAAATATGCTGAATATTTATTTCGTTGTCCTGATAACGTAAACATGTATTTGGACACACACAAATTTGTAAAGTATGCTCAACTAATCGGTTTTGTTGCCGTAAACATTATAAATATCACACTGTTTCCCTCCGTGCTTTTAGTGGAGTTGTCAGCTAATAAAAATGCTACCCGTGAAGGCAGCCAATTAAGGAATGACCTCGATTGCGAAAACCGGGTATTTCGTAGTTGAGGTTGTAAACACTGTTTGTTCTCTCCAGCAAGGCCGCTGGGTAATAGCGTGGTATGGGAACAACCATTTTAGAGTTGAAACTTTACTCCGAGCTGTAACGAACCGTAGCTAAGCAATAACAATCGGATTTTCCCCTGAACACTTTCAAGATATAAAAATTACTGTGAGTTAGAAATTAAATACGGGAGAAGATGCGTGGTTGAAATATTGTAGCATCATCGTAACACCCTTATAGCATTAAAAAATCGAAACGAAGTAGAAGAACACACCTTCGCTCCAAAAATAACCATTTTTTTTTGTAATATAAATGTGGTAAAAATTATCAAGTTTTAAATTACATATACTGAGATATACTGATAATGAGATAAACTGGTGCATTAAATTTAACACGTAAACTCAGAGCGATCATGCTATGTCGTTAGTCTTTCGTTCTATTGTTCACAATATAACAAAGAGAATTAATTGGTCCTCTTTCCTCTGTATATTTCGCACCATTACTGATATTACACGCATTAAAATGCAGCCAAAAAAGTTGTAAACTGTAGAATTCATCCCATGTGCATTCCTATTGTGAGTACTGTGTTACAATAGGGTCACTCGAAACTCCAAACATAAACGTAATGCGAGGGATATGGGCGGCTTTAACAGCTCAGGTCTTCACTCATTAGGAGGGTCAGTGACAGAAGATACCGCAGGGGAAACGGGAGTTCCTACAGGAAACTGAAGCCACACCATGCACGTCTTAAATATCGGCACATTATTTTTAATGACATTATTCCATATAGTTGTGCAATAAGATATTTCAGTTGGGATCCACTTTCGTCATTGGATGATTTTAATCGTCGGGTGTCTTAGAGCAGATGTCTGCCCGCGGATCACACACGCTCAGTATCGGAGTAACTTGATCTTGATTGGTCAAGTCATGTAAGAACATATATTCTCACAAAGACGCGACCAGTATACTCTAAGAACACTTAAGCTGCTGCAAATTATTGTTACAGTTTCTCTCTCTAGAAATTAAGTGGGTTAAACCAAGTTCGTTAAGGGATGGAGGTCTTATTTAAATAAAAGAAAACAAAAAAACAAACTCAAGGAAATATATTTTATTTGCTACAAAAATAAAATTAATATTTATATATAAAGACAATATTTAATAAAGTCAAACCCAAGTTCCTTTAACCTTATCTTCGACTTTAAAGTAGGATTTTGTTAGTGTAAACAAAACAGCCTCAAATAAATGTTTTTCTTTGCTACACAGAGAGTCTGAAAGATTTTTTTCACAGTGTAACGAATGGAAAGTTGAAGGCGTGCACGCAGAATACTGAAGTCTAAAGGTGGGTTTACGATTGACTTAACAGAGTAAGTGCACCGAGTGCTTAAGATATGATTCAATGTATTCAGGGGTATTGGTTTATGACTGCCGCGCACGGGTATTGGCGGGTAAGGTGAGTTCTTGGCATGACTTAAGATATCGTTATATTTATATCTTAAGTACAATTCAAGACGAATTAGCCAATCAGAGTCCAGTGACATTTGTTTTTGGCGGGAAACTGTATTTAGGTTATGTCATATTGTGAAATCGTATGAAAGTAACTATTTTAATAGAGACAGTAGCCACTTAATTTAAAGAACTATTCATGCTCATGTTCTCTTTCTTGGAAGAGGTTATTGAATTCGCTTTAATTAATCTTTTCTAATTTATTGATGTAAATGCGCAATGTTGGCATCGGCTTCCTCTTCTATAAGATATCGCGAGTTTTTCAAAACGATTACACAAACAGTAACCACAAATAATTAAATATATGTAAATAATCTTCACTCTAGTCCATATTTCTAGGTTATGTCGGTTGCTTTCATCTCCTTCTATTCTGATTGTCTAGACTTAACAGTTGCTAATTCAATCATAAACTGCAAATCCTCTTATTGTTCATCTTCCGTGTGTGTATTGAGTCATTAAGTACAATTCTTAATTCTTTAGTCTTAATCGTGAACCCACCCTTAGCCTGCACGTAAATGACTTTCCGCCAGAAACAGGTGGCTCTGGTCACAGAATAGATAACTGTGCAGAAGTAGAGAGGCGCAGCGGTTCCTTTGATGTGACCGTACTCGTTCGCTGATTGACTGCACGAGGCTCTGGGACGTACAGGCTGTTCACGGTAAACTGAGCACTTCGGAAAGCCCTTCATATGATCTACTTTGCCATTTGTGTAGCCTTCCATTACATGTAGTATCAGTATTGCCTCTGAATCTCTTACTTTAATAGTACGCCAATCAACAGTGCAACTTTAAAATCTGCGAAACTGTTAAAAATTTAAAGTAGTTAAAGACATGCAAATTGTTACTCCAATCTGCGCAAGACTGGCATAAAATATTTTAAGTAAATTCATTAGCGGCAATTTTTAAGTTACTCAATGAATACAGCGTTAAGAGAAGGAACTACATATCGTATTTCGCTGCCATTTTAACTAGTAACACTTCAGTCTGTGTATTTGTTAGAATAATACGCGTTGTTAGGGGCAGCGATATTTTCATAGATTGATTTCAAAAGTGCTTAGTTTAGCGTGAACCGGCCATAGTCATTTTGTTTTATTGGGTATCGCGGGCTGCAAAAGATGATTCCTAGAGATGATGGAAAATCGTAATAATTTTTTGAGTTAACTTATCTTCTATAACACTCTAAGTGGTATATTATTTCGTGATTGGATAAACAAAGTTTTGACTAGACTAAGTAGTTTGAAGACCAATCACAAACGTTCTGCTTTATAGTATCAGAATCCTCATTGACCCAGTGAAATGGGGTAGTAGCTTCATACATGCATGACAGCCAATACGGGAAGAAAACTGTCGGACATGTGTTCAGAACGTTGAATCCTAGCGAATAGTCAACTTTTCCCGCGATAAACCATAATCTCTAATGATTCTCTATTGGCTGGCAACCAAGTTACCAGGTGTTGATTGGCTAACTGCGTTGCACCATGTTGCCGGTATGTGTGACTAGAGTGGAGTTCGAGGCAGAGGTTCCACCTCTGTGTGCCTATCTGCGCCCTAGTCGTGGATACTTGGCGACTTGCTCGTGAGGGTCCTAGGTTCCTTCCTGCTCTAAACACGACATTGGTTTCTACTGTTTTTGCTCAGATGGTACATCCGCAGAGGACCAACATATGCCTTGCAGTACTTCACTATCCGCCACTGCCCGGAGGAAGGGACTGTTGTGTTGGCCCCGTAATTTCGTGTCGTATTTTGAAACGTCTGTGTTTCTTTCACTCGCGTGATTGGACTTCCGTAAACATGGCACGATCTGGCGGATTCTGGATAAGTGGAAAGCCTCTAGCTCCCGAGTGTACGAATTACGCGACTTCAAGTTAAAGAGAGAAACAGCGTCTCACGGAAACGCCAGTAAATTTGCTGTTGGTCGTTTCTTGAGTGTGCACGGAAAAGTAAAGTGTAACTTGGAAGACAAATGTTTCTCAAAATGGCAAGATCTCTAGAAATAATAATAATAATAGTCCCTGATGTGTGTGAACAGTGCGCTACAATGATGTTTATTTAACAGCGATTCACAAGTAGCACATTTTGGTCATTTGTTTCATGACATCACGACTCACTACCAAGGATCGGAAATTTTTTCAAAATAATTTCAAGACTCACAAGTTTTCAAATTTGCAGTTGTGTCCCAATTTATTAGATATGCCCTGGAGGTATCTGAGATGAATAAACTGTGACCTTCTCCACCCCTCTTAGCCCTAGGCCTTTCCGGGGTTTTCGGAGTATCCATTATTATAACCATTTTGCAGGTTCGGGGTTGTAGGACCCTTGGACGTAGACTGGAACACGTCCTCAGGCCCCGCCTCCCCTCCCAACGCTCAGGCTCATTCTCCTTTTCTGCCAAATGGTCTTACTTTTTCTCCTATGTTAAGGAGAAAACACACAACCTAGTGGATACCCGGGAATATAGCCTGGGTACTCCCCACTGCCAGCATGAGTCCTTCGTCATCCTGACCTCAGAGCTTCCACTAGGAAATCCAGCAGGGAATAGAAGCCATCCCGGCTCCTCCTTCATTTCCGTATAGGGTTCTCCACGATCAGGAGCACCCAAAAGTGGTCCCTCCAGTCTGAATTTCTTCACATTGAAACTCAACTTTAGGGCCCCAATGACCGTAAAGGAGTCGACTGGCCCACCACCAGGCACCACCATCATGATTGCCCATGATTCAAGCTTAGCCTGGGAGGCAGTCACCACCTTTTAGAAAATCCTGGTATAAGGCACGTCCGGGGTTTGTCCCATCAGCGGAGAAAGCGGTTCCTGGTACTTGCGGCCGTACTTGGGTAGTGGCCCCCTTGAGCTGTGAGAGGCTATAAGAGATGCATCACTAGCCCATTCCGGTTTCACGCAAGGGCTTGCTCTCCATTACTAGAGCTGGCAATAGCTCCGACACTTCTCAGATCAGCCAGCCTCTTTGACCCAACCGGTCGCCAGCCTGGGCCATAGAGCGACAACCATACTCCCACCAGGCCTCAAGCCCGTCCGATGGCCATCCCAGAAGCAGGGTAGGACAAGGGATTGGCTCCAATAGTCAACCTAATCCCAACCAGACCTTAGCGAGTACCAATTGGTCACCAACAATGGACAGAGAGGGAGTGTGCTTCCCATAGTCAACATCACCCCCATCACGCATAGCCTTACACTAACAGACTGGTTCTGTACACTACTGACGGACCCTTCCGATTCCCAGTGGCTAAGAGGTGCGTGAATCCTCCCGCCAGATATCTGAGACAATAAGAATTCTTCTAGAAAACCAGCTGCATCGGATTATAAAGGCCACTTAACCCAAGAAATTTACTCATCCCTACTTATCACACTTCCATTGCGAGATTATGTATGTTCACGCGATTCCCAGACTGAGGACTCGGTAGTTTCTAGAGGACGACGTTTATTTCTGAAGCATGTGGATAAGGTGTGGCGACGCTGACACATGCGGCTGCGGCTGTGATGGACCGATTTGGAGGCTGCTTGCGGACACCCGCACCTCTATCGCCGGCCGGTGTGGTAACAGGTGCTAACGACACTGGTGAGGCCTGCCAGGTCGCTAATCACTCGTCTCCACACGACTACGGCCAGAGACATCTAGGGATCCGCTGCCTCGCGCAAGGTCGCCCGCGCGCAACACATCTGCTGGTATTATAAGTCTAATAAGCCTACACACGGGCAACTTTCTTGTACAAGAAAATAAACATTAAAAATGAAAAAGAAATTGAACACTAAAGTGCCTACTAGCTAGTATGCATGGAACTGTGTGATCCATACACACAACACTAGCTGGTGAGCTAGAAAGTAAATGGTCGACGTCAACTATCTAGTCCAATCAGACATATTTCAAACACTAGATATATACAAATGTAGAAAATGTAAAATCACTGGCAGAAAAAAGGACAAACCTCTCTATTTTTAAAATTCATGCACAGAATTATTTACGACAGTGGGACTATTAAACATTTTATCGTATTAAAAACATTAACATATCTGCTTATTGCCAGCATCAACAAAATATATGTTTAGTTTACATTCGACTTGTACAAGAAAGATAGTGAAAAATAGAATCGTCCCTATATGGCACTAGCTAGTATACAAGCCCTTGTGTGCTAGTAACTAGCATACTCAGCGGTCGTTTACACGATGCAAGTCGGGGTGTACAAAAACGTGCTCACTTTCCTGTACAGGAAAGATGCCCGTGTGTACTAGACTATAGGCTACTGGCTTATACACCGCTCACGGCCATTTGAGCACTTCTGTAACCAACCTTCGAAAAATGTCACCGCCCTTACCTGCGTGTATTTTAATGGGCGCGCTTGAGTGGCATGCGCCCTGCAACGATGGAGAGAAAGTAGTCCCGTGCCTTAACTTTGAATTGAGAGAGTGTTAGGTAAACATTTTCAAACACTGAATTTGTTTTTGTTTTCGGTTATTTTTTAATATATACAAGTGTAAGAATAAGCAAATCTGTAAAATATTGTCTTTCCTAATCATTTCAGCTTCACTTGACTGACACATGAATAAATTGCAGAGGCCCATGGCAATGTTAGTTTTGCATATGGCAGAAGAATACTCAACATGAATACAAGTACTGTAGATTGTATGCAGGGCTTTCAAAAATGCTAAGATTACCGTGAACAGTCTTTACGTCATGGTGCGCAAGTAATTCAGCACTGTTTTAAATTTCCAGGGACGTATAAATATAGTAATGTTAGGGGTTAGGTGTTTTGTTTATGACTGTACTATTAACGGCATGACGGTCTGTGATATGTCGGGAGTAATAATAATGCATGTTGAGTTCGCTGTTCCTGGCAGCAGTTGTCTATGCCACTACCAAGTATGGTCTGAAGAACTAACGACGTCTCCAATCACGCGCGGCAGTTACTTTAGTGGGCGATGTTTCATTCTACGCAGTGATGATCATTAAATTCACTTCCTGTGCTAGGTCACCCACCATACCTGAGAGCGTTTACAACAATCCCGGATAAAATAACTGCCCGTAACTGCCAGCTGCGTGTGTTGGAACTGTTGCACGGAAATCTGTGTTTTGCCACCATCGGTGAAGCAGGCACGTACACGTGTTCAAGCAGGTACATGTGTGCACCATACAGTGGGTCCGATGTATTCTCTAGCATATGGGACCCAGGCCCTCGCAACAGGAAAGTGACGCACATCGCGACCACTTAGAGAATAATGTTCTAGTAAGTAGAACAACCACGGATATTGTGTTATACACAATGCCCATGGAAGGACATAGAGCAACCACGAACATTCAGTTGTATAAACAATGTCCATGCAAGGACATCGGGGTCCCCGATCATAAGATGACAAAGTGTAGAACAACCACGACTGTTGTGTTATACACAATGTCCACGACAGGATGTCTGATGCAATTTATATTTGTTGGTGACCATCACAGTGACAACTGCCAACAGTGTCCTCCTGAGGATAGGCAGAACTAACCTAAGGTCACCAGACGTCACGATTCTTTCGGGACAGTCCCGATTTTCGAGGTCGTGTCCCGAACTTTTTAGAGGGTCATTCGGGACGGCCGTCTGTCCCGATTTGGCAGAAAAGTATATTTAAATTTTGATTACGAAGGTTAACTTCAACAATACTTGTCCAGACTTTTACAAAATGTTGTTTTCTAAAAGATACATGTTGAAAAAAAAAATTCATTAATCTGCAAAATATGGCGAGGTAAAATAGTTATTGTAACTCAATTTTTTGATAAACGTAAAATAACAAAGAATGTCATTGTTTTTATTTAGTGTATTTATTCAATAAATCATACGCATTATGATAAACAATTTGTAAAAAAAAAGAATGGTAGTCACTTTTTTTTTAACAAAACGTCCCTGTAAACAGTCCACCCCTCTCTCCCCCCCCCCCACTGCTTTCCCCTTCCCACTACCGACCATTTATGAGCCAAAACGAGCGTCCCGAATTCGGGTCAGAAAAATATGGTCACCCTAAACTAACCCCTCGCTTGTGATACTGACAGGCGATGCAATTGTCATATTTTCGCGAGTCCCAACACTGAACTCCGGTTGAAGTGACAGCACGTGTATAATGGGCGTCTTGCCGCTCTCTCGTGAGTGGCTTCAGTACATTCAGTTTCTTCCGGCTTCACTCTGGTTACTGCTGCGTGCGCCGAGTGTCTACAGTACTGAACAAGTACCAGCTTACCTTGCAACACTTCACCACACGCCACTGCTAACTGCATATACCTATATAAACGGGCACACTGGTTGACATATTCCCAGTAGAGGTAGTAGCAGTATAAAGGCTGTTCACCATAAAGTGAGCACTTTTGAAATCAACCTTAGAGAAAAGTCACTGCCCCTATCTGCATATCTTTTAACTGGCGCTCTGAGTGACATGCGCCTAGTAAAGTTAGTAACGAACACTGGGAAGTAGTTCCGTATCTTAACGTCGAATAAAAAGTGTTTTGTAATTATTTCCGATAACTTAAATTATTTCTTTCACTTTCTGTTTTTTTTTATGCATCGAAGCGTAAAAATGAGTAGCTTTGTAACATTTTTACTTTTTCATAATTTCACAGCTTCATTTGACCGACGCATGAATAAAGTGATGAGGCCCATGGCATTGTGCATACAAGTAGATCTTAAGCAGCGCTTTCAAAAGTGCTCATTTTACCGTGAACAGTCTATACCAAACGTACTTCAATAACTTTTTTTTTTCATATGGAGGTAGACTACCCAATTCGCTGAAATCAGTGGCGAACTGACGTAAGAAGCCAAGACGTCTAACGCTTCTTGCTAAAAATATTTGTTTTAAAATGTTTAAATAATTATTTTAACTAAAAGACGTGTGTAGACTTTAGTCTCGTATACAGCAGCTTATTCTCCCCCTCTCTGTTCTACGTGCATCACTACCACAAGCAAGACATCCGCCCAGGCTGGCGTTCAGAACAACTTTACAAATATAACGTGTCTAGCAGGGAGGAGGAGTTTCGGTAATCTGGCATGATCCCACGTCATTGTGCGTTCCCTTCTCACAACGTTGCACTACGCCACTGGCTTGAAGGGTGAGCACGGCTACAGGCAGTGATTTGACGGGGAAAACACGTGCATTTGTTACATTTCAATACTCCGTGAAAATGACCCAGGCGATAATTTCCTTAGGGGGCGTCCATAAATTACGTGTGGCGTTTAGAGGGAGGGAGGGGGTCGAGCCGAATCTCACCCAATCTCACGCGGTGGAGAAGGGGGGGGGGGGTCCTAGCAAGTATCACGTAATTTTTTTTCTCGCAAGAAACAGTGTAAAATTGGGATAAAAACTGGGTTAAATTGAGTAAAACGTGTTTCTCTACTAAAATATGACTAAATTCTACACAATAATATTTATCGCGGTTATGCGAACGCCACAAAGTAATACAGTAGCCCTTCGATTGTTTAGCCACCGGTTAGCCGAACGCGCGATTCGACGAACGCTGCGACGTACGAGCCGCGTGACAACAACGCATGGACATGTCTCGACTTGTTGTGATACGCCCGTACATGTTTAGTTACTCGACAGCTCAGTCAACGCTGTCATTGATTTAAAATGAGTTTATATCATAATTATTATGAAGCATACGTGAAAAGACACGTCTACAAGACAAAGAAGTGCTACCAGGAAGAAGTTACAAAGGAAGACTTGGTGCTGCACGTTCAGCATGAGATCGAACAGCTCCTCAGAGAAGCGGCGGAGAGAAAAGCCCGGACTACTCTGGCATTCCTTAATAAGGTAGACTAAACACTTTTATTTCTATTTATACACACGACATCTCGAGATCACGATACGGAGGGGAAATACTCAAGTCAATTATTTAGATGTGTCTTTTTTCCCTTCCTTTTTTTGATGTAAATGTTATGTACATCACGCGCTCTAATGCAACAAACGTGCAAGGTTATATTTTGCACGCATTTAATGAAGAGCGCTATTAGTTTTTTTAACGCTATATTTGCCTCACACACAATTACTAAAACGAACTATTTTCATAATTTATCAGTTTCATGTCTTCATCGCGATGTTTTGATTCCAGGGAAACACTAAGACCTCCAACGATGCTTCGGCTCAGGCTGGGACGAGCGCTCGGAGTGTTCAAAACGTGGAATGCACAGGTCAGGCTGGGACGAGAGCTCAGAATGTTCAAAACACAGAATCTGCGGATCAGGATGGGACTACTCATCAGCAGTCAAGAGATCAAGACGACGACGACCCTCAACTGGCGGGTTAGTATTCGCCTTCCTATGTCTGCGTGACGTTTTATTCCTTTTTTCTCTGTTTAAATCAAAACGTTATTCGCTCCACAGGTGATCCGAAACGGAAAACTCAGCCTCTTGTGGTCAGCGACGATGAGGATGAAGTCACATCAACTCCACACCATCCGCTATGCGTCCCACTCCGGCTCAAGATATTATGAAGGAAAAGATTGCTAAACTGCGTGTGGAGCTGGATTTGACAGAAAGACGCAAAAAGTCTCTTGTTGCTGACGACACCGAACACGAGAAAGCACGTAAGTTGCGGCGGGAAATCGATGGTTATGAAAAGCTCAGGCTTAAGGAAAAACAGAGAGTGTACTCCATGAAACACAGGGAAAATAAGAAGCAAGAAATAATTGAATTATGTTCGAAAAATCCCGATGCGGCGAAGTCGTTAACACCTCGTGCTGGCCCTGGACGTCCACGTCTAGAAGAAGAGCAGTCTGATGAGAACCCACGATATCGCAAAGTGATCGCACACGCCGTAGAGCATTTCAAAAAATATGATCTGGACGCAATATTCATTGTGACTAATGCCCCTGGCAGAAGCGCTTTTAATAGAGTAGAGAGGCGCATGGCTCCACTCAGCCGGGAGCTAACGGGTGTTGTTCTTCCCCATGATTCTTTTGGGACACATCTTGACTCCAACGGCAGAACAGTAGACGTTAGCCTGGAAAAGGATAATTTCAGAAAGGCAGGGGAAATTTTGGCTGAAATATGGTCTGCTGTGTGCATTGAAGGACATGAAGTAGTTGCTAAATACATTGACACGAACAATGACACTTCCAACGTCCCAGACCTGCCATCCGAAGAATGGTACGCTGAGCACGTCAGAGAGAGCCAATATTTACTTCAGGTACGCGGTAATTTGTTGACATTTAATAATTATTGTTTTTTTTTTCAGTATGAATTTTCACAGTAGTTTATCTTTTATTTTTACCACGCTTTGATACGTGCTTTTTCATAATTTTTTGAAATTTTTTAACGAGCGCGAGCGCTAACAAATGGATTTTTATTTAGAGGTCAAAATAATGAATTGTTTATAATTATTATTTTAGGTTGTGAAATGCGATGACCGGGACTGCTGCAGTCCACGCCGGAGTGCTCTGCATATGATTCTTCACGACCGTTTTCTGTCACCTCCATACCCTATCACTCAAGTTGATGGACATCTGACGATCCCAGACCCTGAAGAGCATGACGGAAAGTCATTTTCTCCCTTCTTGATTCGCCACTGCTTACCGATTCAACCTTTGCATGCCTTCATCGGCATGCCCTATGACCTCTATTGCCCCAGTGTAGGTCGTGATCTAGAAGAGAGATGCTGCAGTACATGCGGTATCTACTCTTCATCCATCACGAGAGCTGCAGAGCACCGGCGCGCGGTCCACCGTGCACCAGCTGAACTAGCGGGCAAAGTGTGACCCTCACGGATTGTCACACGTCGAGCTACTGACCTTCTGTGTGCAAGCGACAACGGTTTAGAGTGGCTAAATCGGAACGAGGTTGAAGGAGCAGATCATTTTACTGAAAATCACATGGACATGTTGGTTCCAGCAGTCAATAATTGAACAAATTATGTTTTTTTTTAAATAAATCCAACGCAACTAAGCATAGATTAACGTATTTACACTGAAAATACGCATTTTGAACAATCTCACGTGTGATTGGGGGGGGGGGGGGGTTAAAAATCGCCAAAATCACCTCACGTAATTAATGGACGCCCCCTTACTGGCTATCGTCTGTGTTTGTCAAGCTATTTTCCATTTCGACTACGCCGTTGAAAGTAATATTACTGTAGTAATGAAGTTTGTTGATTCCTCGGGAAATAACTACGCTGTGAGTAGTTCAATTACTAGGAAAGCTGTAAGCACAAAGCATTTTTATGACATAGAATATCGACCCACAAAGCAAGGAAGATAAAGAGACGAAGCTCAATGCTATTTTGACGAACCTTTATTTCCCTGTATGTTTGGGCTATTAGGTAGAATTTACTGCCAACCATACAACTCTAAAACATAATTATTTCAATTTTCAGACAAACGTTTTAGTTACTGCTAATAACAATTTGGTTAAAATATTATAGTTAAATGCTGTATTTACAAACAGTAACATGGAACTAAATATGTGTTTAACAATTTATGGCAGAGTGAGTGAGAGTAAAGAGATTTGGGAGGCTCTTTAACAGCGAGGTCTTCAGAGAAATGAGGATGATCGAGGTGAGTATGGAGCGGCGTCGGAATGAAGGGCCGGGAGAAACGGGAGAGCCCCGAGTAAGCCCCGCCGAACAAAGGCATCGTCCGGCACGATTACCACTTGCGAAAATCCACTGACCTGGCCGGGGATTGAGCCCGGTTCGCCATGGTGGGAGGCGGGAAGGCTAACCGCTCAGCCACCGTGACCCCAATTGATGGTGGAGAATACATAGGTTGGCTACTCTGTTAACTGCACGATCGTTTATCAAAATGTTAATTGTAGATATTTCTTTCTTAAAAAAAAGCGTTGTCGCTAATATCAATAACTTTTGTACAATTTATTCTTAGGCAATCAGCATTTGAAAATTCAATAAAGCTCAAATCCAATTTCTGCAATTGATTGCAACCATCAACGAACATAACAACGGAAGCAAAACAACTCAAAGCTCAGGCGCTGACAGTGCATGCCTACATCAAAATTATATATTTTATGAATTATGTTAATAATAATTAAACTTGATTTACTTGTGACGTAAGTATATTTAAAAATAAAATAAAATAGCTTATAAAATATGCAGCTTTCTTTATCAATAAGCATTATTTTCATTTTTCAGTAGTTGGCGAGGTCATTCTGCAGTATAATTTAGTAGCCCACGAAATCAGAGGTCCGACCGCCTGCATCGACAAGTCGGCCGGGAGCGAAGTACAGTTGTAAGAGTCGCGGTTGTTCCTCGCCCGAGAGTTGCGCTCAAGGCCACGCACATCTCCGGTACGACGCCTCCAGCTGTCGCGTCCTTATCTTATCTGCTCACTCTTGCTTTAACTGCCTATCTTGGGAAATCTCTCGCCCGCCGGCCCCATGTACTGCGCCGCGGTACGTGGCATCCTGCACTGAGACAAGCCAGCGGGCAAACCAACCCTTCGTATCTGATTGCCGACTGGTTATCACCCATTAAAAACTATCGCAGGCCAGTTGTGACACCCCCTGGCTGTAGTGCGGGCGTCTGGACTAACAGCTACCTTCCCACGCTCATGACATCTGAGTGTGGGACCCATTACGAATATCCAAGCCCAAAATATAAATAATAGCATCATCATCATAATTGTTAACCCATTTTATCAATCCTCATTTTTGTACTAAAGTTCTCTTGGCAGTGGTTTGCCATCATAAGTTAAAGTTAATTAAATAATACATCAGATTCTATATTTACAGTTTTAATACAGTAGACAGGTTAAAGAATTATTAAATGTTAAATTATGTAATTTCCTTCTAAATTAAAAAAACCTGTCCACCTAAAATAAAACTTGGTATAACAGAGTTCATGACTTTTGATTGGGATCAATGTGGGGGAGGGGTATTAAAAATATGTCCAAAGATCCCCCTTTCGGTTAATAACTAATTAAATAATTGAATAATGTTAAATAGGACATCTATTAATATTAATTTGTTATATATATAAAATATATATAAAATAGTTCAGTTATGGCCAATAGTCGGGCACTGATAAAATTAAATTTTGTTCTGTGCTGTAGTTATGCATGATATTGCAGCAATAAAAGTAAAAAATAGTGAAACATAAAGTGTCCAACATGCCATCTTCAAAGTTCTCTTATTCTGTAAATATATAATTGCCTCTGTGTCCCTTACTCTAACTAAATATTAATAAAACAAATATACCCGTCATTTCAAGTAATACATGCGCGGATTAAGTTTTATCTTCTTGAATGTAGTGGAGAAATTTCAGCGGCTCTTAACAGCGAGATATTGAGAGCCTATGATGGTGAAGTGAGGTGAGTATGAAGCAGCGAAAATACGGGAGCGACCCCGCTGGGAATCGAATCCAGTTCGCCTAGGTGGGAGGCGAGTAGTATAATGACTATACCAACACCATATATTGTCGAAGTTTATCTATGTCCTACCTTAGTTACTATCAGATTAAACCAATAAATTTTATAGCTGAAGATTGCCGTAGTTGTGTATAAACGAAATATTGAAGTTTCTACATGTTAAATAGCTTGAAAATAGTCACAATACACGCGTTTTAACATTGAGACAATACCTTCTACACATTCATGCTTTTGCTTTCAAGAGAAATCTTTTTTCGTAATACAGACTTTT
The DNA here is from genome assembly GCA_029891345.1 of Dryococelus australis. Classification (NCBI taxonomy): domain Eukaryota; kingdom Metazoa; phylum Arthropoda; class Insecta; order Phasmatodea; family Phasmatidae; genus Dryococelus; species Dryococelus australis. The sequence goes on along the minus strand of CM057002.1, from coordinate 75,726,777 downwards.
TTCGTAATACAGACGCGTCGGCTATACAAAACGTAAGGCCTGTTCACGATAAACTGAGCACTTTTAAAAGCCCTGCTTAAGATTTACTTGCATGCACGTTGTGTATTATTCTGCCTTATGTAAGATTAACATTGGCATGAGTCTCATTGCCTTATTCATGCGGCGTTCAAGTGAAACGGTGAAACTATTAGAAAAGTAACATCTAAGGCTGAAATAAAAAATATTTTTAGTGACTATTATTCCAAACTAGAGGACGTTAAAAAGTGCTCACTTTATTGTGAATAGCCTACACATATGAGTACAGTAAGCAAAAGATTAGAAATATCAAATGCATATAAATATACAGATTGTAGGTTACGTATCCCAAATGAATTTAATTACTGACTGAATTAATTGTGACAGGAGACTAGACTGTTACACGTCAGCGGGCAGGTAAATTTAACACTATCAAGGCCGCTAATTGTTTGGTATTGGTATATGAAAGCAAATTCTTTGAGGTCAAGTTAAATATGGAAATGGGTCGCCGCGTTCAATAACCTCGTTGCATAAAACATGAGTGGGTATTTAAATTTCGAACATGTAGGTTAAGACCAATTTAGACCAATAACATTAAGGGACTAACAAGAGTTCACGATCATGTGCGTTCTTGATTACATGTTATAATATTGTTCATTGGCAACGAACGCCTTAAAGGCTAGTATTATTTTTTTGAGATGTCTAAAAAAAAATGTTGGCCTCTCTTGTGTCAGATGCTCATGATTTCTCATTGCCATTCAGGGCGTGATAGATAAGCTGTTATCCAAGTAGAAATACCACAGTACTGCTTAAGTTTATCAAGCACAAATGAATCAGTGAATTCCATCAGTAGAATTATCTCTCTCTTTCAGTTAATGAACTGCTATCTACTGGTGAACGTACCGAGGTTTTATTGCAAGTGAAGTTCGCCGGGCATCAGTTAGATATCGTTGTTTAATCAGTGAATACCAGCAACTAGAATGATCAGTAGAGTTTTATTGATTCAACTGGAGCAGTTCCAACTAATCTGCAGTGGAGTTCGCTGATTTGTAACAGTTTCAACTGTTTCAATTTTACAGTGTAGACGTGAAAAATTTGCTTGCTTTTTGGTAACAGTCTAGTCACAATTTTGGAATGTGTTTGTGTATTTACTGACAGCTTCACAGCTTTCTTGATAAGCTCCGGATTGTTCGCGAATTGATAGCAAGCCTCCATAGAGCCGAATGGTTGAATTATATAGGGCCAAGTAAAACAACATATAGCCTAGTGATGATGCCTCAACAAGGAAGTGGTCAAGGAGAAAATAGACCTAACTGCTCCTCTGGCCCTTAGAGAGCTGAGATATCGTGAGTGACGAAAATGGATTTCGCAAGTATGTGATAATTTCCAAAGTAAGTAATAGCTTCAATTGTTTCAAGTGCAGCCAAATTATAGCGAGGCAAGATTGTTAGTTCATCACTGCAACATACCTGCCTGCTATTACAGACAAATTAGCAATAATCCTTTTGAGGTACACACTATTTTATAATTTCAAGTGTTACAAGCAACTAGAATATTCCTTCTTGCTGTATACAATCTGACACTGTCCTTGCTTGATTATCACACCTATACATATACGCATGTGCTCGGTGCTTGATATTCGTGACAAAATGTATATGTAGGGCGGTGTGAAGACAGTGATGAAAATCTCAAAATAAATAACGAATTACTTTTAACTCACTTGCATATTGAAATAAATTCATTTGCAACAAACATTTCTCCAGAAGTTCGCGGATTCCTCCCAGCGAAAAACATTCCGGTAGGATTCGACTTAACCAGGTCAATGTGGCCGCATTCATATCCACAATGTAGGTTACTTCATCAACCACGTAACCAGGTAAGGAATCTCAATATTTGGGGATTTAAAGAGCAAATTTACTGAGCTGGAAGCAAACACATCTGTAAACGCCTCTGCTGTTCTTTACGTCTTATTTCACGCCTGTTTTCATGCAATTTTTTTTTATATTCAAAACAGCTACAAGGAAGCAAAACCTAACAATGAAGTACCGATGTGTATAATTTTGTTCGTCAATCATATTCTTGTTCAGACGGAAATCAGATTAGATACAATTTACGTGAAAATAATGTAACTTCGTAACATTTCTTGGTGGACATTTTCCTTAAGAGATTTTATAATTTTTCGAGTGAAATTGTTCACAATTCGTTAATTTTTTTCACTGGCCGATTAACAAACAATCATTGAAACATTTAATGATGCTGTTCCTAAAATGGACACTAGTAGCGCTGCTCAGCGTCGGTCGAGTCCAACACACTAAATCCCCAAACTTTAAATTACGGAATAACGGAATTCGAATATAGCTTAAGTGAGATTTGAGCCAAGCATGGTACTTGAAACATTTCTCCTCACAAGTTGACCAGATTCTCTCTCCAGTAGCGGTTAGCCTGCTCGCCTTCCACCAAGGCGAACCAGGATAAATCTCCGGCTGGGTCACCGGATTTTCGCAAGTGGGATCGTGACGGGCCATGCCGCTGGTCGGTGGGTTTTCTCGGGATCTCCCGTTTACCCCACCCCTTCTTTCCGGAGACGCTCCATATTCACTTCAATCAACCTCCTCGGCTCTCAAGACCTCGCTGTTAAGAGCAGCCCAAATCTCTTCATTCAATTCTTAGAACTCTTTAACATTTCCTGTTAATTATTTTTATTTTCATGTACGTATAAGGAGCCTCAGCTATGAGGACTTCGGAGGGATTTCCAACCACCCGACTCTGGCATGTCCGCCCCTGCCAACGACAAACTTACGCAAACATATACGTGATTAAGTCTAACTTGTTCCCCAATGACAATATGAGTTTCGCAGGTGTCCACGTGATCCCTCCTGTAATGCAGCCACATTGCAGGTAAAGCGCGACACAAAGTGGACTGTTGTTGCCTGCAGCCGAGGACACGCGTGACTGCAGTGACGCGCGCCTACCTGTGAAACTACCCGAGGGGAAAAAACACAGCAATTAGCCGGGACTCATTACTGGCTGGGACAGTACTCAAATCCATGAAATAGAGAACTTCAGCATACAGAAGACAAACTGCCAAACGTGTTCAGTACATGAACTGCAGACCCCGATCACAGAACAGATAATACCTACACAGCTAGAGGCAAGAATGAATAAAAAAAAACTAGTACGTTTGTGTTTCTTTTGCGAGTGGCCGCGAATCGTTTGACACATCCTGGAGAACCATGGACCAATAATAATAAATGAAATAAAATGCAGGCGCAATTATAATGTTTCGCTACGACAGCAAGAAACCAATGGGCAGTCGAACTCTGCAGTTTTCTACTAAGACTGACGGAAATAAAATTTCAGACCAAGGTATTTTTATTGTCTCTATACACGGAAGTGAAATGAGTGAAGAGATTTGAGCGGCTCTTAACACAGTCGTCTTGAGAGCCGAAGGGCGTGTAGCAAAGTGAGTATGGAGCAGCGCTGGAATGAGGGGGCGGGGGAAACGGGAGATCCCCGAGAAAACCCACCGACCAGCGTCTTCGTCCATCACGATTCCCACATGCGAAAATCTGGGAGCGACCCAGCCGGGAATCGAACACGGTTGGTTTAGGTGCAGCCGGAGTGTGCGACTGTAGTACGCGGTAGAAGCGGCTGTTTCATTTCTGTATAGTTACGTACTCTGTGCCGTGTCGTCTCTGCTCACTTGTCGACTGAGCAGGGCCGCCCGCTGCTCGGCTCGGGGCCGCCGTAAGGTCCACATTCCCACGTGCGCCGCTCCTCAGGTGGCCACTACGCGCCGAGCTCTGGACTGGTGCCAAGTCCTATTGCGTGAAGACACGCACTCTGCACGTGCGTTCGTGTGGCGAGGATGGAATGCGTGGGAGGAGACATGACATCACTTCCCACCTGACTTACTACTGTAGGCTGTTCACGGTAAAGTGAGCACTTTTTAAGGCCCTTCTAGATTTTTCCTTTCATCCGATTTCCATCTTCCTGCTACTTTTTAATACAAACATTGCAATGTGAGCAATAAATACAGTGAATACATTCACCACACTCAAAATTCAAAGTCTGAGGCTGCAATAAGATATATTTATTCGTGGTTAGTGCCTGTTGGAAGGGCCTTAAAAAGGGCTCACTTTATCGTGAACAGCCTATAGCCACGTTTCCTTCCCACACATTTACCTTTACCTTCCTCTCTGGGAATACGAATACTACACGCCTCACGTAACAACTTACAACTAAAGCTGGGCTCAACAACCATCCGTTTCATCCGTCAGTCGCCCGTCCGTCCGTCGGCCACGTGATCTTCAACCAATCGCAGGGCAACTTTTTTTCTATCCGTCGATCCGTCAAATATATCTCAAACTTTAACTTTCGACGGACGGATGGGCCACCGCCTTGTAATATCGTTCCTTGAACATGGTTGTTGAAAAAGAGTCACTTGTTTATTTGTCTGAATATTTTACTTTTTAAATACACAAGGCAGTGAAGTTGTTTACTATTTTACGTTTCACCTTTGAATTGAACTGAAGATAACTTTTAGATTTACGGAGGAAATGCTGATATATTACGTCATGGAAAGAGAATATATTTATTACATTCATTAAAAACATTTGTCTGTGCGCGAGAAAGTTAGTGTTGTTGGGTGGTAACACTGAAGATTTTCTGGCCCGACGGATCGACGAACGACGGACTGTTGTGAGTCGCTTTCAATTGACGGACGAAAAATTCGACGGATGGCTGACTGACGGAAGCGACGGATGGTTGCGAGCCAAGCTATACGCGTTCACGTGAGCCTGCTATACCTTGACTTAGCGTATATCACGTAACATAATAAGTACGTTTACGTAAAGAAAGGCTTGTCAAGTTTTTACGACTGCAACATGAAGAGCGACACCGATTGAGAGAGAAATGCTGTTATAATAACAAAGTTCACAAACAACTGGAAACATCACGCAGCGGCCATAAAAGCAAGAATCTGCAAAAGCTCATGGGAAGTGATATTGGACCTGTTTTGGCCGGTTTTAGGTGAAGTGACGTCCTGTGCAAGACTGGCCATGCCCCCTCCCCCCAACCCATTCTTGTTAAAAGTGTAAAAGGTGGGAGAAGATGGCGTCAAATAAAGTGGTTATTTTTTTAAAATGTTAATTTATGAAATTTTAAGTTCATGTTTTACTCTTGGAAATAACTAGTTATGTGAATAAAATGGAAATATGTACCAAACTAATTTTACCTTTTTCTCGAATATTAGTTTTCTACTTTCAAATATAGGTTTCATCTTATTTACTTTTAGTAGCCTAGGATTTTTTCTCTTATTAAAACACAAAGAAAACTTTTCCAAACGTCACATCCATTTCGTGTAACGAATAAAAGGAGACATTAAAACATGCTCTCCAACAATTTTTTAACTTTTTTTTTTAAATTAAGGAGTGACTTAAATTCTAGTTACAAATAACATCTGACGTCAGTAATCTCGGCCAAGTTAGAAGGAGGAGCCAAGGAGAAAGTGGACGTGAACGCGAAGTGTAATACACACAGAGGTCAAACGCAATGGCTTCAATCGACGACGGTAGCGTCTTCACATCTGCGGGGTGAGAGAAGAACCCGCCTTACGTCTTTGTCCTCTCTTAGACCTTAAGTCTATCATCCACATCTAACCCCGACATAACCCCGCGTGCCACATCGCAACTTGTATTTAATGTGGATTGTATTTCAGTAAAATCACTTGTGATATTTGTTGAACTCCTTAATAGTCCCCGGGGCCACGGTGGCTGAGCGGCTAGCCTACTCGCCTCCCACCACGGCGATCCGGGCTCAATCCCCGGCCGGGCCACTCCGGACCCTCGCACGTGGGAATCGTGCGGATGATGCCGTTGGTCGACGGATCATCTCGGGAATCTCCTGCCTTCCCCGCCACCACATTCCGGCGCATCTCCATACTCACCTCAATCACCCCCATCGGCTCTCAAAACCCCGCTGTCAAGAGCCGTCTCAATCCCTCCACTCACCCTAAGTGCACATCGCCAACATTTTTTCCTTTCGTTATTTTCCAACTGAGCCAATCAGATTCGAGCTATAGCTTTTTCCGATACTGGACTTGCGCGCGCCTAAACGCATGATTAAAATCATTCATTCACTAAGGAACAGCCTAACTAATGTGTTCTGGAGTAATACAACTAGTTGTGTGGTCTTTCCGCGAAAAACAATAGGTGCCCCTAACTACAGGCAATAACTAGGGATTCAATTATTAATTTTCTTACTAAAAATATTTTACTATGTTTAACTCGAAATTGTATTAATGTTTTTGACTTCTCTTTTTCCACGCATTAGTCGTGTGCACGCTAGTCACGGAGTTGTCTAGTACAGTCACTGATTTATAAAAGGGTCGTTCCGATAGGTAATTAGCTTCTTATGGCCACAGCAGTCAGGAGAAAGATAAAACCTACAATTCGCCATGTAGTGTGTTGAAAACTATCCTGCACTTAGGTTATTTCGCTAACTTTAGGAATAACATAATTAATCAAGTCCTCTGATAAGTCTAGATACAAATTTGCTGACAATTATACTATCAATAAATTTGTTCGATATTAACTATTATTAAGAAATAATTTATTTTGAAAATGTGTAATGAAATTAATTCTTCGGGTAATTAAGAAGTGTCAAGACATCAAAGCCACCTTCCAAGGTTGGCCAATGTTTTAAAAATGGTTGTTTTAATATCTGACATCATCTTGGACGTCATATTATGACTCCTTTTTAGCGGTAACAGTTATTTCTTCGTTACGATGACAATTACAGCTACAACCCGGTACAAAACTTTTACTCCTATTTGTTTTTATTTGGGGATTGAACTATGAGCATGCCCGTTTTCAGCGAGGAGCGCCACTACAACCTACGATCAAGGTCGTTAAGGTGACAGCCTCCCTACCGTTCACAGCAGTCTTACTGTAAAAAGTTGTATCTGTTCTAATCTTAAATAAACAATGGAATAATTCAAATTTTTTTTTCCAGGGGTAGAAATGAAGTTCGATATTTTGTTGTAGCAAATTTCATAAATTTGTCTACTGAAACATTAGTGTGGTCATTGGCGAGTGTCAGTCAGTGGAAATCGCTGTAATTATCCCTCTGCTTACGATATTTATTCTTCTCTAGTACTTTTTTTTTTTAAACTATAGCGATAATGCTGTCTGTATCCTTTCTGAACAGATTGTTGTATTGGAACTCTATAGTTACCGCTCATAATTCTGAGACGACAGCACTGAATACGCTCAAAGTTGTTTATGTTATTTTTTCCAGCGCCGTCGCCATACTTCCTTATTGCCGAATGTGGCCTTGGGGCGTTTTATACTGTTTACACTCTAAATTCGAATCAGTGGGAAACCACTGATTCGCAGTGAAATTCAACTACTCGAATAAGTGAAAATGACTTCCCTTAGAATCTGTGGAAAACAACTGATTGTTTCATTGAAACTATTTCGCTGATTGAATAAGTGACAGCCGACTGCACCGGTGATTATAAATATAGTTTTTCCTAACGGATATAACAAAATAATTACGTGTAATAAACATATTTACGATAGTGTACTACGTATTAGATTTGTGCAATTTACCGTAATTAAAAAAAAAAGTAACAAAAATTTGCAGGTGGCCGGATTTGAACTTGCACGCCTCATTTCACTGCGCCATTAGGTCGTTACCTTGCCATCTGCGCTACTTTTTTTTTTCAACCTTCACTTAACGTTGTTGTGACATTTTCGACGTTGACGAAGCTCTAGTGAGACCGACTTGTTGACGAAACAAACCAGTTCTCAGATTAGAGGAAAATATGTTACTTATAGTTTCACCGAGAAATCGTGGAAATTTAAATTGTATGCTCTCACTTTTCGTTTGTAGTTTAATTGGTACCGTTAGGATTGTTAAAACAAATAGTATATACTAGCTGACCCGTGCGACTTCGTTCGCGTGAAATTTATGACTTGTTTTCTTATTTTTGAAATAGAAACCTCGCTTAGGTTTTATGAAGTTATTAAAATAAAGCCCATCATAGTTTCACTAATGTTTTATGTTTAAAATAGTAATATTGCTTCTTTCGGGTTTAATGGAGTTATAAATTACACCCTGCCATCGATTCGCACATGTTTTATGGTTTTAAGGAAGTAGATACCTATATACCTAGCCCCAATTTTTATAGTTCTATACATTAAGCCACTACTGCCCCACTTGGAATAGTTCTAGCCACTGGGCCACTACGGCTCTTGGGAAGGAATGGAAGACAGCCCATAGACAAAAAGAAAGGAGAAATGACGAAACATTATTTTTTATGCAGTAATCCTAAGAAAAGTTTAATCCAGTACCTATGTACATCTCTGATCACCATCATACGTTCGGAACCGTTTGAGATATCTCGACGAAACAAAGACTAAGTTAGTCCGGGTGTTATTATCTATAGACTATATAAATTTCGTGTCAATACGTTCAGATGTTTTTGAGTTAAATCCGTTCGGACAGACAAACAGACATGAAAAAAATTAACATTAGATATGACTTAGTAATCAATTATACTATATGAAAAAATAATTAAAAGTGGAAAATTCGAAAATCACATTTCTATTTTATTTATTTGTATAGATGAGTCCACTCTCTTTGCCACATTATATGCCGTTTAAACCTTCAAACAGATCGCTGTGACGATTAGGCTACATGAAAACGAAATGAAAGGCGTAAAAACAGAATGAAAGGCTGAGTCTTCATAATACCTCATAAAATGGCGTTCTGAAAGACTAAACACATTTTAGAAAGTATTTTGTATTGGTTTTATTAATTTATTCATTGTTATTCCACTTGATATACGTTGTTAAACGGCCATTTTCAGACGTTTATTGACGGCCATTTTTACACACTATTTTACTGTTGCATCAGTCAGAAATAAACCACTGAGTAAACAGTGAAAAAAATGACTGATGAATCAGTGGAAAATGTCACTGAATCAATAAGCGAAGGAAATCTGGCATTTTATTTCACTGATTCGTCAGTTAAATTCACTGAACTGACTGTTGAATGAGTCAGATACTTTTGACTGAAGCAGTGAAATTCTCACTTATTCAGATTTAGAGTGTACCAGAGATGCCCTTAAGGCGTGAACTTCTGACAGCGAGGTTCCGTGCTCCAGTCATGGATAAGCCATTAATTTGCATTGCGGTTTCTATATGTGCGCTTAGATTAATTTAAAATTTAAGTCGCTTCTAGCCTACTGACGTAAAGTGAAAATGGTAATAAAAGACAATTATATATATATATATATAAAACAATTGTTTTAGCTGTAACACTTTTGTCGGAAACAACTTAATTTGTTTACCGTTGGGTGTTTATGACAGTACGTTGATATAATCCATTCGCAGTTACTTCGACCTCTCCTGAAGCCCTACTATAGTTCTACTTCCAAATTATTCCTCCGTCTCCTACAAACTAAGCTTAGCTATGTCTGCAAAATTGCACCGAAGGACAACGCGCTGAACTCGTGCGCACTCAGTGTAACAGTAACTTATATAAGAACTATTTCTCACTACGCGTTACCAACATACATGTTTTCTCAATGTTTTTGTACGTATTTAATAAAAATGAAACATTATATTTTAAAAACAAAATATACGTGGAAACTTCAATTTAACGAAAAATAAGATATTTGTATGTTAATAGAGGTATAAAACGCTTGCGATACATGACATATTTAGAAAGTAACTAAACACGGCATAGGCTTGATTCTAAAAGGCGAAGAAACAGCGAATAGACTATACATTTTGAAGCCTGTTCCAGTAATATATTCAAACTAAATACTGTCTTAAAAAATGGGGTGTGGCTGTGTTGGGGACACGGCCGTTTGTTTTGCGTGAATACGTCCACGTTGACGCGGTCGGACGCCGTGATGTTTATTTTACGTTCCCGGCACCGCTTCAATAGATCATATGGGGTCTTATGGGTATCACTGGGTGACTTTTGAGATTCTCTTTCCAACCGTATATTATTTATGTATTTCGACTTGGTTTTTTTGACGAGTATAGGCCGAAATTTTGTTTAATTTTCTTAATCTATAACATTAAACTCATACAATTTCACCATAACTACGCCACACAAATGTTTTTATACACGCGATCGATTGATCTTGACTTGAGATGTCGATTGAAACTTAACGAGCATCGTAGCTTCTCCTAGTCAAAAGTTTACTACGTGGAAGTTATGAGACCGCGCGAAACGAACTCAAAATTGTTGCTCCCCCTCCCCCCTGCCCCGCGCGATGCTTCGCAGTCCTCACTCAACGTAACATATGCTTTGATCCTTTGAAAATTGAGTGGTGTAACTGAATTTTGAATGTAGACGATAAATTCGGAGCTGCAATGCCAAACTGTATCCCCCGATTTTGTTATCATCGGATTTGCTGGATAGCCTCCCACTATGGTTGCCAATTTAAAACACGTCAAAAAACCTTCATCCAGAGGCTTCACATGGGCGCGATTTGCGACATTATAACATATGTGCTCTGTGGCTTCAGAATTTCTCCCATTTGAATTCCCGTGATTGTTTACTTCATCAGTTGTACCGTAGGCTACACGGGAGGCAAGCTCGTAATGTGCGTTGTAGACGGGCGACCAGAAACAGCGTCCAGCACAGTAAGGTGTCCTCAGTGTGTTTAGATGCAGTCACTTGAAGAGACAATATCGCAGGAGCGAGAACGACCGGAACTTGGGACCGGTTGCACCAACATCGTCCCCGATCCGAGATCAAATGATCCTAGTTCCGAACCAGAATCCAGTTTGATCTTTGTTCCAATTTAAAAGTGTTGCACCAACGAAATTTCATGATTGTGGATCTCCGATTCGTCGATTTTGGAGAGATCGATATTAAGTATGAGACAAATTTTGCTATTGGTTCGTAGTATACGACGTCATGGAAGTAGGCGTATATTTCACAATAGATAGAACTAGATGTGCGATCTTTTGTCTGTATTAATTGAATTATTGTTGTACGAATTTTACTGAATAACATTCAAGTACCTATAATGTGGTTTTAATTTCCCAAGAAAACAATCGAACATAGTGCTCTCTGTTGGCGTATTTTCAAACTACATTTGTCGACGATGGCTGCTGATCTCGGATCGAGATTTCGAACCGTCAATTTCGGCGGTTCGAAATGAACTTGATTTCGATCTCCAGTCCAGCTTTGAACTCGAATGGTGCAACAGTTTTCAGTGTCGATCTTAGATACGATCTCAGATCGAGTTTCGAACCACGATGGTGCAACCGGCCTTTAGCCGCTGTTGTTAACTCGGCACAACGCACTAGCACATAGAGGCAAGATGGCGTGGCGGTTACTTTGATATCGGTGTACCCAGTCTCTGATTGGATGCGCGTCGCTCTGGAATGAGCGTTGTGCTACAGGCCTGGTGCGAAAGCTTCCTAGTGCACAGAGCCAGTAATGAGACAAGAGTCGACACTTCCATGTTGTAATGATATTCTTATTTTAAAGTCTTTTTCAGGAGGTTGTGGGTGGGTGGTAGGTGCCTGGATTAATACCAACAGCAGACACGTATTACGAAAAATAACCACCTAGTATTATAAAACAAAAATTAATAGTTTTAATAATTATTTTGTCATAAATAAGCTTAATTGAAGTGGTTAATAATCACGCTGTGTTCTATGTTTAATAAAATAACTTATTTATAAAACAAATAAAGTTTTATAGTGTTTTTTAGGCTGTTGCCGGGTAGCATTTGCGGCATGTTTACGGCTTACTTTTTTCTTGAGAGGTTCAAGAACGAAGTTTCAAAATTACGTTATTAGAATCTACTTTACTAACACTATTTAGTTGCCGAATGCTGTTTTCGGCAATAACTAAATATACATGCGCTGTTTGTGTTAGCTCTGTCTTTTAAATATTTATGTTACCTCCAAATGTGACCAACAGAATTAAATAAATATTGCACAAGCAGTGCAAAAAACGGATTAGATATTTCTAATAGTTTTAGTAAATTATTAAATTTGCACTTAAAATATATGTACGTAAACTCAGTATCTTTTAGATACAAAACACTTATAGTTTTGACTCAAAACCGATATGTTCCACAAAATCTTCAATTCTAGCGGTAAAATATCAATGTTGGTATTTGCACAGGAACTTACTTCAAGTAACACGATAGTAAGCCCTATCTACCGTCACCCCTCTGCCCTAGTGCCAACACAAGCGGGGCCGCAACATGTTGCTGACAAGTACCGCCACTGTGCTGGAGTGTGCGTCTGGTACAAGCTGCTGTCCCGCCTCTGTATTTGTAACTACTCTGTGGGACCAGTAAGGCAGGAAAGTGACACATCATTAGCCACACTTAGCACGTCCAGGCGAACCTGCTAGCTGGCGAATATTCAACGCGTCGGATATACAAAACGTAAGGCCTGTTCACGATAAACTGAGCACTTTTAAAAGCCCTGCTTAAGATTTACTTGCATGCACGTTGTGTATTATTCTGCCTTATGTAAGATTAACATTGGCATGGGTCTCATTGCCTTATTCATGCGGCGTTCAAGTGAAACGGTGAAACTATTAGAAAAGTAAATATTTACCAAATCTGCTTATTTTGACACTTCGATGCATAGACAAAAACAGAAAGCAAAATAAATAATTTTAAGTTATCACAAATTGTTACTTAACACTTTTTATTCGGCGTTATGATATGGAACTACTTTCTATCCACCGTTACCAACTTTACTGGGCGAATGTCTCTTACTGCGTCCACTAAAATATATGCATGCAGGGACAGTGACTCTTTTCTAAGGTTCATTTCTAAAGTGCTCACGTTATCGTGAATAGCCTTTAGAATGTTTGACGGCCGACACTCACTTTGTCTCGCGTGTACGTGAGTTTATCTACGCGAAGATGTAACAAATGAAATAATACATGATTTTATAACAATTGTAACGCAAGTTAGAGTTGTCGTAAAATTAGCTAATCGTTTTCAAAGTGCATATTAAAGAAAAACTTCGCCGATGGAATATTTTGTTCGCGGGGCCAGTCTGCGGCAATGGGCTGCTATTAAAATAGCCCTGCTTTGCATCAAGTTTGGAATAAACTTTTACGCCCGCTCGTAGTTTATCCCGTACTTTCTCCTCGTCCAGTGGCAGTTGGTGCTTGGTTATGAGTTCTAGGGAGTGCTCACAAGTGTACACTCTAGGCTTGCTCCGTACCCACAGAACAGGTTATGAGACGTCAGCTGTGGAAGAGCGATTCACCGACTGATGTAGCTACCACTGGGGCCGCGGTGGCTGAGCGGTTAGACTGCTCGCCTCTCACCATTGCGAACCCGGTTCAATCCCCGGTCGGGTCACTCCCGGATTTTTCGTAAGTGGGAATCGTGCCGGACGATGCCGCTGGTCGGCGGGTTTTCTCGGGGATATACCGCTTCCCCCCGCCCTGGTACTCCGGCGCTGCTCCATTCTCACCTCACTTCACTCTCATCACCCTCAGCCGCCCAAATCTCTCAACTCAACTCAACTAGCTGCCATTCATTTTCGTGGTAAAATAAAAATAATGTCTACTTCAAACGACTCAGCGATATAACATGAAAGACGTGTTGCTTACATAAAATATTACCTTGTAGCTCGTCAACACCGCCAATAAATACATTTCCGGCAGTTTTACCTGAAAATATGCACGTTTAATATATTCGAGACTTGCACTTTTTCATTTCTTATAAAATTGTTACATTTTAATAAATAATAAAAAGTGAATTTATAACTAAAAAAATTAATTTAAAACGGTTTACAGATCTAGATGCGTTCAATCTCTAACAAAAAATCTCGAGTTGAACATACTACCACAAAAATGGACTGAGAGATCTTTGTCCGAATTTAGCATTTAATTCCCTATATACGCCCATGCATGGTGAAGCTTGGCCTTAAGCCCTGATAAAGTGCTACTTCCAGAATATTTCTCCGCCCATGTAAACACAGTTATCTTCTCACTGTTTTTATTCATGTTAACTATAAATGAAATATTAAAATACTTCATAGTTTGATTTGAAAAATGTGAAGTAACTGCGAATATAATAAACTCTAAAAAAAAATCTTAGAAAATTTTCTGCGCGGCAAAGGAGAACATTTCTTAAAGGCTAATTTGTTTACAGTAACCCAATATTACTTTAATTCAAATACAAGTGTACAGAAACATAGGTTTACTCTCAGTAAAGGTTTCCTTTAAAAGTTATTGTTTTATGGCAACATTACACTCCTTTACAGCAAAGAAATGAACATTATTTTAGTTTATTTCGTTCCCAGTTTAGAAATATTACTTTGTACCAAAGTTAAAGCTACGCTAGACGTTTTCTGTCGTTCATTGTAATTTTCAGTACGTAACTGTGGTCCCGACGCAAACGTTCATAAATCAATATATTCCGCAGTTACGGAACAGCAACTGAGCAAATTTACAGTCCTTCTGCAGGCACATTTAGTGCCAGTCTGAAGTACAGTGATTATCCCTCACATCCCCCTAGTGGTGACATGTTCTGACCCAAGTTACTTACTTGCATAAACTCCCTATTAAAAGTAATCACAACACAGGCGACAAATTTGTCGTGCGGATGAGGGCGTTAACTTATTACACACGTGGGCCGGGTTCGAGTTTCGGAGCCATCGTAACATTTTCTTAAAGTAAATAAAATCGTGAAAGATTTATAATTTCTTTCTTATATACTAATCACGGTTGTTTTCCAGAGCAAAAATTGTCTTTACATACAACAGAGACGTCCGCTAAACTACTGTAACGACAATGAGAGGTTATCATAGTCATTACTATACAGATCAAACAAAAATTTTGTTTGTGGCCAGTCTGCTTTGCAGTGGCAATAAATTATGTGTTGCAGAAATTGTTTTGACAGTGTATACTCGTCATTACTAAATGCAAAGTAAATCAACGGCAACATCCCACATGATAAATTCTGTTATAGGTTATTCACGGTAAAGTGAGCACTTTTTAATACACTCCCAACAAGCACTAACCACTAATTAATATATTGTATTGCAGTCTCAGATGTTAAATTTTGAGTGTAGTGAAATATATGCACTGGGTTTATTAGTCGCATAACAATTTTTGTGTTTAAAAGTGGTGGAAAAATATAAATTGACTGAAAGAAAAAATTAACAGGGCCTTAAAAAGTGCTCACTTTACCATGGGTAGCCTATAGCCATCTGGTTACTGTGAACAGGCTGCCGCCCCCATGGGAGAGAGGACACACCCGCGACGCCACGGCCTACTTTCCCCGGCTGCGTTCAAGGTCATCTCCACGGCATTCCCCCTTCTCCACTCTTTCTCTAATTAAGTCAAGCCGCCAGCCAGTTCTCCTCTCGCTTGAATTACTTTCGCCGACGTCTCCCGCTGGGTCAACGCTCGCTCTTCTTCTGCGGTAACGTCTGAGGTTAACCTGCTCGCCTCCGTGGCCCCGTCTCACACGCCTCGCTGAAACTACTGCGTATACTATAGTCCATTCACAATTACTTCTGAAGCCCTGCTAAAGTTCTACTTCCAGGATAATCCTCCGCCTCAAGCAAACAAAGCCTAACTGATCCTGGAAAATTGCATCAGATGGGCAACGTACCGCATTCCTGCGCGCTTACTTTAATAATATTTTGCATGAGAACTATTTCTTACTAGGTATTACCAACACACCTATTTCCTCAGTGTATTCATTCATACTAATTATAACAGGTATATATTATAACCTGTAGATGAATATAAACAATATTCTAATTTAACCAAAGTTAAGGTACTTTTATGTTAACACAAGTAAGTATAAAAGTTTGTGATACTTGGCCAAACACGTCATACATGGGGTGATTTTTCGAAGGTTTGATGCAAAAAAGTGTGAATAAACCGAGAATAGACTATACGAAGCTCATTTTATAAACAAATCTATGGTAAGCTATTTGCGTATAATATTACACACTTAATTGTAACTGTTTATGTTTAATAATCCACCCAGTTCAGCGAGGTTCTTCTTACCAGGCGGTGTAATAACCGCCCACGTGAAAACAACTTTAAAACAGCGAGAATGTGGATTTCCCTACAGATGATACTGTGCATAAATTGAGTATAGGCGTAGACAACGTTGGAAACATGAAAGAGTTTTCGCACTGGCTGAACTTGCATTACACGGCAATTTTCATTAACATTACTCTTCCTAAAGCGAAATAATGTTTATGGTAAAAGACGAACAATCCAGGTGAAATAAAATACTTATGCATTATGCCCAGAGGTCCGCAAATTTCGCGCATATTTTGGCTACAAGCTAGACTCCACAGCATTGTCAGTAAGTGGGCATAGTCCAGAGATTTATTGGCCGTTGCCCCTTTCATTTAAGTAATTTACCTAAGAGTTCAGTGAAGGGAGTGACTGAGTGAAGAGACACGAGGTCTTGCGAGTCGAAGGGGGTGAGGCGGGCTGAGTATGGAGTGGCGCCGGAGTGCAAGGGCGGGGGAAATGGGGGATCCCGGAGAAGGGCCCGCCGACCAGCGGCATCGTCCGGCACGATTTCCACATGCGAAAGTCCGGGGGCGGCCCCGCCGGGAATCGAGCCTGGATCGCGTTGGTAGGAAGCGTGTAGTCTAACCACTGCACCACCGCGGCCCTGATTGGGAGATTAGTCTACCAGCAAATAATAACGTTAATTCCCTACTTACGCCTTGTTCTGGGTTCGAACCCGGGACTGCTACAACGCAAGCCCTACGATAGGAAGGTCAGATAATTCTCGTTCATAAGAGACGGTGGTAATTGACTGGGAACGACGGGGTGGCGGCGGCGGCGGCAGTTAGCCGACCCTGGAAGGAAGCGACCCGTGACGTGGTAATGCTCTGGGACGACGTAAGTACGGCCCGTCGTCACGCAGTGTGGAGCCAGGCTCGCAGTGGGTCAAGGTCACTGGGCCCGACCTCCTGTCATGCTCGGCCAGTTCTCGCTTTCCTCGCCCCGGGTACCCTACAGCTTCCCTCGCCGGCTGGCAATTAGCTCGCCGCACAATCCTCCCTCCCCCCCCCCCCCCCAACTCACCACCTTACTAAAGAGCTTAGTTTGCAATTTAAAAAACTTGGGTTTACAATTAAAACATTACGCGTTAAGAATTGTGCAGTAACCGAATTCTCGCACACGGAACTCCATCTTCTGGATGAACGATTCACATTTTACCAGACAATATTGTCACTTCCAACCAATGAAAACTTGAGATAAGCCTGTCCTGATTACTTATGTTACTAATCTATTATATACAAGCTTATTTTTGTGAACAAATATAATTATGCACATGTGCGTAAATTACATTGTTTATATTTTTCTATTGCTTACATTGCCGTTAATAACAGTTTTCCGCCAACAACATCGATTGTCCAGACTGCGCCTCCACACAAGTTTTAGTTAAGATGAAAAACTTAACTAGTCTTTTAACGCTTAAGTAAATCCCTACACGGCTTATCCCTGCTTATCAAAACATAACATAATTAAAACACTTTCAGTTTCAGTTATGTACACTTCATAGCGCACAAGTTTCTACTGTAAACCCAACTTAGCACAACTACCAAACCACGCCAGTTTACAGTCTGCAGCGAAGTTCCCAACTGCTCATGTGACACGTCACGGAGATCGCGGTGTTACAATCGGCCTAGACTTTATTCTCGTAGCTATTGAATGTATAATTGTAAATATTTTAAATAGTTTCGTTAGTGCTGTGCACTTAGTCATACTGTATGCTAACACTTTCACAATTTCAATTGTATACCAATGTGTAATATGTATTCGATGTTTGAATGATTGTAAAACATTTATGTATATTTTTTATAAACCCTGTTACAATTGCACGCCCCGGTGCAGTTTCATCTATTGCATGCACAAGTCACGTGAGACTTTGCCCGGGACTAGGTATATGTCCACCAATCCAAGTTGCACGCGTGGCTGATGGCCAAGTAAAGGCTCAACATCCCCAGAATGTTCCCTCACCACTCCAATACAGGTAAATATAAATTAAACTAAACGTGCAAAAAACGGCTGCGTTAGCATCACAAAAAAATTACTTGGCAACATGTATGTACATTTTACGGTATAGAGTAATTCCTAAAGGCGGTATAGTATTTTAAGGCAGATCTGATTCACTCGTTTACTGCAAATATTAAAACGGAATACATATTAAATATCAAACGTTGAATGTTTGTAACTAAATAAAAAATCATCGGCTACTGCAAAATCTGTGGCTGCCATTAAATTATTTCATGTAAATAACAGGAGTTGCACGCCTTGTAACTATATTACACACAATGTAAGAAATGTCAGTAGATTTACGGAAACTTTTACGGAGATGTAGGGTCAATTTACGGAAAGGCACTCCGTAATGATGAATAACGGAAATGAGTTCCGTAAACGTGAAGTACGGAAGCTCTCCGTATTCTTATCGCTTCGATTTTGAGACACGAACAATGCCGATGATACCAGAAGCTTATAAAATCCCATCTTCACAATACTACTTCGTGTAAAATAGTAGGAGAGTGACGAACCACTTATGGATTGCAAATTCGTCGATTCTTTACAAATTCCGCTACAGGGGAAAACATTACGAATGCGCACAGTGAAACAAGCGCATAACGAAAATAAAACATTTTTTTCGTAACCTCATTTCATAAACCTAAATAATATAAAATATATAGCGCTCTAAGACGACTTCTAAACTAACAGGTGCATTCATCACTTCCGTGTAAATCCATATTTACTTCGTATAAAGGTGTGGTACGTGAATGGTTCCAGTTACTGAGTGTTTATTTTTCGACTCGTGTTCGAATTTCACTACAGGATAACATATTTAAAATATTTATAGTTTGTCTGTTATACACAGCGAAATACATGATGAAAATAATTCTCTTTTTCTTACTCCTGCTTGTAAACCTGAAATAAAAAAAATCGACCTGCAAACACACTAACATTATTAGAAACTAAAAGAGGTGCATGTATTATTCTACAAGAATCCCGTATTTACAACATTACATTTTACAAAAACGTAGTTGGCGAATGGAAGCCCTACCCCCATAGCTAAGGGATAAGGTGGCCGACCTTTGTAGTCGAGGGGTCGTGGGTTCGCATCCCTGCACCTCCACGGCAGATTTCCAGTTCGCTTGTCGCACTGGGAATTTGTCAGCAAGTCGGTCTAACTTGAGCTTCGTCAGCTTCAACTCAACAACAACGGCAAAATAAATGTCAAACACCGGACAAAACTTTTTTAACTGTTTCATAGTCATCTTTATACACACAGAGACACCTACATAACGAGATTAAAGTGTGTTTTTGCTACCTCTCTTTATAAAAAGGAGATTAAAAAAAACTAACTTGCTAGTTTACGGACACATTCCGTGAATTCACTGAGATTAGTGAAATATACCGAAAGAACGTTATTGAAAAAAATGAAGAGTCCGTAATTTTACGCAGATGACTGGATGATTTATAACCGGTAATTTTCGTAATTTTAGGACACCTTTTTTTTTGACAGTGCAAATATCTGTTTGGGCAAAATGTTTCTTTCGAAAATTAAAGAGGAAATTATTTTTTTTTGCTGCTGCAATGAAGAATACTGCGAATCTCTTCACTAAAAATAGTCTAAGAGTTTATTTAACATCCTAGATATTTCGGCTGACTTGTTAGATGATTTCAATATCAAAACAAGATGGACAGGAAAAAAAAAATCGTGATTTTCAGGATTTACGTGATTATTTGCCACAACAGGAGATGGGCTGGCACGAACTTCTCTGTGAGCGAGTGACACGTCCCGATTTACCACTTTTGTAGAACGTCATGTAGGCCACGACGGCATGTGCAGAGCGAGTCCTGCAGCAGCGGGGATGTCATATGGAAAGCAGGGATCACAAGATGCAAGACGAGTGACAAACTTGCGCGAGATGCCGACCTTGCATGAGAATTTCTTGCACAAGTTTGTGTGCAAGGCACATCTTGCACGAAATGAGGAGATAGAGCCGGCCCTACTTTTTTTTTTTTTTTTTTTCGCTCAAGGCGATGCAAGTTGCGATCCTATTCGTCCTTCCATGCTGGTCATGCGACCTGTTGTAACATCAACTATAGAGAAATCGAAAATCATAATATGAGGTGTGCGTAGAGGAACACAGAGAAACATAACATTGCTTGAAAATAACTTTAAAATGTAACTTGGAGTTCGGACAGTTTGCTGAGAATAAAATGAAAACATATATTTTGGAGGGATAGCTTTGAAACAAACACCTTATTGAAGCAAGCGATACAGTATTCATCTTATTTATCTGCGTGTGAACTCGTTTCGCACGAAATTTACGCCGCGGTTACATGAGTGCTGTCAAACACATTCAGCTAAATACATTCGGTAGCCATGTCTGAACAAGTTTAAAAACAGAACGTGTTTCCGCGGTTACACACCCAAAGCAGAATGAAATCTACGGCAATTCTAACCTCAACCAACAAGGAACTTAAAATATATGATAGTTAATATAATAGCCTCCAACATTTATCACTATTTATCGTTTTAATTGTTATGAAACCTACACATTTACTGTTAGGTATAATACGCGTGTGTTAGTACATTCAACCTTAAACTTTAGTTAATCCAACAAGTGCAGGAATTCCTGCCAAATTCAGCATTTTTTTTTACACTGCTTGTTTACTTCGAAGCAGCCAATAGGAGCGCGGCAGAGAAGTGAAGTCGTTCGAAATGAGTTATGAAAACTGTTCACTTTGAACGAGGAACAACTGCGATCGGAGCTCGTTCGAAGCTAATGTAACATCTTCAATAGCTGAACTTGTTTTAATGAACTACTTCTGCATCCCGTGTAACCGCGGCTTTGGTTGGCATCCTCGTACGAAAAATTTTATACAAAATCTTACGCGAATATACATCTTGCATCTGTGAAGCCTGCTGAAGCTCGTTCAAACGGCTACACGGATTGGCGGCTTCTGCGCCTGCGCTGAGCTAGTGGCCACTCTGACGCCGTCAAGAAATGCACCCTTTTTTTAAAAAAGGCTGTTCACGATCAAGTAAGCACTTTTGAAATCAACCTTAGAAAAAAGCCACTGTCCCTGCATGCATATATTTTAACGGGCGCACTGAGTGACATTCGCCCAGTAAATTGGTAACGATAGATGGGAAGTAGTTCCATATCTTAACGTCAAATAAAAAGTATTAGGTAACCATTTGTGATAACTGAAAATTATTTCTTTCTCTTTCTGTTTTTTTAATGCATCAAGGTGTAAAAATTAGCAGATTTGTAAAGTATTTACTTTCTTAATAATTCACAGTTTCATTTGACCGACGCATGAACAACGTGATGAGGCCCATGGCAAAGTTAATTTTACATAAGGTGGAAGAATACACAATATTGAAAAGTGCTCATTTTTACCGTGAACAGCCTATACAAGCGAGTACTCTTGAACTTATATTCGGGATCGGACTTCACGCATTGCCTATTCGTTCTAGAGGATAAAAACAAACGAATTCATCACACATGAATGGGCCGTGGTTGTGTAGTGGTTAGAGCACTCGCCTCACATCATGGCGAACCAGGCTAGATTCCTGGAGGGACCGGACCCGCATTCGCACGAGTGAAAATGTTTGCGGACGTGAATTCAATCACGGACTTTCATTTCCTTTACACACCGATGTCTTCCGCCGCTACTTCATGTTCATCTCACTTCACCCTCATCGGCGCTGAAGACCTCAGTTGTCAATCGCCATCCAAATCTCTCGCACTGTCACGGTAAACTAAAGAGAAAATATTTTAATCTAAAGTAACTGTACAAAACAGTCAACGTTAAGATGGCAAGGTATTTATTAGTTTTGCCTGCACGCAAACGCACCATCGGAATGACCTCCTGTTGGATCGACTCCCATCTTATAGTGAAAACGACTGTAGGATTTCTTTGCATACAGGCCTGCGTGCAGTATTATGTTGTGTTTTACGTATCATGGTTATAGACACGAGAAAGTTAATATGCGACAGCAAAAAGTAAGGTATAGATTTTTCACGGTAAAGTGAGCACTTTTTAAGGACCTTCCAACAGGCATTAATAACTAATAAATGTTTTATTGCAGACTTGAACGTTAACTTTTGAGATTGGTGAAATGTATACACTGTGTTTATTACTCACATCATAATGTGTATATTAAAAGGTGACGGAAAGCTAAAAATCGGCTCAAAGAAAAAATTCAGCAGGCCCTTAAAAAGTGCTCACTTTATCGTGAATGGCCTATATCCTGTTGTGCTACAGGTTGCAGGGTAACATGTGCACGAAAGACATCCATATTGTTGAAGAGTACAATAATTTCTAGGTTTTATTTATAAACGATTTATACACGAATACCATCATGACACAAACTTGAAGGATTCTTTCTCAGTGAAAATCAGGATCTTGATGTTAAAACCAATCTCAGTCAGCTTCCTGTTCACCTGCATCATTCATAAATCGCTTTCCAACAAGATATGTCTTTAGCAATCTAAATATACCAACAGAAATCGGATGGGATGAAATCCGCGATGCAAAGTGTGTTCTCTTTAATGTTCCAGGGGAAAGTGTAGCCTTGAGACAGCTAACTGCGAGTATCTGGGTCATACTGTCAGAACGCGCTGCATAATTATGAAGCCCTGCTAATGTTCCTCTTCCAGGATATTCTTCCGCCTCGTACAAACTAAGCTTAACAAGTCTGGAGAATTACACCAGAGGGATGACGCACCACATTCGTGCGCACTCAGTTGTAATGATATTTTGTATAAGAACTGTTTCTCACTAGACGTTACCAACATGCCTATTTGCTCCCTGTTTTTAATTCAAATTATTTATCAATGAAGCAATATAATTTATAGCTAAGATATTAATAACATTTTGACTTAACAATAAAAAAAAGTAACTTTTATGAACACAAGTATAATACGCTCTTGATATATGGCGTATTTAGGAAATGACTAAACACGTCATACATGGGGAGATTTTTCAAAGGTTTGATTCAAAAAGGTTGAAGAAACTGTGGATGGACTATATGTACACAGGTGAAACACACAAATTCCCCTAGATTGCACTGAGCATGAAATGCAAGTGTTACTGTCTCTCGATAACGTCAATCCCATAACGCTGTACAACCTAATGAAAGAGCAACTACCCATCACGTCGATAGGTAACTGCTTCAGTACGACAATGTGTTGTGATGACCTCATGGCTGATATCGTACGCATAAAATCGTTCGCGAGTCGTGCGTGAATTTAAATGTGTATGTGATCATCGACGAAGAAGGCAAACCGTGATTCAAAGCGAAAGATGTTGCGGTGATTTTGGAATACACAAATCAGCGAGAAGTAATCAGAGAACATGTTAGAGAAAAGCCATAGGCAATCCTATGCTGAACTAAGGGGTGAACGAATCGCGGCCCCCTTTGACTAAACAATCATCCGCTGATATAGGGAGGAGCGATTCGCTCCCCCCTTTGAATAAGCAATCCTACGATGATGTAGGGAG
Organism: Dryococelus australis; assembly: GCA_029891345.1. Classification (NCBI taxonomy): domain Eukaryota; kingdom Metazoa; phylum Arthropoda; class Insecta; order Phasmatodea; family Phasmatidae; genus Dryococelus; species Dryococelus australis. The sequence goes on along the minus strand of CM057002.1, from coordinate 75,703,206 downwards.
GAGCGATTCGCTCCCCCCTTTGAATGGCCAATCCTACACTGAACTAAGGGGTGAACGAATAATTCATCCCTTTGACTAAACAATCATCCCCTGATATAGGGAGGAGCGATTCGCTCTCCCTTTTGTATGGACAATCCTACGCTGAACTAAGGGGTGAACGATTCGCTTTCCCCTTTGATTCTACAATCCTACGCTGATATAGGGAGGAGCGATTCGCTCCCCCCTTTGAAAGGGCAATCCTATGCGGATATAGAGAGGAGCGATTCGCTCCTCTTGTTAAATAAGCAATCATACGCTGATATAAAGGATCACGAATCGCGACCCTTGCCGAGCGCACATCCACACGCCGTATTTATTTCAGAACCCATTTAAAACACTCTTATAGCGCTATTATGTAACAGTAAATGTTTTTAATGGATAACCATCCACTAAAAACTAATAACCATACATGTTTGCATACTATTGGGTTTCGGTGATTCTTTCACTTTTAACATCATAAATTAGGTTTCTTTGGCTTACAAGTACCACATTACAAATAGTTGAAGCCGATATTGGTTTATTAAAATCAACTGTAAGTTTCAGATTAGTTCGATCTTTTACAATAGCTGTTTTTCTGTAAGAACAATCAATATCATACAATGGTCTTCTCCCAATAAATGACGCAGAGTTGAAGCACAGTTCATTATTACGATAAGGGGTATCTAGTTTAGTCTTTGAATTTCTAAAATCGTTGTAAGCAATATGCATCGTATCGAAAATTTTATCATCAATGTCTAAATTCCAATTCTCTTTGGGAAACACTTCATTCCGTCCATTCTTAATATAAATATTTTTGACGAAACAAGAGTCAAACATTTAACCGTGTGTGAATTGCCCAGGATCTTCTTTTCTGCTATCCTGAAAAACAACAATGACAAAGTCTGGCATATCGAATTGGATTGAATTGAACTGATCTTTTATATCAAGCTGAAATGAGTTTGCATTAGTAGGTACTGGTTTTTCAAGACATTGCCAATAATTAAAACTAATTGGAATTTTGGGGTGTTTGTATAATTTTGCTTTAATTCCATAAATAGGATCGTATTCAACAATTGGCCACAGAATTTCCAATTTCTCAATAATAATTTTACCAGCATCTGGTATATTATCTGCATCATCAGATCCATCTGCTTTCTTTGGAGGCCTTCTGTAAAGCGAAACATCGTCACTAGAATTTCGAAAGAATGTGATCTTGTACCCACCTTTCCAGAATATTTCATTACAATCTCTCATAAACCAAATCAAATATCTTAATGGGTAGGTAATTTCGTTACACTTATATTTCCTAACATATTTACCTAGTTCTATCCCCGACCTTTGGAAGTATGCTGATTCTGATTCCGAACCTAGCAATGTATGCATCATTGTTGAAGTGATGCCAGGGTTGTCAAAACTTTCAATTATACAACCATGTTTAGAGATCTCTATTCTTGAGAACTGGAATGGGAAGAAATTCTCACACAGATCAATAGTTGAAGTTTTTTCATAATCTGTATTTGTATCTCTTTTAGTTAGCTTATACTGTTGGTATACATAAGTTTCATTCGGATGTGAAAATGCATCGCCAATAGAAATATCAAACTCAATGCGCTTGTTTGTATTCATTCAAATTATTTTTTGTTTGGTCGTTTGGCGGAAACAACTGACGCTCATAACTTTCAATTTTTTGTTGATCCATTTATTATATAGAAAAAAAATTTCTTAAACAACTACACTTTTCTTATCAACCCAAGAATTATGACTACTATCAAAACCTTGCCATTTTACTAGCAGCTTATTTTTCATACATTTGAGACAGTATACATTTAAGTTATCAATGTTCATTTTATATAATAAATGAGGCAACAAAAAATTGTAAACAATATAGAGAAGAATATAGAGAGAAGAAGACAGTTAATTGAAAAGTTTAAAACTTTTAGAAAATTTCGCCAAGTTGAATACGATAAAAATAAAAAACACGATCAACCATTGATAGATGCGATAGAAGATTTGGGGCAAAAAATTGGACACGTAGCAAATGAGAATAAGAACTTAATAAAAGAACTTGTTCCAATTGCTGTTAAGAATTTAGACTTCCCACAGCCACCAACAGAAACATCTTTTGAAAGAAAACTGTTTGGTAAAACAGGCACCGATGAACGCTATAATGATGGCATTAAACGCATAGACGATGATGATGAACGCTATGGCGATGAACGCTATAACGATGGCGTTAAAAACATTGACGATTAGGATGAACGCTGCGACGAAGCGTTGGGGCATTTGAAAACTGATATCCGACAGTTACCTAACTACAAAACAACATTTATTGATAAGAAAGTGGCAGATTTCTTAATTGACTGCAAAGACGATGTTTTTGGGCAAAAGGCTGATAAAGGTAAATTGTATATTGGTGATAGCGAAGTAACATTCATCACTGACAAATTTACTGTAAAAGGCCGAACATACACTGCAAACCGATGGTTTGATGAAATTACTAACTAGTAAGAAAGGAAGCGACTACACTGCAACCAACTATGAACACTATAGTCGTATCCTAGCAGATACGAACACATTTTTTCAAAACAATGATCCAAACTTGGGAACGTCAAAATCGAGTAAAGGGAATAAATGGAAAATTATTGTTAAACCTATTTACGATTCGATTAAAAAGAAACGCCCCACACCTAAAAAGGGGAAAGGTATAAAAAAGTATACAGACTATCCTTAAGAATACATATGGATGTATGATGTTAGGATGCTTATTGATCGACTTCTCGTTATTTATGGCGAAGAGAATGCTGGAAATGATAACTATTACAATAAAAAAGCTGGAATAATGAATACGCTCAACAAGTTTAGTGACTTTGTTTTGAATAATCCAAAAGGTATACCATATCTGATACGAATGTTAAACACAATACCACATACTTTTTGGGAGTCGGCGCATCACGGAAAAGGGTTACTCAATGACATAATAAATTTGCTACCTTTTGAGTTGCATGCACCCGGTTATCAGTACTTAGGTCCGGATACCAGACTAGAAGAGAGAATTGAGCGTGGTGATAAACCCATTAATCCACTAGATGCGGCTGCAATGAAACATGATATAGCTTATCATCATCATAAAGATCTAGCTGAAAGACATGTAGCTGACAAAGAACTAGAAAAGAAAGCGTTCAAAAGATTGTTAAGTTCAGACGCTGGTCTCAATGAGAGATTGTGGGCTGGCGTTACTGGATCTGCGATGCATATTAAACGTACGCTTGGCTGGGGAATTAAAGTAAAATGATAAAATATTTTTTATAATAAATGAAAGTAAAACACATTGTATTTCAAGTTCCTAATGAGGAGTTGAAGGGTTTGAATAGTGATTCTTTCCTAACTAAAGACCAACTGGATCGTAAAAACAAGAAACTAAAGGAGGACAAAGGGATGGCTATCACAATTTCAGTTCCACAGCTTAAGAAAATGCCCAAAGAAATGAAAACTGGAAATGGTTTGACAGTTCACAAGGGTGGATTTTTACCCTAAATTTTCGCAGCATTGGGAGCTCTAGGAGCGTTAGCTGGCGGTGCATCATCTATCGCGACATCAGTAATTAATGCCAAGAAGAAAAACCAAGAATTGGAATAACAACGCAGACATAATTTAGCTATGGAGGAATACGGCAAGGGATTAAAGAAAGTTAAGTGGGGTAAAAAAAAAAAAAAAAAAAAATCCACTCATCTCGGAAGTAATATTTTTTATAACGATGATAGAATTCGAAATTTCAATCAAGTAACTTGTCACTTGTGTGTAATTGTGCTAAATCACTTTTCACATAATTTTAGATTTCCAAAAATTATATAACAATAGATATATGCGGAAATGCATTAATGAGCTCTCAGATTGAAGATCAAATTAAAGAACGCACGAAAAATGATGAGAAGATCAGTCCTAATGATTTTGTTTCCAACACACAGTTCAACGACTTTATATCCACACTGACAAGAAATAAAAGATCATTGGCTAAAGCCTATCTTAATTACTTGGAAGTAGATAATAATATAGATTTTGAACAAAAAAGACTAAGACATGTGGGAAATCCCATTGCACCGATGGACGCAATCAATTTAGAGTACTATCAGAAAAACAGAATTAACATTATTCGTTTAGTTGGGAAATACAATTCAAAAGAACAAGCATTTTACTTTGATAACCGAATAGAATATTTTTTTTATGACAGACGGAGCTATAGTTGAAATAATAATAAAACCAGAAAAATATAAAAGTGTTAACTGTTATCATGAAAGGAAAAAAATTGACATGCATAAAACTTTTGAAGTATACCCTGATGATATGATATATTTTAAAATACCAAAAGCCCACAATGTACCCGAAGGTACAATTGTGTTTATTGAAATAGTTATTGTATATGAATACATTAAAAAAGATCAGATTATGTTAGTGTTTAATTGAAACACTTCCATTAAAAACAAAACTTACTAATAATCTAAGAATTTAAAAAGTCTTTAATTTTATTACGGCACTTGCCATTATTTAACTTACGAGTCATATCTATTGTAACATAACCATATTCATTATTCCAACATTTTGAACACATCTCCCTAAATTTCTCAAATGACATATCACCACCAACAAAATCACTATGAATATGTTTAAGATTTGTATCGTCTTGTCTGAATATGCAAAGAAAATTAGCATTGTCTTTTATAAGCTGGCTAGGAACTTTTTAGTATGTCTGAGCTAAATAGAAACAATCAATATCTTTGTGTCTACCGCCAGTAAAGTAATCTCTTACCATATTTTAATTTTCAAGTATGATATAATCGAAAACAACTACAGACTCTTTATGACATTCATTTACGTCAACTATTTCTTCATTTGATGTAAAGAAGTATGCTATTGGTTCATTAAATAATTTTGATGCTACATCTATATCTTTCTTTAAATTGATATATTTTGGTTGGTCCAGACTATTTGAACGTACATAGAGAGTACCAAAGTCCAACCATCCCTGAGCATATATAAAATTATCTATCATAAGTGTAGTTTTTCCACAGTTACTAGGACCAACTATCAAACATCTAATATTATTAGGTAATAATTCTCCGTGACGTTTTGTCGATACAGTCTTGTCTGGTATTCTTATTTTAATATCCCAGTCTACATGTTTCTTGCTCATTTATTAATAGATTTTTTCATAATATAATAAATGAGTAAAGTATTCAAACTAACAGATAACAAATCAGTGTTGAAGAAGAGACTACATTACGCTTTAGAGATAGAGGGGCACTCATTGGCTTTAGTTCAGTTCTATACTACTTATCTAACGCATAACATTATCTCTGGGAGAAATAAGCTATATTTTGTGGGCCAGAATGATACGGAAACAGCAATTGATATTCCAGTTGGTCAATATAGCTTAAAAGATCTTGAAAAAACTATAAAAGCAATTTTTTTCAGTTAGTGTAGATTCAATGGGTGGAAAAGAAAATGATATATTTTTCGAGCTGGAGAAAATAACAAACAGAGTGAAAGTAAAATATACGCTTAAAAATTACAGTTTGGAAAGCGGGGTTCAATAGGAAAACTTTTGGATTTCGTAGAAATAAAACTCTGAAAGCAAATGTGGATCATTATGGCGATACAATTCCAAAATTTGCTCCATTTGAAACAATAAATATACACTGTAGTATAGTAAATGGTATGATATTAAAACATGATGAAAATAACCATAGAGAAACTAGCATAATTGTCACTTTTAAACCAAGAACAACATTTGGATTTGCCGACACATTCTATTACGAACCAGCTTATCCATTATTTTTTCCAATGCAAGCAAATCAAGTTAATGAAATAATAGTTGAAATTAAGGATGAAATAGTAAGTTAATTAACTTTGATTTGTCTGAAAGAACAGTGGTATTAGAGATGAAGCCGTAGATATTTGTTGCGTTGGAAGTAGTCATATTCTATATATTAAAGTTTCGTGTGATAAAGATGAATAATATTTCTATAGAAAGTGCAATGAAATATTTAGAAAAAGAACTCAATGTTTCGGCTACTTTAATGTGTCGAATTTGGAGATGTGTGTCTAAATTTTTAATTATACTACGTTGTAGCACATTGCCGAAGTCAGGGCGATAATTGTGTTTTAATGACTGGATAACCATTAAAACTTTATAGAGATATGAGCACAAAAAAAATTAAATGAGGTCTAATATGACGATCATTTACTCTTTAAAAAACCGAATAGAATGCCTTTGTTTAGCACCCCAATCCACCATTCCATCATATGCAAAATTTATACCTCCACGATTAACACCATCTAAAATTTTTTGGCTGAAAATCTGAAGATATCTGTCTGGCAAGGTTACTTTCAAATTCCCAGAAGTAATTACCATTTTGTGTCCATACCGTGTATCATTTATTTCACCATGGTCTATGGGATAGGTTTGCCCAATTGTAAGTTTGGAAAGTTTCTTAAATTGTCGGGTTCCGTTCAATATATTTAGCAACTGGTCCATCTTTATTATATAAAATATTTTATTTCTTACGTATTCAAATTTCTTGAGCCGCTCTTTACAACTGCTTCCAAACGCAACTTTTTGCTGTCACTTTTTGCAGATGCCCCAAACGCAACTTTTTGCAGTCACTTTTTGCGGCTGCACTCTAACGCAACTTTTGCAGTCACTTTTTGCGGTTGCGCTCGAATCGGTAGCTGATGGTTTCCTGATGGCTCGTGCATTCAATTTGCTGTTGGTTTTCTGATGACTGGGGGCTGCTCCCAAACGCAACTTTTTGCAGTCACTTTTTGCGGTTGCACTCTAACGCTACTTTTGCAGTCACTTTTTTGCAGCTGCGCTCGCATCGGCAGCTGATGTTTTGGATCAGGAAAACAACGGCAATTTTTTCTGATGGTTTTCTGATGGTTTGTGCATTCAATTTGCTGTTTGTTTTCTGATGGTTGGGGGCTGCGCTCGAATCGGCATTTCTATTCTACTAAATTACATCCTTCTAAACTTGCACGTTTTGTTACTCGTGCATTCCAGAGTTCTTTACAAGGCTGTGTAGTGTTTTGTTTTGGTTGTCTTTTGTTTTCACATGTTTGTTCATGTAACTGTAAAATTAAATTAAGTAAAATGTTTCCTGAAGATTAATTGATAATTACGTTTGGAAACACGAGCTCCTTTTGTGCAATAGTAAAAATAATAAAATTATACTTTATATGCTATTAATTTTTTTTTACATCCATTAATTTCCATTACGTACATATATGGTTGTTTCTGATACTTAGAAACACAATAGCACTAAAGAATTTCACTTTTTGTGGAGAATTGTTACCTACTTGTAAACAGTTTTGGTTTTTATTTGTTTGCAGCAATGAACTTTCTACGGACGTACAAAGTTTGGTTGTAAATCGCTCGGCTGGGATACGGACGAACGTATGACGGACGAACGGATTACGGACGGACGCGACGGGCTGTTGTAAATCCTGCCTCAGCGTCCATTACGCTCTCGCCGCGTGACGGCAATGGTCGCGCGCTCCGGGCGAGAAGATTCCTTTCTGAAAGTCGGAATATCAAAGACGCGCATCTTAATCAAACGCCCGCCTGCCCTACCGGGGGTTGCTGCTTTACGAACAGGTCACGAGCGCGAACAGATCCGACGTTAATCAGTACGCTCCGGCTGAACTGATTCTTCCCCGGCCGCGCCGCCGCCGCCGTCGAAAAAGAAGCTGCACTTTCGCCACGTGACACGTTGGCACACATCCCCGCCACTGGCGTTTCCGGTTTTATCCCCCCCCCCCCTGGCATGGAGCTCGATATAGTCATTCCGTTTTCACGGTTACTGAAGCCCTGCTAGAGTCCTACTTTCATGGCTGTTCCTCCGCCTCGTGCAAACAAACCTTGAATAAATCTTTAAAAAATTACACCCAGGGGCATCATATTGTATTAGTGCACACTCAGTTTAACAGAATTTTGCGTAAGAACTATTTCTTACTAGGAATTAGCAACACACATTTTTTTCTCTCTGATTTCACTCATCTCAACTATAAGTGTAATATTATAATTTATAAATATAATATTAGCAAAAGTATAATTTAACGAAAAATTAATTAATTTTATGTTACGCCTAACACAAATATTAAACACTTGTGACACATGACATATTTAGGAAACTAGTAAACACGTCATACATGGGGTGTTTTTTTTCTTCAAGGGTTTGATTGAAAAATAGTGAAGAAACTGCGACTATACTATAGGCTGTTCACGGTAACGTGAGCACTTTTGAGGCTCTAGGTACTTTTTACTTCCAGCAATATACACAGCGTGTGCATTACTTACACGTCAATATTTATTTCATTAGCTAATTAAAAGCTAATGAAATAAATATTGACATGTAAGTAATGCACACACTGTGTATATCCCACCTCGCTCGGAAATTAACGTCTAAGGCTAAAATAAAATACATTTATTGACTGTTATCCGAAATTATAGGGTTTTCAAAAGGGCTCACTTTACCGTGAATAACGTATATACCTGCGCAATGTGCACATCAGTGTACTTGCTACGTCACTCCACTCAGGGGTGTAGTGGAGCCGGAACGACGTTCCGGTACTGCTTTGTAAGATTTTGTTCTTTCCCCTCTATTAAAAAAAAAAAAACATCGGGAACTGTCTTCCCTCGCGTTTTCTGTTTCTCCAAGTGACAGCAGTAAAATGTATTAAGCTATTAAAGCTGTCGTTTCCGTCTTTCATCTATAATTTGAGAAATGCATGTTGTTTACGGTAAATGTAATGTTTTACTTTCCCTTCCTCCTTTTTATTGTCTCTGCTCTTTCTAAGCCCGTGACAAGGTCAGATGCCGACGGGATGGTGTTCAGCAGAAAGAGGGGAGGAAGTAGCACCAAGTTTCCTGGAATGCGATAGGAGAGGGAGAATTGCCGGAAGGGCGGAGGTGTGTAGGTCAGGCGGCGTAAACACATGTGACGTCAGTCCGTCTCGTGCGGCACTGCGCGTAATTGTCACCGTCGTCTACCACTCACTAATTTTGTAGTTTATTTCTAACCAATCTTATATTACATGTGCTTTGTAAAATCTTAACTGTTTCTTGTGTAATGTTATCTCACAACACTCGGGTATTATTATTTGGGCTCCTCGGAAAATCGGAAATTTAAAATTTCAATCGGCTTCTTACATAATCAACTCAAGTGTCAGTTAAATAATGGTGGCCGCTAGGTCTTATTCGCTACACAAATCCCCCCCTCTCCAAACCTTTATATCGCTGAAAGAGCGCCTAAACCCAAGCTTAACCTCTCCCCTTCCCCTGCGCAAGATATCATTATCCTTATCTTGCCATCGGATATTTATATTGGAGCGTTCCAGGACTGCTAAATTTAGGAACGTTCTTCAGTCTCGCCCGATAACTGCACGTGCCTCGTGCTGCGGTGAGGACACTTGCTGGCGGGAACGTGCGCGAGTTAGACACGCCCTCAGTGCAGGCGGGTGTGTACGAGACACATTTGTGTATAGTCCACTCCCCATTGGAAGCAACTTTCTCAGAGCCCTGCTAAATATCTACTTGCAGGCCCGTTTCGTATCCTTCCGCTAAATGTAAACAAACATTGCCATGTGGCATCTGTCAAAATCAATGTTTACATTCCATTGCTGTGTACATATATTCGTATACTTTCCCTACACCTAAAAATAAACATTGAAATGTGACTTCTACTTTTATACCTGTCAAATGTGTTGTTTACTGTTTACAGCTTTTCAAAAACCAAAAACCAAAAACCATTCCGTTTGGGCATTCACAGTTTAGGCCTCTAACATTATTTAGGTCAGCTTTATGACGTTTTAAAAACGCCTGAATTGAAGACAGTTCTTACGGTTATTTTACATTAACGTATTTATTTTCCTCGATGTAACAAAATAAATGTAACGCACGTTAGTATTTTGCCGCGACTTAGCTCAATATATGTAATGCACGTTAGTATTTTGCCGCAATTGTGTTTAACTCTGTTACAACTAGAAGGTAAAAGGCTGTACTAATTGTAATTATCCTTTAGTTATTGATATGTGTTGGGTCATTTCTCCATAAGGACGGCCTCAGTTGGAATAAATATTAAAACGAAGGAACAACCAGTGAAAAAAGTACATTAAATTCAAGCACGCAACTCGTGTTGCTCATTTTTGTCATACAAACTTTAAAAGATAGCGGTGAACATGTACACAAATAAGCCTACGATAACTTTTATTCCGCTCATATGTCTATGTATTGCTACTTACTGTTTATTAGGTTTATTGAAATTTATCGGGCTGGGCTTAGTATTTTTCTTCTGGGATTGTGGCAAATTACACTACACGACTGTATTTCAAACCCCTTAGGGTAAAGGTACAACGTTGTGATAAATAAACAGACATGGATGTAAATGATTAACTTCGTCAATAAAACAGTTCACAGTTAAAACGTATAAATAGTGCTAATCAAATATTTGAAATATCGCACACACAGGGCCAGCGTATCGACCACGATGCACAAAGGCACGCCATTTCACAGACGCAATGATTAACGAAACACACGTCACAGTATATTTATTACTGCCGTTGAAACACAGATTTATCACAACATCGTAACTTGCCTAGGTAGGTTTAAAAAACACAACGTCTACAAACGTGATGTGGTAATATGAAGTATTTTTCGGAGTAAGAATAATTTTCATATTGTTTGGCAAAAAGCAACACGCCATGTCATGGCTCGCCACGTCTGCCAACTTCACTTGGTAACTGCCTCGCCATCATATCTAAATATATCAAAATAAGTATCCAAACATTAAAATCTCTTTTTCAGTTGTAAATAACAGATTTTAGAAATCATTATTTTACTGTAATGAGTATGAAATATGCTATAATTGAAAATATATATAATTCTCTTGATTACTAACGAAGTGAAATTTCCCGAGTTTGAAAGAGAAAGCGAGAAAGAAAGAGAAAGCGACAAGCTTCGCCCAGAGGACAGTTTTTCAGATGCTTTCTCGCTCGATAAAACAACACCCTACCATTACGGCCTACTCACGATATTTCCGCTGTTATTTTAAACAGTAAAAATGATATATGTTGCCATCGGGGCTACCTAAATATTTAAATATTTCAACAGGCACCCATTAATTTACAATTAGTATTCTAAAACACTATGTTGAAATTATATTTTTACTGTGAACTATTTCTTACCGGTCGTTGCCAACACGTCGCTGCTCTCGCTGTTGTTAATTCATATTTAAAAAATAAATAAATATTACAAGTTATAGACGATATTAAGGTAAAGGTTCATTTATTCAATAATTCAGTACTCTACAGTTAACCACAGTGTTATATATTTGTGTAATGCAGGTTATTGAAAAAATAGGTGACATGTTATGCCTAGAGTGTTTTTTCAAAGGTTGATTTTCATAAGTCGCTTCCAATCGGGAATGGAATATAGTTTTCAGAATGTTCAAGCTAACACTATGTACGTCAATAACAAAGTCCACAAAGTACCTTTAAGGCGTGTACCAAACAAAAGTTTCTTTACATACTGTACGACGTCCATCTTAATTTGCTAACAACGCATTTAGAACAGTGCAAGTTTGTTTCCTTCCCCAGCGAAGCCACGAACGCAGGGAAGATGAGAACGACTGACACGCTGGCAGCTGGTCGATCGCACCAGAGCACGGCGGAGGAATATCGTGAAAGTAGAACTTGAGCAGGGCTTCAGGAAAGTGTGAAGTAACCGGGAATGGATTATACTAGTTCTTGTTTATATAAACTAGACAGTGTATTTACATATTAGTAAGACATTTACATTCCTAACAATTTCGCCGTTTCACATTAATGGCGCATGAATAACGTGATCTATGTCATGTTTACGTCCGGCAGAAGCATTCAGTAGATCCTCAGGAGGGCTTTCAAAAAAGCTCAGTTTACCATGAAAGCCTATAAAAAACTAATCTCTACCATAGTATTTATAAAAATGCAGTGGCCATAACTTAAAATCACACTTTTAATGAACGTAAACATTTAAAACTACTTATCATTTGCTGCCAACACTGTTCTAAGTTCTCTCTCAGTTCGCATTCGAGGGTAGGAAAACGCTTACCTTAGATTTTTATATGAAATATTGTGTTACGTAACTGAACTTACACCGTTGGTTAGACGTAAAAGACGGCCTACATAATCATTATGTTACCAGCATAAATATAACATTAATACACAGATAAATAAAAAAACAGGTGATAATTTATGGGGGTGGCACTGGGTGTACATGCTCCCCATTACATATTTTTAAAGACATAAGTAAGAGGGGGATGAGGTCGGTGTGACGTCAGGATAGAATAAGGAATTATGCATAAATCTCATGGGGAAATTATTCTAACACATATTGCCATGATACGTTCATAATTTATGTTACACTTTACACATAACTAAAGAAGTATTGTACATTAATTAAAACATTTATTTCATTTCTTATTGCTAAGTTGTAATTTCTGAAAGAATAAGGGTAGTATACTTTATATATATATATATATATATATATATATATATATATATATATATATATATATATTACACACACACACATACATACATACACGCGCACACACACACACACACACACACACTGCAATCACGGTTGCTTCCAACTTCTCTGAAGCTCTGCTAAAGTTCTACTTCCAGGATATTCCTCCGCCTCATGCAAACATAGCTTAGAAAATAACTCCAGAGGGCCAACGCACCACATTCGTGCGCACAAGGAAACACGGCCGTAATGACAGGAACCGCCCGTCATTACACTTCTTTGCACTTACATGTTTTATCGCCTCTCAAGACCTCGACGTTAAAGCCGATATTACACGATACCTGCAGCCGTACTTGGTTCTTGTACAAGCTTCTACAAGGCTTGGTGCACGAGCCGGTATACCAGCCGCTATATGAGCCGCCAGGGAAGATTCATATTACACGACAGCAGTTCGCGTACTAGCATTTGGCACCCTCAATGGGTGCGCAGTGTATGGCTTGTATAAATATGAACCCCATTCGTAGAACTGCTACCAGTTAGTAACATGCGTAAGCCTATGGGGGAAAAAAATAGTTAGCACATCTTAATATTGCTATGGCACTGTTCGCCTTTTACATAAATTATTATTATTATTTTTAAATTTGACGAAAATTACTGACCGTTTGCAAAAAAATAGTTTTTTTCTTTACGCACCGGGATATTATCCGCGTGCAAAATTTAATGAAAAAAAAAATTCGGATTAGGCGGAGTTTCGTACTCACGCCCCGAAGTTACGTATTTTTCCACAGGCGCCGCGACTTTACCAATGTGCTACAAGTTAAGACACACGCTAAAGAGTTTATATACAGTAAATATTCTGAATCATTGAATTAATTGTAGTAGTTAAAGTATTTAGAACGATTTTAAACAGCAATTAAAAGTTATCATCGCCAATATTATTCGTCGCTGTCGTATTTTTAATCTATTTGAAAGAGTTTTAATCTCACGGATGTATAATCAAGATGGAGGCGTTCTTTTCGGTTTCTTTATCAACTCGTTTCAAGTAGTATCCGCGGGGAGTGCCCTACGCTCTGAAACTGCGATGTGATTGGCCAGGTACGAAACCTGGTATAGGACCTGCCACGAAAAATAGGACGTGTCCAATTACCAAACCTGGTACGAAATATGGCCACACGATGCGGGAAATGCCATGACGGGTGCCGTACTAGCCGGTATACGTGTAATATCGCCTTGACAGACAACCACATTACTCCACTCCACTTACATATTTCGTGGTGCCACCAAGTTCTGTCCTCTGTGTTAAGAGTGGAATGGACCCCCGCATTTTTTGTGAAATAGTTGTTTGCGCGAATATGCGTATCTCGGTAAATAAATGTTCCGCAAGTACGACTTTTTGTTAGAAAAGATAAAAACAAATGATCTATTGTCCTATTTTTTATTACTTTTGTCATGTTAAGTGTATTAATTGAGAAAAAAAATCGCGAAAATTGTAAAATATCGCATTTTTTGAGCTTGCCTATGCAGTTTATTTAAGCGGCAAGAGAAAAATACACAGATACGGGTGTAGTTTAATCTGTGGTCTTTCATAGCCTGTATTAAAACCCCTATGTTACATATCCAATTCCCACAGTACAGTGTTACGTCGGAAACACTGTACGCCCTGTGCGTAGGAGCGATGAGACACTAGGCGTGCATGTTAGTGTCGCCCGTATCGCTCCCTCGCCTCTTGGCCTTGGACGCGGGGTTCCCACGGGGCACATCATCCCACTATTAAGAGCATTTTGGGTTGAAGGGAACATCGCGCGAACTACAAAGAACATCCGACCCAGTGATAGGTCCAGCAGTCAGGAGGTCCGTATATGTTGCTATGCAAAGGAAGCAGAATAACTAATTACACAGAAGCTAAATGGTGTATTACCAAGTAGAGAAGCGAACAGAAACTCAATGGCGTAATAGTTTTTGTTACGTTGGTATAGCCATTCTCGGAATTGCCTGCACGAGTCTATGAGAACGGATCTAGTGTCTGATTCGCTACATCAACGTACTGCCAAACACTTCCTATAGGATGGGCTGCTGGCTGTCGAGTTGGCTGTCACAGGTGCTGGTTGGTGGGCGGCTTGATGCTGGAGCTTGCGTGATAAGCGAATGTTTCTTCCTAAAGGCTGTTCACGATAAAGTGAGCACTTAAAAAACGAACTTTGGAAAAAAGCCAGTGCCCTTGCATGCATATATTTTAACGGGCGCACTGAGTGGCATTCACTCAGTGAAGTTGGTAAAGATGGATGGAAAGTGGTTCCATATCCTAACGTCGAATAAGAAATGTTAAGTAACTACTTACGATAACTTAAAATAGTTTCTTCCGCTTTCTGTAACTTTAATGCATCGAAGTGTGAAAACTAACAGAATTTTACAGTATTATCTTTCTTAATAATTTCAGATTTTCTTTTGACCGACTCATGAATAAAGTGACGAAGTCAACGGCAATGTTAATTTTATATAAGGCGGGGAAATACACAACGTGCATACAAGTCGATTTTACGCAGGGCTTTCAAAGATGCTCGTTTTACCGTGAACAGCCTCAAATACGCTGTATAAATCAGGAACTCCACAAGTTGTGGAACAGATTTGCTACAAGACTTGGAAAAAGGCTTGAGGAGTTTGACCTGTGTCAACTGGAGCATTCCGATGACCCTTGAGGGTAAAGGCTTCAATGTTTAAAGTCAGGGATTAACAGATTGGCGAGGAGGCAACTGAGAAAACCAGCATAAAGCCACATGAGACCAAGAAAGAGGCACAAGGCACTAAGACAGAAGAGGATAAAATCCAGTGCACTGTCTTACTCATCGGAGTATAGTTGCAGTGCGGGAGGATGAAGGTTGTGCCGGCCTTCGACCCGTTATACCTGAATACAGGCTGTTGTGAGCACTTTTGAAATCAACCTTAGAAAAATGTCACTGCCCCTACCTGCATACATTTTAACGTGTGTAATGAGTGGCATGTGTCCGGTAAAGTTGGTAACGATGGCGGAGAAAGTAGTTCCATATTTAATGTCGAATAAAAAGTGTTATGTACCCATTTGTGATAACTAACAATTATTTCTCTGGCTTTCTGTATTTTTTAAGTCAGCGAAGTGTAAAAATGAGAAGGTTTGTACTATATTTACTTTTCTAATAATTTCGCAGATTCACTTGACCGACGCATGGATAAAATGATCAGGCCTATGGTAATGATAATTTTACATAAGGCGGAGGAATACACAACATGCATACAAGTAGATCTTAAGCAGGGCTTTCAAAAGTGCTCATTTTACCGTGAACATAATTTAGTTATTGTGTGGTGAAGTTACGCGCGGTAATTAAAGCAGATGGACAACTTTCCTTTTTTTTCCGTCACTGCGCGGACAACGCTAAAACAGACACCTCGTCTGTCTCCCGCGCTCTGCTGTCTTGCATGGAAGAGAGAGATGTCCAGCGTCGCCTCGAACGGTGTTTCTCACTGCGATTGGCGGTCCGCTAAGTCAGCAACTGGAATACTCCATACTGTGGCTATAGTCTGTTAACGGTTTCTTCGGCCTTTTTGAATCAAAGCTTAGAAAAATATCCCCATGTATGACGTGCTTGGTTGTTTCCTAAATACGCAATATACCACAAGCGTTTTATACTTGGGTTCATTAAAGTTACTTTTTTTTTTTCTGGTACATTGAAATGTAATTCATATTTTATCTATAAATTATAATGCTTCATTTTCAAATAATTTTAATAAAAACAGTGAGAAAACATGTGTGTTGGTAGCGCCTAGTAAGAAATAGTTCTAATGCAAAATACTGTTACAACAGAGTGCCCACGAATCCGGTGCGTTGTCCCTCTGGTGTAATCTTCCAGAGTTAGTTAAGCTTAGTTTGCACGAGGCGGAGCGATATCCTGGATGTAGAACTTCATCCGGGTTTCAGGAAAGGCCGAAGATATCGCGAATCAACTATATTGTCCAGCAGCACCTCACAATTTTGACGTGAATACGTCTTTCAATTTGCAACCATAGTGGGAGGCAGTCCAGAAAATCCGATGATAACAAAATCGGGGGGTAGAGTTTGGCATTGCAGCTTCGAATCTATCGTCTGCATTCAAAATTCAATTACACCAATGGATTGCCATAAGGATCAAAGAATACGTTACGTTGAGTGAGGAGACTGCGAAGGATCGCGCGTTGGGAGGGGGGGGGGGGAGCGCAATTTTGAGTTCGTTTCCCCTCGTCTCATAACTTCCACATAGTATAACTTTTGACTAGGAGAAGCTACTACGCTCGTTTAGGTTTCAATCGATACTTCTCGTCAAGATCAATCTAAATCTATTGCGTGTATAAAAAACATTTGTGTGGCGTGGTTATGGTGAAATTGTATGAGTTTAATGTAAAAAAAATAAAGAAAACTTAGCACAATGTCGGCCTATACTCGTCAAAAAGCCAAGTCGAAATACAGAAATAGTATACGGTTGGAAAGAGCATCTCAAAAGCAATCCAGCGTTACTCATAAAACACCATATGATCGAGTGAAGTGGTGCCGGAACCTAAATTAAACATCAAGGCGTCTGAGCGCGTCAATGTAGACGAATTAACGCAAAACTGACGGCCGTGTCCCCAACACAGCCACATCCCATATTTTTAGAATTAGTATTGGCCGGTAGAGAAGTTTTATCGACTCCGTGAAACAAGCATACCGAAAATAGTATTTAATTTCATTAAAAAAAAAAATAAAAAAAAAACCGTGAACAAGTATCACGTGTATACCAACTTCAAATAAGAAATATTTGATAGATTAAAATTTTAAACGGCTGACTACAATAAGGTATCTTTGTGTTAGGCAGTTTAGTTACTTCATACGTCTGCTTGCGGCACACAGGAACCAGTCTGGTTAACCAGACGATACAATCTCATAATCTTCACTTTTCAGTTTTGAATGATTGTTTACGTTTTTTTTAAACTTAAAAGCAATTGATTGACTTAATAAATGAATCTTATTAATAATATCTTAAATAAATTAGTATGGTCTAATTATTTGTTTTTACATTATTATAAGTATATCGTACAACTTAATATTTGTCATTTTATACGTTGTATAATAATAATAATACGGTCAAGCTACATACAGTCACTGCACAATATCTTTTCTACAGTGCACAAGAACCATGCATTTTCGTATCTAACAATGACAAATTTCTAGGCGCTACCTCAAATGGTAAGACCGCGACTATACAGAATGCTCGGAAACTCCCCTTACAAACACCTAGGACTTGTAGAGGGAACTGAGTAGACTATACTTTGAATAGGAACCCACGTTCAGAAACGTACCGTTTCCGTGCTACAACCATTTCAAATCAGGTGTATCACTCGTCCACTTCCGCTGAGGGAAAAAGCATTGTCTCGGATGTGCCTGTGTTGGTATGCAACCGGGTAGGCAGTACATTACTTCAGACAATCACCTGATAGCACGCGACATCTACCTTGCCTCGAGTCCCATTGCACACGTAATTGTTTGCCTACTCGTTGACGGGCTCTGTTCAACGTGATGCAGTACAGCCTCTTCCAATTCGAGAGTACGGCGTCTCTTTGGAGCACCACAGTCGTTCCCGTCTGCGGTGAAGGTACATTGTTCTCAGAGCTGTTGCGTAACTGTGGAAAAAAGGGTATAGGCAGTTCACGGTAAAGTGAGCAGTTTTAAGGCCCTCCCAGCAGGCATTAACCACTAATAAATGTATCTTATTGCAGCCTCAGGCATTAAATTTTGCGAGTGGTGAAATGTATATATTGTGTTTATGGGTCACATTGTAATGTTTATATTAAAAAGCAGCAGGAAGATGGAAATTGGATGAAAGGAAAAATTTAGAAGGGCCTTAAAAAGTGCTCACTTTACCGTGAACAGTCTATACGCGATAGCGTCGCACGTTGTGGATAACGTTCTCGATTCAGCAAACGAGCTGATCTTACATATGTTCCCCATGCCGTACTCTTCCATAATGAATCTCGTTCTGATCCTAACATGAGTAGAGCAAACCTTACAAAGGCACCACCACGCTATACACGTTTGTGTATGTTCATGTTACGTGACGTCACCATAGGGAAGTGTCGCCAGCCAAGTCCTAACTCTCCAGCTCTCAACTTTAACCCGTTCCGTCACACACTCATTCCCGAGTTCAAGTGTTGCAACCACGTGATGTGCTGGTGTACAATGCACTTCCGTACGTCACTTGTCTTGCTGCCAGGGAACTACGTGATACGTGCTCGACGATATTGACACTAAATCATTCACGTCAAAGAGGCGAAGAAAATTCCACAAATAAGATTTGCCACAAGGAAGACTGTCCACTGATACTTAATGTGTACAATGCCGGTCATAAACATCGCCCACATGCAACGTGTGTCCACGACCGTGGCTAGACAACATTTGAATTTATGCCCAGCAATACAAATGCAGAATTCATGAACTACATCCCTATGTGAAACGCATTTCAAAAAATATTTCCGAAATATCCTGACGGTATTGGCATTGATGCATTATTCCGCTCTCGAAAAATAATGAAAAACCATGTCGATATATTAGAAATTTGAGTATCACAAAATAATTTAATACATATAAAACACTAATATTTCAGTGTTATCTCCGTGAGCATTCCTGAGAAATTAACAACGCTGCTTTAAGCATCCCTGTCGCTGACTTATTTCACAAAACCACTAATAATTAATATTGCGCGAATGTCACTTTGCACTAATATAATTTCCTTTAGCACATTGCAGTTGCTATGTTTAAAATGTATTTAGTGTATCTACGAATGCAACATATGACGTATCCAAAAAGAGTGAGAAATGGCTCTAAAACTTAGAAGTGCTCGGGCCCAAGAAAACTAATTTTTTCGCGTACAAGGCACAGCGGGGCGGCGGTGATGTAGTGGTTAGACTACTCACCTCCCATCAAGACGAACCGGGCTCGATTCCCGGCGGGGTGGGTCACCCCAGGAATTTTGCATATGGGAATCGTGACGGACGAAGCTGCTGGTCGGCGAGTTTTCTCGGGGAACTCCCGTTTTCGCCACAATTGCATTCCGCCGCTGCTCCATTCTCACCGCGCTTCACCCTCGTTGATGACAAGAGCCGCCCAAATCTAATCACTCATTCACTCAAGGCACAGCGACACACTCGTACGTGCGAGCAAGCGTGCAGTGCTTTCGTCGTCATGCTTTCCTGTGCAAATTATATATGTAACAATAGGATTTCACGACACGCGATGAAAGCTCGTAGATAAACTACTGTAGAGTTTTACGTTTCTCCTACAGCTCATATAGAATCTGCACAGGCTAGCTCTAAAAATAAGAATTCTTATCACCAATTTCATGATTCTTTTTCTCTTAGAATACATCTATTGTGATAAAAACGAAAACACACGGGCTTAGATAATTGGTATTTTCTTATCTTTTCTTGCAAAAGTCGTATGCCGAAGGTAGTTTATCTTCCGAGGTAAACGCAGACGCGCAAACAACGAATTTACAGAAATTATGCCCGGACAACTAACACTTGCGGCACCCATTTGACGGATTGAAGGGATGAAAGAAGTTGGCACTAAGGACGAGGTTCGCACCCGCGTCAAACGTCCCCCTGTCCTTGAAGACAACACTTGCAGTCGGTGCAACGTGTAACACACTGTATCGGGGTCTACATATTTTTAAAACGTAGATAAATACATAAACTTGTATCACCTGCCTCCAGGATATTTTAAATAATGACTCTCACTATTCTCAACCTGATTTAACTCTCTTTTTTTTTTTTTAACTAGAGACAGACAACGTGTTTTAAAGGGATTTCGATTAAAAATCCACGATGTATAAGATGCATTTTTAAATTTTTACCTTACCAAGACAATACTCGGAAGATATTGACCCGATTTTGAATTATAGCTGTATTACTCAAACACTTCGCTGAATTTCGAGTTTCAAACATAAATACACCGGATTGCACATAGTGAAAGCTTAAAAGAAACTGTTTGTTATTGCTTAAGGCCATATAGTGTGGAAACAAAAGCTATCTGCGAAATAAAAGTGAAGCGATATATTGGAGAGAAACTTGAAACAAAATAGTTTCAAACGCACGTTAACTGCCAGGCTTATCGTATCGCCTCTCATCTGAAACTTGCAACACAAACACTGTTCCACATTCTAATTGTGACTCAGTGGATTGCATAGAATTACTCCGTATATCTCCTGTATCTAATGAAATGTGTGACGTGAAGCAGTCGAATTCGCTGTAAATTGCAACACCATTCTGGCTTTAGTAACTCGAATTTCAGGGGACACAGAATTATTAGTAACCGTCTCTGGTTCTACTAAATTTAAATTTAAAACGCGTGGGAGGGTAAAAGTAATTTGTGTTATAAGGTGGCTCAGCCACTGACTGACGTCCCCTTCCTCCCTTTTTACGGCGTCTTGCGCGAAAATTCTCCTTTGGTGGTATCTTTGTTACCGTGAGCTAATTTTTATTTTCTTATAAGTTATTGTTAAGATATAATATTAAATCACTAACCTGGTTATTATTGCACACGGATCTACTTTACAGAACTCGTGAAACCTGAGTGGATTGATTTCATTCTGTATTTTATCATCTGACAACTAAAAAGAATAAATAATGAGTTAATCTTTACTGCAGTCACATATGCAACAAAAACAACGTAGGCAAAATATTGTGGACTTTAAAATATCTGTTAAGATATGTCCCATGCCCTGACAGCCATCGTTTTCAAATAATTAACCTGAAAAGTAAGCTACAGCGAAACAAAAATGAATCTATTCTGGAAGGAAGGGATACTACTTCCTCAACAGGTCGCACAAAAACAAAATGGACGCTAAGTTTAAAGGGCTTCGGATGTAGGTACTACAGTGGGCTCTGAGATGAGTCGCGCCTGAGTGTGGGACATTATTTTTATTACTCTTGCGCTTCGCAGGGAAGTATATTTGTTTAGGTAGCCGCCATTCTAGGCCACAAAACTGTGCGTAGAAAATAATTCCTTTTTTTTTTTTTTTCCCCCAAGTGACATGTGCTTGCTTACGTTAAATGTATGTGTACATGTGCACGTTTTTTTTTTTTTTTTTTTTTCATTTCAAAGGGGTTTTTTTTTCGAAAGTAAAAATTATATAAAATGATGTTCCTGCGATTTTTTTAGCTACGATCGTCTAGCTAAAGGAGTGAAAGGTATGCAGCGCGCCACGCGATGAGGCGGACGCCGTACACAGGTGGTCTGCCGGCGAGAAGTGAAGTGAAGCGTCTCTCAACAACGAGGTCTTGAGAGCCGATGAGGGCGAAGCGAGATGATTATAGAGCAGAGTCGGAATGCAAGGGTAAAGGGAGATCCCAGAGAAAACCCGCTGATCAGCGGCGTCGTCCGGACACGATTCCCTCGTGTGAAGATCCGGGAGCGACCGGCGGGAAAGACTACACGTCATTTCAGTGCCGTGTGCGTAAAGGCTACGATGAGGCATGTGATGTGCATGTGTGTCGCCCTTAGCGCCTAGCAAACAATCCTTGTTCTTTGAAGTTCCCTCCAAACTGGCTCAGTGCACGTATCCATGTGCGTGCGTGTACTTATAGGCTGTTCACGGTAGAGTGAGAACTTTTTAAGGCCCTCCCAGCAGGCATTAACCACTAATAAATATAACATATTGCAGCCTCAGGCATTAAATTTTGCTGGTGGTGAAATGTATACATTATGTTTATTGGTCACATTGTAATGCTTATATTAAAAAGCAGTAGGAAGATGGAAATTTGATGAAAGGAAAAATTTAGAAGGGCCTTAAATAGTGCTCACTTTACCGTGCACAGACTATATTTGTACGTATTTATATAGCACTAGCTGTTCCCGCGACTTCGTTCGCGTGGACTTTAGGATTTCTTTATCGCTTCACCCAGGTTTTATGGAGTTATAGAAATACATATCTGTGTAATTGGTTTGAACGATTGTTACTTTATTATTGGAAACTGTTTTATCGTCGCGTTAGTGTTGGTTGTTTGATAATATGTTAATTTACTATGTTTTCCCAAAAACTAATGTATATTTTTCTATTATGCGTATTATAGCTCATCCCGGCGAACGTTGATCCGCCTCTTGAAATGATATCCATCCTCTCCTTCCCGGAATATAAGTGGATATTGTAAAGCGTCGTATGATCGACGCGTGTCTTGTATGGTTTGAACTGTGTTGTTTTTGTTGTTGTCTATTGTTTGATCGTGGTATTGCTGGAATTTTTCTCTTTTAGATCAACAAACATTTCCTGCAAGTATGAGCAAAATCGGCCCATAAATATAGAAGTTAGACTCCAGCGCCATCTATCGGAATGAAACACAACTAAAACCTTACTCGCCAAGGAGTAATATTTTGCTATCAACTTTTTTAGTTCGGCACCACATGTTACATTTGTTGTTTCATGGTAAGTACTTACAAATCTTTCATGTGTGGTTACTCGGTAAGTATCTAGATTATAGGTTATAGCTATTGTGACCGTAAAACATGTTACCTAAATAACTTACAATTGAAACACAACTATCGAAGTTCAAATACCAATGAGTTAATCTTAGTATCTTTTAAGAAACAACGTTATGTAGAAAAGATTTCACGCTGCGAGCGAAATCACGTCTAGTACTTTTCAAAAGAGGGCGATAAAAATGTATGCACAGGAATGTAATCATGTAAATATTTTAGTTCTTTGATGATTACCTTCTCACGGTCACGCATCTTAACAGATTCTTCATCATTTTGATCGCTGAGGTAAGAAAGCGTTTCAAGATAAGCATAAATCAACGAGAGGCTTATCGGTAATCTATCAGGTGTTCGTTGTGTAATTCCCAGATAGCTGTATGAGTAACTCTGAATCCTGTTGCCAGTGTAATGAAGTTTAGTCTATACACAAGTATGTGTTTCAGTTAATGACAAGCTGATACTGACATCAAAATATGATGTAACTATGTGCCGTGCACAAGAAAAGTATAACGAACAATGTTCCAATACTCATATATTTGAACATAAAAAAAATATATATAGTTAGCAGCGCCAAACACGTAAAATGCATATACATAGCTTGATTATTGACATTATCTGAACATACTCATTCAAGCAATAATTATTATGTGATATAATCATACCAGAGTATTATGCAAAAGCTCCATTATAAAACAAACCATAATAAAATATTCTTCAGATAAAAAGTAAATATCAAATATTTAAGTGCTCTTTAGTGGAGCGCAAAAATATGTTTCACATAAAGTTCTCAAATGACTATCGTGTATTAACCTAGTCCATCGCTGATGTTTGGAGAACGCTTACAAGAAAATCATTCGTTGTTTTAATAAATTAAAGTGGTAGAATTTACTGCACCTGAGCTGTGGCAATATTAGATCATGTGATTAACTCACAGTTACACACGAACGTTTCCTTTCAAACGCAAAATTGGCAATGTGTGCATGTGACATCGTTGTAAGCTAACAGCAGTTTACTGCACCTGAGCTGTGGAAATATTAGATCATGTGATCAACTCACAGTTACACACGAACGTTTCCTCTCAAACGCAAAATTGGCAATGTGTGCACGTGACAACGTTGTAAGCTAACAGCAATTTTTTAATTTAATAAGTCGTTTCCGGCCCTTCGAAGATAAGTATTTGCCAAAGAAAAAAAGTATTCTCTTTAGAAAAATTAATTTCTAATCTAGGCTTTGAAGTTTGGTTTTGTAATATGATAAATATGCATTATTAGTTGATATAGTAGTAATGGTGGCGGCTTCTTTTTGGTAGGCTGTCCGCCGTTAATATGTGGACACGCGTACATAGTTTATGGACAAACGCCATGTGCCGTGATTGAACTACGAGCAAGTCGTCAAAGTAGTCGCAGGTGAAAACAATTTTTTACCAAAAGTGTGAAATAACTGAAATAAACAGTCAATTATAAAAATATCTTGAAAGTTTAATTCAATACCTCATGATGTCTTCAAGTAGCATTAGTTTTTGCTGAGTTACATTTCGTCGTAAAAAAAATTTGGTAAAAATATTGAACGTCGTAAAAGGGACTTGAAGCATATATCAATCTTAGTTTTTATGCGGCGCGTTAGTAATATAGTCGTCACACGAGCTCTAATGACTGAAGAGTGTTTCGTGATGGTCAAGTCGTGAGGAATAAACATTCATTCACTGATATTGTGCGTGTAAGTAAATTTCCAGGCTGTGAAACACTCAGGTTACTATTTCACTGCTAATAATCTACAAACAGGTTTTTTAAGAGATATTTCACAACTTTTCTGCAGTAAAATGTCGAAAAACTAATATTACAGTGTCGAAAATTCTGAACTGGGGCGTGGACGGGAAAGGTTTCTTAGATTTTTCTACGTAGGACGATATCAGTAGTATTACAATTAAGCATTTTTGACAAAATGTAATGGTTAGTGATTAACTGTGCTCACTGTTTACAAGCATAACACTCCCCCTCCCCCCCCCCAAATTAAACGAAGAGTGGGTATCCCCGGCGTATTACCGTTTCACCCGCCAGGGCACTGCAGTCTCTCATTAAAGGTTGTTCACACTAAAGTGAGCACTTTAGAAATGAACCTTGGAAAAAAGTCAGTGCCCCTGCATGCATATATTTAAATGGACGCTCTGTGAGTGACATTCGCACAGTATAGTTTCTAACGAGGGGGTAGAAATTACTTCCATATCTTAACGACGATTAAAAAGTGTTAGGTAACCATTTGTGATAATTTTTAAAATTATTTCTTTCCCTTTCTACTTTATAAATGTATATAAGCGTAAAAATGAGCAGACATGTAAAGTATTTACTTTCTTAATAATTTCACAATTTCATTTGATCGACGCGTGAATAAAGCGACGAGGCCCATGCCAATGTTAATTTTACATAAGGCGAAAGAGTACACAACGTGCATACAAGTAGATCTTAAGCAGGGCTTTCAAAAGTGCTCATTTCACCGTGAACAGCCTATGCATAACACGCTTCAGACACACGTGCAGCATTCGGGCTTCACCCGTAATGCCGTCAGGTAGGCGAGTGTGTCGATGGGCGAACCAAGAAAAACTGTGGAATTTCTAGAAATGTAACTATGGTACTCTTTCGTAAGACTGATGATAATGGGCTGAAGATAAAATTATTTCTATTGTACATAATTAAAAAATAACTTCTTTAACAAGATAACACTTGCATTATTTTTCCACTGTCAACATGAATGACAGTAAGCCAATCAATATTGAAGGAAACTACTGGTGGACAGGAATGATATCAAGAGTTATTTCAAACTGCTTAATTACGCGTGTACTAGCTATAATAGAATGAATATAGTTCTCGGCAACAAGTACATACGCCTTGCACATGCGGTCATAACTACCTTATATTAGACTGCACCTTCTGAATTTCTTACCTCTTAAATTTGCACTGTAAAAAAAATGTCTGCCAAACTTCCTAAGCCGTAATGGAAGTTTTTTAACCTGTACACTGTATTGAAATAATACCACACATCAATCTGCAGCTATAGGAATGTTTAGCGTCGTTACTATACAAATTTGGGAACTTCCCTACGTATTTGACTATTTCCTGAGCAAATGTAGGAACGCTGCACTGAATGTATAAGGGGAAACATTTCCATTCCCGCTTTCTCACCAAGCGTATACTTTGATATGGTCAATTCCCGAATGATTCCTTAGAGTGCGCGTCTACCTGCAAAGAAAATTTTTGTCAAAGCCGAAAATATTCAGCGAAGAGTCGGCTATCGAGAATTTTTTTATAGCCCTACGAGAGCTTTGCGTATTCATCTCCCCACAGGAAGCATGCAGCGTTCCGTGGTTACTTTGCAACGCTTCGTGTCCTCGTGTTGTGATAATGAAGCGCAGCAATAAAGCAGGCCCTTGAGACAGGGCTGTTTATTCTGCACCAACAGCCTCCAAGACTAAAGAAATAAGTTACCAAGGTATTCGCGAAGGAAATAACAATAGACGCGCGTCTTCTATTTTCTGAACGCCTGTTCATCGTTAAATCTGCGCAACGTGTTTTCCACCACAAAACAAGAGAACTGTGTGTAAATACAAATGTGCGAAGAGTTCAGATACGTTAAGTCCCACGGGACTAAAATAAACCACTCGCAGTGCAGGATGGTTTGGTTCTGAATATCAGTATTGGAAAAGGAAGGAACGCCGTACTTAAATGCTGGAATATAGAATACTTGGTCGACAACAGTTTATCATTAAAGAAAGTGATAGTAGCAGTATCGTCAACGTTTTCCTGGCTGTTTCTTGTTAAGCTGCTCGCCGTTAATACAGGACATTCGTAACGAGAGTCTGTAGACCTACGAGTCGTGGTTGTAGCCTTTTTGAACCAAACCCAGTTATCTCCTAAACACGTCCTGTATCACAAGCGTTTTATACTTGTGTACATAAAAGTTAATTTATTTCCTTATAAATTGAAGTGTTATTCATATTTTATCTATAAACATAATACTTCATTTATAAGTAATTTGAATTAAACACAGTGAGAAAATAGGTATGTTGGTAGCGCATGGTGAGAAGTAGTTCTTATACAAAATCCTGTTACACTGAATGCGCACGAATGTGGTGCGTTGTCCCTCTGGTTTAGCTATCCAGGCTTAGTTAAGCTTAGTTTGCACGAGGTGGAGGAATATCCTGCAAGTAGAACTTTATCAGGGCTTCAGAAAAGACTAAAGTAACTGTGAATGGATTATACTTTGCAATGCTTCGGGTCCTCAATATATAATATTCCAAGCAACTTTACATTTTTCAAGTTCGTTTATACAAAAATTATCAAATTCCGATGTACCGAAAATCGATTTTTCTTTCGATATATAGTTTTGTAAAACGATACTTTTTTTAATAACCGATATAAATTTTATATATATATATAATTCCTGATATCAACATCCCTATCCTGAAACCTTGGGACGTCCGGTAGATATATGTGCTTACTTTCGATGTAGATTATCGGATATGGGAAATTATTTTCCACTTACGACGACCAGTAGGCAACGGCAAGGCGTGTTTACAAGGCCTTGGAGGCCAGTCGAGCAAGAAGGCAGTGTACCGGCCTCGAGCAGCGAGTCCACTCAACGAGGACAGGAAGTCGTCATCGCCTGGGGACATTTGCTTCCACATCGGTCGCTGCAACTCGGGCACGTGTGACGTGGATAGCCTCCGGTCTACAATCGCCACATAAAGAACTAACTAGTTTTCTAGTTAAACGACGCAGCAGGAAAAAAACACTTTTAAAAAGTAGTTATTGCATCACATAATTGCATAATTATCGCATCACTACTTTCGCCCACACAATTATTTTCAAGGTACTTCAAATAAAGAATTGCACACTCGTTGAGTTCTTGCTTAAGCCACAGAATAGATAAGTACACAGATACGAAATGGCGCGATGACTTTTTTGAAGTGGACGTATATTCTATTCACGGTTTGTTGACATATTTTGAATTAAACGTTTGAAAAATCACCCCATGCACGACGTGCATGTTTATTTCATAAACATGTAATGTAACAAAAACGTTTTATACTCATGTGTACATGAAAATACCTTATTTATGTTTAATATTAAATTTATCATATATTTTATTTGTAAATCATAACATCTGATGTATAATTAATATGAATAAGAACAGGGTGAAAACAGGTGTATTGGTAATGCCTAGTAGTACATAGTTCCTATGTAAAATACTATTACACGAGTGCGCAGAAATGCGGTGCATTGTCCCATTGATGTAATTTTCTTTGACTTGGTAAAATATTGTTTGTATGAGGCGGAATAATATCCTAGAAGTAGATCTACTTCAGAAAAGTAGGAAATAATCTTGAAGGGACTACACCCGTGTTCTGAATTGTCACTACAAGCTGGTGACTTCCCTTGTCGGTTGGGCCGCCGCGCTGGGAAGGCGAGTACGTCACCAGGCGCATATTGGCAACCTCGGCATTCGAACTGTTTGTCGGACTGTACGGTTGGAGCTCGTGGTAGAATTTCATCACTGCTTTCTTAACTACATTGTGCTTAAGCAATGAGTTTCTACAAAAACTGGGGTGTGGCTGTGTTGGGTGACACGGCCGTTTGTTTTGCGTGAATACATTACGTCGACGCGCTCGGACGCCTTGATGTTTTTTTTTTTTTTTTTTTTTTACGTTACCGGCACCGCTTCACTCGATCATATGGAGTTTTATGGGTATCACTGGATTGCTTTTGAGATGCTCTTTCCAACCGAATACGATTTCTCTATTTCGACTTGGCTTTCTGACGAGTGGAAGCCGACATTGTGTTAATTTTTTTAAATATTTTACATTAAACTCATACAATTTCACCATAATCATGCCACACAAATGTTTTTATACACGCAATCGATTGATCTTGACGAGAGCTGTCGATTGAAACCTAAACGAGCCTCGTAACTTCTCCTAGTCAAAAGTTATACAACGCGGAAGTTATGAGAAGCGGCGAAACGTACACAAAATTGCGCCCCCCCCCCCTCCCCAACCCAACGCGCGCGATGCTTCGCAGTCCTCACTCATCGTAACATGTTCTTTAATCCTTTGACAATCGAGTGGTGTAATTGAATTTTGAATGTAGACAATAGATTTGGAGCGGCAATTCCAAACTGTATCTCCCGATTTTGTTATCATCGGATTTTCGGGATTGATTCCCACTATGGTCACAAATTTAAAGACGTATTCATGTCAAAACGTTAGGTGTAAGTATAACGCTACAAACTTTTGGATAACTTTCTTGAACATTCTAGTTTCTTGACTAACTCTCGTCAGCTATTCATATTTATCACTTAAAAACAACGAGCTGAAACGAAAATAGTTGAATACTCAAGACAAAAATTCGTTCAAACGGTTCACCAAAATTCATAACAAAAAAATTCTTGTATTTATAAATTAAAGTACATACTGTTGGTTGTAAAACGATTTTTTGTTTGATAAGTATTTTGCGAAACTTTGCTGAGGTTAGGTAATTCTGCAACGATAAAGTGCGTTTGCCAAACAAATCTAATCAATACTAATGAAGACTTTGAGTGAGTGAAGAGATTTGGGTTGCTCCTAACATCGAGGTCTTAAGAGCTGATACAAAGACTGAAAAAAAAGTAATGGAAATCAACTACGCACAAGAAAGTTTTGGTCAAAATAGTGTAAATTTTGGTAACAGTTACTAAAAAAATCAAGCGGATCTAAGTCACCCGAATAACTGAATAATATACTTTTTATCCAATGCCATCAATGGACCTGAGTAGTTGGAAATTGGGCATTCACCCGGATAGCTGCTGGCTCGGGAGCCGAGGAGCCACGGCGGCCATCTTGTATGACATCACGAATTCGCCAATGCAAATTTACCTATGGAAATTACGTCAACGCTAATTGCGAATATGTAAAATAGGTTGATGTTAATTGCGAATATGGCAATATCTCACACGTCAATCACGCACACGTCAATCATGCACACATCAATCACGTACACGTCAATCACTCACTACAAGCTTTGTTTCTCCTGCTGGTCACCAGAGTGCACCCCCAGCTTCGTTTTCCCCACCACCCACCAGAGTGCAGCACCATCACCATCGTTCCCACACTGTGAGCTAGAGCGTGTGCCACCAGCAACCGCAATCTTTACTTCCGAAATCTGCCTCTAAGCGCAGTACTTTAAGGCGGATTCCCGCCCGCCATATTGGATTTGTCAATTTTTCGCCAAAGATTCTATTTCAGAAGGTGTATTGAAATTTCCCGCACGACTCATCCTAAATAACAGCTTCCCAAATTTTATAGAACTGCCACAGCTTTGCTACATTTATTAATTTTGAGCTGGCAGGCGTCGAGACGAAACGCGAGGTTTTTTTCTTTGCGAACGATTACAAAGGTAACGATATCAACGGTAATAAAGGAATACCGAATTTAGACGACGCACTAAGCAATGCTCTGTGCTCTGTCGTTCAAAAAAAAAAAAAAAAAAAGATACAAAATTGTATTTCCAGAGTATGGAAAAAATTCCATAAATCCAAGATGGAGGGTGGGAATCTGCCTTAAGGCCAAAGACCGACGTGCAGTAGGTCCGTTTCGGCGCAGGTTAGCTCGAAAGATGTCAGAGGAGTGTGGGATCGTTCCAGCGCCCCTTGGGCCGGCAGTCTAGCATCTTGACTTCCAGACCACAGGCGACATTTAGGAAAGGAGGATGTTAAATGCCAACCGACAAACTTCGGGAGGTGATTTTCCATGAAAAAGATAAAGGAATACATATGCGACACTTGATACCTAAACCGAATATTAAGGGAGGTAGGAGGCCTTAAAAACGAGATTTTAAGCCGTATTTGTGCAAAATATCGGCTCTTACGTTGAAGGTTCCGATAACATGCAATAATGTTCCGAGAGTTGTCATTGTATTTTACTTTTTTACAGATATTTTGCACAAATACGATTTAAAACCTCGTTTATTAAGGGCTCATGCCTCCCTTTATATTCGGTTTGGGTATAGTATGAAGTGTCACATATGTTTTACTTTCTGATGAAGAATCACCTCTCAAAGTTTGTTGCTAAAATTGTGAATCACTCTATATATATATAAATCAGCATTGTGCGGTTAGGAGAAGAAATACACGCATTGGCATACACACTCCCGAGATATAAAAAAAAAAAAAAAAAAAAAAAAAAAAAAAGGAACTGGAAAAAATCTGCCGCGGTGTTGAAGCTTGCTCGGACAATACCCATTTCCTCCCTCAACTTCATTCCACCAGTCTCAGCCGTCATGCTCACGCTCCGAGGAAGCCCGACCAGTATCACTTCACTCTCTCCTCGACGTGACTTTATAAACAGTCAGTACCGAGTGGTTAGGTGTCTTCTATAATCAGCAGGACTACTCGTAGCTGTAGCCACGCTACGTAAAACCCTATCTTTGACTGTATATTTATTTCACTCAACCACCAGTGGAGAGGATGTTAATGAAGGAAGTTGCAGTGGAAAACGACAATACCAACCACTCGTTTAGATTCAACCCGTTGAGAACCATAACACACAATTGTGCAGATTAAAAAACCGAACGTTATTTTTGCCTGTTTTGTTCTCTGCAAGGCTCAACGCCCAATGATCATCTGCAAATGATCGCAAACCGTGCTACTACCCGAGGCCATGAACTGTTTGAATCCGAACATAAACATCGTTGGTGATAACCAAACAATTGCTGTGTCAGCTTGAAAGGAAGAGATCACCGCCAATTTGGATTTACGTAGATTCCTCCATAATTTACATTCCACAGTCAATATTTAAAAAAACTAATCTTGTCAATTATTTCAAAATCCAATTTTTTTTCTCCTGGTACCCGTTTTACATCTATAACCATAAGTAAAGCTTCAATCATTATTTAATAACTAGGTGACCCAGCCCGTGATCTTTTTTTGTACTGTCACGGGGCTAGAACAGTTACTATGTTAAAAAATTTGGTCATCTTACAATTACTGACAAAAATATTGCATAGATATATGTAGGCAATAATAAAATTATGTGAAATTAACTCAATATTGAGACGACTGCAGTCCCATTTAATATTTATATATCCACTTTGCCACTGCGGCCCCACTTAACATAGTTTTATCCAATGAGCTACTAAGGCCCACTTGGAATCGTTCTATCCACTGAGCCACTAAGGCTCCACTTGGAATCGCTCTATCCACTGAGCCAATGTGGCCCACATGGAATTTATCTATCCACTGGTCCACTAAGGCCCCATTTAATATTTATCCATCCACTTGGCCACTTGATATAGTTCTTTTCACTAAGCCACTGTGGCCCCACTAACTATAGTTCTATCCACTGAGCCACTAAGGCTCCGCTTGGAATCGCTCTATCCACCGCGCCACTATGGCCCCACTTAATTAACTCAACATTGAAGCGAGACATTTAAAGGAAACGAAAACTATATTCCATTACCTTCATATCTCTATGCAATACTCTCTATGCATTAATACAAAACCTTTCATAAGGAAAAAGTAATTAAAAATGTGTTTTTAGGGCAAAAGATGATGATTGCGTAATCCGACCTTGCTGAGATTCTAACTTGATCTGTATTTTACCCTAAGGATTCGCTCTGCAAAATTTGAAGAACTTCTGTTGAATTTCAAGGGACTTAGAGGTATTAAATACGGACAGACAAGCCAGAGATCGTCTATTTATTATATAGGACTAGGGGCCCAGCCCGTGACGTTTCTTTTTTTTTTTTTTTTTAGTATTGTCACGTACCTAGAACATTTAAGATCTTACAAATTTTTGTTATCATACAAAGACAGAAAAATAAAAAAAAACATTACCTGAAATTAACTCAACATTGGATATAGTTCTTATCCACTCACTGCGGCCCCACTTGGAATCGCTCTATCCACTGAGCCACTGCGGCCCCATTTGGAATCGCTCTAGCAACGGCCACTGCGGCTCCACTTGGAATCTCTCTATGCAATGAGCCACTGCGGCCCCATTTAATTAACTCAACATTGAAGCGAGACATTTAAAGGAAACAAAAACTATATTTCGTTACCTTCATATCTTTATGCAATAATCTCTGTGCATTAATACAAATCTTTCATACAGGAAAAAATAATTAAAAATTAGTTTTTACGGTAAAAGGTAATGATGGCGTAATCTGATCTTGCTGAAATTCGAACTTGACCTGAGACAGAGATCGCCCTATTGTTTAATAGGATGATTTGGGAAAGTATGGATATAACTGAAACCGTACAGGCGTCAAAAACTAGGTTGTGTAGTCTTTTGTGCCACGTCAAAATTTGATTTTAAATGTCCGATCATAGGGTTTTATTGTACATATTAATCAAAAAAATCCAAGACGAATCGGATCTCTCCGGCTTAACCCTTTCAGACCCGATTTAATTTATGATTTCAGGTGGTACAAATATGAACAATTTTGTTAAATGCTGGACTTAACGCTGGCACAACCTTTTTTGTTTCTTTATCCCAACCAATGAGCTGTAGGCCTTAATGTTCGCCTATAGAAATAAGAACTATTCATAACATAAAACAGTCACACGCTAAACACTGGGAGACTCACTGGGTAACGAGCCTAGCACTGCAGAGTGCGTAATGTACACTATTGTGTGTGATTGGCCTCGGTCACGACTGGGTTAAATACAGCACACGCCATTTTTTTATATGGGCCTGAAAGGGTCTAAAGAGTAACTTATTTTGATGACAAACCCGCGTGTACGCACGTTGTGTCGATATTTTTAACTTTCTCGCTCAACAGTTGTGTGTTGGAGGCACGGCAGCAGTTCTGTGACGACTTTCTAGTGTCTTTGCAGCCTGATGGGCGCTGCAGAGGATGTCGTGGAAAGTGCTCGTCCCTGGAAGGAGTGCCGTTAACAATGCACATCGGGGGCAGGAAGCGCCAGCCACGACAGGGCTTCAGCGAGCCGCTATCAGCCGTGCGTGCCCCGTGTAGCCGGTGCTTCTTCCGTCACCGCTGTCGGCCAGCAATGGGAGCACGACTGACTCGGCGGGATGTGCCGCTACCACATTAAGGTGGCTGCCTGCCTGATTGGGAGCCTGGCGGTATTCTGCACGTCCGAGGCCTAGAAACATAGGGCGACCCAGGCAGCAGGCCCACCAAACCTCTATAGTCCATTCCCGATTGGAAGCGACTTATGAAAATCAACCTTTGAAAAAACACTCTAGGCATAACATGTCACCTATTTTTTCAATAACCTGTATTACACAAAATATATAACACTGTGGTTAACTTTAGAGTACTGCATTTTTGAATAAATGAACCTTTTTCTTAATATCATCTATAACTTGTGATATTTATTTCTTTTTTAAATATGAATTAACAATAGCTAGCGCAGCGACGTGTTCGCAACGACCGGTAAGAAATAGTTCACAGTAAAAATATTATTTCAACATAGTGTTTTAGCATACTAATTGTAAATTAATGGGCGCCTGTTGAAATATTTAAATATTTAGGTAGCCCCGATGTCAACATATATCATTTTAACTGTTTAAAATAACAGCGGAAAATATCGTGAGTACGCCGTAATGGTACAGTGTTGTTTTATCGAGCGAGAAAGTAATTAAAAACTATCTGCTGGCGAGGTTTGTCGCCCTCATTCTCTTTCTTCGTATCTTTCACATTTCACTTCGATAGTAAGCAAAAACCTTTATACATGTTTTCAACTGTAGCATATTTCACACTTATTACAGTAAAATAATGATTTCTAAAATCTGTTATTTACAACTGAAAAAGAGATTTTAATGTTTGGAGACTTATTTTAATATATTTAGATATGATGGCGGGGCAGTTACCAAGTGAAGTTGGCAGACGTGGCGAGCCATGACATGGCGTGTTGCTTTTTGCCAAACAATACGTAAATTATTCTTACTCCGAAAAATACTTCAAATTACCACATCACGTTTGTAGACGTTGTGTTTTTTAAACCTACCTAGGCAAGTTACGATGTTGTGATAAATCTGTGATACCACGGCAGTAATAAACATACTGTGACGTGTGTTTCGTTAATCATTGCGTCTGTGAAATGGCGTGCCTTTGTGCATCGTGGTCGATACGCTGGTCCTGTGTGTGCGTGATTTCAAATATTTGATTAGCACTATTTATAAGTTTTAACTGTGAACTGCTTTTATTGACGAAGTTAATCATTTACATCCACGTCTGTTTATTTATCACAACGTTGTACCTTTGCCCTAAGGGGTTTGAAATACAGTCGTGTAGTGTAATTTGCCACAATCCCAGAAGAAAAATACTAAGCC
Organism: Dryococelus australis; assembly: GCA_029891345.1. Classification (NCBI taxonomy): domain Eukaryota; kingdom Metazoa; phylum Arthropoda; class Insecta; order Phasmatodea; family Phasmatidae; genus Dryococelus; species Dryococelus australis. The sequence continues at coordinate 75,667,791 of CM057002.1, read as the reverse complement.
CGGCCCGATAAATTTCAATAAACCTAATAACCAGTAGGTAGCAATACATAGAAATATGAGCGGAATATAAGTTATCGTAGGCTTATTTGTGTGCATGTTCACCGCTATCTTTTAAAGTTTGTATGACAAAAATGAGAAACACGAGTTACGTGCTTGAATTCAATGTGCCTTTTTCGTTTGACTGGTTGTTCCTTCGTTTTAATATTTATTCCAACTGAGGCCGTCCTTTTAAAGAAATGACCCAACACATATCAAAAACAAAAGGATAATTAGTACAGACCTTTACGTCGCAGTTGTAACAGTGTTAAACACAGTCGTGGCAAAATACTAACGTGCATTACATGTATTGAGCTATGTTGTGGAAAACAAATATGTAAATTAAAAATAAACCGTACGAACTGTCGTCAATTCAGGCATTTTTAAAACGTCATAAAGCTGACCTAAATAATGCTAGAGGCTTAAACTGTGAATATTCGTACGGAATGGTTTTTGGAATATGACATTATTCTTTGAAAATCTGTAAACAGTAAACAACACATTTGACAGTTATAACGTAGAAGTCACATTTCAATGTTTATTTTTAGGTGTAGGGAAAGTGCACGAACATATGTACACACACAATGGAATGTAAACATTGATTTTGACAGATGCTGCATGGCAGTCACATGGCAATGTTTGTTTACATTGGGCGGAAGGATACGAAACGGGCCTGCAAGTAGATATTTAGCAGGGCTCCGAGAAAGTTGCTTCCAATGGGGAATGGACTATAGGTACCAATCACTCAACTACAGAGCCCGTCGATAACGCGCCTCTAGACTTTCAGCTGTGACCATTTAATTTTAGGCCACAATACTTGTCTATAACTTTTTTAGGATTCTACACCAGGATGTTCATACTTAAAAATGACCGCGAAAACACCCGATTAAGCCATTTTCACCTACGAAAAAATTCGGCTTTGGAGGTAAAATATAAATGGAGAACCTGAAATCGATATACACACGTAGGCTACACCGTTTATTAAATTATATTATCAAGCAGACATCACTGGGGAACGTTGAGCAGTTTTGTAATAGGACCTTTTCTACCAATTCTGCACACCGTTTGGGGGCCACTTTGACTGTTATCGTTCTCCGTTCCCCTCATGAAAGCAATAACTTGAAAATCCGCGAAATGTTATTTCGTAACGCAATGCCACTCAATTTAGAAAACAGCTTCAAACCCCCTATTTAGTTGTGTCGCATACCCAAGGATACTGAAGGGTTGACGTTCACCTAAGAAAGTACGATTGTCTGGTCTGCCTACTAAGAAGAGCCGTTCTCGAAGCGTGTTCGTAGCGGTTGGACAGGCCAAGCCCCTAGCAAGGTGTCCACATGTGGTCAGACCTAAGCCTAGCGTGCGCCCCGTCAAGTTGGTAACGACGAAGGGAAAGAAGCTCCATGTCATAACATTGAATGAGAATTGTTCGACAAACATTTGTGAATACTGTAATTATTTCTTTTGTTGTTTTTGATGCACGTATGTGTAATAATGATAAATTTGTAAAATATTTACTTTTGCAATAATGTCGCAGTTTTATTTGACCGACTCATGAATAAAGTGACGAGGCCCACCGCAAATGTTGATTTTCCATTCGGCGGAAGGATACACGACGTCCATACAAGCAGGGCTTTCAAGATATTTCAGTTCACCTTGAACAGCCAATACCAAGTGTGAGCTTCAAAAAGTTATCACCCAGAATCCCAGCCGCGGTCAGTAGTGGCATGAGGCCGCAGCTCCTCAACGATCCCTCGCGGACTCGCCACGACTATGACATGCCCATCAAGTACAGCCCAGTTCCTCCAGGGCTTCATCGTTGGACCTATTGTATGCTGATACGTGACCGCCACTGCAGGCTCTAGTCTGGCACGGCGCTATTGGCCTGCAGGTAGTCACCGCAGGCAAGCGAGGACATATGCAGCTCTCTCCGTCATATACACATACATATGTATATATATAACATTCATGGTTACTTCATGCTGTTCTGAAGCCCTGCTAGAGTTCTCCCCCCAGAATATTCCTCCGCCTCGCGCAAACAAAACTTAACCGAGTGTAGAAAATTTCGTCAAAAGGATAACACACCGCATTTGCACGCACTCTGTGTGTTAAAATTTCGCACAAGGACCCTTTCTTACTAAATAATACAAGCGCGCCTAATTTCTTCCAGTTTTTATTCAAATTAGTTATAAATAAAATATTTTAGTTTGTTTATACAATAAGTAAACGTTTAGTTTAAACAAAATATAAGGTATTTTTATGTTGACACAAGTATAAAACGCTTGTGATACATAACATAAGGTAAGAAACAAGCAAGAGCGTCGTACATATATTTCAAAGGTTTGATTCGCAAAGTGAGAAGAAACCGCGAATAGACGACGGTACGATAGTGCTGGCTGTTTTTCCAGCGCAGACTTGTCGAGGTGGTGTATATGAGCTCGGGAAGCAATAGGTAATATATTAGCATTGTCACCTTTCCCTGGGGACAATCATTAGCCAGTGAGACAGCGGCGCGGGAACCGTTCTTTACTCAGTCGGACAATGTGGGGAAAGTAACAACATGTTCACGATTAAGTGAGCACTTCTGAAATCAACTTTAGAAAAAAAGTACCTGCATATATTTTAACGAGCGCCCTGAGTGACATGCGCCCAGTAAAGTTGGTAACGATGGATGGGAAGTAGTTCCGTATCTTAACGTCGAATAAAAAGTGTTAGGTGACCATTGTTATAACTTAAATTATTTATTTCGCTTTCTGTTTTTTTTTTTTTTTTCAATACATCGATGTGTAAAAACGAACAGATTTGTTAAATATTTACTTTTCTAATACTTTCACAGTTTCACTTGACAGGCGCATGAATTAAGTGATGAGGGCCGTGACAATGTTAATCTCACATAAGGCGAAAGAACACACAACGTGCATACAAGTAAATCTTAAGCAAGGTTTGCAAAAGTGCTGATTTTAGCGTGAATAGCATATACTTGCCTGCAAGTCATGAACACTGGTCCGAGGATTGAGCGAGGCCATTTGGTGTTACAACTCGCCTTCAACCCATCGCCGCAGACATTCTTCGTTTTCGCGCCGTAATTTCGGATTAATAGTAATTACTGGCAATCTATAGCTCTGGGAAATTTACATTTTACGAGTTGTTTGATATTTTGTGCGTAATTTTGATTGCGTGTTATCTGCACATTGTGACACTTCAGAAACGTATTTATATTTTATCAATAATTTCGTGTCGTTATGCAAGCAGGAAATAACACACATTGAAAATTAGGTACGAAGGTATTAAACAGGTAGAAAATTGTAGATTTTTTATAATCAGATATTTCCAGTAATACCTCTGAAATTGAAATCATGACACGAAAACGAATAATTTCTGCGTAAGGCGAAGCCGGGGTTAAGTGTAATATTTTTTAAAAATTGGGTATGACATATGATTACAGCCCCCCGATAATCCTGAGCTAGTGATAACCGAGGTAAATACTATGATGGCTTCATATGCGACCCAGGACAAAGAAATTAAGCCCATCTCACAATGGCAATAAACAGACGCTTGCGGCATGGTTACTATTTATCGACTGCGAGAAATACAGGCTGGTGCCGTATTCGCTTGGACATCTCTGCACATCGACAAGACCATGTGGTAGTTCTGGTTATCCTCTTAAATATATTCCGAGAACACTTTGCAGAAATGTGGCCTAATTACCTTTACCGATGAATTCCTCCGTGAGTTCAAGTTAATTCCAGAATGGGAGAGGACGCGAAGAGCGGCTTGTTTCTGTACGTAAAGCCCAGAATAGATTACGCGTTAAGGGTGACATTGGTAGGTGTATCAGGCGCGATCCCGCCTCTATGCTCTCGGCATTGAATGAACGTGCAGTGATTCCCGCAGCGTGCGTGCAACCATACGAGATTTCAAGAGGTGAAACCCGTTATGTAGGCCTAACTGGCGGGAAGTCAGTGACAAAGTTTACAAAAGCTAACAATATCCTAGTTTCGCGTACATCAGGAAGCTATTTTAGAGATGTAGCAGTCTGCAAGCGGTTTTTTTCCCCTCTGTCGAAGGGTTTCAGAATAACATTTAAAATACTCGCAATAGCTTGACATTACCATTCCTCAGTCCTCTGAAGACTTTAGTTTTTTTTTGCGAATACATAGGGAACACGTCTTAGTAGTGTTACATGCCGCCTGCGGGGCGCATCCGAGTTCGTGAGGGATAGAGGTCTTAATAAAAATACATAACTAGATTTTATTTTTAATCTATTTTATTTACAGCATTAAATTACCAGTCTCGACTATAACTCTTTTTATTTCACAGTGAGTTCCTTATTTAATGTTTATTTCAACTGTACTTAATGTTCTTCTTTATGCATCTGTTTGGTTGTTGTCAATTAACTCACACGCATTATTAACACATGTTCCGTCTATCTGTTGCCATCATTTGCAATGTCTTTCACTCACGCATCCAGTCCAATATTCCAGCCTGCACTCGTACTCTTCATTGCTCTGATGTTCCCAGTCGCACATTTTCCTCCCGCTGGTCTCGCCCCGCGCTTCTCTTCTCGCTAGTTGCCTATCGCTGAAACTCATCCATTCAACAACTGCCCGCTCGGAGGCCCGGCGTACCTTTTCTAGTCACTGGCCTTGACCTGGAAGGTTAGCCGCAGCCCGAGTCTAGGCGAGAGGCACGAGGTCAGTAACCCAGAGCATTCTTCAGATGTCTCAGGGCTTGTATTACGACCTCTAGACAAATATGTGAAATAGGTATTCCATAGATAAACTATTTGATGGTAACCTGAATTATGATCATTCCATTAGTTAAGTTATCCTTTAGATAAGTAATCCAAGGTTTTGGTTCCTTACTGTGTAGGTTAGCAATAAAAGTCACTATATTTGTGGTGTTATGGCTTATGTTCAGTTGTCAGTAATGAGTGCGAAATGAATTTCGAATAATATAATATATTATTATGTATGTTAATGCTTCTTTACCAAAAGTGAATTAAATAAAAACTATGAACCCAATTTCCAACTATGAAACGCTGGGCTTTGTAGGCCCAGGCAAACAACATATTTGTTCATAATTATTACTGTCGCTGGTGATATACACCCTCGCACAGCTTACTTAACTTCCATCCAATTTATCACAATGCATGAGACTCGGTTTCTTAACATTCAAGATTGAAGTTCGTGCCTGTGTTTCTTAATTATATTTTTTAATATTTCAAGAATGGAAGGGGAAAATATAGTATTTCACGAATTTCAAGGCATTCGATTCCTCTAAATGACATTAAGCCTAGTGCTGATCTCCGATTTTTCGTCATTAAAAAATACAATTTCCAAAACTAAAAATAAAACAATTCCCAAAACTAATCTTCTGTGTCGTTATCGACGTCCGCCAGGTTTACTTGCATTTTGTAGAACTATTCTACGTAACTCTCAAAACAGCAAAAAAACTTCAATTCATATCTTTATATAACCTCCAAAACCAACATGCATATAAGAAAAACATCCCCACCTGACGTTTGGGATACCATTTTGAAGCTTATCTAAATGTATAAATGCTTGTCTACCTCTTCGAGTGATAGACAGTATAACCCCTTGATAACTAGAGGTCGTAATACACTATTTTGCACCAGCTGGTAGTTAAATTTTAACCTGATGTGTAACTAGAGGTCGTAATACAGACTCTCAGTAACATCCGATAACCAAGGTCGGGAGTGGCACGCGCCATGATGGGCATAACAGGCACGCTTGGCAAACATTGCTTTGTGAAAAACCGCCGCGTCTCAGGTTGTAACTGATAGCGCGCGCGTGTCAAAAATCTTCCTTGCCTCTTACCATCAATGAGCGGCCGCCTGTAACAGTAGTTTCGTCAAGAAACGCGGGTTTCAAATAATCTGTAAGGCAGTTTAGGTGCAGATAGACTGGATGAGATAATAGACCTGGAAGTTCTAATTAAACAAAAGTTAGCGTTGCGAGATGTCCGCCAACACACAGGATCCCTCACGCTTGGCAACCGCGAACGTCACGTTTCACCCTCATTTGGAATTACCCTGGCCAGTGGCAAGGAGACAGCCGGTGAAAAGAAAGTGTGTTCGCCTGTGTGCGGTCATGGTCGAAAGAGCACGGACGTTCTCTCCCCTTCACTTCGGGTGAGAGTACACAGGTGTTTCACTGGAGCAGACATGTGGCCTGGCGATGATAAACACTCTCGACAATTGCCGCACTATTAGACCGGCATACAGATTAGGTACTTAACGGGAATCCCCTAGTAAAAATTGGTCAACTCCTCAAGGTGTGATATGCATTCCTGGGTAGCTGAATTTCCCGCTAATTAAATACGTAACAGTAGTATACTGTTACGTGCTTTAGTTCCCACCCGCCTCGAGCTCCCGTTATGTGTGGTCTGGCTCTGTGGGGGTGACCCACCTCTCCCTCCCCTCCCCCAGACGACCAGCTTGCCTTGTGGCTATCCCTCCTCGCCAATCCCTGGGATAGCCTAGGAATGATTGACAGCTGTGAGACCTGGCTGGCGTTGTAGCCACTCCCCCTATCCCCCCTGCTGGGGAAGCCGACAAATGTAGAGTAGGCGCAATTATATTCTGGGAATTAGGACTTCGGCGCAACGCGGGATTTAGCGAAATTTCTGGGTGATGGCCTGCGACCGTTTAAATACTGCAGTGGTCCAATGGCTGGCAGTCTTGGTAGAAACATTTTGGCTGAGTGTGGAGTGCGAAGTAAAGTGCGGGACGACGGTGGACGAGGTGTTCGTGGTGTGATTGAACGAGAGGACGTGAAACCCGACGAGTGAAGCCCACTGTGCGTGAGGGCGCTCTGAGAAGTCTAGAACATTGCGGACTGGCGGGACATGGACTGAACTGAGGTGGGACTGAATGGACATGTAATACGGATTTTACTGTTAATATTGGAATTGTTAAACATTGGCACATAATTTATAGGTTTTGATGCACTGCCTATTGGGACTGCTTTTTAATAATTTCATTTCATTCATTTCTTTGAGGTAATTATAAATTGCATTAATTGAAGTCATTACTTGTAAACAGTAAGTGATATCAATTTATTGTGAGATGTTGAGTCCAGAGAACTTTACAGTTGTTGTAAATAAAATTAAGAAATTATAATTAACACTTTTATTTAATCAAAAACTCCATCCCTTAAGGAACTTTGTTTAGCCCACTGACTTATGAGAGAGCAATTGTAACGATACTACTGTATTACACACGATGTAAGCCACTGGATTGAACTAGAGATGCCGCTGCTCTGCGTTTTTCTCTTTCCTATTAAGGTAACTGAGCAGGAAACCGCTAAAAATAATATTTTTTAAAATCAATTGTACTTTTTTTTTCCTTTGAATATATATTGATAAAGGCTGTTCACAATAAAGTGAGCACTTTTGAAATCAACCTTAGAAAAAATTAACTGCTCCTACCTGCATGTATTTTAACGGGCGCAATGGGTGACACGCACCCAGTAAAGTTGGTAACACTGGATGGGAAGTAGTTCCATATCTTAACGTTAAATAAAACGTGTTAGGTAACCACTTGTGATGATTTTAATTATTTCTTTCGTTTTATATTACTTTTTTTAATGCGTGGAAGTAGAAAAGTGAGCAGATTTGTAAAACATTTACTTTGGTAAGAATTTAAATTTAACTCGACCGACACATGAATAAAGTGATGAGGCACATGAGAATGTTAATTTTACATAAGACGGAATAATACACAACGTACATACAAGTAGATCATACGCAGGGCATTCAAAAATGCTCATTTTACTGTGAACAACCTATAAAATAAATGTGAGACATGGCTGCCGTACACTCAAAATATTAATCAGTAAGAATATCACTGTTTAAATCAGTTAACAGTACCTCACTGAATCTACAGTAACTGATGAATTAGTGAGAAAAATGCCCGTTTTTTCTTCACTTATTGATTCAGTGACATTTTCTACTGATCGAATGCGCCCACATGAAAACCGCCAGCTGTTTCCGCCACAGTGACTACTCGTCATCCACTTTGACAGGGACGTGGGCAGAGCGCAGGCCAGGCAGCCGCGCAGCCTTACTGCCATAGATAACTCTTGCACACGACCCCGCGGAGATGACATGAGCCGCGCCAAGTCAACAACAACCTGAGTGTCGCGAGTGAGTTTATTTCTCCTCGACACTCTGAGGACAGTTTCCACGTCATCTCCCCGCACATTTACTGCCGTAGAGATTAATTATCCACTTCCACATGACCTTGAGACGAAAATGGAGGCGAGTTTTTACTGACGCATTAATAATCGGGGAAAAAAAATTATGCTGAACAGCTAATGACTTGAAGTGGTGCTTATTAAGGCTTCTTTAATAATTTCCTTCGGGTAATTGAAGCTTTTTTTACGTAGTGAACGACATAAATTGCGCACACAATTATTTCTTACCAAGCATTTGAACCCAGAACTTTAACGCTAACGACTTAGTGACTTCGAGTATGGAGATCGCACAAGCACTAACGAATTTTAGTACGTTTGTTGCTAGGAACTTCCATCACAAAACGTATCATTGAAGGCGTGTAGAAATATTTCATAACTAGGCATATTTTTTAACTAGGCATGTATAAATGTCGCGATTTCATATGGCTGCAGCCATTACTTCCCAGTCGTTTACAAACTCAGGCCAAAATCATTTATTCATTGGCTGCTACCGAGGTACAATACTTCTTTATTTACTCACCTCGGTTGCACGTTATATGGTGACATTACAGATTTCTTCGTGTTATTCACAGGCTAAACTGTTTAACAGGGCGTACCAAACACTGAGGTAGAACCACTACATGAACACTAAAGTATGTGTGTTTGAAGTTTAACCAATCACTGAAAGAATTCGCAAAATTCACCTGCAGGTGGTTGGGGTGACTTTGGGCGTGGGGAGACTTTGGGCATTTTTGGGAAAAAATGTTTGAAACCTCTGCCAATAAATTTTAGTTTGTCCTGAATAGCTGAAAATCACACTAAAAAATCCTTAGAATGTCTAGTTTTAAGATATGTGCATTTCAAGAGTTTTAATATTATCGCTAGCACTTGAAAAAAAAAGATGTCCGCCAAGATATTTTCTCAAAAAAGTGGACCTTAAAAATTACAGTTTCCCAATACAGAATTGTAACATTATCAATATATGTCCAGTAAACCCTCATTCTACATATACTCAAATAGAAAATCTTTTAATTTGGTGCTCCTAGCCACTCGTGCGCACTCGGTGTAATAATATTTTGCATAAGAACTATTCCTTACTAGGAATTACCAACACACCTGCTTTCTCACTGGTTTTTATTCATACTAATTGTAAATTTATAATTATAATATATCGATAAAATAAAAGTAAAGGTTCCGTTTTAACAACAATTAAGGTACTTTTATGTCGACAGACGTATAAAACGCTTGTGATATATTGAATATTTAGGAAATAACCATACATGTCAAACATGGGGTGATTTTTCAATGGTTAGATAAAAAAAAAAAAAAAAAAAAAAAAAAAAAAAAAAAAAAAAAAAAAAACTGTATTTTGCATTTGTACCACCTACTGTTCAACTTACCCTCTACTAAATTCTTCTCGGATAAAATTATTTTTCAGATCGCTTGGTTTTTGCAAAATTACATGTCGAAGTCAAAATTTCACTGTTTTGTAATGTACAAATAAAATACATAAGTGTAACTGAAAGGTATCATAAGTAAAGTATGCTTGCCAGAAGATATTTAGTAAAAAACTCAGGGGTACCCACAAATAAAGATTTTGAAAGGATTTCCTAGTTTTCAGCAACATTTTCTAAATGCATAAACATTTAGGCCTAATTCCAAGATTATATAGGCGTCTTGAAGTGGTTCTAGACATTTTCTTTCACTGTGGATTCTATCTTATTTCCGTACATAAGTAAATTTTCATTATATGCACAGTTCTAAAACAGTAAAATTACGATTTTGGGTTGCAGTAACGCAAAAGCTGTGCACTAGTGATTTCTTGCAAGAAAAGCCTCTACTGATAATGTTTGAAAGTTGGACAGCATGTGGTCGGAATATGAAATAGCAAATATCTCTGCGGCCAACGCCTTCTGGCGCCATAACTGGGTCCGCAGTGCATTTGTAATAAACGTTATAGCAACAAATTATTTCATGTTTATACACACTTTGCATGTGAAAATAAATAATACATCTGACTAAGGGTGGAATACAACTTCTAACAGATCACGCCTAATGCAAACACTATTCTGAAACTCTTCAACTTGGCAAAAAGTGGTATTATCCGCCTTTCAGAGTATAAACAATCTGAGTGAATTCCTGCAAATTTTATAGGGCGATACATTGAACGTTGATACAAACTTCCCACCAATAATATCGCAGGGTCACTGCTTAAAGTCCCATGTTAAATGTTGTATGAAGGAAAGCCCACGCGTCTGCTCGGAGCTCTGTGCTTAGCGGCGACAGAGGACCTGACGCGCGTGTCATTGTCGCCCTTATCGCTCCCCTGCTCTTGTGCCTCAAAAGCGGAAAATATCTGCAGGTAGACGGGTGCCTTAAGGTGTCAGGCCGCCTGGATAGGCAACACGCCTAACGGCGTGCAGAGCTCCGGCAGAAAATGTTTGAATAAAAATTGGGTTTGGATGTGTTGGGGACATGGCCATTTGATTTACATGAATACGTCTACGTTGACGCGCTTGAAAACCTTGATATTTATTTTATGTTCCCGGCACTGCTTCACTGCATTCCTATAGGGTTTTAAGAGTATCGCAGGATTGCTTTTGAGATGCTCTTTTCAACCGTATACGATTTCTGTATTTCGACTTGGCTTTTTGACAAGCATAGGCCGAAATTATGTTACGTTTTCTTAATTTTTTTACATTAAATGCTTACAATTTCACCATATCCACGCCACACAAAATTTTTTTATACACGCAATCGATTGATCTTGACGAGAGCTGTCGATTGAAACTTAAACGAGCGTCATAGCTTCTCCTAGTCAACAGTTATACTACGCGGAATTTATGAGACCAGGCGAAACGAACAAAAAATTGGCCCCCCCCCACCCCCCCCCAGAATGCAATGCTTCGCAGTCATCACTCAACGTAACATATCCTTTGAACCTTTGGCAATCGAGAGTGGTGCAACTGAATTTTGAATGTAGACGATAGATTCGGTGCTGCAATGCCAAACTGTATCCCCCGATTTTGTTATCGGATTTTCTGGATTGCCTCCCACTATGGTGGTAATTTTAAAGACGTATTCACGTCAAAAACAGTTCGACGTGTCTGAGTGAGGTCTGCTTACGAACAGCATTTAAGAAACGTTACGCGTCTGATACGTCTTTCAGTTCCTCCATTTCGCTCTAAAGCATCTTTTTGTGATAACAAAAATGACCCAAACAGGTGTTTTCACGGTAATTTTTAGGTACAAACATTCCGCTACAAAACATTAAAAAAGGAATAGGGGCGTGCACTAAAACCATACTTTTATTACTACATCATAAAATGGCATGGTATCCGCTGAAAGTTTCATAGAAGCGCGTTATGGACGGCAAGACTGCACGTCAGTTTTAGTGCTTTGCGCGTAGAGGCGGTGAGAGTGTTGATGCGCATGTCTCGGCCGCCCCTAGCGCTCTCGCGATTTTAGGCCTCAGACGTGCGAAATTCCTTCGACCAGGTGGCCACCTTAAACAGAGGTTATTTTCGTACCGTTGTCACCTCCTCAGCTCATGTGCCCAGCCCGACACATGTACAGCACCCAATAAGACACTCATATTTTGTAAACGACCATACGTCACACTGTTTTACTCATTTTCATGCGTGACTGATACACGAAGCAGTGGTGAGGCGTCTAGTACGCAGCAAAATGAAAGCGGCGTTTGTCGAGGACTCTACTAAGCTGTGAGTATTTCTTCGATCTAGGAAAGACAGCACTAAAATTGACATTATGTACACTCTAAATCTGAATCAGTAAGCATTTCACTATTTAAACTAGTTAACAGTAGTTGACTGATTCAACTGTAACTTCAGGGAATTTAACTGATGAATTAGTCGAAAATGATAGTTTACCTTCACTCATTGATTCAGTGATGTTTTCCACTGATTCATCAACCTTTTCATTCATTGTTTTTCAGTGCTTTGTTTTTTGACTGATGGATCAGTTAAACAACTTTTATCGAATGAAATGACATCGCATTAACTTATAAAACCAATAAAAATACTTATAAATAAAAATGTGATTTTTGTCATTCATTATACCATTTTACGAGGTAGCATAAGCCTTCAGTCTTTCATTCCATTTTAACGTCTTTCATTTCGTTTTCACGTAATTGTCATAGCGCTCGGTTTAAAAGTTCAAACGACATTGAATGCGGTGAAGCGAGTGCACTCGTACTTACGATTTGTCCTAATCATGACGTTACCAATATTAAACAGAAAAACGAAATGGCATACAATTTAAAACTACATACTTTGATAAAAACTATAATATGCAATATTTCCCCCTTCGTTCTTAACGTTACCTTGGTAGCTCTGTTTGACAAGGTAAGGGTCCAAACGTGGAATATCGTGCACCATTTCATCACACGCCACATGTAGTTGGAATAATTGTCACCAGAGTCACTGTAAATAGACTGCGTTGCATCTCTTAACTGGCGTATTGGTAAAATGCCATAACAAAAAGCGGAGACTCTGAAGTTATCGAGTTCAAGTAAGCTTTAAAAACGTACCCTTTCTATAGGCTATTCACGGTAAAGCGAGCACTTTTTGAAGTTATCTCATTTGGAATAATGGACAGTAAATAGATTTTATCGTAGCCTTAGACGTTAACTTTCGAGTCTGGTGATATATATATATATATATATATATATATATATATATATATATATATATATATATATATATATATATATATATATATATATATATATATACTGTGTTTATTGCTTACTTCGCAATACTTATTTAAAAAAGTGGTGGGAGGATAAGAAATTGCTGATACCAAGAAAGTAACCAAGGCCTCTATAAAAGTGCTCACTTTACCGTGAACAGCGTATAGTAACACTTGTGCCTGGACCACTCGTTTCCTGACACGGCCTTCATGGCTAAAACGTAGCAATACACTCGCGCAAAGAGACCGAGTGAATCACACACAACGCAATATACAGCGCTCATAATGAACAAATGAGAGCGTCTAAGGTGCACAGAGTTATTCAGTACAGATCATAGATGGTCACATGAACTCGATCACTGAAGCACTCTAAGGGATCCCGCTCCGTTTGCGCTTAGTCTCCGTTGAAGTGTGTTTTATATGCCCCTCCCCCCCTTCCTTTTTTTTAAAATGCGGAACTGCATGCTCAACGTATTTACCCACGATAAGAGCACACACTTTAACGCGATATGTTTACTTAAGAAAAGGACACGCACTTCACAAGACAAAGGAATGGCACTTCAAAGTTATCGTTCCGCTCGCTTTTAAATGAGCAATTTTGAATGTTTTTCTTATGATATATATTTCTGCACATTTATCTTTCCTTCTGTCACATGTAAAATTAACATTGTCAAGGAACCTACTACTTTACTCATGCGTCGATCAAATGTAAGTGTGAAATTGTTATGATGATACATACGCCACTGTTGCGTTGATCCTCACTCACGCGTGCATAGAACAAACACAAGGTAATTAAGATAAAATCGGCATTTACAAAAGTAAGCATGACACTTTCAATTCGACGTTAAAATGTGGACTTGGTCTGTGTTTTCAGGTTGTGGTACTATTATTGAACATGTTTTAATAGAAATTGCGGTAAAATACTTAATCATATGAGAAATAAATCTTCACAATTTTTTCAGGCCATTAAAGTGTGTTCACGGTAAAATGAACTCTTTTGAAAGCCCTGCTTAAGATCTACTTGTACGTACATTGTGTACTCTTCCACCTTATGTAAAATTAACATTGTCATTGGCCTTATCACTTTATTCATGCGTCGGTCAAGTGAAACTGTGAAATAAATTGGAAAGTAAATATTTTACAAACCTGTTCATTTTCACACTTCGACGCATTAGAATACACAGAAAGTGAAAGAAATAATTCAAGTTATCACAAATGGATATCAAACACTTTTTATTCAAAGTTAATATATGGAACTACTTTCCCTCCATCGTTACCAACTTTATTGGGCGCATGTCACTCAATTCGCCCGTTACAATACATGCAAGTAGGAACAGTGATTTTTTTTTACGGTTTATTCCTAAAGTGCTCACTTTATCGTGAACAGCCTTTAACTCTAAATGCAGTGCCAATCCCCAGCGCCTCGCCTCGCCGCGCTGTCAGATAATGAGTATGTGCGCGCACATATACGGGACCGCCACGGCATTGCAACTCTGTGTAGTTAGCTACTCTGTGACTACGCTTCGTTCACACTCACATTAGTTTGCGGTTTCAGGTGTTGCAATCGAGACATTTTATGACCGGTACTGTACCCAAGTCGACTAAACTTGTGTTTCGTTATCACAACCAAAGGTGTGTAGATTTTGTGTTGGGCTGTAGTAATATGAACCGATCATAACATTGAATAATAACGCAGTCTACGAGTGAGTTCCTCGCAGGGTGTATCATTGGCCACCGGGCCTTTCAATGCACAGTAGCAGGCAAGAATAACCTTCATGCGCATAATGTACACATTTGTGTACAATGGCTCTGAACGCAATAAAGTACGCTTGTCTCTCTATATATGATATATTACAGTCGGTCACATGACCAATACAACTGCCAGAGGACAAACATAGTGAATTATTCTGTACATCTTGCATAAACAATATAACATATTCTATCTCGTGACTTTGTGCAAGACACGCCTTACACGAACAAATTCTCTTGCGAGGTTAGGTGTAAGACAGACATCTTGCACGAGTTTGGCATGTCTCTTGAGTCAAGTAAATGACGTTTTATTTTTCATCCCGAAAACGATCACTTGATTGATTAAACAAACTGGACATCCGAGAACATTTAAACATTCTGTAAATTACTTATTATTTTGAAGCGTCGTGTTTTTCTTACAGTAGCCGTGTTATTTTGGAGATGAATATTTATGTAGCTTACTGAGCAATAAGAAATAATGAAAGCTTAATTCCGCAAAGTTAGTTGCTGCTGTGTGTTAACATTTTCAATCACACATAAATACTTTATTTTAAGCACTGTAACTAAGAAATTTTTTGTTTGGAGCAATACAAATATCAGTACAACTAGTTTTCGCATGTCAGAACCATTGGGAAGGTGTTCTTAATTGACATTAATGGCAGTAGCTGTATATGATATTGAGGGATATAGCCTGAACAACGAATGAAACCTTCAACACACGAGGAATTTTACTATAGACTGTTCACGGGTTTTTTTCACACTTCTTGAACCAAACCTTTGAGAAATCTCACCGTATATGACGTGTTTTATTGTTTTCTAAATATACAATGTATCACTAGCGTTTTAACATAAACGTAACTTACCTTACTTTTTTGGATAAATTGAATTTTTACTTATATTCTATTTATAAATTATAAGCTTTCTTTTATAATCAATATAAATAAACAGAGAGAGAGAAATTGGTGTGCTGTTATTGCCTATAAAGAAGTAGTTCTTAAGCAAAATATAATTACACTGAAGGCGTACGAACGCGGTGCGTTGTCCCTTTGGTGTAATTTTCTAGACTCGGTTAAGCTTTGTTTGCATTAGGCGGAGGAATATCCTGGCAGTAGAACTTTCTTCTCATGCACCACGGTACATTCCCATCAGAAACTTGCACGCAGAACTTAACAAGAACTGCTGCAAGATGTAATACTCAAGCAATCCCAAACCTTTTATCAATCCCTTGAGGAACATGCCAATCCTTTCACTGCTGTCATAGTGGACTATGATATCGATGAGACCCAGAGGTATAAGCGGTCCAAGTCGCATCTATCCCACAGGCCCCCTTAGCCCTGCGTGTAACACACTGCCTTGCCAATCATTATAGGCCCTGCGCAGCCTTTTATATATGAACAGTAGTTTAACCTGAGCAGCCCCGAAGGGACAGCTCAGCCTAGATTAATTAACTATACGACTTCACTTTAAATATTTTTATTTAGGATATTATATGTTAACATAGACTTAACCTCTCATCCCAGCCAGTTGCTAGTATGCTTGGCCCTGCGCTGCAGTTGATTCCAAGGCCGCCTCTGCCGAGATGTAGAGGTTTGCAGCGTCGTGTGGTTCGATGCTTCAATTGGTGAGAGACCTCCCCGTAATTATAAGTCAATTCCTCCCCTCCCCCTCCCTTCGAAGCTTCGTGGACTTATAGCATACGGCCGTAAATATGCTTTGTCACAGCCCATGACTACAGAGACTGGCCGCTGTGAGGTAGCACGGCATTATTCTAGATACATATGTCCCCGAGGATATATGCGACTATAGGCTATATTTAGGATATTACTATAGATAACTTAGGCTAGATTTATAATTCTTTTCGTCCACAGGTCCTTACCATATTTTAATGTTCTAGTAAAAACCAGTAAGAGCCAGCCGTGCTGACACTTACTGGCAGTTCACTTTCTCTCCTTTAGTTTTCAGATTCATAGAAGAGATCGGGAGGAAGAGGCCCAATAGTGTCAATTCTCCCACCAGAGAGGCGCCCAAACACCTCTCTGGTTACTACCGGCATCAAGTTAAGAATAAACAAAGCTCCCGCCCCCTCTCTACTAGACTTTTCAACTCTATTAACTAAGAGCATGTTTCACAAACACTCTGTCTCCTGTAGCATTCTATTTTATTTTATTTTATGCATGCAATACTTTTTGAAATTTTTACCTCTCTGGCGCAAGGGTTTTTACGTCTCTCTTGACGGTTTTTCCCTTGCTCTTTATGTTAAGACTAGCTCTAAGTACACTTAGGGAGGTAGTAATGGCCCCAAAGTGCAGGCCATGGCTGCCCAATCCCTCTTAGCCGCGATGCATGTCTCCTTGCATGATTTTCCTTCCCAGTAAGCGTAAGGGGTTAGCCCTGAGACGCAATAAAAATCCCACCCTACATTCGGGCCTTAACTTCACAAAAGTCACAGTATACGCCAGCAAGCCTGAACAGTGTGTGGCAGACGAGTAGCACCCCGGGCGGAGCAAGATTGACAGAGGGAGGAGGGGCAGGGGAAGGGGAGTGACACACCTGTGGAGAGGCTGCAGGCAGAGACAGAAGCTCTCTCGCAGCAGGAATGCACCTGAGTCTCGGGAGAAAGTATTCGACAGCAGGGAGGACGCCCCGCCATACAGGTTGTCGACTTCAGGCGTGGTCACATCTCGCTGGCCTTCACCTCCTGGGCACGCTCTTGTATGTCGGCGTAACAATTCACTGATTGGTTTCGCAATGCTCTGGGAACAGGCCTTGTGCCTCATTCGCTCAGGGGCGTGTCCAGAAATATGGGGGGCTGCAGGAAATATAAACCCCTTTTCCTTTCCCAAAAAAAAAATACACTCACATTGACGTACAACTGTCCTGTGAAGGTTTTAGAACTGAAATTAAATATTCTTACAACTACTTAAAAATAATGATGTCATTTTATAGTTCATTTATGGTTACTTCCAACTTTTTTGAAGCCCTGCTAAAGTTCGACTTCCTGAATATTCCTCCGCCTGATGCAAACAAATCTTAACCGAGTCTAGAAAATTGCCCCAAAGAGACAACGTACCGCTTTCGTTCGCACTCAGTGTAACAATATTCTGCATGAGAACTATATCTTACTAGGTATTACCAACACGCCTATTTTCTCTCTGTTTTATTCGTATTGATTATAAATGAATGCTTATAATTTATAGATAGAATATAAGTAAAAGTTAAATTTTATCAAAAAATAAGGTAATTATTCGATATGTTA
The DNA here is from genome assembly GCA_029891345.1 of Dryococelus australis. Classification (NCBI taxonomy): domain Eukaryota; kingdom Metazoa; phylum Arthropoda; class Insecta; order Phasmatodea; family Phasmatidae; genus Dryococelus; species Dryococelus australis. Next base: position 75,649,845 of record CM057002.1, on the reverse strand, counting down.
ATACAAGTACAAAACGCTAGTGAGTGATACATGGCATATTTAGGAAACAACAAAAACACGTCGTATATGGGATGATTTTCGAAGATTTGATTCAAAAAGGGTGAAGAAACTTTGAATAGATTATATAAATATAATACTATTTCCTAATATTGTGAATGAAGAGACAGTGGCCATTTCCCATGCTACGAACCCAATTTGTAGTCCTGCATCAACACACTGGGAAGATTAACCACCCCCCCCCCCCCTTCCGCTTTCCGTTCGCTGATCCGCTCCAGAACTCGCTACAACGTGCTGCGAGTTTCCTTGTTGGCTGGGCTACACCAGGTAAACCAGGTAGCTTACAGTAAGTTAAAGATTGTTCACGATAAAATGAGCACTCATGAATTCAACCTTCGAAAAAAAGTCGCTGTCCCTGCCTGCATATATTTTAACGGACGCGCTGAGTGACATGCGCCCAGTAAAGTTGGCAACGATGGATGGTAAATAGTTTTCATATCTTAACGTTGAATAAAAAGTGTGAGGAACTTAAGTCGATATGACTTAAATTATTTCTTTCACTTTCCGATTTTTTTTTTTTAATGAATCGAAGTGTAAAATTGACCATATTTGAAACATATTTACTTTAAAAATAATTCACAGTCTGAAGACTCGGAGGTTACCGGACCAGAAAGCAATATTATGCGATCTCTTCCAAAGTGGGACTTCACAAGCTTAATGACGTGCACGATGAGCCTGCGTCATATTTAAATAAAGCAACCACTCATTGTTATTGTTATTGTTGACTTTGATTCACGGCCAGTATTGTGGAAGCTACGTGGAATACAGAATATACATATTATTTAGAAATAAATTATACTTGGAACAAAATATACGCCGATATTGTGAAAGGTTAGTATTGTAGAGGAAATATTACGGAATGAACGTGCGGGAGTGGAGGGATTTTGAACAGCATTAATTATTTTGTGAAACGGTAAGGCAGTTGTGGATAATCATCCCAGTATCACATGAATGTATTGCATTTGAATAATGAATAAATTTCAATTACATTTCAAGACTGCGAAACAAATTAAAGAGATCAATTAAGCCGAAACGGTAAAAAAAAGAAAGAGGCTGTGTGACAGGCCTCGCTCGTCCGAAGGACGGCTGGATTAATGGCGCCGTCCCAACCGTTGACATTGGCTTCTTGCTTGGTTCACAAAAAATAGTTAATGAACTATTGAGAGCCTCTTCATGATTGCTCACGTCCAAACTAGGCCTCTTCTACCTCTTGGATTGCTATAAATACTTTTAATAGAGCAGCATTACAACACCATAAAACTATTTACGCGGAGCCCTACCTTACGATGGCCATTTGCTGCGGTGACACATCCAACAGTTATTCCTAATAGTAGGTATACTAAGGAAGTTCAAAACCCGGAAGTATATTCATTAAATTATATAGTACGTATCAGTAAGAATTTTTTCAATAAACCTTCAGAGATAATTTAATTTCCTCCTTGCTATCAACTGACTTGAGCTGAGCAAGTCTCTTACAATATTCAACTATGCAAAGAGTATTAAACTATGCCAAAACAATGCAATAATCGTTTGATATTAACACAAGGTTAAAATATTACTGAAATTAAGCAAAATATAAAAATTAACCATATTTATGTTGGAAGTGGATCGTATAACCCAGCTTCCATACCTACTTCGGGGCAGCACAAAATTATTTTATATCATAGCAAATTAGCAAATATTTAAATACAATACTTTAAAAGAAAAATTAATGACATTATACATTTCCCGGCACGTACTAGACAATTAGAAACAAAACCCCGCGCCAAAACCTCGTGCAGCCAGTGATTGAATGGACACACACCCGTCCGCCACGAGTGAGCGAGAGAAGAGATTTCAGCAGATCTCCGAGGAAACCCGCCGACCAGCGGCATCGTCCGCCACGATTCCCACTTGCCAAAAATCCGGAGTGAACCGGCCGAGGATTGAACCGGTCCGCCTCGGTGGGAGACGAGATCGAACTCGAATAGCGTTGACTTGCTCCAGTTCGCCACTGCCTGTTCTAAAAACATATTGGTCTGGATGTTTTTAAAAAATGTATATTTACATAGCTAAATGCGTACAGAGACGATTTACTACCATGACATGTAAGTATGATGTCTCCACTTAATTTCCCGCGTTGTAGGAAGAAATTCCCGCAGCTTGAAAGAACATCAGGTACGAAAATTATCCGAAACTCTTCGCAAATCAAAGGACAGTATTGATTTTAAGCAACAGACTTCTCGTAACCAAATTATCTCACCTTGCGTAATTTTATTGTTTATGCGATTTTTAAAAGTATGTCTGAAAAAAGTTTACTCTGGATATTTGGACGCTAATCTGCGCAAGAATGCGTGATGAAAATGTATTTGTTTCTGATGTAGAGTTAAAAATGATCAAAAACTTGGTAGTCGAGCACAAGTAACCACTTGGCCACTAGCCTACCGAATTGTAATTTGTAGAGTAGCGAATTATATTTGTTTACATTTAGACGATTACAAGGTTTTAAGCTTCTCTTTTCGTTAGAAGGTTTGATGTAGCGTCTTCTGGCACACCTGGTTTACACGCTAAATATTTTACCGCCGTAAATCTAAGTGCCGAAATGACGCAATTGCTGAAGGCGCGATTATTTTCGGTGATGAACGTTCCTCGTTGCCTCAGAAGCGATCAACCTTGACAGCCGTAGCGACAGGGGTTACATGTTTTCTGAATACAAATGTAATCTCTGCGTTTACCTCACGGCCCCTACCCGCGGCGGCATAGTGGCAAGAGCGATTGCCTGCCACCGAGGCGAATCGGGTTCGATTCCCGGCGGGTTCGTTCCCAGATCTTCGCGCGTGGGGATCGTGCCGGATGAAGCCGCTGGTCGGCGGGCTTTCTATGGCCACTCCCGTTTCCTTCGGTAATTGCATTCCGGCGCTGCTCCGTACTCACCTCGCTTCACCCACGTCGGCTCTCAAGGCCACACTCGATGTTAAGAGCCGCCTTAACTTCCACACTCTGTAAGTTAACTGTACATTTCCATACAGATATGTAGCCACACGTTGCACGACTGCGTATCGACCCATGTGTCTTACTTAGTTCCTCTTCATGGATAGACTCTTAGCCTGTTCCGACCTCAGACTTCATACCATCTCTTGATGGGTCGGCCAATATCCCTTCTTCCAGTAGGATGGTATTCCAGGGCAAGCTTCGGGAATACGTCGTTATCCATCCTTAGGACGTGGTCTTTCCAATTTACCCTTTTTATTGGGGGGGGGGGGGGGGAATTCTATCATTAAAGGAAAATATATTCAGTTGTCTAATTTCTTCATTCCTTCTTCTATCCTACAGGGAATATCCTATCATTGATCTAAGGAAATTAATTTCTGATGATTTAATTTTTTTTCTATATTGTACTTTATTTACCCACGTTTCACTACCATACATCAGAGCCGGTACAGCCATCGTTTTGAAAATTTTTTAGTTGTGTCTCCTCTCGGACTTTGCCTTTCAGTGTTCGTGTTATATCTGTCGTGCATATATCTTCGTGCAAATATCTTTAGAAATTAACATGATAGGGAATATTTCTGTCTGTAAGGAAAAGCCACGAAGTACTATACACACACCTGCGATGCAGGTGAAACAAACGGAAGCTTTCAACGCTCTGACAACATGCCAGATTTCACAACTTCCTGGGCGCAAGGTTGGCGGGGGGGGGGGGGGGGTTGAAAGTGGAGTGGAAGGCTCTGAAAGAGGCGTTCCCCAGTTTTTGCTTGACTGCACACAATACAACAGCCCAGGCGCTGGTCTGGAAACTGCGTGGGGCGTGTCAGAATTTCGCTCAACATAACTACTGTCGCTGCGCAATTGTCTGCACGCTGGCACTTTCTCTACAAACGTACACATTTTCTTAACAAACGCACACATTCGTGCACAATTTGAAACGTCGGAACGCTACTTGTTTTTAGATTGTACACGCCAATAAAATTACACGTGAAAGAAAATAGGATGTGTGTGAAGTACACCTCAGCTTTATAGCTCATTACAGACAGTAAACACATTACATCGCAGCATATCAGTTGTTCAGTGTAATTATTGTGCGTAGCCGAAATGTAAAGGAACACAGAGGGCAATGCATTCGATTACTTTGCAATTATCCGTTATGTCGGGAGCGCTTGATAGGTAGCTCTTTCAGTCGAAACAAGAAATTTCACATTAGACGAATATTTTTGTTTCCAATGCGACCGAGGAGGTGGAACGCCTTTAGGCTCACCATTATTGGTGGAAAACGTTTTGACGAGTTGGAAAAGGTGGAAAAAAAGGGGGGGGGGGCGGTTATGGACTCCCTTCACTCTAAAATCGAAACAGTTAAAATAGCTCAAAATTTAAAATTAGCGAATTCGACTGCATATCTGTTGGAACTGGTGCCCTTGAATCAGAGAAATTCTAGTGATCGTTTTAGTCGCTCGCATCCACATGATTAAAGAGCGATTTCTGCAGACTCGCAGTGAACTGCACTGGCTTGGCAGTAGGACCACGGCGCATTCCTCTGATTCGTCAGTAGATAACAGCTCATTAGCTGCAGATTAAGTCAGATTTATACTGATTGAATTGATTGATTCAGATCTAGAGTGTCTTAAAATATTGTTACTTCGCTCGTTAATTCCATTTTGGTGAGATCAAAACCTGGATTCAGCCTACATGTTACAGAAAATATAGAGAATAGTCTGTAATGCAGAAGTGAAGATCTATATAAGTAACAGAATTACATTATAACAATTAATTAGGAATTGTTTACAATATACGTATGTAGCATTTCGGTCCGGAAAAAACCAGATTGGGTGCTCATATACTTTTATTCTGGCACCCTTTACTAAATTTACGGAGAGGCAATGTATGCCCTGCCTCCCCCCCCCCCCGGGTTGAAATCTTGGTTCACTGCAACGCCTCTAATTGATAGGAGCACGTGTTTAGCTCATTTGAAGAGAGGGGGCGCCTTCTGCATCAAACACTAACCAATCAGACTCGAGGCCTATTCCCAGGGCTTCGCGCGGATAGTTAACGAAGTGGTACGACCACAACAAACGAACCACTGTGTCATTTCATCTCCGTTTAAGTATCTATTATGTGGCTTTACTAAACCTTACTTACGACAGGCTCTTACAAGTACGCGTGGACACGTTTATTTACAGCTGTAATGTCTGCGGTGTTGCTACACTGTAAAAATTTTTTCTGGTAAACTTCCGAAACAGCAATGGATGTTTTTAACCTATACTCTGTATAATAAAAAAATACCACACATCAAACTGCAAATATAGGAATGTTTAGCAGCGCTACTATACAAAGTTGGGAACTTCCATATGCATTTGACTGTTTCCTGAGCAAATGTAGGGACGCTGCAATGAATGTATAGGGGAAAACATTACCATTCCTGCTTTCTTACTAAGGATATACACTGTTATGGTAGATTCCCAAATAATTTCTTACAGTGTAGGTGTCATTGTGCCGCTTGCAGCTTATCCTTCGTTGTTAGTCTTCGTCTCTGTGGGAAGCAATTTCCATGTAAAACTGAGCCAATGAGAGTCAAGCTCCTCTAACGTACGCTATTCGTGTAGAAATAGTTACACCGTGTAAAAAATGTACTATCAGGCTAGCCCTTTCAGACCCACATTTATTTTTGTTTTCGTGTTGCAAGCGAGAAATTTTTCTGCGAGTGGTGGGGCTGAAGGTTTAGTGTTCAGTGACATTAACCATTCGTAACGTAAAACGGTAAAGTGCTAACATGTGCGTTTCTTTTGTACGATCGTTCTAACATTTGTGGTTCTGTTGTATGGCCGTTCTATGGTGTGACATTTCTATATGATGTTGTCTCGTTTGTTCATTCTGTCATATTATTGTTCTACTACACTGTGCGTTTCTAATGTACGTATGTGGTCCCAGCTTACACTACAGAATTATTGAGGAACGTATGCTGCAGGACTGTAGCTGCCTGATATTATTAGAAGCGGATATTTACGACCCCAACCGTTGCCTGCTGCCCTGCGTGCTTCATATCGTAAATCTGATTACTTTGCAGCATGCCCACGTACAGAAAAATTGTTGCTGAAGCGTTTGTAACTCTGTACTTACTCTTGGTCAGACACCTTATGGGAACCCTAGGTAAATAATGAGCTCTGAAAACAGTTGTTACCTATTAAAACGAATCTCAGTCGGAAGGGAAGACTGCGCTCGGTGTCTAGTCAGCGGCAGATGCCATAGGCTGTTCACGGTAAACTAACTACGTTTGAAAGCCCTCTTCGAGATCTTCTTGTATACACATTTTGCATTCTTTTACCACAAGTAAAATTGGTATTGCATTAAAGACAGAAAGTAAAATCAATGATTTCAGAATATACAAATGTTTATTATAACATTAATTCACCGCTGACATATAACTACTTTCCTTGTGTCGTTACCAACATCACTGGGCGCATGCCAGTCATTGCTTCCGTTAAAATATATGCAGGTAGGGGCAGTGACATTTGACAAAAGGTTGATTCGAAAGGGCTTAGTTAACCTTGAACAGGCTGTATGGTATAAGGTAGGCTGGTGCTTGATCATCACTGTGGGATCTCGGTGCGCGCAGCGAGGACTGTGCGGTCAGGGTGTAGGCACTGGAGTGTTGCAAACGTGTACTTTCAAAATGCGAGGCACCCATTAAACACGTGACGTAAGGTCAGCGGCACAGCTATCTTTCAGTGGTTTACATGGGAATAAAAAGAAGCACAGGAAAAAAGGCAATTCACGATAAAGTGAGCACTTTTGAAATCAACATTAGAAAAAAGTTACTTCTCCTACCTGCATATATTTTAATTGGGGGGAGGGGGGATGAGTTTCATGCTCCCCGTTGGTAACGAAGAATGGTAAGTAGTTCCATATCTTAACGTCGAATAAAAAGTGTCAAGTAACCATTTTTGATAACTTAAATTATTCCTTTCACTTATTTTTCATTTTAATATACCGAAGTATAAAAATGAGAAGATTTGGTAAATACTTATTTTTGTAATAGTTTCGAATTTTCAGTTTATCGACGCATGCATAAAGTGACGAAGACTAGGGCAATGTTAATTTTACATAAGGCGAAGTAATACACAACGTGCATACAAGTAGGTCTAAAACAGGGCTTTCAAAGTGCTCATTTTACTGTGAACAGCCTATATGGCAAAGAGCATGCACCAGCGCCAGTGTGCCTTGCGACAGTTCTCCGAACTGTCGGAAGCTGTTTGCTAGGCGAGGCTGTTGTGGAGCTGACGTCACCACACTCGTGCCAGTGAGTACTCTCCTTACACTTGCTCGTGAATGGTGGAAATGCGCGCGGTAGGTCACGTTACGTGCTGGTCATTGGTCCATGTGGAGTCTATTAAAACTTCACTGTCGCTATCGGCAATAATCAGTAGCTGGCCAGCGGTTCATGGGATCCTTCTTTTTGTACTTATCATTCTGTTTTAGATGAAACTTTAATTACACCGACATGATTGTTATAACTACTGCTCCGGCGTTTGGTGGGTGCGTGATGAGATGGGTGTTATCACCTTAGCCCGCTCAGTCGCCGAGTCCACGATCGTGCACATGTTGCCCATCAAGGATGGGCCCAGTGCTAAACACAGCGAGGAATCAGCACCCCCAGTGTCGTGACGGACTTGGCGTAGCGACGGCCAACCTGAGTTGTGAACGTTACCACGCGCGCCTCTCGTTTTTCAATGGCTGATGGTGACGTGTTTCAGCACGCAGCTCGTTGTTGACTGGTTGCGTAAAGCGCGCCAGGCACAAGATGCGTCGAAATACTACACGATTGCAACATCTCGGCTCACAAATCAATGCTTGAGCGAACGAATAAACAACCACAGCAACTAGGCATGTTTCTGGCAACGGCCTGTCTTCTAAAGGCTGTTCGCCATAAAGGGAACACTTTTGAATTCAACTTTAGAAGAAAGTCACTGCCCTGCCTGCATATATTTTAACGGGCGCACTAAGTGACAATCGCCCAGTAAAGTTGGTAACGATGGTTGGTAAATAGTTCCATATCTTAGAGTTCGAATAAAATGATCAGGTAACTATTCGTAATAACTTCAAAACATATATTTCGTTTTGTACTTTCTTTAATGCATTGAAGTGTAAAAAAAAAGAGCATATTTGTGAAATATTTACTTTTGTAATATTTTTCAAAGTTTCGCTTGACCGACGCACGAATAAAGCGAAGAGGCCCATGGCAGTGTTAATTTTACATAAGGCGGGATAATACACAACTTACATACAAGTAGATCTTAAGCAGGACTTTCAATAGTGCTCATTTTACCGTGAAAAGCCTATATCGTGGAGGGACGTGTGGGTATTTCAAATGCTGTGTACCGCGCCGGTTAGGCGGTAGGGAGACATGACAAGAGAAAACGTGCGAGTGTAACACCCTGCAAGTAGCACTGGTAGTGTGGGCGGGTCAGTACTCACCCCGCCCAGCGTATGCCGGCGATGACGAGGTAGAAGATGCCGGAGACGAAGCCTGCGAGCACGCTCAGCGAGATGAGCGTCGAGACGTTCGGCATCATCCAGTGATCACAGCATCCCCGCCACGACGAAACCTCCACCAGTCAGCAACAACAACAACCCTTCACCACGTGACTAACTCGTGCGCACCTGTCGCTCTCTCGGTCGCTGCGACCGCACTGGCGCGCGCGGCCCGTCGCCGAAGGTGAGGCGGCGGGAGAAGCTACCTGGTGTAGGAGGAGGAGGGGGGAAGAGAGATAAGGAGAAAGGTCGCCTCGGCGACCGCGCACTCACCTGTGCGCGCCGGCGAAAACAACTCAGCCCGTCCCGGCCCGATTGTAAAAAACCTCGGCCCCATGTTTACCGCCGCCTTTCTTTTGCGTTTCGTCACGTCACACGTCCTGACGTCACAGCAGCCGGCCTTGACCCATGCGGACCTGCGACGACGAACAGATGCCAGCCGACAAACAACACCTTGGTGCGCTGAAACTTCTTTGGCCCACTCTCGAGGGTCCTATGCACCTGGAGATGTTATGCGTGTTCAAGGCCAAGTAGGGAGAGAGAGCAATACTGGCGTCACGCTTTCCTCTGCAAACTGCATACATCTGTCTGTTTGTGGCAGTAAGCGATGTATAGGCTGTTCACGGTAAAGTGAGCACCTTTAAAGGCCGTTATAAATCTTTCCTGTCATTCAATTTTCATCTTCCTGCTGCTTTTTAATATGAACATTGCAATGTGAGCAATAAACACAGTGTAAACATTTCACCGCCATCAAAATTAAATGCCTGAGACTGCAATAAGACATATTTATTAGTAGTTAATGCCAGTTGGGAGGGCCTTGAAAAATGCTCACTTTATCGCGAACAGCATATAACTACAGACGTACAGTCGTACTTCCCGTGCCGCTCAAGGAAACTCGATGAGGGACTCTCACCAGCTGTTGTAGAGAACACACTATCACCACAGCCTCTGCAGATAGTTGCAGGTAATCCGACAGACCGCCTTGGAATCGGCAGTGACGAACGGACCATACCTACATGCACTTGGCTGCGAATGAGAGGTGTATTATTGTCTAATTAAAATAGGTAATATAGAAAATATTATTAATTTAATTTAATCTATGCCGATCAGTCCCTTCAGGACTATCCAGATTAGTCTACTGCAATGGACTGTAAAGGCTGCGCAGGCGCTACCATGATTGAAATGGCAGTGTGTTACACGCAGGGCTAAGGGGACCTATGCTATAAGAGTGACTTTGTTCTCTAATAGAGCTGAGTGTCATCGAGATCATACTCTCCAAGGGCAGTAATGAGTGGATTATCATGTTCCACGTTTGATTCGTCAAAATTTTGGGCCTGCTTGCGGATTACGTCTTGCAGCAGTTCTTGTTTAAGTTTTTGGGTGCAAGCACCTAATAGGGACATAGCGTGATGCATGTGCTCCTATCCTAAGGCATTTATTTTGCACCACTTGCAATGACTTTTAGTGGCTTTGTGCGCAGTATGCCCAGGCTGGGGCTGCATAAGTGATAATGGGTCGAATCATAGTCTGATATAATTTTATCTCATTTTTTCGTGACAAGCCAGAATCTCGATTTAACAGGGGATATAGGGCGGACATGCGGGCATAAGCGAGTTTTCGCTTAGTCTCCACATGATGCCGCCATGCCAACCCTCTATCCGTGGCGAGGCCAAGCTATTTTACCTCATATTTTAAAGGAATAGTCTCCCCAAAGAGAGTTAATTGTTGATGGTTGGTTTGGCGGGAAAAAAATTGGGGGGGGGGGGGGGGTTGGGCGTGGCGGCGCGTAGAGAGTGAGTGAGTGAAGAGATTTGGGCGGCTCTTAACAGCGATGTCTTGAGAGTCAATGAGGGTGATTGAAGTGTATATGGAGCGGCGCCGGAGTGAGGGGGCGGGGTAAACGGGAGATCCCCGAGAAGACCCGCCGACCAGCGGCATCGTCCGGCACGATTCCCACTTGCGAAAGTCCAGTGACCCGATTGGGGATTGAGCCCAGTTCGCCTTGGTGGGAGGCGGGGGTGCTAATCGCTCAGCCACCGTGGCCCCCGACGCGTAAAGATTAGAAATAAATTTAGTAATATTTACGACGCGTAAAAACAATCGCTTCTCATTTACCCACGTTATTTACTTGAAATAAACTTAGTAATATTTAAATGGTTTAAAAATGGATTTGGTTGTAGTTTACAGTACTAAAATGTAAATTGCGACATTTTACAGAGGCTTAAGAACAAATGCATTTATTTAAATGAAGATGTATTAATGTTTTGTAAAGCGAGAACGGAATTCACTCATATCTCTCCGAGCAAATACAATGTAAAACTGGAAAACCATTCAGATTATCACGAAATGTCCTTATTTTCCGCACAAGCTATCACGTCGAATTTTTGGATCACGAAAGAACAGCCGTCGCTGACAAATGTAGTTTGAAAATATGCCAACAGATAGAAGTAAGTACAGTACAATTGTTTTATTGGAAATTAAAACAACATTACAAGCACTTGAATATTATTCAGTAAAATTCGTACAACAATAATTCACTTAAAACAGATAAAACATTGCACATCTAGTTCTATGTACGCTACCTTTTTCAATAACATTGGTATTAAATATAACCAAAAACACGTGTGTATAATTTTCCCAACCTAACAAAACAACTAAAACAGAACATTTACAGTGCACTCAACTAAATTATATAGTAAAATCTCTTCTAGGGTCTTCCATTCCTCATCTTTCTGTTTCGAATCAAACGTGCAGTTTCGTTGGTGCAACACTTTAAAATGGAACCAAGATCAAACTGAATCCTGGTCCGGAACTAGGATCATTCAATCTCGGATCGGGAAAGATGTTGGTGCAACCGGGCAATAGCGGTGCCCTATCATTTTAGTGGTGGCAAGTCTGTAATAAGGTTCGGTGTCGTTCGATGCAGTGTCCTTGAGAATAGTTTAGTATGTATCTAATGCGTAAATCTTGAGATGCGGCACTTCGAAAATGTCGTTCTCAGTCATTTGGGAGCACTCTCTAATATGGCGTTTCTAATGTGCATTACGTCTCGAAAGTACTCAACAGCAGTGGCATGTGGTGGAGTGTTGCAAGGTAAGCTAGTGCTTGCTCAGTGCTATACACACTCGGCGCACGCAGCATGAAGCAGTAACCAGAGTGCAGCCGGAAGAGAAAGTGAATGTACTGCGGCCACTCACGAGAGAGCGACACATTACACACGTGCTGTGACGTCAACTGCACTACTACGTTTCAACCTCCAGGTCGTCGCGATAGGGACAAAACTGGTAACAGCCTCACTGTTACCTCCTCCCACGAACCTGTGCAGGCAGGTGAGTGGGGGGGGGGGGGCAGCATTGGGAACCAGGGTTTGCTGGGAGTACTCGGCTTCCCTTGAAGAAAAACCGCCTGGGTGGTAAAGGGCCCGGGCTACCCCCGCTCTGAGCTTCGGCAGTGATTAGAACTGGCGGAGGTCGTCGCGAGTCACGTAGAGAGCGCGCTGGAGAGACACAAAAATTTTTTATAGTTCTATATTTGTGCGAAATGCCATTAGAATTAAGTACTATTTACTTGCATAAGATATATTTGATCCCATATTTTTTCCATAATGACATTACAGAATCACAATTTTAACGTTTTTGGTACATAAAAATAATAAGAAGTTACCGATATAACTTACTTTCCTCTACATGAATGAAATAATTTTAAATGAAGTTCTTATAAGGTTAGTTCCTTCCATCTAGCCCACTGTAAAAACATACGTGTAAACTGACATATACAAAATTTTGGTAATTTTACTATCAGGCAACAACCATAGAAGATTATCACGCAGCTTGAGGGTGATTCGCGCATCAGGCCTGGGCTACAGTGTGCTGCTGCCCAGAAACGAAGTACCACTGGAGGTGGTAACTAAATCAGCATTCCGTGGCATGGATCTGGCGATGGTGCATGATGAATTAGCGTCTCGTGGGTTCAATCCCACAACAGTGGTGGGTTCAATCCCACAACAGTGCAGCCGATGTTTTCGCGCACTCGTCAACGACCAGAGGGCCCGCCACAGAGTAACAAATGCCAGCGCTTCAGTCATAATAGTGCTGGCTGCAGTTGCGCCCCGAGGTGTGCGTCTGTGGAGGCGATCCGCCTCACTGTTCAGTGAGGGTACACATACTGAACAAAACAAGAAACAGTGTGTCCTGTGCATGGGCTGTTCACGGTAAAATGAGCACTATTGAAAACCCTGCTTACGATCTACTTACATGTACGTTGTGCATTCTTCCACCTTAAGTAAAATTAACATTGCCATGGGCCTCTTCACTTTATTCATGCGTCGGTCAAGTAAAACTGTGAAATTATTTAAAAACAAAATATTTTAAAAACTGTTCATTTATAAATAAATAAATAATTTAACTTATCACAAATTTTTACCTAATACTCTTTATTCGATGCTAAGATATGGAACTACCTTCCCTCCATCGTTACCAACTTTACAGGGCACATGTCACTCAGTGGGCTAGTTAAAATATATGCAACCAGAGACAGTGACTGTTTTTTCTAAGGTTGATTTAAAAAGTGCTCATTTGATCGTGAACAGCCTTTAAGGGCCAGCATGCGGATAATTACCGCGGCTGCCAGTAGGAAGCGACAACACCTTCTCAATAAACATTTTCCTTTGCCATCCTCTGCGGCCGCCTGCATATATTTTAATGGGCACACCGAGTGACATATTCCAAGTAAAGTTGGTAACGATAGGTGGAAAAATAGTTCCATATCTTAACGTCGAACAAAAAGTGTTAGGTAACCACTTGTGATTACTTAAATTATTTCTTAAATTTTCCAGATCTTTTTTTATGCATCGACGTATAAAAATTAGCAGATTTGTAAAATATTTACTTTTATAACAATTTCGTAGTTTCGATTGACCGTCGTATGAATAAAGTGATGAGGCCCACATGGCAATGTTAATTTTACTTAAGGTGGAAGAACACACAACGTGTATACAAGTAGATTTTAACCAGGTCTTTCAAAAGTGCTCGTTTTACCGTGAACAGTCTATACAAGGAAGATCATTGGGCTGTGAGCCCTGCAGTGCCAGCCGTAAACACTCATCCTGTGAGTTAAGTGCGTACACATTTGTGTACGGTCTATATTCGCGGTGTCGTCACACTTTAAATAAAGGCTCTTTATGCTTGTGTTACCATAAACATATCTTATTTTTGGGGACCGTGGTGGTGTAATGGCTAGACTACTTGCCTCCCACCAAGGCGAACCGGGCTCAATACCCAGTGGGTCCGCTCCCGGACTTTCGCATGTGGGAATAGTGTCGGACGATACCGCTGGTCGGCGGGTTTTCTCGAGGATCTCCTGTTTCCCCCTCCCATTCATTCCGGCACTGCTCCGTCCTCAACTCACTTCACCCTCATCGGCTCTCAAGACCTCGATGTTACGAGCAGCCCAAATCTCTCCACTCGCTCTCTCACTCACACTTAACATTGAATTAAACATTTAGTTGTATTTCAACAATACATTATAATATTTCATTTATAATTAATATAAATACAAACGGAGAGGCAATAGGCATGTTGGCAATAGTAAGAATTGTATAGTATAAATATCAAAAAATAATTCTCAGTGCGGTGCGTTGTTCCTTCGACGAAATTTTCTGGTTTTAATCAGCTTTGTTTGCATGATGTGGAGGAATATCTTCAAACTAGAACATTAAAGGCTGTTCACGGTAAAGTGAGCACTTTTGAAATCAACCTTAGAAAAAAGTCACTACCCCCGCCTACATAGGCCTATATTTTTTTCGGGCACACTGAGTGACATGTGTCCAATAAAGTTGGCAATGATGTATGGAAAGTAGTTCCATACCTTAACGTCGAATGAAAAGTGTTAGGTAGCCATTTGTGTTAATCTAAATTAAGTATTTCGCTTTCTTTTTGTTTTAATGCACCGAAGTGTAAAAATGAGCAGACTTGTAAAGTATTTATTTTTATAATCATTTCATAGGTTCACTTGACCGACGCATGAATACAATGCTAAGGTCCATGGTAGTGTTAATTTTACGCAAGGCGGAAAATACACAACGTACATACGAGTGGATCTTAAGCAAGGCTTTCAAAAGTGCTCATTTTAATGTGAACAACCTGTAGCAGGATTTCAGAAAAGTTGGGGGCAACCATAAATGGACTGTAAACTGGGTCTGACATGGATTAAGCTGTGTGAAGAAATTTATGGAGATTTTCGGGAAATTTTCGACTGAATTAAGTGGGATCGTACATAATTTTTTTGTTTTTCCCGCAAGACATTTTATTTTATCAGTTCGCGAGAAGCCTACTAAAGTGATCGAAATGTCCTGCGAGGCGAGTGTCCGCCGGGGCGTGCCCAAGCTGTACCGGGAGAAGAGCGGACCGGATGTAGACGCCGACAACCGCTCAGCGGCGCCCAATAAGCTGGAGAACAATGCCGACCGCCTTTTCCAACGCTGGAGAAGACGGCTACGTGAGCACCAGCGATGCTCAGTGTCATGCTGGCTATTTCCGTCGTCTTGATGGCGATCTCGCGGCGCACGAGTGTGTTAAGGCCGGGCTACAATTGCTATAAGCACATCACTAACTCAACACAGTGATATACACAAGAGTTAAAACTGCTTTGTTTTCAGTTAGAGTGACTACAATCATGCATAGCGATAGTATCTAAGCACAGTTATGGTAACAAGGCAGGTTCAACTTGGTTTAACTTTCCTTATTACTATCGCTGTGCGTCAATATTCAGCAATTAGAAGCCCCGACACTTATACTAAGTAGATGCAAAAGGTCGATCCTGGACCACCCCCACATTTTCATTAAAAAATCATGCAATTTTGCTCCAAAATAATGTTTTGAAATTTAAGAACTTACGTTTTCAAAAAACATGCAAATTTACATTTCTTGGTTTTCAATCAAATTTTCAAGTTTTTTTTTGAAGTGTCAATTTTGGAAGCGAGCAATCTAAATCAAGTAAATTAAGCAAAAATCAAATGAAATATTATCTTATTATTTTTTACGTTTTATATTCGAAGTTCTATTAATTTTTAAAAACTTCTTCTATTTGCTCTAGATTTTCACTTAAGTCTCGAAGTTCATATTTATCGTCAATGTTACATAAGATTGATAATTTTACGCTTTGTAAATATGAATGAAATTTGCGAACCATATTTTTAAGATATTCAGATGCATTATCTAATCTATAGGAAGGAATTTTTGACCCACTACCACCTTTTAAAATGTTTGACAAACTGCAAGGTAACACAGGTATTTTTAGTTTTATTTATAAGGAAAATAAATTTATTTAGAAATATGAAAATTATCTTTCATTTGATCAAAAAATCGTAAAAGATTTCAATGTAACCGCTCACTTTAAGTCTAAATTATTGTATTAAAATATCCAACCAATTTGTTGGTTCTTCAATTTAATAAAATAATAAATTCATATATTTTCTATAATCCTCTCTTTAAAATAATTATAAGTTAAATCCCGTTGGCTAACTAGAACAAGATTGCAAATAGTATGTGCTTAAACAGCTTTATTAATATCAACACCAAATTTTTATGTTTATTTTATCTTTAACTATAGTTGTTTTTCTATGTGAACAATCTTCGCCCCCAAAATGAATAAAAATTGATTTTACAATTATAGTTCACAGTAGATTTATAATAAAGTTCATTATTTGTATAGCCGGAATCTAATTTGGTTTTTGGATTTCTAAAATCATTATAAGCAAGAAACAGTTTATTGCAAAGACCCTTTTCAATATACAGATTTCAATGTTCCTTTGGAAAAATCTTATTTCGTTCATTTTTAACATAAATTTTTCGTACATCACTATGATCAAACATAGAAGCGTGCTTTTGTTGGTCAGCTTGATTATTATTTTGAAATTCTATAATTACAAAATCGGGCATTAAGAATTGTAAATTATTAAACTGATCTTTTATATCAACGTTTAAAGTTGTTCCAGTAGGAACTTCTTTTTATAAAAATTTCCAATAATTAAAACTAATAGGAATTTTAGGCTCTTTGTATAGTTTTTCTTTAATTGCAATGGCTGTGTTAGATGCATATTCAGCAATAGGCCACATAATTTCTAATTTTTGAAAATCAATTCTACCTGGATCGGCATAAGTTGTCGGAGGTGTGACAATTTTATCCTCATGTATATATAAACACTTTTTATCAGATAAATTACGGAAAAAAGTGATTTTATAACCTTCTTTCAAGTAAATTTCAGCATTATCTCTGATAAAGCCAAACAGATATATCAATGGGTAAATTATTTCATTTTGTCTATCACTATGTACAGATTTTACTCTGTATTTATTATCAAAACTAGTAGCAAATAAATAATTTTGTTCACCTGGAGATCTTAACAAAACATTCATCATTGCTGAAGTTATTCCAGGATTATCAATAGCTTCAATAATATTTCCATGTTTTGAGATTTCTACTCTAGAAAATGGAAGAAAGTTAGAACAAACATCAACACTGTCTTCTTTTTAATATTTTGCATCAGCTCCAACCTTATCGCTCTTTAGTAACTGAAATTGCTCAAAAACATAAGCAACATTTGGGAAAGAAAAGCCATCTCCTATAGGAATATCAAACTCGATTCTATTATTGTAAACATTAAAATTCCCCTTAGTTTAATCCGTTGGAGGAAAAGTCTGCCTCTACAAGCTCTCAATATTTTTACAACTCATCTATAAGTCATATATATATATATATATGGCAGAATCGATGGGGGTTTCTTGAGTTAAATTACTCATTGCCGGATATAAAAGATACAAAAAGCGCCATGAAAAAGTATGTAAAAAATAAGAAGAAAAGGCACCATTATTCGACCAATTATGAAATATTGGTAAAAAAAAAGTAGAAAAAGTACGTGAAGAAAATAAAAATTTAATAACAACACCAGTTCCAGTTGCAGTAAAAAATTCAGATTATCCGCCAACATCAAAAGAAACATAGTTTGAAAGAGAATTATTTGCAGAACAAGAATCTCCTCATATGGAAGAGCAAATGGGAACTGTACTATTGAAAAATTTTACGCAGCACACATATGATTTTACTATGAATCTCGGAAAAGAAATGTCTGAAAAAAATTGCTTTTAAAACCTATGGTTTACGAGCAAAAAATCATAAATTAGAAATTGGATATACAGAAGTAAAGATAAATAATGATACATTATTTGTTAAGGATAAAGGATATTTTTTAACACCAGACCTTTCTAATTTGTCAGCAAAAGAAAAAGTACCAGATCTTAAGGATAAATGCACGGAGGATGACTGAAAAATACAAAGATATTGGTAAAGACACAAATGTTGCATTCAGAGGATATGATCCTCATAAACAGATAAATGCGAATCAAAGTTGGAAGTACGAGAATATAATGAAACCATTTTATTATTTAATTTATGAACTACATATATAACCGCCATCAAGATCAGCACCAAACACACCCGAAAGTGATATTTTTACATTTGATGGTTTAAAATTAGTTTACCAAAAGAATATATTTGGATGGATGATGTTAGAAAATTGGTTGATAGATTATTAGTTATTCATGGTGAAGAAAATGCTAGAAATAAAATTTTTACAATGAAAAAGTAAACATTATGAATATGTTAAACAATAAATTTTCTGATTTTGTTGTTCATAATCCGAAGGGAATCCTATATTTAATACGAGTTTTAAATGTATTCCACATTCGTTTTGGAATTCTGAACATCATGGCAAAGGCATTATAAACTGGGCATTAAATAATTTAAATTTACCCGAAATGCATTTGCAAGACTATAATTATTGTGAAGTATGCAAATATCATGATATTGCTTACAGAGACCATAAAGATTTAGAATCTAGACATGAAACTGATAATATTTTACGAAAGAAAGCTAAAGAAATTATGTTAGATAAAAACACTCCAATTGGAGGAAAAATTGCTCTGCGGCTGTTGCCTCAACTATGTTTACTAAAAGATAATTAGGCTGGGGAATTAAAATGTTTCATTGAAATAAATATACATATTTTGCTTATAAATGAAGATAAAAAAATTTAACTTTCGATATACCCATTGATCAATTAAGAGATTTGGGTATATATAAATTTTTAACAAAAGATCAACATGAGCGAAAAAATAAAAAATTGAAAGAAGGGAAAGGCTTCTTATTAGCTTTGTCATTACCACTACTCAAAAAGATACTCAAAGAAAAAACTGGAAGTGGTTTACACCATTGTGGAATTATTCCCCTTGAAGTTGCTGTGTTAAGTGGTATTGGTGCTTTAGCAAGAGCAGCTAGTGCATTTACGGTACTGTTGATCAAGTTAGTAAAAATAAAAAAGAAATAAAAATACAAAGGAGACATAATTTAGCAATGGAAAACAATGCTGGAAAGGGCTTAGTTGCAAAAAAGAGGGGAAGACCAAAAAATATTTTGACTATATGCCCACTATCTAATATAGATATTGAAAAATATGTTAATAAATTAAATATAAAAAATTTCAGAAATGTTTATACGGTTGATGAACTAACAAAAAGTATGCTCAAAAATGAATGTGCTGTGGTAAATTTCGATATTTCAGAAAATACTGGTACTGATTGGGTTTGTTATTTTAAAGAAACTAATTATGTTTACTATTTTGATTCATTTGGAGGCAATATTCCTAATAATTAAATTAATTATTTTAAAAACAGAAATGTTTATTACAATGATGATAGTTTTCATAATTTTAATTCAGTTATCTGTGGACATCTATGTTTAATTGTATTGCATCTTTTTATAAATTTTTGAAGTTTCATGATATAACTTATTTATTATTAAATTACAATATATTTGGCAAATCATTAATCCAATTTTTAAATGAAGACGTTGAATATATTATTGAAGATTTTTGAAGATTTAAAAACATAATAGGTAAACCTATAAACAATAAAGACATGGCCAAGAAATTATATATATATATATATATATATATATATATATATATATATAAGCAGATTATGCTTTAGAAAAGGATGTCGATTCGAAATATAAAACTATTTTTTCTGATAAGGCTCTAAAAGAAGATTCAAATGTACAATTCAGTAATACTATTGCTGATTGTATAAAACGAATAAATAGTGCAGAGTATACATTAAAAAAGGAAGGAGATTCAAAATACAATAATATTTCTTCTGCTTTACAAGATCAAATAAATAAAGTTTTTACTTATATAAACAGTTATATTTCTTTTCAGCATCGTAGAATTGCTAGTCTGTCTGATCCTATAGATGAAGATGATGTACTCAATAAAAGATATTTCTATAAACATATAGCAGATTATGCATTAAAAACTAATGTCTAATCAAAATACAACACTAGTGTTCCTGATTTAAAAACATATGTAGATTCAAAATATAATACCATTGTTTCTGCTTTACGAGACCAAACAAACAAAGTTTTTGTTTATACAAAAGACTATGTTTCTATTCAAAATCGTAGAATTAATAATATGGCTTATTCTGTAGATGACAAAGATGCTGTCAATTACAGATATTTCGATAAAGAAATAGCTGATAAATTGCAAAATTTAAACAAATCAGTTTTGAATTACTGCGATACACTTCTTAACTCAAAAGCTGAAAAAGCAAATATGTTGTTGATAAAGAATTATGTGTTAAATTACAAAATTTAAACCATTCAATTGTGAGTTATTGTGATACACTTGTTAACTCAAAAGTTGAAAAAAAAAAACCAAAGAAGATTCTGATGAAGAATTACATGTTAAATTACAAAATTTAAACCAATCTCATATATTTCATTTACACGCAGAGTGGAATAAAATGACTAATGCTTTTCCCTTAGATAATGATCAAATTTTCTTTACTTTTTTGATGGATTGTGCTATTTATAAAATAGTTACGAATATTCTCATGTTTGATAATAATTTGGCCATTTTCAGAGTAATACAAAAGTAGATCACAGCAAGCCCTTTGATGTTAAAAAGGTGATAGTTTAACTTTTAAAATATAAATAAATAAAATGTCTCTTTATGCTGATGGAGAGGTGAAATATAAAGAATTACTATATATATATATATATATATATATATATATATATATATATATATATATATATATATATATATATATATATATAACTATTAAATGGAGGCGACTACATCTCGAAATCTTCATCTGCCTCACACTTAGTGTTTGAAGTGCAAGAATGTCAGTAAAAATAATAATATAAAACTGACAATACAAAAAATGGATGATTAGTTCAGAAAAGCATATGCTCGATATGTAATTCTAATAAATTAACATAAAAAAAATTGCCCAAAGTAAGAGAAGGAATAATCAATGTATGATATAAACCAGTAAGAAGAAATTTTCCAAGAAGTAAAGTAATTTCGAATGGAATTGATGATGTATGGCTAATTGATCTTGTTGAGATGGATACTGGAAATTTAGAAGGCATCTTGCATGTGAACAATGGTTACAAATATATATTGACAACTACCAATGTTTTTTTTCTCTTCAAAATATGCATTTGCCATACCAATTAAAGATAAAACAGCCAAAAATGTAGCAAATGCTTTAGAATCTAAATTAGTTAAAAGAAAACCACATCATATTCAAAGCAATAATTACTTTGAATTTTATAATAAAACATTTAAAGAACTTATGCGAAATTATAACATCAATCATTATACAACATTCAGTGAACTAAACACCAGTGTTGTAAAATGATCTAATCGAACTTTGAAGAATAAATTGAGGACGAAATTTGCTTTAAGTAGCAATTATACATTGATAAATATATTAGACGATTTAGTGAAAGAATAAAACAACACAAAGCATAGAACTATTGGTATGAAACCAATTGAAGTTAATAAGACCAATGAAAAAAATTTAATGCATACAAATTTTGTAGACACAATTACTAAACCGAAATACAAAGTAGGAGATGTCCGTGTTAGTAAAATTAAAAGAATTTTCGAAAAAGGTTGTACAGCTAATTGGTCAACGGAATTGTTTACTATTTGCAAAGTTTTAAATTATGATTTGCCAACTTACAAACTGAAAGATACTAAAGGAGCAGAAAAATGGGTAGTTTTTATGAATATGAAATAATGAAAACCGACTATCCTGGCGAATATTTGGTTGAAAAAGTCTTAATAACAAAGGTAATAAAATTTATGTAAAATGGTTGGGTTTTGATCGTTCTCATAACTCATGGATTAATAAAACAGCTGTTTTGTAAATTTAAAAATAAAAATAAGCTTCTTATGCAATCTGATAAAGATTATTTATATCATTAATCAATTTTTATTACTTTCTTTGAGTTCTAATAACATAATAATCATCATATTCAAAATAATTTTCAAAATTACTACCCAATAACTTTAAAAGAATGAAAGTTGGATTTAAAATTTGATTTTGTGTTTGTGCAATAACATGTGGGGTCATTTCTCTGATTACCTCATTTCTGTGAGCTATTCCATCTAATGCCCTATGAACTGACTCTCTTAAATTTTCAATATGTTCATCTTTAATTTTATATACCTTTTAAATCATTAACTTGAATTTCGTTCATTTTTGTATGCTTTATTTGGGCTTTAAATAAATGTCTTAAATGTTTTAAATCTTATGTTCACCATCTTTGCTAATTGAAGGAAAAACTTTGTGTGTAATCCACTTTTTAAGTTATTTTACTTCATTTTTAGAAGACAAAATGAATGAATAGAGACCAGGTTCATTGATAAATATAGTAGATTTTTCATTACTTTTGAATGTGAACGCCCAGTTCACCATTAATAAATTTTCAATTGTTCGATCATCTTGATCAACACAATCTCTTATAGCTTTTTGTGGATTTTTATATTCTAAAATTTCTGCAACATCTTTGGCTTTAAACCAAGGATTATTATTCTTATCAATAATCATAAAAACTTGTTTACCATTATAAGTAAGTTTGTTGTTAATTATGTCTAGAATTGAGTCCATTTTTATATGCGAAACTATGTGCAAGTAAAATTGGGCGAGTTGTAATAAGTGTTTATATATATATCCTTTTTTATAAAGAAAATGAAAAATGAAGAATATAATTTTATAAAATATAGACCAAATTCATTAATAAATTTAGTAATTTTTGTATATTCTCAAATAGCGGCGTTTCACCATTAGTAAAATCTTCATAATTTTTTTAATGTTTTTCTGTAATTATATAGCTCTTAAGGAGTTAAATTTTCTAAGTCATTAACGATATATTTCATTTTATTTATGATTTCGTTATAAGAGTCATACTGTATATCAAACAATGAAATGCTATGTTTACCAACTCTAGCCAGTTTCTTTGTAAATTCATTATATTTGCTAACAGTTTCATTAGTAAAAAAATACAATAAGCCATTTGTATATCTAAAAGCAGACTCTATCACATCTGGCAAACATTATGAAATTTCTTGCTAATTGGGCTATTCTCTTTTATCTGGAAATGACATTGGTCTACTTCACCATAATACTACTTTTCATAGAAGATAAAGTTTTTCCCGAACATGAATAAAAAAAACAGCATTTATTTTATATTCATCACTTATTCCAAATGAAGAAAATCCTTTCGAATATTCGTTAATAAGTTTATAAGTAGTGTAATTAACGATATAATTTTCACCACCTACAAACAGAATTAACTCACTTGATGGTCTTTCATATATAAAAAAATTATTGCAATCGGTTGGTAAAAACTGAAGCATTTTTCTTATCAAAATAGGCATTTTTTTTATTATTTAGTTGCCATTCAAACTTTTGTCCAAACCTTTTTATTGTAAAAAATATACAATTTATCATCAATAATTAAAAATGTTTTTACATGTCCATCTTTGCATAAATCAATTGGTTCATCATCATTAAAATTATTTTATTGGGGTGGTCCATAAAAGTTTTGAATGCTTTGGATGTCATCTAGTTGCATATCAAACAAATCATTGTTAAGAATTGGATACATGACTACATTTTTATCACTTGTATGTTGAAGACCTAATGCATGGTCGATTTTTGAATCAAAACAGTCAGTATATAAACTTTATTTTCAGGAGTGTTTTTCCATCATTATCCCAATATTCCTGCCTATTGATATGAATTTCAAGACTATTTTGTTGATTTGGAAAAAAATGCATGTGTTAGTGAACTACCATGCGGATAAAATCTAGTCTGACAAAGCCCTGATAATTTCTGATTTATATGTTAACCTTTGTATGATGTCTGGAAACAAATTTCAAATTTGTGTGTCTTTGCCAAAAGCCAAAACCTTCTTGTGCTAACTTTGTAACTAGTTTATTTGCATATGCAAAATTCCATTTCAATGGGTTTGTAGTCCATTTTGTGGTTGACGAAAGGTCAATAATTATCTCATCCTTAACACCATATCTTGGTTTATTGATTAAATTAAGTGTTTCTTTATCGAGTTTATTATCAACTGAAGAAGTGTTATAATATTCTTGAAATATTCTATAATATTCTTGAAACATTCTTAGAGAACTTTCAAATTTTCTTTGTCAATTTTTGAAAGCAAATTTGAATCACCAACTAGATATCCATATTTATTTAAAAAATTAATTAATTATAAGTCTTCATTTATATACAAAAAGTTTTAAAGTATAATAAAATCTTAATTTTGTTTCTATATTTTCTTTCTTTTATTTTTCGACTCAAATCTATTGTAATACAGCCATAATATTACTTACATTGAAAACTTCTAAACTTTTTTAAAAATGTTAATAGACACAATTGCTTACAGTGGGACACAAGTGACAATTATTAGCGAGCGAGGCTCTGTGAGGCAGCTTTTCTCAAGTGTGTTCTGCATTCAGACTTCTGGTAAATACTGATATACTTTCTTCCTACATACTTATCCATTTCTCAGATAATTATGTTCAGATAGCGATGATAAAACAAAATGACAGCAGCGGCGTCTTATATTTACGCATATTTAGTTGTCTTCCTGACGATACAGACATGAACCTCTTCATTAAGATACATCGTAAAAATTTTTTTGGTTAACTTCCTAAAGTGTAATGGAAGTTTTAACCTACACACTGTATGGTAATAATACCACACATCAAGCTACAGATATAGGAATGTTTAGCAGCGCTACTATACAAAGTTTGGAACTTCCATATGCATTTGACTGTTTCCTGAGCAAATGTAGGGACGCTGAAATGAATGTATAGGGGAAAGCATTACCATTCCTGCTTTCTCACTAAGCGTTTATGCTGATATGATAAATTTCGGAATAATTTCTTAGTGTGTAAACGGTCCTATGCTTCTTCGGCTAGGATCCGGCAAGTATGTATGCTGGCGGTAATTAAGTGGGTGACGCGACGCTCTGCCATGCTGCTAGCGAGTTGAGTCATTTCTCTGGAGTTGTAGACTGATGTGGACCCGATTATAGATTTCTGTAACTTCGATGTTCTGTGGCAACTTCCTGACCAGCTTGCTTGGCCTTGAGCAGGGGCATTACACCTGCTCGCCTGGCTGAAATCAAATCGCAATATCTTTCAAACGAAAAATTAAGAACGGTTAAAAATTTAAAATGTCGTTACTTGCAGTTCTCGCACTTCAAAAGTGCTCGACAAAAATACAACGTACGTTGCCTTTTCCAAAAAAAGAAACTTCAACATGTTCGCCAGGAGAGTAGGCGCTCGAATGTGAGTAATCGTGTCCGTAACTTGTGTTCACAGTGGCCTGACACCTGTGGCTCTTTATCGTCGAACATAACAAGGCCACAAAAGGCAACGATTCGATAACTGTTAACTTGTGCCACAGTTATCTTTGCTTGATTACTTCTTTGTGGGTTACTTGAAACTGTCAACAAACGCCCACTAGTTTTATAGGAATGGTTTATCAGGGGGGGGGGGGGGGGAACCCGAACCAAGATAAAATTCAAAATTTTTTCTTAATTTATACGCCAGTTTGAAAGATTTAATTGATAGCTGATCACGCACATAAAGCAATGCAGTGAAAATAAAATAATAATTTGCTTTAGAAAAAAATGTTTTTGGTCAATATACAAATTTTTAGACTATGCCACCCATGTTGTGAAGATAAAATTCGTAGTTTCTTCGGAATTGTTTGTTATTGTTCACAGATTGTTTCGTAATCAGTTTTGCGGTTTCACTATAAAAAAAAGACGGAATGTTTAACAGATTATTTTTTTCGTTCGTACAATGGCCTTCATCCCAGATACAGAATCACTTTTGCTTTTAAGTTATAGTAAAAATCCTCTTCAGAGCACTTGTCTAGAAACAAAATCTCACCAAAAAATTCGGAAAGGGAACTATTCTTTAACTTAAAAGTTGTATGGTCAAGTAGACTGTTCCGTGGCGGAACTTTAATTACTACAAACAAAACGATTTCCACGACAACCAAATGCCCAACGCGGCCAAGTCCATCATGTTGAGTTCTCATAACGTATTTACATCGGGTCACTGAACATTCCACCCACCTTGAAATTATAATTTCAAAGTAAATCAGGGCAAGGGGCATAGATTCAGCTGGGCGCGTCAGAAGTGTATCAGCAGTATGGAGTTGAGTCTCTCGCACTATTCAATCTGCACCAGGGAAGGTCTTGACTACACGACCAAGTCACCAACGAAGAGGTGGCACAATGGATCTTGAATAAAGACAAGTGTGTCTGGCTCAAGATTGACTGAACCTGCTGTCCACTGCCCTCGAACCTGCAGCTGGTTCAGGTAGTCCTGATGCCACAGGTGCCAGAAATCTTGATGAATTTCCTGCAGGAGATTCCATCTTGACAGACGACAAGAAGGCACAGATGTGAAATCTTTATCAAGAACTGCTTGCGATGATCCCAACGTTAGAAAATGACTTGGTGTCAATTGGGCGAGGTCGGCAGGGTAAGTAGACAGTATCGACAATGGACGAAAACTAAGCACTGCTTCTTTTTGTGTAAGTACAGTGTATAATTCCTCGTAAAGCAATCTTTTTTCTAGATATATAAATTTCAATATCATAGAGTTGTGGGTAATATTATTTTGTTAATTTTGCCTAATTACTGAATTTGTGATTTACATCCCTAATTATCCGGAAATAATTAACTATTTTCAAATAAAAATTATAGAATCAATGAAGGATTGCTGTGTATGATTGTTACCAGACACTCAAATATCTTTTCAACAACCCTCATTGCTTCAACATAAATGAAGTAGTTAAAATTCTTTCCTTGATTTTATGTTTGGAGACCTTTCCTTAGCCCCTACTGGCCACCAGCAGGCGACACCTCGCTGAGCTGAGTAGCTGGAGGCCACGAGCACGACCCACACAGCAGGGCTGGAGCTGGGATTCGTGTAGCGAGAGGAGAGACCAGCCAGCTTGTCCACGCGCACGTCGGTGGGATGAGCTGTAAGCAAGGAGGTTATATATACTATATATATAACCTCCTTGGCTGTAAGACGGCGACCCAGACGTGGAAGTAGAGCATAGAGGCGCGCCTTGTTCGGAAACTACTTCGCGAGGAATGAGTCTCTGTAGCATCTGCTCTGCACTGGCTACATGCTGATCAATTGCACAACGATATTCGAACGAGGTACGACGAGATTTACAAAGATGCTGATTTTAGACGAGAACAGTAACAGTCATCCCGCAGCCAAAGTACACTTATGGTTAAGACTACCCAATTCTCGCGACAACATGTACGCATGTTTTACGAACAATTGTTTGGAAACTAGTTACTAAAGACTTTATTGTATATCAACTGAAATATTGTATCTTTACAATACATTATTTTATAAAATACACAAAATTGTATCTGTAGCTTCATATTTATAACACACTCCAAGTGTACAGAACTTGCTTGCTCAAATTTGACATTAGTTTTGCACATCGCACATTAATGTTTCGTAAAATTTTGTTTGATCGACTTGTAGTGTTACAAAGATAATATTGACAATTTTACAAAGAGCTGTTAGTAAGAAATACAGAAATATTATTACACTGCACATGTTTTACTTCAATACCCGTCGTGCACTCGCAACTTTCCTTCCGTAACTGGCTGCGTGTCTTTGTGAGGAAGTATTTACCCGACTGGCCTAATCATAATTAAATTACTACCACACTGCACGTCCGTGCTTCATACGAGCAGGCACCTGAGATGCATCACAAATATAATCATCCAATCACGAAAGAGGATATGAATTGAATAAAGGGTTTTGGAGCAGAACTGGTCGTGGAATAATTTCGTAAAAAACAGGGACTGGAAGATTTTTGGAATTCTTTTTAGAACAATATTTATCTCAAGCACATATGTATTTGTGTTAGGCTGCGTTGTTCTGGAGTTCAATGGCAATGGTGTGGTGTAGTTGAATTCTAATTTTTATAGTATCTCCAATGCCTACAATGACTACGAAAAAAATACGAACACAAAATATGGATGCCAAACACAAATGCAATGAAAATGTGATGGAACTAGGGACAAATAACCAGTTAGACAAAGAGAGATACAGAAAGAACGAGAACAGCACAACTATGACAGTACGAAAACAGCGAAACCACAAGCGAAACACACACTGAAGTTAGTCAAAATAGACACCAACAGCACAAAACACAAACGATAGCACAAGTTAAAAAAAAAAAAAAAAAAAAAAAAAAAAAACAGACAGTAACAAGATGAAAACAGTAAAATGTCACGATGTTTCGGAATATGCGGTCTGCTTTCGTCCTCGTTTCTGTGTCATTCGTTGTCTAACTGGATAAAGGCTGTTCACGATAAAGTGAGCACTTTCAAACTCATCCTTAGAAAATAGTCACTGCCCCTGTCTGCATATATTTTAACGGGCACACTGAGTGATATTCACCCAGTAAAGTTGGTAATGACGGATGAAAAATAGTTCCATATCTTAACGTCAGATTAAAATTGTTAGGTGACCATTTGTAATAACTCAAAATATTTCTTTCGCTTTGTACTTTGGTATAATGTATCGACGTGTAAAAAGGAGCATGATTATGAAACATTTACTTTCCTAATAATTTCAAAGTTTCACTTGACCGACGCACGAATTAAGTGATAAGGCCCATTACAGTGTTAATTTTACGTAAGGCGGGATCATACACAACATGCATACAAGTAGATCTT
The DNA here is from genome assembly GCA_029891345.1 of Dryococelus australis. Taxonomy (NCBI): domain Eukaryota; kingdom Metazoa; phylum Arthropoda; class Insecta; order Phasmatodea; family Phasmatidae; genus Dryococelus; species Dryococelus australis. The sequence goes on along the minus strand of CM057002.1, from coordinate 75,621,120 downwards.
AAGCAGGACTTTCAGAAGTGCTCATTTTACCGTGAACAACCTTTAGTCGTCTGTAGTTCCACATATATCTACTGTTACTCGCCCGCTGCTTTTTCAAGCGTGAGCGCGCGAAAGAGGACAGAGTAGTGATATGGCGGGCGGCGAGCCACAAGGGATGTTTGAATGACATTTGAGCAATAATACAAGACACACATATCTTGTTACGAAAAGTGTGCTGCCGCGATATTTTTTTTGCAGCTCGCGCGATCCTGATCACCAGCAGATTTAATATAGGCGTTTATCTGAAGAATGTTCTGGTTTTGATCGTATTTGCCTCTCTAAGTGCTACTCGGGGTGTGGTGAATATTCCAGATCAAGGCCAGCGATTATTTAAGCCGCTTAGGTCCCCCGAGCGCAGAATTGATGAGAGTCTGGAGTTGGGCGATTGCGCTACCTTGAGCGATAGACGACGAGCGAGAAGAGCAACGAGTGGCGAGAGAAGTGACCAGCGGGAGAAAGATCTGCAACTGTGAGCATCGGTGCAGCGAAGGGTGTGACTGGGAGACTGGACTATTTTACTGAATGTGTGAGTGAAAGACGTTTCAAATGATGGCAACAGACTAACCATGTGTTAATGATGAGTGTGAGTTAATTGTCTATAACCAAACCAAGACATATACATTAAAATAAATAACAATAGTAATATTGGAAATAGATATGTTATTGCTGTAAGTAATAGCTGTGTGAATAAATTAAAATAAAATTTAGTTATTTTATTTTTATTAAGTCCTTCGTCCTTTACGAATTTGAATACACCCCTCAGGTGTCTTGTAACAGTATTTATCTATATTATTACATTTTTATTGCATTTGTGTTTCTCATCCATATATTGTTCTTCATTTTTTTTGTTTACTCTCTTTTTCGTAGTCATTGTAAGTAATGGAGATCATATCAAAATTCGAATTCAGTTATCTGTGTTACGTTTGCAATTACAGTTTATTAGACACGCCTAGGAGAAAATTGAGACAGTAATCTACATTCAGGAAAACAAGCACTGAATACCGCCCCTCCTGATCAGAGGTAAGACTTGCTACACAGACACTGAGACAGCAGCCAATCAATAGACAGCTGAGGCTCGAAAATGTTCAGGAGCGTGAAGTGGAGCATACATGTCTTTTAAAATGTGGACTTGACCTGTTCCTGTCCACTGCCGTGTAAAAATTTGCTTACCGAGAAGAAACTGTTGTTTCAAAACGAAATTTATTACTATGTATAATAGTATAAACAAAAAGAACAGGTGGTTACAATATCATTGCATAAAGCTTCACCACCAGAACTTTGATGACCCTTGCATCTGCGGTACAGACGAAAAATATCTTTAGTTCTTTGTCTAATCTCCTCTTGCTTACATATACTCTTTCTATATGATTGAGCGTAGAAAAAAAAACAGTTATCCTGCAGCAGATTTGCGCGCAGGTGCTGCAAGTTATGCTCTAAATCTCGAGCACTTGGACGAAGCTGGCATCCCATCTCGTTCCACACACTGAGAAAAAGACATGGTTGTAGGAACAATCTGTTAAAATGGGTCAGACATCTGATGGGTTGTAGGCATTATCTGAATATTGCTGACATACGTAGTAGGTGAGTGAGTGAAGAGATTTGGGCGGCTCTTAACAGCGAGGTCTTGAGAGCCGATGAGGGTGACTAAAGTGAGTACAGAATTGGGGGGGGGGGGGGGCGGGCGAAACGGGAGATCTCCGAGAAGGCCCGTAGACCAACGGAATCGTCCGGCACGATTCCCACTTGCGAAAATCCGGTGGCTCGGCCGGGGATTGAGCCTGGTTCGCTTTGGTGGGAGGCGAGCGTGCTAATCGCTCAGCCACCCCGGCCCCTACATAGTAGGTAATACCAACAGAAATGTTTGGTTTTTGTTGCAACTAATTACGGGAAAGCTGCATTTTTATCAGATGATAGAACCTTATATGACATATGCATTCCCGAAAATGTCCCCACTGCTCCACCTTTCGCTTCCCAACCCACCCCCTTCCAATAGTAAAAACGGGACTTTCACTCAATCGCCTGTAATTCTTTTACCAACAGTCAACTCGAGTAAATATTTCTCGTACTTTATTCCTCGATATTAGATTTTAACCCTATAATTGTTTTACGTCGTAGACTACAACATTTATTTGCGACGCAAGATTCTATATTAAAAGAATGATTAAGAACACATACCTGGTCACACAAAAGTACATTAATATCTCTGTAACACTGCTTGTTGCTAAAATACCCCAAGACGCTTCCTTGTGGCAATATTTAACAATAACTTGTTAGTTATCACCTAGGATAATACACGTCATGCGGCCTTTTGCGAGACAGATTTGACTAAAATGTATGAGCTTGTAGTGTTGGCTAAAAGTGTCGTTGGGACGAGTCACACAAATAGTTGATCAATGTAATTAGTCCAGCGGAAATTCCGGGAACGGTCGTGATGAAAGTAGAGCGAATAGTTCGTGAAGTCACCTCCAAACGGGCCTCACAATGGAAGCGCACGTGCGCTGGGAGAATGCACTCACCCGGCCGGGTGCGAAAGACGAGGCTTCGCACGGCCCTCGAACGCTTACGAGAACAAAGTCTCTTCGCGGTTTCTTCACACTGCATTGTTTGAAACAAACCTTTGAAAAATTACCACATGTATTACGTGTTTACTTGTTTTCGAAGAATCTCATGTATCACTAAAGGCTGTTCACGATAAAGTAAGCACTTTTGAAATCAACCTTAGAAAACAGTCACTGCCCCTGAATGCATATATTTTAATGGGCGCACTGAGTGACATTCGCCCAGTAATGTTGGTAACGATGGATGGAAAGTAGTTCCATATCCTAACGTCAAATTGAAAGTGTTAGGTGTCAATTTGTGAAAACTTATATAATTTTTTTTTTCGCTTTCTGTTTTTTTTTAAATGCACCGGAGTGTAAAAATTACCAGATTTGTAAAATATATACTTTTCTAATATTTCCACAGTTTCACCTGGTCGAAGCTTGAATAAAGTGATGAGGTACATGGCAATGTTAATTTTACATAAGGCGGAAAAATACATGACGTGAATCAAGTAGATCTTAAGCAGGACTTCCGAAAATGCTCATTTTAAAGTGAACAGCCTATAGCTTTTTATACTTCCTTAAAATAGAAGTACTGGTATCATATTTTCGGTTAAATTAAACTTTAACTTACATTTTATTTACAAATGATAGTATTGAATTCATCATTAATGTTAATAAGAATGAAGGGGAAATGGGAGTGTTGGTAATGTCTAGTAAGAAATAGTTCTCGTACAAAATATATTTAAACTTGTATTGTTTCTTATACGGAGAATCAAATGGAGTTCGCTATAAACATTAGCTCGAACTAGCTCAGTTTGAAAGCATGATACTCTGAACTGGAAAAAAAAATGGTTAGTTGATAAAAAGAGCGCGAATAGTAAATAAATAAAATGAGGCTGGAAACTGTTCACTGAAGATTTGCTGCCGTTTCTTCTACAATATCGGCATACAAAAACGTTTGTATCACTTGCGGCAGGGAAAACAAGAAAGTGATAGAATCGCCGCTTCTCGCTTCGACGATGGATAAACTAAGAAGACGGGAGAGAATCACTACTTCCTCTCTCTCCCGGCGCACCTAAAGACTCCTCACGCGGGCGGAAATACATTTAATAGATTTAGGTTAGTTCAAAATCACGAAAGAAAAGTTGACTCACACCGGGCGCTGCCGGTGTGAGTTACGATGGCCACTCCCTAAGAGAGTGCTTCTCGACTTCTGTGCTACGGCGTTACTGCATCAGAAAGGTCGTGCTTACTCTATATATCGATTGAAAGTTCCCTCGTCTGAACACTGCCCAACCTTGGCCTCTCTTGGCGCGGCAACGTCTGAAAACGGCGCACAGACGTAGACGTGGCTCTGGTAATGTAGTATCACATTCATGTGGCGGTTCGCGTCAGTCAGATGCGACCTCCTGCACTTACCGTATTTCATCATGCAGCGCAATACGGCGGCTGCGTGTCAAATTTACTAACCCAATGGAGAAGTGCAGTGTCGTCCTACGACGTCTGATACTACTGTTGAATGACTCAAATAAAATAATAAATCTTTGGGAAAAAGAAAATATATAAAATACAAAAAAATTATTATTGTCATGTATAGGCTGTTCACGCTCAAATGAGCACATTTGATAGCGCTGCTTAAGATCTACTTGTATGCACGTTGTGTATTCCTCCTACTTGTGTAAAATTAACATTGTCATATGCCTCACCACTTTATTCATGCGTCGGTCAGGTGAATGTGCGAAATTATTAGAAAAGTAAATATTTTACAAATTTGGTAATTTTACACTTCGATTCATTAATAAAAAAAACAGAAGAAGAAAGAAATAATTTTTGTCATCACAATTGGTTGCCTACCATATTTGTTCGACATTAAAATATAGAACTACTTTCCATCTATCGTTGACAATTTTACTGGGCACATGTCACTCAGTGCGCCCGTTAAAATATAATGCAGGTAGGAGCAGTGACTATTTTCTAAGGTTGATTTCAAAAGTTCTCACTTTATCGTGAACAGCCTTTAAATGAGTTACTATCCTTTACAGAAATATAGAAAAAATTAATATTTCCCGATTTTATCAATTACTATATACTGCAACATTACAAACTGAGTGCGTACGAATGCGGTGCGTTGTCCCTCTGGTGTAATTTCCCCGACATAGTAAAGCTTTGTTAACATGAAGTGAAGGAATAGCCTGAACGTATAACTCGAGGAGGGCTTCTGACCAGTTGGGAGTAATCGTAAATGGACTATAGCTACGCATGCACCAAGGAAGGAACATGCTGTGTTGCCAACGTGACGTATTGCCGACTTGCTGGCCAATCCAGCATTAGTCACAATTTCCGCATAAGATACATTTCCTTTCCTACACTATTGTTTCAATCGCCTTCCGCGACAGTTCAGAAATTTTCAAAGGATGTCAGTCATTCGGGATATGTTAAAATAAATATTCGCTTGTTTCCTTGCCAGGTGACTTCAACACTTGGATAAGAAGCTAATTGCAGTGGCAAAAGCTTAGCGTGACTCTTAACATTGGCTGCAGATCTTGGGAAACATTGGCTGCAGATCAAGGCTTTGGATACTTGAGCATGATGCAGTTTCAGCCAATTGCACTTTTTTTGGCACTTTGCGGTTGATACACATTTATTTATATCAAAATAGAATTTATGTGAGTCCCCTATATTCATGGCAGCTACTAAACTTGTCCTCCTGATCTCAGCACATCAACTTAGCATAGTACAATTGCTCCTCCCTTCACTGTAGCCTACTATGCAGCTTTCGTTATTGGCTGGCAGCCAACCACTGGGGTGGCGAATTGACTTCTGGACACGTGCAAAGGGATTTGCAACCAGTCCTGTTTATAAGGCCACGTTACAAGAAATACTTTCTTTACTTGATCACAGAGCATGAGTTCCACACCCTAGTGCACTGAAACTAATGATGAAATCTTCAAGTATCTGTCTCGCTGCGATCGACGACGCATGCGACACTAGTGGGGAAGCGAACACCTGCCTTACGCGCAAGGTGACATCCCCTTGCAGAACAGATGTCTTCCTACTCTCCTGGTGCGACCTTGGGAATCACTGTGAGCCTTGATTATCTGTGGGAAGGCCACGTAATGCCGCTTCTTCCCCACGGGATGTGCGCGCACAGGATGTGTGTACTCACTCGTCACGCAGCAACGAAGCGAAGATACGCGAAGATAACGCCGCTGAATAAAGGCTTCGTGCTCTTCTTCGATCGAAATCTCTGCATGTTAAGGATATAATTATTCCCTCGTTATTCTCGTGATTAAACTTGAACAAGTCGAATTACGGCCGCGTGAACAGCTACTGCGATGGCAGCGGCGGTAATTGCGTGCAAATAGAGCCCGTCTTATTTCTCACTGCAGTTTCTCCACTTGCGCACGAGCACCACCACTACGGCTTCGAAAGAAATGCAGTTGTCGTCGCCTCGTCTTTCGTAACAGCACTCAGGGCTAAGGACCACAGTACGTAAAACTGCATAAATACGGGTATACGCTGTTCACTGTAAAATGAACAATTTTGAAAGCCCTGCACAAGATCTACTTGTAAGCACGTTTGCGTATTCTTCCGCCTTGTAAACATAACGTTGCCATGGGTCTCATCACTTCATTCATGCGTTGGTCAAGTGAAACTGTGAAATTATTAGCAAAAGGAAAATTTCACATACTTGCTCTTTTATTTATACACTTCGATGCATTAAAAAAAAAACGATAAAGCGAAAGAAATAATAATTTAAATAATTATAAATGGTTACCTGCTACCACTTTTTGTTCGACGTTAAGATATGGAACTACTTTCTCTCCATCGTTACCAACTTTACTGAGCACATGTCGCTCACTGCGCCTACTAAAATACCTGCAGGCAGCGGCAGTGACTTTTTTCTAAGGTTGATTTCAAAAGTATTCATTATACAGTGAACAGACCTTAACGGAGCAACTTAGCCCATTCAAACCCACTACACGCATAACGTAGAGGAAGGTTATTTTTTGCCAATACTTGTACATACATTGCTAGGCTTAGTGACCAATGATCTTCCCTGTGTGTAACTGATTTATGAACCATGATAATAGTCTTATAGGCTTTTAATATTTCACTTTACAATAGCCAAACATGAAGCCTACAGCTCACTGGATGTTACAACAAACAAGTACTACGTCTGCCTATGTACAACAACACGAACTACAAAATTCTTGCTTCCCAAACCTGGAACCATACGTTAAAGCGGATCTGAAAGTTTTAAGTTTATTTTTCGAATAATTAAGTAATTTTAAATTTTAAGGGTTTCGTGCTTTCCGCTTTGTATTTTCTTGCAACATGACAGCCAACGACAGAAATAAATTTTTTGTTTCTGCCTGAAAACTTACCAACCTCGTGTGCGCGATCATAGTGTCGCAGAATCGTCCCATGGTGAAAATCCAATCGTTGCTGAAGTGCCTCGTTGCATGCATCAATGCCAGGACATTTTTGAACCAGGTTTCTCGCTAGGGTGAGATGATAATCTCGAGATGCATCCTATACATTGCCATTTTCATTTTCCGCTTCAGTTGTTCTTCAGGCTGCCCAGTGGCAGAATGTCCTTCGTACAGACAGGCATTGATATTCTTCTATTCAGTGTTGACTGAGCCTCACATTTTTCCATTATTTATATGATTTCCATGGGTTCGGTGGCATTTGCTCTCTCTAAAAAAATCGCTATTTTTCAACCAGAAACAATTTATAATGCGCCATTCCCTGCAGTTAAACGATGTTCGCATCCTCCTCGTGGAGAGTTAGCCAACCGACTTGCCTACGCCACAAAGCGATGGGCACGAGTTTAGAAATCTGATGAGTTTCTCAATTTCTATTTAAAGTAAACCGTTCCGAGTATAAAACTGCCTAAAATGTAAACTATCCAGTGAGATAATTATATAGACAAATTTCGACACAAAAATGTTAAAGTAGCAGCATGAGGAAGTTAAGTATAGGCTGTTTACGATAAAGTGAGCACTTTTAAATGCCCTTCTAAATTTTTCCTTTCGTCCAATTTCCATCTTCCTGCTGTTTTATTAATATAAAAATTCCAATGTGACCAATAAACACAGTGTATACATCTCACTACCGTCAAAATTTATTGCCTGAGGCTGCAATGAGATATATTTATTAGCGCTTAGTGCCTGTTTGGAAGGCCCTAAAAAGTGCTCACTTTACAGTGAACTGCCTATACATATACGTATTCTGGCATAAAGTAGGATAATAGATCAAATGTTTGTGGTTGCACTCTTGGAGGCCGCGTTTCGATGCCTTGTGTATAGAAGCTACGAGTCTTTAGCTTTAGCATGTCAGTGTCACCGTTAACGCTTATTTTCTTCCGTAGATAATAGCTCTGTACAGACGAAGGTTGAGGCGCTCGTGTGGCAAAGTGGTCAAACAATGATGGTTCAGAATTCGATTATGTAGCCGACAGGCAGGTCGTGGGGGACTCACTACAATCAGAAGGTCCCCTCGCCTATCTGTCCACAGACATGCAGCATGCGAGACCAACACGCCGTTCTCGACAAGCAAGAAAATCCTCCTGTAACCAACCGAAATCCAGTGGTTTACATTTTAACTGTAGTCTATTTACAGTTACTTCACACTTTTCGAATAAAACCTTTGAAAAATCACTCCGTGTATGATGTGTTTGGTTGTTTCCTAAGTATTTCGTGTATAACAAGAATTCTCTTCTAGTGTTAACATTAAAGTGCCTTATTTATGGTTGAATTGAAATTAACTTATATTTGATACATATGAATAATAATAAAAACAGGGAGAAAATAGATGTGATGGTAATGCTTAGTAAGGAATAGTTCTCATGCAACATATTATGTAACTGAGTGCGCACGAAAGTAGAACTCTAACAGTGCTTTAGAAAAGTCGCGGGTAACCGTGAATGGACTATAGAGGTAGAGATTTCTTGCTAAAGGCTGTTCACGATAAAGTGAGCACGTTAGCAATCAAACTTAGGAAAAAAAGTCACTGCTCCTACCTGCATATACAATATGTACCAAAAAAAATTGGGCACCTGTCCACAATGTTTGCTCGATGGTTTTCACCCGTTAGAATCTCGTAGGTCCACCTCTTGCGGCTATATCAGCAGTCACCCTGTCTGGCATGCTCTGTACGAGTGTTTGCAGGACGTCCACGGGGATTCGTCGCCATTCCTCTTGCAACCATTCCATGAGTTGAGCAATGGATTTTGGCCGCGCCTGATGAGCACTCACCCGGCGATCCAATTCGTCCCAAAGATGTTCTATAGGGTCGAGGTCGGGGTTCTGAGCGGGCCAGTCCAATCGGCGAACATTGTTGTCGGCGTACCACTGCATAGTAGCCCTTGAAACATAGCACCTAGCATTGTCATCCTGGAAGTACATGGGTCCATTCCGTAAAAACGCCACAATGTTGGGAGCATTTCATTATCCAGTATGTTACAATAGGCCTCTGTGTTCATGCTACCACGGACAAACACCAGAGGTCCTACGTCGAAGGCCGTGAAACACAAGTCAACTGACGTACTGAATTACCTATTTTCACGGGTGCCCAATTACTTTTTGGTAGATATTGTATTTTAAGAGGCGCACTGAGTGACCTGCGTCCAGCAAAGTTGGTAACGATAGAGGGGAAAGTAGTTTAATATCTTAATGCTAAATAAAAAGTGTTGGGTAACCATTTGTAATAAGCTCAAATTATTTATATCGCTTTCTGTTTTTTTTTTTTAATGCGTCGAAGTGTACAAATTAGAAGATTTTTAAAATACTTACTTTTCTAATAATTTTACAGTTTCACTTGACCGAAGCATGAATTAAGCGATGAGGCACATGGCAATGATAATTTTACATAAGGCGGAAGAAAATACAACAGGCATACAAATAGATCTTAGGCAGGGCATTCAAAAGTGTTCATTTTACCGTGAACAGCCTATAAATATTTTGATTCAGGTTCGGTTCAGTGTGATTCGCCCGCAAATTCTTTTATGATTTCCTGAACGAAACCCGGAAATAAATTTTCTTCCGCGGTAAGATATTTTTCTGCTGAATACATCGTGTAACACCAACTCTAGTTATGCATTTTCATATCGACTGAGAAGCTGAAATTAGTGCCTAATCTTGAAAAGGAAACTTTGGAACAACGATGACTGTAATGTTATTTTTAAAATATAACAAATATTTCTGTGTCATATTGGTCAGTATCGATACTTATTCGCAAGTTACTTCTTGTCAGTTGAGAAGTTGCGAGTTCGAAACCTGCCTTAGGAATAGTTGTGCTTGACGTATATTACTACTGGAGTTATTTAAAGTAGGTCACAAAACCAAATATTTTGTACTCTTCCGCCATTTTGAAATTTTTTATATTTTATGTACAAATTAACAAATAAGTGCTGAATAAATGCGAATATAATTTAACATAATTGTAACTATAGTTAAGTTTCCATGGAGTCCCAAATATATTTTAGACCATCCCTTCAATTACTACGTTTGGATCAGGCAATGCTTATCCTTCCACACTCAAGGCAAGACCTATACATATTATTTTTAATAATTTTTTTTGGCGACCTTTAATATTAGTTTGAAGTGAAACTTACCATTTATAAAAAGTTGTTAGTTTTTTGACACAAAATAGAAAACTGTCTTAAAATAAGGGAATTAAATACTTTTTAAAATATGTTCCTATCCCCTTTTCATTTTTCCATGGAAAATCTCTTATATTAATTTAGCCGTTGTATAAATTATGCCAGCTATAACACCGTGAGCCTGATTTTTCTTGGGATTTTCGATGGTGATGAAAATTAACTTTCCAAGTTCAGCGGTTTCTGTTTTTTTTTTTTTCGACTGTACATATGTTTGTGTCCAAACGCAGCTGGATGTGAAGGAAAAGGGCATAGGTTTGACTGCGAAACAACACAAAATCTCCTCTTATATGTGGGGCTACCTCATCTTTCCGGTTGTGCTGTATACACGCATGACACTGTGTGTTTTTTCGGAGGGACTGTTTTAGTGGCGAGGGTGGAAAAGGAAGGGGGGGGGGGACGTACATTATGATGAGAGATAGTTGGAGAAGTGGACTGAGAATGTAGGGAGCGTGGTAGTAGTTGTCAGGTTTGTGTAATATGCACTTCTCAGTACAATTTTAATACACTCTACCATATCGCTATAGACTTCGGTTATCGCTCTCCCAAAGTAATGTGATTCGATGGTTACAAAACACAAATGTCAATAAACATAAAATAGAGATGAGTAACAGTGAAATAGTAAATACTGGAAAAACGTCACCTGACGATATACTGCAGCCACAGACACTACCATGCAATAAATCACCAAATTTCCAGTAGCGTGAATTCTTGAGCCTGGAGTATCATTCGTGTTGTATCGACACAGACAATGTATTGTCAGAAATGCTGAACTATTTCGTTGTAGCATGGTTCCCGGTAGCCGTGTCCGATCACTAAATATACTAGATATACACGATACCTGCTGCCGTACTAGCACTTATACAATCTTGTCTAAGGTCTGGTGCACACGAACCGGTATGTCAGCCGCTGTACGGCCTAAGATGGATGATTTCTATTGCACGATAGTAGTCGGCGCACTAGTAGAAACTACACTTCGTAGACGAGAATATGGTTCGCAGTATATGTGCACCACACTTGTAAGAACTGGTAGCCATTCATTCGGAATAACAGTTAATAAATACATTTTATTTTAGCCTTAGAGGTCAACTTCCGAGTTCAGTGAAATCTACACATTGTGTTTATTACCTACATGGTATATTAATTTTAAAAGTTGGTTAAGGGGTAAAAATATTGTTGAAATAAAAAAGTAACTAGCGCCCCAAAAGTACTCACTTTACCGTGAACAGCCTAGCATTTATTGATATTCTGCCGTTACTTATGGGCAATTTGAACTATGTGATGCGTATTGATGTACTTTAGTATTTTCAACCTATGAATTTCCCAAATACAAAAGTAATTTTTACAAGTATTTGCAATTATTTTTTAACTTAAAGTAATGAATTAAAAAAAAAATTAATAGAGCTTCTTACTTACAGACTTCAAGAAATCGCTTGAAATTTTACCACATATTACAAAACGGCTACTGAGAAAAAGCGAATGGTAAATCTTTATTCGGTACATCAGAGGTAGTATTCCTACGTTCGGCAAGGAAAGAGTCAAAATCATAGTGAAGTTCTCAACTCTGTGATGTAATATTCCTATATTTGCAGCGTAATCTGTGGTACATTTCTCGTATGTGTACACAGTATGTCACGTTTGTTTACTTTTATCCAGCCCCAGCCATTACAAAGTAGTACATGCTCCTAAGCCAGGGTTGTAAGATATTTAGTTTTCACTGGAAGTGCTAGAGAGAGAGGAGAGAGAGAGAGAGAGAGAGAGAGGAGAGAGAGAGAGAGAGAGAGAGAGAGAGAGAGAGAGAGAGAGAGAGAGAGAGAGGAGAGAGAGAGAGAGAGAGGAGAGAGAGAGAGAGAGAGAGAGAGGAGAGAGAGAGAGAGAGAGAGAGAGAGAGAGAGAGAGAAATATGACGGAATGCAAAATGTGCTCGGAAAGCTCGTCATCTCTTACCAAAAGGACAGAGCCGCTGTACTTGGCGAGAGCAAATGTATTTGCTAGGAGAATTCAGCGATCTATAAGCCGTGTACCGTAGCTACCAGTGTTGGCGGAGGGTGATCAGTTTTGTTTTGATGACAGTTATTTAAAGAAGAGTTTCTATATTATAATATTTTTAATGCAGTAGTACTTCGTAGGGTAAAAATTATCCCCGGAAGATTATGTGTGTGTGTGTGTGTGTGTGTATATATATATATATATATATATATATATATATATATATATATATAACTTTACCAAAGCTTTAGCAGAATGCACGGATAATTTCAGCTTATAATCACTGAACATAACTATAAGAGTTCGTTAAGACGTTTCAAAAAACAAGGAATAATAGCTGCAGCGTGATAATTCATATGGTCATATCAAGTAATGAACAATTCTTTAGTATCAGAGTGATCGGTTATTTAAAATGGTTCATAAAAAAACCTTAAAATTCTGTTTTTTATGTAAACTAAACTTTTTAAAACTGTTTCACATATTTTTTCTTTTGCGATTTTAGTTTCACGTTTACCCTAAACTTTTAAAGTGGAAGTTAAACTTTTAGATAGATGCCCATGGCTAACTGCGAGTACACGTAGCTCCCAGTGGTAACAAGTGTTACTTGACTGCGCGCAGATTTGTGCTATGTTTTGTTTCGCTCTATACTATGTATTTTGAAGCGAGAGGGTTTAGTGTGTATGGTTGTGACTGGGTAAATAAACATACAAAAAAAAAAGGGACAGTTTTGGGCGTCATGGGAAAGCGAGAGAGCGCTCGGAAACCACGCTAGGGTTTTGAACGAGAGGCCAGAAAGTAGAGGGACGTTGAAAAGAAGCGAGCGGCTCGTGCACATGTAACACCGCACCTCTCTGCGAATCTCCCAGCAGCTGTGACAATGCCGCGGGCACTCTCCATACACTCCGCGCTGCTTGCTACACAAACACTCTCCGTTGGGGCTGGCACAATAGAACGAGGCTCTCTCAGCAAAGGTTTCGTCCTATGTCGGGAAGTTGACGTAGGACCAACTCAGTAACCGCAGGATGGTAATACCGAGGACACGCGGACGTTCCGCGGACGCGTGTTGATGTCGCCTCTGCGTACAGCGATGGACACATCGAGTTTCGTGGTACTAAAAGCTGTTCACGATAAAGTGAGCACTTTTGAAATCAACCTTGGAAAAAAGTCACTGCCCCTACCTGCATATATTTTAACGGGTGCACTGAGAAACATGCGCCCAGGAAAGTTGGTAACGATTGACGGGAAGTAGTTCCGTATCTTAACATCGAATAAAAAGTGTAAGGTAACCATTTCAGATAAGTTAAATTATTTCTTACCCTTTCTGTTTTTTTATTGCATCGAAGTGTAAAAATGAGCAGATTTGATAAATATCTATTTTTCTAATAATTTCACAGTTTCACTTTACCTACGCATAAATAAAGTGGCGAGGCCCATGGCAATGTTAATCTTACATAAGGCGGAAGAATACACAACGTGCTTGTAAGTAGATCTTAAGCAGGGCTTTCAAAAGTGCTCATTTTTCCGTGAAAAGCTTACATATAAGCGAATGCAAGTGTTTTGTTGTTAATGGTGTTTTGAGCATCTTCATTGTGAGGAATCTGATTTGTTGAAGTTTCTGCGCCTCTCGTTTGTGATTGGTCAACGTTGTTCACGGGGCCACGGTACTGTAGGGGCTAGACTACTCGCATCCCATCAAGGCGAACTGCGTTCGCATGTGGAAATCGTGCCGGATTATGCCGCTGATTGGTGGGTTATCTCGGGTATCTCGATTCCCCCCCCCCCCAAAAAAAAATTTAGGCGCAGCTCCATGTTCACCTCGCATCACCCTCATCGGCTCTCAAGACCTCGATGTTAAGAGCCGTCCAAATCCCTTTCGTACGTTGTTCACGTGTTGCGAGAAGCACGCTCACACAAGTACACTGTTAGGATTTTCCGTATATTTACGGAAGTTTTTACGAAAATGCACATTAAATATACGGAAATAGAATCCGTAATGACGAAAAACGGAGTTAGTGCGTAAATAAAAAATACGGAAAATCTCTGTATTTTCGACAACTTCAGGTTTCGGGCACGAACAATGCCGAGTCTACACGAAGCTTTCTTCGCCACTGTAACCAGGAAATTATCGTTTCTGCGGCAGTTACTAAGACCCGTTCTTTCAAAAATTCAAAAGTATTAACAGACGTGTGTAACACTTAGCAACAATTAAAATACACAAACTTTAATAGAAACTTAAAAATTGCTTATGTGACTTATATAGAAATTAAAATGTATACCAGATTCACCACGTGGGGTTTGTAGGTAATTGGTTAGTGTCGTGAACTTGCCGTATTTTGACTCGGGTTCAAATATTGCTAAGTATAAAATATTTTAACTTTTTAAATATAGTTTTATACACAGTAGAACATCCATATCATGAAAATAGGGGGGAAAAAAATAGATATTAAAAATTATTTAAACTAAAAGTACAGAAAACTAAGTAGGGAATTAACGGAGAGATTCCTTCGATTTTAAGGAAAGTTCGTTTACAAAATCATTGTGTCCGTAATTTTACGGGGAGTTTTCGGACAGCTCTGGAAAAAATTTTACCATCAATTTTCCGTGAATTGAAGGTTTTTTTTTTTTATTAACAGTGTAAAGCGCAAATCACATATTCAACGGTCGCAACATCTGATCTCGTAAATTAATTCGGGACTGGATGCGAAAAAGAGCCGCCCAGAGAGGCGACGCCGCGTGCGTGTTCTGGAGAGTTATTCACGACTGTTGCGATGTCGCCCGCCAAGGAGCAAGGTCGACGGCGTGACGTCAGTGGACGTGACGCTGTCGTCGCGCGAGGCGGGCGAGCGGGGTAATGGGGCTATTGTGGCCGCGAGGTTGCATCACCGCCCGGCCGCCGCTCACCGCCACGCAGAACAACACGCGGATGGATACGAGTCACGAGGGCCACGCAGCGGGTACGTGCCTTCTCTGGCCAATAGTGCCTGCAGGTAAGCCAAGCAAGAGTGACATTTTTAATGCGTTACTTGTGCTTTCCGCCGTTGCACGCGGAAAAAATAAAATAGACGTAAGTAAAAACAAGAGCTTTCAAATAGTATCAGATTTATTTGCATTCCAGAAGAAATATAGTCTGTTCGCGGTTTCTTCGCCTTTTTTGAATCTAACTTTTGAAAAATCACCCCATGTATGACGAGCTAGGATGTTTACCAAACATACCCGGTATAACTTTCCTTTTATACTTGTGTTAATATAAAAACACTTTATTTTTGGTGCAATCGAAATTTTACTTACATTTTATCTTTAATTTATATATTTCATTTATAATTAATATTGATAACAACAGGGGTAAAAGAGGTGTGTTGGTAATGCATAATAAGAAATCGTTCTTATGAAAAATATTATTACACTGACAGTGAATGAATGTGGTGTGCTGTCCCTTTGCTTTTATTTTCCAGGCTTGGTTAAGCTTTGTTTGCACAAGGTGGAAGAATATTCTGAGTAGTAGGGATATGCTGGTTTGGGGACAAGGGCATTGGGCATCGGATTCGGATTCAGCCGTCCGTCATTTTGGAATTTTGCCTTTTTTCCTTTCAAAATTTCCCATTTTCCCTCAAAATCGAACAAAAGACCCAAAAATGTTTCCTTTTCCTTAAAAATTTTCTTTTTTTCTTTAAAAATTTCCCTTTTTTCTCGGAGCTGGCAAGAGGGATTAGTGACTCCAGGGTCAGGGATAGGTGACCCGGGTGCCAGAGATAAGTGACCCAGGGTCAGAAAGGAGACAGGGATCAGTGACCCAGGGACAGCAGAGCAGGACCTATGACCTTTGATCTTTAACCCAAAAAATCCAAAACATTAAAAAATTCCAAAGAAATATCAAAAAGTCCCAAAAATTCTAAAAAAAAATTTAAAAAAATTCAGAAATATTTATTATTAAAATGATTGAAAATTATTTAAAAATTAATAAAATAATTATTAAAAAGATTCTCAGAAATGACCCATTTTTTTCAGAAATGCTGATAAGGATGAGCAACCCAAATGCAAAAATTATAAAATAATTGTAAAAAAATTACAACAGAAAATTTAATTAATAAGTCGTTTAAAAATTCAAAAATCAATTTAAACTTTATGAAAATTTATTTTTAGAAATTTAATTTAAAAATCGTTTAAAAAAATTAAAAAAATCGTTTAAAGATGTATTTTTATAACATTTTATTTAAAACAATTCTTCATTAAAACTTCTTTAACCCCGGCGACCATTATTACCTTTTTCCCTTGAAATGTCCCTTTTTCCCTAAAAAATTTCTCTTAAAATATTTAATGAAAATCTAATTTAAAAAACTTACATTTCCTGAGGTCTCCCCGCCACACTACCAATTACTCACTTTCATTCGAATCCAGCAGACGACTGACTCCCTCGCCTCCACTCCCCTCACATATACTCATACCGCCATCTTGTTTTTTCGTTCATTTGTTTACATACTACTGGTGGAAGCCATATTTGTTTATATATAACTGGATACCGCCATAGTTGTTTTTCGATCGTAATCTGTTTACATGATACTGGTGGCAGTCATCTTAGTTTATGTTACTGGAGGCCGCCATATTTGTTTTTCGTTCGTAATTTGTTTACATGATACTGGTGGCAGCCATCTTTCTTTGTGTGTTACTAGAGGCCGCCATATTTGTTTTAAGTTTGTCATTTGTTTTAACACTACTGGAGGCCACCACCTTGGTAGGTGATGGCCATTGCAATTTTCCATCATATGTTTAAAATTACTTTTTTTTTCCTTCGAATAAATGGTATAGCTACTCACATGATGCATGACTGATTACCAATAGGAGGATACGACACACAAAAATTAAGAAAAAATAATAATTTTATAATAATAATTTATTATTATTTTTTAAATACATTTTCAGAAGAAAGCATTTCATCACATCATATGATATAATCCCCGATCCTTAAGTTGTCGTATGATCGAAACCACATCTTTCATGGTCGAATAATCTCCATGTCATTACCTATCAAGCAAATATTTAAGTCTGTCTACAAGTTTGTTGGGATCTTCGGAAAACATATCGTCAGTATACTCGATAGTTTCTGCCTTCTTCACATCACTTGTCGAAGGAAATTCGTTGGGGAAATGTGCAGGACCGTCGAGGGAATAATTATCGTCTTCAACACTATCACTGTCGTCACAGTCATCATTAATGCTATCTTTATGATCGGCTAAACTTCCTGCTGCATCATCCATATCAAGTTTACTATTATGTGTGGCAGGAGTTGTATATCCATCAGTTTTTAGAGCTGACGACCGTTTATTTCTAAGTTTTTCGGCTTCACACGAACATCTTGCAAGTGTACCTTCTGCAAAAAACCGACTCTACTTCATTAATTCCGTCTTTAGCATTAACTGTGACGTTATAATCGTTTGCGGAAACGGTACCCATCGATGTAGCAGGAGGTATTAATGACATCACATGCTGGTTACCAGTAGACGAACCCTCTCGACAGACAGCGATGAACTAATCGAACCCACACCTGTACCTTCCCCTATGTAGCAGACAGTCCTTAACGATCGTCAAAATTCAATATTTCTCTTTCAAGCACGAGGCACACATATCTTTGAAATCTGATAGTCATGTCCGTATCAATATGATCAGATTAAACGAGGCGTAAATTCGTATCGTCCATGCGAAACAGCATCAACATGCTCTCCTGCTCTCCTGACCCTGGGTCACTGATCGCTGTTTCCTTGCTGACCCTGGGTCACTGATCTCTGGCACCTAGGTCGCTGATCTCCGACCCTGGGGTCACTAATCCCTCTTGCGTGCTTCGAGAAAAAAAGGAAATTTTTAGGGACAAGGGGAAATTTTTAGGGAAAAGGGAAACTTTTAGGGTCTTTTGGTCAATTGTGAAGGAAAAAAGAGAAATTTTGAGGGAGAAAAGGGATATTTCATGATGGCGGGCGGCCGAATCCGAATCCGATGCCCGATGCCCTTGTCCCCAAACCGGCATATCCCTACTACTATCCTGCAAGTAGCGTATGCATTTTTTCGCCCTGAGTTCAGAATGGAATTTTTAAAAAATCAGCAGGGTGAGAAGTAGGCGAATGGCAGTCGGGGGCGGCTGCCCCACTTGAAGTTGTGGAGAAGAAGCGAGATAAAGGTGGAAAACGGGAGCTCCCAGAGAACCCCTCTCCACAAATACACTATGCCATGGTCCGCCACGTTCATTAAAACGTGAGAATCCCCTCACACGCTTTTCCTTCCAGTGGCTGTAAGTCTAGTGGCTACAGATCCATTCATTAGTCAAATTTAGATACTGATATGAATCTATGAACTCATCTGAACAGCAACATTTAAGCTTGGTTTAGTTACTGTAGAAACGGAGAAATATAATTCTATAAGATTCAAAATGTTAGTATCGAGACTTTGCCAAAAGACGTCGCACATACATGAGCCTTCAATACAGCGAACATTCCAGTATACGAGACACACGGAGTGACAGAGATCGAGGCAGAGTGTACACAAAATATTTGCCAGCGATAAACTGCTTTTTATCAAGCCGAATTTTTGCCGATTTTTAAAAGAAATATGTGAGTGTGTGTTATGCGTGCGTGTGTAAAATTTACTCACTGTTTGAATTTTATTCCAGGGGCAACGAATCGGAAAGAATTGCTCAAGTACGACTGAGCAACGAAGAAAGGAAGTTTGCCTTGAAGTACTACAGGAAATATAAAAATATCACGGAAGTGCCAAGGTAATTTAGATGGAAGTTAACTAATAGCAGCCAACGCCACGCATCCATTACGGCGGTATTCCACTGTGGCAACACTTTGGCAACATGTAGAAAGTGACATTGTCGCCGGAGCCTCGAGTGAATACATTGGTTCAACACACGTCGAACGTCACAAGCGACAGTGTCGAACGCGACACAGTTTCCGAGAAAGGAAATATCAACATGGCGGCTGGCTGAATTCAAATCCGACGCCAGACGCCGATGTGCCAGAATGCAGATAATTATACTATTATACTAGTTATCAGATTTTCTTATTATTGGTGCAATTTTTCCCCGAAGATATTTAAAATCATATTTACTCATTCTAGAGCAGTTTTTATAGAGTGCTTGATCGTCGGCCAACAGCTTCGCCAAAAACTCTTCATGAATTGCTGGCCTCATTATGAATAGTTCTCGACTCCACCAACGGTGTTCTCTCTTTCGCTTAGCAGCGACAGCAGTCAAAACCAAAAATGCAGCAGCTGCTATTATTTCCTCTGACTGACTGAATGTATTTGTGGAACCAGTGTACACGGGTAGGCGGCAGTCAACATGTCGCTCGACACAAGCAACAGCAGTGTAGATGGTTCTTGTAGAATCGACAGGATATACGTTGCCTTTTCAACATGTCGCATTCTACATGGTGACAAAATGTCGCCTGTCGCTTGTTGCCTCAGGGGAATACCGCCTTTAGTTGCATCAGAGACAAGTTTTAAGCAGGCGGAACTGTACACAATGTCCACAGGTAAGGATGTGGAAGACCGCGTAAATCCACCGGTAGCGCAAGAGAGGAACATATGCTGACGATCCTCCTCCGATCCCCAAAGAAATCTTAACGACAAGCAGCATGTGAGACAGGACTTACGAAATCGAGCGTCCATCTCATTCCGAAGCTCTTCCATTTGAAAACGTCATATTCCAACATCTGTCCACTCGCTCAATAAAGACGTTCCTGGACGCCAGCGAATTAAATTTTGTGAATGGCACCAGAACAAATGTGTGGGAGATATAGTGTTTCCAAACAAGATTGTCTGGGGTGACCAGACTGTCTGTAAATTAAAAGTCGCAAACAATTGATAAAATTACACTTACTGGGCAGCTCATAATCCGCATGTCACAGTGGAACACCATGTTAACATACAAGGGATCACTGTGTAGTGTGTGGGATATCGAATTTGGGCATCCTAGGATCGCTCTCTTTTTTTTAGCGAACTGTCAGATGTGACGTGTACTTCGACTTGCTGCGGAAACATGTTGGTCCAAGTATTGCAGATATGTACAGCGACTACGATATTTACTTCCAGAAGACGGAGCACCTCCCCAATTTATATCGTAATTTATTGACAGTTCTTTAGGCAACTTCCAATCAGATGGATCCAGCAAAGAGGCAGCATTGAAACCCTACGTGTTCCCCCCTGACCTCACGGCAATGCATTTTTCGTATGGGTTTACCTCAACCATAAAACCTGCTGTAGCAGATAGTTGAAGAAGGCAATTACAAGACAATATCTCGCGATTCATTATGCAGTGATTCGTAACATTATTGATTTCATTTGCACGTGTTACCAGTTGTGTTTGGAATATGGTTTTCGTTAGTTCGAACATTTGCGAGCATGCAGAGGGGACTAGACCTCTTTCCTTTCATGGACATGATTACTTTCATGTCCTACACTTAATGGTCTTTACTGTGATCCAACTACATATATTGTTATGTTCTTTAACACTGCATTTTATGTCATTCCAAGTATGAGTACTTTTTTGGGGCATTCTGTATGTACACACTCTAAGAAATTATTCGGAACTTTACCGTACTAGTGTATATGTTTAGTGAAAAAGCAGGAATGGTAATGTTTTTCCCTGTACATTCATTGTAGCGTTTCTACATTTGCTCAGGAAACACCCAAATGCATAGGGAAGTTCCCAAATTTGTATAGTGGAGCTACTAACCATTCCTTTATCTGTACCTTGATGTGTGGTATTATTACCATACATTGTATAGGTTAAAAACTTTCATTACAATTTAGGAAATATACCAGAAATTTTTTTACAGTGTACAATGTTTGACATTTTCTCCGATATTTGAGATTGAGCTGACTTAGAGTCTGGTGGTTAATGTCGTTCAGGTTCAAGGTTGTCGATGTCAGAAGTCATTGACCTGTGCGCACTGCACAGCAATAAAATTTCACACATACACGATTTGAATACCTCATATAAGAACACCACATGATTTCTCTTAAAAAGTAAGGGATGCAACGGTAACTGCCAAGGTCTTCAATAAATTCAGTCCACACATTCACATTGATTCCAGACATTTATTCGCCTTTTGGGCTACACAAAGAAAATACAAATTACGCATCAATATTAAATGACAGCGACACCTCAGATACAAAGTTGTTAGTACCACTATAATCAGACATAATATTACCTGGATCAAAATAAACTGACGCATTAGGTACAATACCTGTACACCCAAACACACTCAAAATACCTTCCCAATTTTTAGCTGTAATAGCATGACCAATAACTTTGTCAGAATACTGATGAGATTTGAGATAAAATGCAAAATGTAATTTTCCACCTCGCCGCAACTTACGACGACTAACATTCAAATCGTCAATGTGAATGTCACCAAGGTTATTATCATGATTGTTTTTGTAATAACTAATTAAAAAAGTACTTCCAGGCCCATTGAAGTTTCGCAAAACCTTGTCATAAATGGTGTACGCAACACTTTTGACATCACAAGTAGCTAAAGGGGAAATATTGTGAGCACGAGCTGAATGCCCCTTAGGCATTTCTCGAACCACTGGCTTACTGTTTTTGACCGACTTTTGCTTAGCATCTACAGGTTTCTTTAAGTACACATAATATTGACCTCCTTCAATTCCACTAATATGAATACTAACTCTATTTAACATTCCTTGTCTGAAAGTACCAATAAAAGCCTCTTCTCTTGAAAAAAAAAACAGACGTATCACCAAATAAAGACATGCATATTCTTTATCATGTGGAATTATTTTCAATCTGTGATTATGTTTTATGTATTTCGTATTTTGTAAATAATCAGTGATTACGTGTTATGTATTTTTTTTACGGATTTTTCCATAATAAAAGTTTTGTAGGTACAAAATGTACTGCTGCATTTCTTGTATTTTTATATTACTTTCCTTTATATTAAAAAGGGGGTATATTGAGGGTGGACTATTTGAACATCTATTTTATACTATAAAATATATGGAGTGATATAAATACACATCAAGGAAATCACACTAGATACTCAAAAAGTGCACCCTTCAAAATTCCTATTATTAAAATGAATAGCGAAATTCACAGAGCTTCCTTAGGGGAATGTCCATGATGGTATACAGAAATATATATAAATAACATTAGATTGACAAAAGACATGCAAGAAGAGTTAAATTCATCCCCCCTCTTTCCTCTTGATGCAATCCCTTTGACATACCTGAAAAAAGTAATTATGTTTAAGTTGGTGGATCAAATGTTTATGTTGGCTATCACGTTTGCACTTGTGTGTGTGTTGCATGTAACAGGATGTTGTTATCAGTTGCGATAGTGCATTGCGCTTGATTGTAACCGAAGTTATTTATCGCCTGGAAGTGGCGACTTTGTGGGCGGCCCGGAGGTAACTAGGTAAGGGTAGGTGTTGATTTGTAAGGTAATGGGGACAAATTCCTTATTGCCAACAAGCACATCCCTAGCAGCAATGTTGAAACAAGTCTCGTCCTCCCCTGCTTTTCGTCTTCATCTCCTTTGCAATGTGGTCAGCAGTACTCGCATCTACTGTTCGAGAGACATAACATCTCGAGAAATTTTGCTAGAGCTATGAGGCCAGTCTCTTTTTTTTTTTTAAACTATTCTATATGATGAGCTGGGTATATTCATTGGTTGGCAGGTTTGTCTGTGTCTCTTGCTTGTATGGCCTATCAGTATGGTCGTAGCGATGTCTGAAATGTGTGAATGGGAACATTGTAATAGTAGTTCGGGTTGACTGCAAGGGGAAGTTTTTCGATGAAATAGTTTTGTCTCCGAGTGTGACATGCCTGTATGGCTATTAAACAGGAGTGCAGGAGGTATGATGGCAGGTGAGATAGTTAGTATAAAAGATCGAAATGTATGGCTTGAATATTTTGTTGGTTTGTCTTATTGATTGAGTTGTATGTTTTGGGAAGTGAGATGGGTTGAGGAGTAGGTAGGTGAGTAGAGTGATAGGTAGGTTGGTGAGTGTGTAGATGGGTATATAGGTAGGTAAGTAGATTGGTGGGTAGGTGGGTACAGCAATGGGTTGGTGGACAGTGAGGTGGGTATACTTTTGGCTTGTGAAGTGGGCCAGTGGCTAGAACAGTAGGTCAATGGATCGAGCTTTAGGCAGGTGGGCTGAACAGTAGGTAGTTAAGTAGGTTGTTAGAGTTCTAAGTAGATAGGTGGACCGATTAGTGGATAGGTAGAGTGGTGGGTAGGTAAGTGCATATAGCAGTAAGTAGGAGGGTAGATTTTTAGATAAGTGAAGTGGTGACTAGTTGGGTAGGTAGATAGAGCAGTGAGTGAGTGGGGCAGGTAAGAAGGTGAATGAAGTAATTGTTAGGTGGGTGGAGTGACAGAAATGTGGTTAGGTAGGTAAAATATCGGGTAGGCAAATAGAGTGGTAGGTAGGTGGATAGAGCAGTGCGTAGATGGGTAGAGTGGTTGGTAGATGGGTAGAGTGGTTGGTAGATGGGTAGAGTGGTGGGTAGATGGGTAGAGTGGTTGGTAGATGGGTAGAGTGGTTGGTAGATGGGTAGAGTGGTGGGTAGATGGGTAGAGTGGTGGGTAGATGGATAGAGTGGTTGGTAGGTGGGTAGTGCAGTGGGTAGGTGGGTAGTGCAGTGGGTAGGTGCGTAGAGCTTTGTGTGTGACAGTAGGTAGAGCAGTGGATAGGTAGGTTGGTTGGTAGATAGGTAAGTGTGTAGAGCAATAGGTCGGTGGATAAATAAGTGGATAGAGTTTTGGGTAGTGAGATGGGTATAGCAGTAGGTATGTGAGTAGGTGGTTAGAGTGGCAGATAAAGCAGTGCATAGAAGGTTAGGAGGGTAGAGTTTTTGGTAGGTGGGTACAGCTGTAAGTAGAGCAGTTGGTGGCTAATTATAGAGGAGGGTGAGTGTTTAGTGGGTAGGTGGATAGACCATAAGTAAGTCAGTATTAAGTAAGTGTTAGGTGTGAAGAGCGGTGGGTAGGTGAGTATTTGAGTTGGCTGAAGGTGGCTAGAGTAGTAGTGGTAAAGTGGGTAGAGCAGGTGTGGTAAGTGGTAGAGCAATGTGTTGGTGGGGAGGTGGGTAGAGCAGTGGGTATGTAGGTAAGTATGTAGAGTGGTGGGCTTGTGGGTAAAGCACTGGTTGGAGTTGTGAGTACTTCTGTAGAGTAGGAGGTGGTTAGGTAGTTGGGTATGTGGGTGGAGCAATGGGTAGGTGGGAAGGTAAGGAGAGCAGTGGGTATGTGGGTAGGTAGAATGGTAGGCATTTGTTTAGATGGGTAGACCAGTAGGTATGTGTGTAGGTCAGTAGAGCTTTAGGAATATGGGTGGAACGGTAGGTGAAAGGTGGATGGGTACATAGGTAGAGAGGTAGGTAGATGGGTAGAGAAATGTGTTGGTGGGTAGAGAAGTGGGTGGAGTTTTGGGTATGTAGGTAAGTATGTAGAGTGGTGGGTTATGTGGGTAGAGCATTGGTTGGAGTAGTGAATAGGTGTGTAGAGCAGGAAGTGGTTAGGTAGTTGGGTATGTGGGTGGAGAAATGGGTAGGTGGGAAGGTAAGAAGAGCAGTGGGTGGGTAGGTGGGTAGAATGGTAAGCAGTTGATTAGATGGGTAGAGCATTAGGTATGTGTATAGGTTAGTAGAGCTTTAGGAATGGGGTAGGATGGTAGAATGAAAGGTGAATGGGTAGGTAGTGTTGGGTAGGTGGGTAGGTGTTTAGATGGGTAGAGCTGTAGGTAGGTTGGTGCGTGTAGGTTCATATAATGGTGGGTAGGGCAGTGGGTGGGTGGATAGTTTAGCTGAAATGAAAGTTGGTTAGTAGAGTGGTGGGTACATGGGTGGAGTGGTGGGTAGGTGTGTAGAGCAGTAGGTGTTTAGGTAAGAGGATAGGTTGGTAGGACAGTGTGTAGGTGGGAAGGTGAGAAGAGCAGTGGAATTGTGTATAGGTAGAGCAGTAGGTAGAATACTGTGTGTAGGTGTATAGAGCAGAAAACAATATGGCTGCTGCAAAAACATTAGTGGCTAATATAGTTGTCGAGCATACTGATTGGTGAGAGGAGGAATCCAAGATGGCGGTCACGTTACCAGAATTATAGAGCATGAATAAATGGAATCCAAGAGGGTGGATGCCGAGGTGGAATGATAGAGCATGAATAAATGAAATCCAAGATATTGGATGCCAAGGTGGAATGATAGAGCAAGATGTTGCACGATGGTGACTAATAAAAGTAATTCAAGATGATGGATGTCGAAGTGGAAATTGTAGAGCATGAGGTGGAACAAATGTCACTAAAGAAATTGAATCCAAGATGGTGGACACTGGGGTGGATTGATATAGCCTGAAGAAATGTAATCCAAGATGGTGGTCGCCGAGGTTGAATGATAGGACATGAAAAAATGAAATATAATATGGCAGCCGAAAATAACGCATTCCAATATGGCAGCCGGAAATGATACAATCCAAGATGACGGCAGGAAATAGCGCAATCTACGATGGCGGCCGGAAATGACGTAATCCAATATGGTGACCGGAAATTACGTATTACGATATGGCGGGCGGTTGGAGCCGGAATCGCGCCCGACTCCTGTGTCCCAGAACCTACCAGAACATACTACTAACATCAAAGTCAGAATAATATTTCAGAATTATTATCCAGTACAATTTAATTATTTGCAATACATTATTAATGCATGAAACTCATTTGGAGAGTGTTATTCCTAGTATTAAATCCTAGCTGTCTTAGTCTTTGGGAAAGAGAACATGGTTTTGTGTTATGTTCTTTAGATATTGTCGAATTGACTGATAGTGTCTCTTGTGGTAAGTGAAGTATTCGGGGGGAGAGAGAGAGAGAGAGAGAGAGAGAGAGAGAGAGAGAGAGAGAGAGAGAGAGAGAGAGAGAGAGAGAGCACACTGTTGTTCATCCTCAGTTATGTTCCGGAATCCAGGCAGTGGTCCAGGATGTAAGTGTTGGTGTAACATAATTAATGACACAGTGTCTACCAATCATGATGAGGGAGTGGAATCAGATTATTCGTAATTCGTTTATGGTTGATATCACATATTACACACCTACTCACCTCACTTAGAACGCCATCTAGCTCACACCATTCGCAGTGTAAGGTACAAGACGTGTGACCTCACGTCTGTCCTGCCCCGTATACTTAACAAGTTACAACAGACAGATACTTAAATTTTATTTATTAGTAAGATATAAATTTATATATAACAGACAGACACTTCAATTTTATTTATTAGTTCATATTTTAGTTTTACACATTAACTTTCGTGCCCGGTGAAATATATACACTGTATTTATTACTTATATATAGGCTGTTCACGGTAAATTGAGCACTTTTGAAAGACTTGCTTAGTATCTACTTGTATGCACTTCTACTTGTATGCACTTTGTGTATTCTTCCATCTTATGTAAAATTAACATTGTCATGGCCTTCAATTGCCATGGCCTTTATCACTTTATTCATGCGTCGGTCAAGTAAATCTGTGAAATTATTATTGAAATAAATATTTTACAAATCTACTCATTTTTACACTTCGATGCTTCAAAAAACCGAAAGCGAAAGAGATTATTGAATTTGTCAAAAATGTTTACCTAACACTTTTTATTCGACGTTAACATATGGAACTAATGCCCATCTATCGTTACCAACTTTACTTGGCGCATGTCACTCAGTGCGCCAGTCAAAATATATGCAGGTAGGGGCAGTAACTTTTTTCTAAAGTTGATTTCAAAAGTGCTCACTTCACCGTGAACAGCCTATAGTAGATAACGATAATTCTATTTCCCTTTCTTCTCTACATGCAGTATTGTTTCTTCCGCATTATAATTGCAATTAAAGTGTGCCGTAGCAGATTTTCTGAAGAAAAAAAAATTGTCGACAATAACGGGTAATAAAGCGAGAAATTAAGAATAAAATTATGCTTTTAAAAAGTCAAATTCAAACTTGATAGAATATAAAATTGCAAATATAGTGCCGAATATTCGTAAAATTGTTAATTCAGTTGCAAATGAAAATAATTTTCATATAAAAATGTCAAGAGTTGTTCCCACTTGAGTAATTAATAATATTTTCTACTGGTCAGCTACTACAAAGTTTTCGTGCTTTAAATAGTGTACACATCATCGAGCAAGTCAAGAGGAAGTGCAGTGCACACAGTTTCTGCTTGTAGGTAATATTATAAGGGAATTACTCCTTTGCAAATGGGTAAGCCGAAAATGCTGACGGCTACTTTGGTCGATAGCGTATTTGACCAAGACTGAATCCACTTACGAAAACTACTTGAGCATGTTCACGAGAAGCCATCTGCCGAAACGCTCAAGCATTCCCGAACACTGCCGAGTCGAGTCGTAGCAGACAAGCCGAAAAGCCTCATTGTTCCATTCATAACACATAAGCCTCCTCTCTCCTTTTGGCACTGTACAGTGCATTTTAGGAAAATGTCACCATTACAGTTAACAGACTCCCGGGAAATTACATTTCTTCAATTTTCAGACACTATTTTAGTCGGTGTCTTTTTTCATTTCTCAAGTTTCTGAAGACTCGCCAAGAAATTTCCGCTACCAAAGAAAATTACTCTGTAAATACATATCACTGAATAACACTAACTATAAGGAAACATTGAACGAAATCAGTGAGAAAAAAAAGAAAAAAAAAGAAGAAAAAAAAGCAACGGAAAGCAGTAATGGCGTGCTCGTTACTTCAGCGACTAAGTTTTGTGTAGTTACTAGTAACTGTCGTTAAGTTAAGAAACTTACGTACGTCACTGATAAACCGTTGAGAGGATTTAAGTACTTTTTATTTTCCACTCAATGTGATGTCACTGATAGGTACGGCCACCTGTTTTTCGCCAAAAAGATTTACGCGGCGGCTAGACTCAAACATCCTATATGCACACTTGAGGTCTTCATTTGATTATTGGTCGATTGTCTTTGTGTAAAGACAGTCTGTTACATGAGTGAGCCAATTAGAATTATTAAGTTATTCTGATACTGGCCGTCCGGTGGTGCTAAGAAGGGGGTGGGAAGGGGGTTGGTTAACGAGAAGACAGATGGGACTGTAACAATTCAAATAATCCAAGCCTAACGTCCTTTGGAACACACCTTGTCCGGAAATATTTTTCGCGAAAAACAGGTATACATATTGTTAGGAAATTGATGTAGGCATTCGCTTGAGAAACGAAACGAAAATAAAGCCAGAACTATTTAGTGTGTACATGTAAGATATAGTACGCATATTATAGACGTCCCTGAAAATTAATGTTCCGGACGTTGGGCCGCAGCCCTATGTTACCAAGCGGAGAGAGTTGAGGGGCTCATAACATTGAGGTCTTGAGAGCCGATGATGGTGAAATGAGGTGAGTATGGTGCAGCGTAGGATTGTAAGGAGGAGGGGGATGGGAGATCCCGAGAAAACCCGCCGACCAGCGGCATCGTCCGTCAGCATTCCCACGTGCGAAATTCCGGGAGTGTCTTCACCGGAAATGTAACCCGGTTCGCCAGGGTGGGAAGCGAGTAGTCTGACCACTTCACCACCGCGGCTTCCTAAGTTGCCGAGATGGTGTAGATACAGAAGTGAGCATAACGTCACAACCAAGGGCCACTTGAAATGTAGGTACTTCAAGATGACACTTTCAGAACATAATGAGAAATACGTAGATAACTTTTGCCAAGAAGGTAGACGACGGGGGAGGGATACATTGGCGGCAGCTAGCGGCGCAGAGTGGCGGCTTGTCTGCACGCTCTGTTTGAAGGACTGAGCGGCACTTCGCCTCTTACCTAGCTCGTGCTGCCAATGAAAGTTCTGCTAAGAGCCGTGCGTGTGGCCCGCGTCTAAAGACTCCCTCACTGCTGTTTGCCAAACTTTCTCCAGCCACCTGCCCGCCACACGTGCGACAGTCTTGCTTACTTCCAGCCTCACATTATACGTAGGCAGTTCACGGCTCATTAGTAGGGGTAGTGAAATATCGCGAAAAGTTTCCAGGACAAGTTGTACTCCAAAACAACCTATCTTGATTGGCCGCATTACTTTTTGCCACGTGTTAACTGTCTGCACACGAATCACGTAGGAGCCGTGCCGATGTTGCCGAATTCTGAGTGGCTTGGTCAAATATGAAAACTCCTTCGCAAAGAGACAGCAACCAATGGTAACTGAAACACTGCTGTTGGGTGCTTATAGTATTGAAGTCTACCATATACTCACATTTCTTCGCGAAAAGTCACTAGCTCTACTCATTAGGCACTTTTGAAATCAACCTCGGAAACATGTCACTATAGGCTGTTCACGGTAAAATGAGCACTTTTGAAAGCTCTGCTTAGGATCTAATTGTATGCACGCTGTGTATTATTCCGTGTTATGTAAAATAAACATTGCCATGGGCCTCATCACTTTAGTCACGCGTCGGTCTAGTGAAAATGTGTAATTATTAGAAAAGTTAATATTTAAAAAATACGTTCATTTCTACACTTCGGTGCATTATATATATATATATATATATATATATATATATATATATATATATATATATATATATATATATATATATCAGAAAGCACAAGAAATAATTTAAGCTATCACAAATAGTCATCTAATACTTTTTTTCGACGTTAAGATACGGAACTATTTTCCATCCATCGTTACCAACTTTACTGGGCGCATGCCACTTAATGTGTTTGTTAAAATGTATGCTGGTGCGGACAGTGACTATTTTTCTGAGGTTGATTTCAAAAGTGCTCACTTTATCGTGAACAGTCTCTACCCTAACTGCCTGCGTATAGGGCGCACTGACTGTCGAGAGCACAGTAAGGTTGGTAACTTCGTTTGCTTCCGAATATTTTTTAATGGGTGTAAGTGTAAGGATTAGGAAATTGGTAAAATATTTATTCTACTAATAATTTCACAGTTTCACATGTCTGACGCATTAACAAAGTGATCTGGTACATGGTAGTGTTGATTTTACATTGAGTGTAAGAATACACAATGTGCGCACAGGTAGATCTGAAGCAGGGATTCCAAAAGTACTCAATTTATACGTCAACAGCCTTCAGATAAGCACATAGACACGAAATGGCGCGGTATTTCATTTGACGTAGGTGAGCCCATTCTCTGATTACCTGCACGTGGATCTGGAAACGGGCCAGTGGCGTGTAGTGAGTTTTTTTTTTACAGCGTAAGCAATATAATAGCGCCACATATTTGAGTGTTTTAGATAACATTTTCTAGTGCCGGGCTGTGGTTCTGTTTTCAATTTCTACTAACAAACGCAACTTCCAACTTTGCTTACCCTCCACATGTATATGCCGTTTTACAATACCTAACATTAGTTATAAAAACGGAAAATAAATGAATGTAATAATAATTAAACTGAGTATTATTTAGAGAGCATATTACAAATTATAAGAAAACTTCCGTATTACCGAACACTTTCATCCCCTTTCCAAGGAAAAGAGGACTGGAGGACGCAAACAGAACGACTGCTTACCCTGTCAAAGGTACGCTGCAGGGTCACTCACTTTCGAGTTCGATTCATCGCTAGTCGCTCCCGTTTGTGTAAATAAATACTAGATAGCAGCACTGTGCGTGTACAGCACGGAAATTACGAAAACTCTGTTTCTTGAATCGGAAACGGGAAATTCAGAATTAAATGTGTTTAAATTTAAAGTCAAAGCGAAAACTATAAAGGTTCAAACATTTCCAATTTGCATAGGATAAGTATTGCTTACCTCGCTTCTATGGGATAAACGCCAATGGAACGAGCCCTGTGTCCGATTGGCTACTGCGTGCTTCTAAAGGTTCCCCATTGGCTGGTGTGTACGGCCGGAGTTCTCTGATCCTGCTCGCTCTCGCCCTCAGGTTCAGTTTCAGAAAGTGTGTTTGAGGGCGCTTAACAACTGCAGCTAGTTCGAGAATAAAAAATAAGCACTGTTGAAATAAGTTTTTGAACAAATAAAAATAATCATCTTCCCGTAAATGCATGTATTTTAACGGTCGGAGTGAATGCGGTGCTTCTGGTTAAGTTGGTAACGATGTAGGGAAAGTAGTTTCATGCGTAAACACAGTACTGAAAGCGTAAAATTTAAAGTTAAAATTTGTGGACAGTTAATTTATTTATCTTCACGTATATTTGTTATATGGATCATCAAAGCGATAATTATCATATAAGTAACGTACATAGGCGGTTAAGTAAACACATCGAAATCGACCCCTGGAAAAAATTACTCCTCGTTAACTCGATATAAGCTACCAAACAGACAGACGGGCATGCAGGCTTGCAGTTAAGTTGGCAGCGAATCAAGCAAACTAGATCTAAGTCTTTTAGTTTTGTTTTACGCGTGGCAATTATAAATTTACGTAAATCAAGTAAGTGTTTTTTTTTCTTTTTACTTTTTCCACATTGCAGAGCGAATTGGCATATTAGTAGTACATTTAGCTTTGTAAAAATGTCACGTCATCACTTGACACGTATTAATAAAATTGTTAGGCCCATAGTAGCGTGAATGTTATGTACGGTGGAATGGTACAATATGAGGAGAAAAGTAGATCTTAAGCAGCAGCAGGACTTTTAAATGCTCACTTAACCATTTCATGTGAATTCTTGAGCAACGTAATGATAAAGTCACAGAGTCGAGGATAATGTTAATTTTACGTATAGCGGAAGAATAGAAATTGGGCGGAAAAATACGATGGTTAACAGAACTTTCTTAACCCGTCCAGTCCCTGCAGTGTGCATGATCGAAGACAAGTTCCAAATGAAGGATACTTATGGTGGGTACTATACACAACAAGGAATCCGTAGCAGGTGTTGTGATCGTTTTCCTTCCGAGTAATCTGGTTTGTAGAACTGCTTGCATTTTTCATTTGCGAATGGTTAAGGCCAGGCTTCACCATGCATGGGCGTATAGGAAATCAGAGGCTAAATTCGGACAAAGATCTCTCAGTCGTTTTTTGTGATCGTATTTTCAACTAAAGATTTTTTATTAGAGATTAAACTCATCTAGATTTGTAAACCTTCCAAATTTTATTTTTTAATTTTAAATGTACTTTTGCATTATTTATAAAATTGTGACACTTTATAAATAATTAAATAGCTTTGTCCGAATTTAGCCTTTGATTCCCTATACGCCCGTGCATCGTGAAGCCTGGCCTTAATGATGACGTCAGCGAACATGCAATATGTTGTTCACTGGTTGCCCATGCAGACGGCAGTGACTCAGGTGAATAATCATTCAGTACAACACTTGGCTCTGCGTCTGTCCAGCTTAATTAGGTGCCGCGGTGTTTTAGTGGCTAGACAACTCGTCTCCCGCCAAGACAAACCGGGTTCAATCCCCGGCCGGGTCACTCCGGATTTTCGCATGTGGGAATCGTGCTGGACGATGCCGCTGGTCGAAGGGTTTTTTCTCGGGGATCTCCCATTCCCCCGCCCCTGCATTCCAGCGCTGCTCCATACTCACCTCACTTCATCCTCATCGGTTCTCAAGACCTCGATATTAAGAGCCGCCCAAATTTCTTCACTCACTCCAGTTTTATCACTAGTATGTAACTATATACTACATTATAGTATTTTCACAGTATAGTGTAAAAATCTTTGTAACATTTATAGGAGATTTCTTTGTACATTTACAAACCTTTGTAAAAGTACGACAATCTCGCTTGTACAATTCCTCCTTTTAAAGTTGCGAGAGCAACAGTCATAATAAGCTACATCTAGAAAAATGTTCGTACTGACCAAAAATCACATCAAATTGTGAAGTCAAAATGTTGTCTCGCCGCAAACATGTATAATTATAATACTGTTATTGTGAAAATGTCTCATTATTCTGCAGCATTTTAAAGACACTCTGAAGTAAAGTAATTCTCTAAATCACACTCACCTCAATTTTTCCTAAGACACGGCTTGCTTTTCTTTTTGTTTAAGTTAATATACTCGTTACATAACTGTTAAAAGTGGCTTCCGCAGTGTAAGGCAAGTTTGGTATGTGGTTAAGGTGCAAGGGCATTAACTCCGAGGGAGCTGGTTCGAATCGCAGTTTTAGGAAGGTTTATATTTCTCTCGTGAATATCATTTGAAAGTTTTTTCACCTACCTTTAATTTATTGATCACAATTGTTTTCAAAAATACAAAAAAAAAGATAATTCTATTTACATTTTTCAAAAATGAAAGTTGAAATATAGGCTTATAGTGTGTAATATTATATGTAAAATATATATAATTTTTTACAAGAAAATTAATAATTTTATTTATAATTTGTGTCATTTTTACAAACACTCCGCTATCTTAACATAGTAAAATATAATATTTAAAAATGTGTATAGAATCTTTATTGAAATATAACTACGTCATCGAAGATCGGTTATGTTCTGTGCTTGGATGAGTCCGCAATGTATTGTGGTCCCGGCACAAAACTCTTATACCTAATATCTAAGTTAAATGATATTCTATGTTAATATTCTGTAACTTGCACAGTGGCAAGTCGGCAAAGTTATTCCTACGGCAAAACCTATGTAGCTGCGAGGATCAGACATACACATCCGTTTTACATAAGTATTTAAGAATACTATGCTTCCATAAATTGTAATTACGTGACTGCAGATATGCTACATCATTTTAAGTATATCTTTAGACACTAACGATCATTCAGATGCACATTTGCTCACAAAAGGTAGTTCCAAACCATTTGGTAAGTACTATGATGGTACACGCGACTTAATGCGAGAACCATTTACAAAAACAATGTACTGAAAATAATTTACATAAGCTATGTAAACTTGAAAAACAAAACTTTATGTAATCCGTTCATAAGATATCAAACAGCATCCTGAAAGGATGTATGAAACGTGTACCGTATCTTAGCAAATAAACAGTGAAGTGGTTACTGATAAGTAAACATATCTGTGAACAAAACGAAAACGACTGCATTCAGAAGGAAAGTAGCACTAAAAAATTACTCTAGTTCTGAAATTGTAACGTTAGTGTGACGCCAATCAGTAACGATTTCGCAGTTCTCCGTGGCTGTGCGTAGCCAAAGTCTTAACAAATATAACGGGATTTGTCGGTGGGATATTTCATGGTACAATGGGCGTTATTTCTTGGATTTATGAGCGAGTGAGTGAAGAGATTTGGGCGGCTCTTAACAACGAGGTCTTGAGAGCCGAAGGTGGTGATTGAGGGGGAGTATTGGAAGCAGCCGCCGGCAGTGGAAGGGGCTGGGGAAAGCGGGGAGATCTCCGAGGGGAAAACGCAACCAACGGCATCTCCGGAAACGATTTCCACAATTGCGAAAACCCTTTAGTGGCCGACTGGGGATTGAACCAGGATCGCCTTGGGAGGCGAGGTCTAACCACTTGCACCGCGGCCTCTGGAAATTATAAAACTCTGTTAATACATATAAACAAATTGTTTAACTTTCAAATATTTAGATTTTTTTTGGAAAGCTTTATCGGCAAGAAATAAATGTATTTTAGAATGAGAAAAATGGAACATTTGCGGAGCTGAAATTAACCAACAATGCTTACTTCAGCAGTTAATCGCAATTCAAATTTTCAAAGGATTTGTAGGTAAAGTGTGACGGTGAAAATAATAAATTAGGTATTTGTTGGTTGTGGAAAAAGGGAGGGGGGGGGGGAGCCTCTGAAGTATCTCTAAACAAACGCTGTTCATTGCACAATTAATGTTCGTGTTTCCGTGGTCAAGTCACTGCATGCAAAATAATGATACGTATGTAGGTTGGAAGTGTACGCAGAACGCACTACAACAGTAGGCTGACAGAAACGGGGCATATTGCCTCTCAAAGCCATAGTTTACCTTCTACTGATCAGAAAATGAGTGTAGGTTTACTCAAGCGACTAGTATTAACCACTAAGTCAACAATGTGTACAGACGCATGGCTATAAATATCGATTGATGCGTGTGACTATCAGTAGTTATACAAAAGTACCGTTGCAAGTCTTCTATATATTTGAGGCAATGTCGAAATATTATTAATTTCCGTTATGCTTTCAAGAACCGCAGAAGTGTATACCATCAGGTGGTGCGTGGTCATATCTAATTTTCTCGCCGTAAGCACAACGCTTAGACGATAAGACGCTTCGTTTTGAAAATCGAGCAGGGACCAAATGTCCGCGCGTCACAGCGCTTCGTATGTCCGGCGCACTGTTCGTGTGACGATGTAGCAGACGTACCACGAACTTCGTCGAGTAAAATAAAACCACGGACAAAATGCCATGTAGCGATGCGTCTGCAAGTGTGATTCTAATAGAAACTGTTTTTAGTTTTCACTAACTTAAATTTCATACTTTCGATAAGCAGTTACGGCACATAGCTGAAATTTTGCACCATGTTCCACCATCAGGCAGGATCAAACCAATGAACATGATGATGCTAGCGCTGAATGGAGCCTGTTCATCTACCTAAAGGAAGAGTTCGGTCGCTTCTGCTAGCCCGGGGTATGTCTGAGAAGATACAAGGTGGGGATGAATCAGGCGACGGAATCCTGATAGGGGAGGTAGCAGGAGTACCCCGAGAAGACACCGAACATCACGTCATTGTCCACGTCACTCCCCATGTGGGAGTTCCCGTCTCCTGAGAACTAAGCTAGAACTGCAGATCAAAGCAGCGGGAATCCAAGCAGTGAGCCAACTGTGGGCCCGATTTTAAATTTATTAAGGCCGGTTCGCATTGAATTCAATGTGGAGCTCGTTGCGTTAACTGTGCCGTATCGTCATTTCATTTTTAGGTCGGGTAGCCAGTATATTGCCACTGAATTATGAGTTGCGTAAAGTAAAACCACCCATGCGGGAGGTTGAACCAATTTATATTCAATGCGTAAAAATAAGGCAGTGCCAACCGATCAGATTTAAAATAAAACTTTTTTTGTATTCATTTGTATTTATTCAAACTCATTTCTGGACTGTAGGGCCTAACTGAGCTGTGTGATGGAAATCAGATAAGAATTGCTTTATTGCTATGATGGTTAAATTTTAATTTCGTTTGTGCATGCATGAGCATGCGTGTTTGAATGACAAACATATTCAAAGTTTGATAGATGATTAACTTAAAGAAAATATACGTAATGCAAATACGTGCAAATCTAGTTGAGGTGTAGATGGAAAAAGGGGATTCACCCGGATGGTTGCTGGCTGCGGTACTACCGCACCATGGCGGCCGTCTTAGATCATGTCACGACGAAACCTCCTGCTCTGTCATTCCTAGATAATGGCGGCCATCTACGATTTCCCCTTTTCCCTCGGAACTTCCCTTTTTTCCCTCCTGCTCTATCATTCTTTCCAATCTCTTCATGCTCTTGCATTCATATTCTTGGGAACAAACAATTTTTTTCTCCTAATGATTTTATACAGATTGGTGACTAAGCAATGTAGGCATATGAAGGCTTCGATGATTTGCTGTTTAAATGCGAGCCCAGTGAGTACTCGCATGAGGCTTCGCCGGTACAAAATACTTACTTAGCCTTACAAGTACACATTTGACAGACAATGACTCTTCCAGCAATTCTTATAAGAATGAGAGACATCCGAAATTCGCCATCATCACTGATATGTTTCTGAATGCTGGCTTAGCGACTTGCTCGGGTCTGACTTCGATGCTGGATGGGACCAACCGACTCGAGTTTGTTTACTTCGATGATGCTAATGAGCTTGTATCATGTCTATGACTGCTAATTGCATCTCAGCAGACTGGCAATAATTCCCACACAAACGAGATTGTGAATATTTTAGAAGAATTGCATGAAGCTAAGAACAAATACAAAAAAAGTCATGTATGCAAATCGCTCCTTAGATCTCTTGGCCTACGCAACATAATTACCTCAGTCAGAAAGTACTCATCTTCAGGCTGGGAGATCTATACCAGGCCAACCTTATTGAAATGATCCCGTATGCAAGTGTTGATATGGGTTTCACGTACATTTTAATGGTCATAGGTGGATACAGCAAATATACGTGTGTGCTATACCAGTTTGCTGGCAATGTAGCTTTGATGTGAGCGATGCTATGAAGACTGTTTTGCATGACAAGGGAACCTAAAAATTTACAAACAGATCTTGGCAGAGAGTTGTACAATACTGCCTTTCGTGCGTTAAAACCTGTGAATAACATTAATCACTACAGCACATATAGTGGGATGAAAGCTTCAATTGTGGAATGGTTTAACCGTAATATGAAGACTGGGCGAGAATTTTCATCTTGGGGAAGTTACAAGTGGCTTGACTTCTTGCTTTGCTTGGTGTCATCCTACAATCATAGAGTACACCATGCTATATGCATGCAGCCAGTGGATGTCCGGGGTAAATCTTTGTTGGAGAGTGTATTTAAATCTAAGAAGAAATTGGACACTGACAAGCTCAAGGTAAAGGTTGGAGACTATATCAGAATTTCATGAGTGAAGGGGACATTTGCATAATCACACACACCAAACTGGGGTGCAGAGATATACAGTGGTGTAAATATCCACCATTATGAACTAAGGACTTATTACCTCGAGGACTTGAATTGAACTGAACTCCAAGGTTCATCTTATGATCATGAGGTACTGCTTACAAAATTCCTCGGCATTTATTTGGTTGAAAAATTTCTTCGACGATTGGGCAATCACCTTTTTGTAAAATGGCTGGGATTCGATTATTGTTACAATAGCTGGATAAAATGCTCTGCACTTACAGATGAGTAATTGAATGCTGCATTACAAGAACGAGAGAGAGAAAGAGGGCTGTGCCTGTATGTGCTACTGATAAATGTATTTTCTGAAGTATTAATAAATTCAATCTTACAAATATATGTACCTGTGTTGTGTAATTTATTCATACGCTGTATTTCCCCCAGTAACTCATGCTCCCATCAGCCTTCCCTCTGTGTCATATGACCACACATGTGTTTCTTCCAGACTGGTAATGCAGTGGACTGGTACTGGATGTGGATGGATGTTAATAATGGTCTCACACCTTGCAGCTGTGATTATTTTCGGCTGGGCATGTACCACATTCTCACAGATTGGTGACTTGTTAACATTCC
Source organism: Dryococelus australis (assembly GCA_029891345.1). Taxonomy (NCBI): domain Eukaryota; kingdom Metazoa; phylum Arthropoda; class Insecta; order Phasmatodea; family Phasmatidae; genus Dryococelus; species Dryococelus australis. Next base: position 75,582,816 of record CM057002.1, on the reverse strand, counting down.
TGAAGGTCTGATGGCCACAGTGGAGCTGTGGGCCGCAGTTGTTAATGACCTCTCGAGGGATTTGAGATTGGGCCGTGTTTCTGACTTGTTATATTGTGCAGTGCATGTTAATGTGTTCTCAGGGGCATTGCTTCATATTCATGCCAGTTCTCCAAACAAACATGCATTCTTTCAATGGGGCTGCTTGTTAATATTCCTGAAAGTCTGATGGTTACAATGGGTCTGTAGGCCATGGTTGTTAATGGCCTTCCAGTAAATATCTATTGGGCCATATTTCTGATTTGTATTATGGCGGAGGAGGCATGGTGCATGTTAATGATCTTGAAGACCGGCTGGGCGCACCAACTGTTCTCATGCCATTGTTTAATATTCAGTGTTGCATGCTACTTAAAATTCATGGTGGCTAGAGCCAGCAGTCAATCTGTATGCATGTGGAAGGCTGTCCACCAGCAGCATTAGTTTTTATTAATTACTACTACTAGGCTGATTGTCGCCTGTTCCTGCAGAGGTAATATATCTGGCAGTAACAATTGATAGTTGTCAACCATGTGGTGCGAGCTGCTTAATATTCATGTCGATATGCATGCAGGATGACTGTGATGGCCCGTCGACAGCATCGGGTGTTCTAAATTGGCTCTGGGTTGAACGGGTAATGGATGGCGACCGATAGCCCTTTCTCACACCGCCACTTCTTATGTCTCTACATATTCATTGCCATCTTCTAATGGCCATTTATAATGCTGGGGTCTCTACTTACTCATTGGTGGGTTGTTTAGCTCTTGTCTGGAAGGGAGGGGCCTGATATTTTGTATTCTTGAAATGGGATATTGTCCGTTTTTATTTTGGATTCTGCAAGCATATTTGGGGACGTTTTTTCTCTGGTCTGGGACTGGTAGAGAGACCTGATAGGTCCTTATATCTACCTATTACTCCGAGAATGGCAACCATTTCCCATTTTTGCATGCACAATGGCAGACCACTCCTCCAATGACGAGCTTATCGACTCTCTCAATGATGCCGAGGCTGGTGAATCACACAGACTCTCGACTGGCATGCATTGCACCACCGACTTGGGGCTGTTCGTGACCCCTCTGCCACCTCGCGGTGAGTGTGACTCGGAAAGTGTTGGTGCGCCAAATGCTCTCCCTCGCAGTCGCCATGGCAGGGGTGTGTCGTGATCTAGTTCGTCGGCGCGGTCTCCGATGGCCCCATGACAGGGCGTGGCCCGTCTCATGGCCATCGTGGTGCCACTTCCAGAGATCCCGATGTCGCCTGCTGCATCCGAAGGAGGCAGGCGATGACGATTTCGAGAATCTCGCCGACCTCGACGATGATGAGGTTGTCGATGACAACTTTAGCATGGCAAACGACGTGGCCGACGACGCCGGCATTGCAATAGGCAATGTTCCTGCCGACGAGGTCTGGGCATTGGTGGCCGCACTGTGCCGATGTACGATAATAAAAAGGGGGGGGGGGGATAAAGTAGTAGGTCCACTTCAAAAGAAAAAACTCAGTCCTAAGAAATAGAATCACCAGATAATATTGCATAAAAGTGGCTACAGAAGCAAAATAGAAGGACTGAGAAATATTATATATATATTATATATATATAGAAGTGGCGTAAGAAACACATTAGTCATACATGCTGGGAATCGTACATGGCACAAAATGATGAAAATTTCCTATAAAATAGGCAAGACTTAATACTTGCTTGTCAGATGGTAAACAATCTTAGGTCCAGAGGTAAATCAACTAGATTATGAGTAAAAACACGTTAATTGTGGTGTTGTGCTATAAATCTATTTTTTGTATGTTTATTGAATTCATTATTTTTCAAATATAGTATCAATTGTAAAGAAAGAGTATTATCTTTATACAGTAATTAAATGTTTACAAAATACCAACAAGTTTGGCAGTTTGTCATAACAATATCTTAAATGTAACATGAAAACATAAAAGATAATATCACATGATCATAGTCTTGGGGTATAACATTTAAATTACCTTTTACCAATGACTGGGGCAAGATATGAGAATGGTTATTTAAAGTATAAAAAACTTAAACCTAGGATGCAACCTTGCATACTAAAATGACATTAGTATTACTACATATGATTCCTTCAAACAGAATAATAGATATGCTTTATGTAACAAAAAGTAGCATGTGTAAATAAAATGGCATGGTGTCTTAAAAGACATGTAAATTATACTGGCGCTAGTGTAGATAAAATTAGTTCATGGGTACAAACTAAATACATTTAATAAACCCACCAACTGATAGAATTAAATATTATGCAACATACTCATATAGATTTTGTTAAATTTTATCAAGTTCATAATTGTTTCTTTCATATTAGAAAAAAATTATCACACAATTATATTTTAAGGAACAGTGAAATATATTCAATTTTTTTTTTTTTTAGGTTAAAATATATATGTCCGCAAACACAGGTTGTATTAGATTAAAATAGATTGTCTCTTGAAAATATATTTTTGTTGAAAGGAAGTTCGTTATATCAATACTGCCCCAGTTGAAATAAAAAAGGTTAATACTGACTTAATAACTCGTAGAAAATGAAGTGTGTCCACAACTATAGACGGAACGAGATAAAATTGCCACATGCATCTTGATTGGTAGCCAGTAAAATTCATTTCTCAGGAAGGAATGGGAAGATCACCACATTTTGCAACAACTTGTGGAATGGAATTGAAAGCCAGAAAACGCACGGAACTTGACCGATTGGGAGCACGTGCAGACGTGAAACTCTCACTATAACAACATTAATGAAACAAAATAGTGAGTAAAAAATATATAAATCGGAGCACGAGATGGGGCGAAAATGAATTAAAACTGTAGTCACCAGACGGGGGTAGAATAAATTCTGATCACATGTCGAGTTGCAGTAGCAGCACCAAAAGGAAAAAAAAATCAATAAATAAGATACACAACACCACAAAAAAAAAACTACATATATGTGGTCCCTACTCTACGTGATGTGAGTGTATAGAACACTAAAAAGAGGTTTTAAGTCCCCGAGAACACCACGGTTACCGTATGTCGATGTTGCATCATGACAACATGCAACATACGAAAGTGCCGGGAAAACGCCGGGTGAATGGACAGAGCAAAGAAGAAGCTATATGGCATAGGTTGTACAAAGGAGGTAGAGCGCTGCGTCGATGGCCTCTGGCACGTGATAGAACAGAGTTTTTTAATACGATATCACGAACTGACTGCGTGATCACAGAAAGAAAATGCAGTATAAGCTACGGCAGAAAAAAAAAAAACAGGTTGAATAAGGGTTACGGCCGGCGCGACAAAGGAATGTGCTACGTTTCACTGCAATTCTGGTGAAAAAGGACAAGACATGAAATGTGGTTCTGGATGCTGCCAACGAGACTGAAAACCAAGCTTTGAAAGTAAGACTTGGAAAAAAAAAAAGCAGCTTCAAATGTTAAAATATTAATAAACTCATATGAAGTATGTTGAGATAAGAAAATTAATCGATTTATATCTTCAGGTAAACAAATGTTAAACGTATATATTTTACTTCACGAAAACGAAAATGGAGATAAATAAATATATACGAAATAAACTTTACTTGCTAATCAAACAAGTCATGTGTAGTTCTAAATGAGAATAAAAGTATTATTTACCATCATAATAAAAATAATAGAAGTAACAAGACATATGATAAAAACTCAGAATATAGGCAATTAACTTGAATACCGCCAATAATTAAAATTATGTTAAGTAACAAATCGAGAGACAATGATAATTCTCAGTAATGTAGTAACTGACCAAAACATTTAAAATTATGTTTTCAAAAAAGTTCAAAAATGACGCATCAAAAACTGATAGAGATGCATAAATTGCAAAAAATCATAGAGACTATTCAAGAGACAAAAATATGGTGACATAATTAAAGCATTAATATAGGCGCAAAAAAATTGTAGGAGTAAAAACATAATGTCGTGATTTAAAATGCATGTAAAAATAGTAGTGACGTATCTGAGACGGCACAGCACTCGACAGAAACTCCGAGGTGCTGCGGACGACCATGGAAGCACAGCGGGCAGGCATGGCGCTTCAGGCGCGGAATAGCTCGGAGCTTCACGCTACTCGCTAAGCAATATCTGCTCTGCGGGATGTGCTCCTTGCGGATCCGGCTGAGCGCGCGAGGGCTCAGGTGGCTCGAGAGGAGTGTAGCGCATAGCTACGGGCTATCCAGGGCCTCCCGGCGCGCTGTGCGGCCGTCCTCCGGGTCGATCCACCTGCTGGCAGCGTCGACAATGGCGACAGTGACAATGGTGACAATGAAGATGTCGACGACGATGATGATGCTGATGACGAGGACAACAAGAACATCGGAGATGGCAGTGATGCCGATGTGGACTGTCAGCCTAAATGACTGGCTGACTGACTGATGGCTGTCTGGCGTACACCTCAACATGCGGCGGGGCTCGTCATCTGGTAAGTACATCTATATTCCTTCCTTTTGTTTTTTGTACTGCTAGTTTTGTTCGTGTTTCGAGTCTTTAATATCTGTTCATACTCGTATACATTTTTCGAATGTCAATGTTTTAATACGATCATGTATTTATGATATTACACATACACACGCACGCACACACACACGCGCGCGCGCGCACACACGCACACACACACACACACACACACACACACACACATATATATATATATATATATATATATATATATATATATATATATATATATATATATATATATATATATATATATATGCTGTGGTGCATGCTTTTCTACCACTTTTACGTGCCCTACACTTTCCATTGTGTCGGTGGGCTGCACCAGCTCACTCATGCAGCATGGAGATTAGTGTATACTCTATTTCAAACTATGCCAGCATGAGCATTCACATACGATGTTGCCTGGGTATAGTCCGTTTCACCATATGTTGACGTCTCTAACGATAGTTTTTTTTAATACTGTCATTTATTCCTGTCATTATTTTTGCCGCATAGGGCACGCACATGGTGTGTTGCATGCGTGTATACTCTGAGATTGGCATCTTTAATGATAACTTTTTAATATGGTCATTTATTTCTGTTATTGTTGCTTGGGCGTGCGGCCCTCGTGTTGGGTCATATATATTTTTTTGCTGGACTCACATTATTTTTTTTTTTATGTGGCCGTTTACTATCTGGGGAGTTCATAGGCCGATGAAAGGATTTCTTTTTATAATTGGGCAGTGGCGATGTTCTGTATATATAAAGATAATTACTGTTAACATAATCATAAAACACCCTTGCAATACTAAAATATAAAAGTACGTGGGCCCGAGATTTTTTTTTTTTTTTTTTTTCGCATTCGAGGCACAGCGATAGAGGAAACAATAACACGAGCACCCTGTGCCCAATCGCTCACGCGCGCAATGCACTTAACTGACGGGTGTGTTTCCGTCACAACTGTGAAGATGAGACTTTTTTACACGCAATAAAAGCCAACAGATGTAACTACAACTTTACTGTTTTATTTCTCTCCGACCTGAAATAAGCAGCTCAGGTAAACGCTGTTCACGACAAAGTGAGCACTTTTGAAATCGACCTTAGAAAAAATGTCCTTGGTCTTCCTGCGTTTGATTTTAACCGGCGCACTGTTCACGATGTATGGAAAGTAGTTCCATATCTTAACGTCGAATAAAAAGTTTTAGGGAACGATTGGTGATAACATGAATTATTTCTTTCGCTTTTTGTTTTTTTATTAATCAATAAAGTGTAAAAATGATATTAGTAAAATATTTACTTTTCTGATAATTTTACAGTTTCACTTGACCGACGCAGGAATAAAGTGATGAGGCCCATGACAATGTTAATTCTACATAAGGTGGAATAATACGCTACGTGCATACAAGTAGATCTTAAGCAGGGCTTTTAAAATTGCTCGGTTTACTGTGAACAGCTCTAAAAATGTGATTTTATTTTTTAACGTTTCCAGGATTTTTTTTCTTTTGAAATACACTTAAGGCTCGACTTCACCTCCTTTGCGAAAAGTCTTCATTTTAGTGTCATAATCTCGGGTTCAGAGTAATTGCTGACAAAGTACAATTATAGATAGAAAATTTACAATTTACGAGTTGTTTAATATGTTAATGCTCAAAGTTCATTATGAGCATCTGCCAGTTGCATAAAGTCAGGAGCACGTTTATATATTAAAAATAGATTTTTGTGTTTTTGCAAGCAGGAAATAACACACAGAGAAAATTGTTTAGAAAATGTTAAACTAGTAAATTGTAAATTTTCTATAGTCAGCCATTTCCAACAATACTTCTGAAACTGAAATTATGCCACGGAAACGAAGACTTACTGCATAATAAGTGACGTAGAGCCTTCAGGGTGCTGCCTACCTAGCCTTCAGGCACGGAGCTAAAACAAGTAATCTGCGTCATAGGAATTTCTTCTCAATGCATCAGTTGCACGGATAAGTTTCAAACAAAAAAAAAAAAATTCAATGCGACTTCTTCAGAGAAAGCAGCCACGTTAAAATAAATTACAAAAAATTGTATTCCTTCATAATTTTTTTTTTGTAAAATATAAATTATCCTTATAGTGTGAAATTTTATAAAAAAAATTAAACGTAAAAATTTGCAAGATTCCTTAACATGCTAGTATTTCTTTAAGAAGGAGGAGAGAGCAAATTTTAAGGCTAATTCTTAAAATATATTTACTTGTCTATTTCATTTTGGCGCTACAACTATAATAGGGAAAACACTTTAATCTAGAAACAAACATGTACCGGATGTCCCACATTAATGTTCACACTGTTTGAACGTCAATAACAAAGAAACAAATAATGGCATTCTGATGGGACTGCGTGTATTTGACGCTACAAGGACAACGCTGGGTGCGTGTGAGAGCATGCAGCCATTCTGCTGTGGCAGTCACGAGCGGCAGCAGTCACAATTACAGAGGAAATGGCGGTGACTACGTTTTCTTCGAGCAACGTAAGCGGACTTTAAAGCGTCTTCGGAAATGTGTGAACCTGATTGACACGCACGTGACTGTGCATTGTTGCAGGAAAACATTGTGTCAGCAGTAACTCTACCCAGACGACGATTTTGTTTTCCAGCAGTAAGGTGGCATTACCACATTATAGGCTGTTCACGGTAAACTGAGCACTTTTTAAGTGCCCTGCAAAATTTTTCCTTTCAGCCAATTTATATCTCTCTGCCACTTTTTTAATACAAATATTGCTATGTGTTTAATAAACACAGTGCATACATTCCATCACTCTCAAAAGTTAACGTGTGAGGCTGCAATAAAATATATTTATTAGTGGTTAATGGCTGTTGGGTGGGCCTTAAAAAGTGCTCACTTCACTGTGAATAGCCTATACCATATACAATCGAGACGTATGGACGCTCCTGGATGAAATGTTTGTTACGAGGTGGATAGCCCAGCGAGAAAGTGTTGATTGTCCATCCAGATCTCCAGATTTGACGCTGTTAGATATTTATCAGTGGGTTATGTCTAAAGAATACTACGTCAGCCGCGAAGCCATAGGCACTGGATGCCATAAGAGACGTGATTGTGGTCGGCTGTGAATCCACTCCCATGGAAATAGTAGCTAGTATTTGTCGTTCTGTTCCACAGGGTCCCAGGAGATGTCTTTGAATTGTTGTAACTGTTATTAATATCCACACACACACACACCAAATGTTGTTCTTATAGCACCAAACACAAGCAGTTTCATCAGATGGTCTATAATAAGTCCTCTGTTATTCATGTTGAAAGAGTTGTAGACATTAATTTGGACATCCGCTATATAAGTAACATTAATACGGTAGAACAATTCATTAGAGATTTTACACACTATGTCAATGCATCTCAGTGAACAAAAACAGCTTGTGTGCACATTTAGTCTCCTTCTGGCGCACTCTACTAAATTTAGAGATGATACCTTGCCCCCGCCACCACCTGCTTGGTTAGCTCGACAACGGGTATAAAGAAGAAGCGACGTCGTGGACAGAAGTCTTACCTGTGCTTGGCGTCTCTCCAGCGAAGCGACAAGTCTCTGGCGAGCACCGCTAGAATGTGTTGGCGTTCCGCTTCCGTCAGATCCTCAGCGCGGTCCGCACTGCAACCCAAGATCGCGCAACTTCACTCTCTTACCCGACACAATAGCCAGGAGTTGACATGGCATTACAAAATGGAAGCTACGGCAACCTCTCACTGATCGATGCACTACATACAAACAAACCACCGTTCTTATAGTTATAGTTGTCTAAGGTCATGTTCCGTTCCCTACACTTATTCAGTCACCTGAAACTCCACGAAATATTGTTTTGATACACATTGTGTGCATTATATAAATAAACTTAAGTATGGAGGAAACAGATAAGAAATTTAACGCAACTCAGTTACATTTCACGTAATTTAATGTTACTATAAGTAATGTAACTAGGCTTAACCTTAATATTAAATAAAGCAACCTCCGAAAAACTTCTAACTCCCTATGCCAACAATCCACGCCATTAAACGTCAGCGCATGACATTTGTGTTCAAGATTTCACGCAGTTAGTTGAGGCGGAAAATTAGCCGGAAGTAGAATGACGCACTGCTGTGTCTTGGCAAAGGAACGTAAGAGCTTCCGCTTCGTTTAGTGCCCACAATCGAAACACTGAAATGCGATCCATTAAGATGTAGAGCTTGCTTTGGCGTGAAACTTCACCAAACATGTGATAAATAATTATGTCCCATAGAAACAATACTGACTAGTTATATCCTCTATGTTAGAATAGGGGCCAGAACTGTACCACGTGGTACACGTACGGAAAAGGCTCTCTTCAAAGGCATTCACGGAGTATGTGGCCCTAGCCCCAAAAACAATGTAGGAATTGGATGTGTACTGTGTGTGAAATTCGTAGGAAGGAAGTTGCGATTAGTTTAAGATGTAAGCTGTTCCATCCCTTAGTTACTAGTCGAAAGAGTGAAAACAGGGACATCAATATTGTTACAAGAATACCTGTGTGGAATGAGGTCTTAATAAAAATAAAAGAACTAATTTCAATAATTATATTTATTCTCAATGCTACAAACGGGCAAACATCGGTTTTTACCAGTCTGAGCGCCGTATTAACTCTTATAATTCTTAATGAGCATAATATTTTATTACTATTTCAATTTTAACTCTCTACTCGTGCTAATGTCCTTTCAACTGCTCCAATTACGTCCACATGTGTAGTAAAAACTTTCTATTTCCATTGTCCCGAATGTCTGTTCACTCACGCATCCAGTCCACAGTCCCGCAGACCAGTCCCACTTCACTGCATACAAGCTCGCCGACGCACTCTCGCAGATCGCTGCAGTCGTCCTTCGCCGCTCCGGAATCCCCAACTGTCACCTAAGGTCACACGATACGCCAAACTCTCGGCGCTTAATCACTCTCTCCTCAGAGGCCCACGTGAGGTATTTATACTTGAAGTAGGTACCGTCTAGAGTGTTCTGGGAAATCCAAGTTGTTCTGGGAAAATTAATAGTGATGATGAGGACACTCCTGCATTATAAATAGAGAAACATGAGCTTCTAAGGTTCAGCGAGGCGCGAGCTGCGATAAGTTTATCGGCGTGTGTGGCAGCGCCATTAATGATAGGCCGCTCACTCTGTCTAACATTACAAACTTGACCTCCAGCTCTCGGCGTCTTCCCATGCGAAGGAAACACTGATCAGCGCACATGCAACACTGCCATCTCCTCAAGTCTTTTCGTCGCGAACAGACACTGCAACATCCGGGCTTTTGTAGAGTGCCAGATGGTTGATGTGGACAACCTACGGCTTCCGAAAGACAACACCGTTGATGCTATTCAGAATCCTGTTGAGGCCTTCCCAACATTTCTGTACCTATGGTCAGTACACTTTCGCCTCTGGGGGTTGTAAAACCACACCAGTTGTCCTTGCAATACCTCGCCCGACATTCTTTTATCATTCCGCATCTTCTTCCTGTCACTATTTATTCTGAGGTGCTCGAGCAAAATTATGAATGCCAGCAAGTCTGTTATGTAATTCGCTGGCATAATCAGGGCTGCAGCTTCCTCTTCTGTCGGTCGGCCAAACAGCAGGTTACTGGGGAGGCATAGCTCTCTTCCAAGCAATTTCCTTGATGTTGTTACCCTTGTGGACTCGTGAACTGCTGAGCGGTAAGCAAGAAGAAACAATGACACATTTGAATCCAGGTCCTTTTGGTTGTCTGCCGCAAAGATCCTGTTGTCGGACGTTCCAGCTGTTTACTAAAGTTCTCGACGCAATGACAACACTGATATCACTATTATGGACTGTGGTACTATCAGGTATTTTTATGGCAGTGGTTCGATACATCATGCTCGCAGCATATAAGCTGGGACTTTATTATTTATTACGTGAATTAATTTTTTCATGCATGGGATAGTTATATATGTTGCACGAGGTTCCCCCAGCCCTCGTGTTACGCTGACGCTGTTTATTGCGACCTCTAGCCATCACTACCGAACCACACCGCTGTACTCCCCCTGTGCTATCGGAACTGTCGAGCTGCAACCCTCATTGGTGGATCGCCGTGCATGTGCTTCGCAGCGCAATTGTGTGTGTATGTATGAATGCAAGTTACACGTGAATGTAGTTTTAATTAGTTGTCAGCGCTCACGCGGACAGGAATAGACATAGTACAAGTGCTACTAATTCTTTATATATAACTTTTACATACATAAAGGTGTGGGTGTGCGCATTGTGCCTGTAGTTTTTTCTACACATAAATTTATATAATTTTTATATAGCGTGTTTATATAGCGTGCTATTCCTAAATTTGTTATATATAAAGTTTTTTTTTCTGAATGACATAAAGGCGATATTATACATATATATAATTTTTTATATATTACTTTATATACTTTTATACAAAGTAGTGGCCTGCCCAATTTTTTTCCGAATGACGGGATGGCAATATCTGTATGTATTCGACATTAAACACCCTACTTTTCTAGATGTCGCTGTAGTTTAATTGTCAGCATGTTTGGCTGGTTGTCCAAGGGGTGCTGGAACAATCCCGCGCGCCTCCAGCATATTTTGAGTTCCGAAACATTCAACTAAAAAATTACAGTACTCCTAGCGACCACCAATAGAACTAAACTCTCCAATGCTAGCACACCCCCGCAGGCGATGTGATTACCAACATACAAGATGGTTGCATCAATACCAACACCACTAGTAGCGAATGGTAGAACTTAGGATAAACATACGCTGGTGGCAGACACGAGAATTAAAGATGGTTGCATACTGCAGACGACTGGCGGTAGGTGCGGGAATTAAAGATGGATGATGAAAAAAGCAAGATAGAGGTAAGGGGTGGGAGACAAGAAGGAACTATAGAAGGCAAGAGAGAAAAAGGAGACCAGAAGGAAAATGAGAAAACCAAGGGCTAGATCAGGCGAGAAAGAACGGATGTTGGAGCGAGACAGGAAGGAATGAGAGAGCATGAAATGACAGAGCATGAATTAAAAAATCGGAATGCTAGAGAATGAAAATACCAAGTGGAATGATAGAGCAGGCGGTTGGGAATAGGGAAAAAGGGGAATTCCGAAGGAAAACAAGATAGCTGCTGCTGACGAGGAATGACAGAGCATGAGGTTTCGGCGTGATGTCATCCAAGATGGCGGCTCGGCACCACCTTCTGACGCTTGGCGCAGAACATACCATTTCTTATTACTAGTGCCTTTTCTTACTGTCTTAATCGCTCATTATCCCGTGCAGGAGATGGTGTTTTCGACCCGGAAAAGAGCGCGAAAAATACAAGACAATGTCAAAACCTCAGTTTTGTAAAATGTGCGTAGCACCCTTGACCTCCGATGTACAGATGTGCAGTTAAAGGCCGGGATATTTTTTCTTTAATTTTATTTCCAACATTTTCAAAGAACTAAAACTTCAGCGGCGTTTGGTGAGCTCTGTACAAGTAGCCAGTTCCACTGTAGCTGCAACGCTTCAGGGTAGTGTTGCCATCTGTCATCATTATCGACCAGATATTACAGTCACTGCGCAAAATAAATAGCCCTGCCACTCACAAAGCCTTTATAACCACCACCACCCATAATGATTGTCCGAAGCACACTTTTCTCCACACGCTTCTCCGACTTATTCTATTTACGTCATGCAATCATCCATGGCGGCACGGTTTTTTTTTGTCCCATGCATTGTCCTTGGCAGTCTATCCTCATCCACACTCACAAAGTCACTTTCAATCGGTTCCGACAAATAGTTTCTCACTCATCTTCCGTGTAATTCTCTCACTCCGGATGCCTTACACTCGTGTCGGTCACGTCATACCATCTGGTGACCTCCGTAGTCGAGTTAACTACGGTGTTATTTTCCATCCGTAAGTTTCCTTACTCGAAGCACGGATTTGTATTGGGCAGTTGTGAGCGGCGGGAGTATATGCGACCAACCAAATTGCACTTATGCCCGGTTGCACCACCATCGCCCTCGATCCGAGATCGAATGACCTTAGTTCCGAACCGGGATCCAGTTTGATCTTGGTTCCAATACAAAAGTGTTGCACCAACGAAATTACATTATTCTGGATCTCCGATTTGTCGATCTTGGTTCCAAAGTGAGAGATTGAGATTACGTATGAGACAAATTTTGCTATTGGTTCGTAATATATGACGTCATGGAAGCAGCCGCATTTCTCACTATAGATAGAACTAGATGTGAGATGTTTTATCTGTTTTAAGTGAATTATTGTTGTACGAATTTCACTGAATAATATTCAAGTGCGTATAATGTTTTAATTTCCCAAGAAAAAATCGAACGTAGTTCTACCTGTTGGCGTATTTTCAAACTACATTTGTCGACGATGGCTGCTGATCTCGGATCGAGATTTCGAACCGCCAATTTCGTCGGTTCAAAATGAACTTCATCTCGATCTCCATTCCAGCTCTGAACTCGAATGGCGCAACAGTTTTCTGTGTCGAACTTAGATCCGATCTCTGATCGAGTTTCGAACCACGATGATGCAACCGTGCAAAACTCACCGCGAATGCACATGGTTTCTTCCAAGTTCTCTGAAGCCCTGATAAAGTTCATCATTCTGGCTATTCCTTCGCCTCGTGCAAACAAAGCTTAACTAAGTCTTAAAAATGACACCATAGAAACAACTCGTCGCGTTCGTGCGCACTATTTGATGTCAACTTGTAGGAGAACTATTTCTAACTAGGCATTAACAACACGCCTATTTTTTCCCTATTTCCATTCATATTAATTATCACTGAAATGCAATATACTTTATAAATAAAACTTAAGTAAAAGTTTAGTTCAACATAAAATAGACGCTTCTACGCTATTGTCCATTTCATATAAATGGGGTAAAATCTGACAGACAATGTCACCAACCTACACACTATGTAAACAGTAAATGCTGTCGTTCGTAAAGTACTGATGAACTGTTACGGGATCTGTGTTGTTAAGTTGGCTATTTTGATGATGACTTTGGAAGAAAATAGTACTCGGAACTAAAAGTTGTAATTTAAAATCTTATACTTGCAACATTTATGATTCAAATTATGTTTTAGAAGCAATACTACATTTTCTTGGCTATTAGTGACTGCGCTTTAAAGCATGTTTAGCATTTATGACAGAGTATGTCGACACATACGAACAGTAAACGTTTCCAGCCAATGGCTGGCCATGTTTATGTTTCCATTTTCCAGCCCGGTGAAGGCCGTTGTGCGTGTGCCTTTTTCTCATCGTGTTTATTATACGAATATCTTGTTGGTGTTGCCGGAATATTTAATTGGTAGTTAATTATTTATTTATTTGCTGTTTTCAAGCATAATTGGTTGTAGGTACCGTTGTAGTGCGTTTTCTTTAGTGAAATGTAATATTAATCAATACGTGTTTACCGTTTCGTTAAGACTGCTCGTTCCGTCATTTTCCTTACCGCAGTCCGCAATGAAGTGACACGAATATAATTTACGTATGTAATTTTAAGTTTGTTGGTTTCAGAAAACGGGCATATATATACATATATATATATATCTGCATCTGTGTGAATACGGACAGTGACGTATGCATCGTGATTTGTTTTTTCATTTAAGTTAAATTTTCGAAGAGTTTTCAAAAGTTATTTCCATACGAGCAAAATTTTCTACTGCTCCATAGAAAAAAATATGCAACTCAAAATGCTACACTCTCGTAAGAACATCAAAATAATGCCGTCTCACGAAAGACGGACGTTAAAGGAAATACCCCCCCCCCCCCCACATTTTACTTTTTACTTCAAAATAAAATAAACGGAATCCCGACAAGTCTGGAACGTGTGTCAGACTTATAGTGCCTGCGATGTCAGGGAACACGAGGAAAGAGGTAAATGCAAGTGTACATTAGACTGAAAACATTTGTTTACAAACGTATTTTTCTTCATTGGCAAAACAGCTGCGGTGGAAGGATACATTGTGGCCGTCCGTGCTACTTTTCTAGAACTGTCAAAATTTACCCCACTTAACATGAAATGGACAACAACAGAAGTATAAAACCCTTGTGACGGATGACATATTAAGGTTTGGTTTGGTTCAGAAAGCGTGAAGATACCCCGGATAGGTTACATTAGGTGTGCTGCAACATCTCGAGAAGGGTGACTCTCATGCCGTTAGCAGTAAGGCGAGACATGTGGCTGCAGCAATATGAGGCACATCCATACTTCAGCAGAGCTGTGACTTAGTTATCTAAATGCAGAATATCCACGGATGTGGATAGGAGAAGGTGGCCCAGTCCCATGGCCACCACGGTCCCTGATCTCTCCCTATTGGACGTTTCATTCTAGGGCTGCCTGACGAGTAGAGTGCGCAGTGGACAGAAACCAGACACACGTGATCAGCTGGTGCGGGCGATCACCACTTTACTCCGAACTGAACATGCAGATATGGAGTGGCAGAACACCGTGGTACAACGTGTCGCAGTCTAGTTAAAGGCTGTTCACGATAAAGTGAGTACTTTTGAAATCAACCTTAGAATATTGTCTCTGCCCCTGCCTGCATATATTAAACCGGGCGCACTAAGTGACACGCACCCGGTAAAGTTGGTAACAATGGATGGAAAGTAGTTCCATATGTGAACGCCGAATAAAAAGTGTTAGGTAAACATTTGTGATAATTTAAATTCTTTTTTACGCTTTCTGTTTTTTTTTTTCAACGCCCCAGTGCATAAAAATTAGCAGATTTATAAAATGTTTACTTTTCTAATAATTTCACAGTGTGACTTGACCGACCCATGAATAAAGTGATGAGGCCCATGGCAATGTTAATCTTACATATGGTGGAAGAATACACAGCGTGAATGCAAGTAGATCTTAAGTAGGGCTTTTAAAAGTGCTCATTTTACCGTGAACAGCTATGTGGTCAAGTGGGGTCCATTTTTAACAGCTTGTATGAAAACTCCAACGTATAAATGACAATAAAGATAGCCAGTAATTACACGTGTTGAGTTTATTGCACTCCCCTATCTGTAACTCTGAAATGTGGCTTCATAGCCTACACGTCCAAATGAAAATTTTTGTTGCTAATGAGCTCTAGAACATGCTGGCCAAGTTTGTCGGGATCGTAGTGGAACATTTGTACACACACACACGCGCACACGCGCCCGCGCGCACACACGCACACACACAGAGAGCAAGGGTCCTAGGAACGAAACTCCTGTACTGCAGGAGCCGTCACTATGAACTCCGAGGAAGAACTACAGTATGTAAACGTTTAACTGACGCTCTCTGACAGCCTTTCTTACTGCCTTCTTTCAACTCGTTATGACCAGAATGAGGTGGCACACCGGTCATTCATTATGGAACAGGGAAGACCCAGGTTCGATTCCCGGTTCAATCATCCTGATTTCGGCTTCCCGAGGTATTCCGAAAATACTACAAGACACTGCTGGGATAATTCGTTGATGCGGGCTATGGCCAATACCCTTCTCTTTCCTTATTTTCTATAAGCAACTAGTTCCATCTCAAATGAAAAATAAATTCACTGTGCTTACTTCTGCCCCGTCTTTACAAATTAAAATTATCATGGATATTATACCCGCACTTCTACGATGTGACATCGAAATAGACAGAAATTAAAATATTTTACTATTTCATCGATTTATTGTTGCTCTGATACACACAAAATGTAAATTTTATAGAATTCAATGTCCAAACACACACACACACACACACACACACACACACACACACACACACACACACACATATATATATATATATATATATATATATATATATATATATATATATATATATATATATATATATATATTTCCAGAATATTATTTTTGTTTTCGGCTATTTAATTTGTTTGTTCTGAAAAAGGAAAATTTTATGTTGTAGGACAAAATTTTTGTAGCCACCTCAAAATAAATTTTTAGTGAGAGAGCGAGCGAAGAGTGAAGAGATATGGGCGGCTTTTAACATCGAGGTCTTGAGAGCCGATGAGGGTGAAGCGAGGCGAGTATGGAGCAGTGCCAGAATGCAAGGGCGGGGGAAACGGGACATCCCCAAGGAAACTCGCCGACCAGCGGCATCGATCGTCGCGAAAATCTGGGGGCGTCCCAGCCAGGAATCATAGAACCCGGTTCGCCTAGAGGGGAGGTTAGTTGTCTAACTACAACAGTGGCTCCTAAATTTTTAGTGGATAAAAAAGTTTAGCGGTGACAAATAAAAAAGTTTGTTACTCACCACAAATACATTTGCTAGGCTGAATACCAATAAAATACTTAGTGGGCGCCGCAAGATATGTGCAGACACTTCTAGCCGTGTGGCAAGGCGCATTATCGTGCTGGAAGATCCTATCCTACAGAGGAAAGACAATCACAATCATCAGGTAAGGTGATCGCCGAGGATGGATTCATAACCAAATCGCTCACGAGCGCCTTCCACACGGATGAAGGGACCTAGGAAATACCACGAGAACATCCCCCAGACCGTGACAATACCCTCACCGCCTTGTGTTCGTCCAGCAATAGACGTAGGGTGTCGGTTCTTTGACATTTCTCTCTGGACATACTGACGTCCGTCCGTTCTATGCAGCTGAAAACGTGACTCGTCGGAGAAGGCTACCCGTCGCCAATCAGCAGCCATACGGTCGAACAAATTCCAGTCGTTTTTGTCGATGAACCTGCGTTAGCTTGGGTGCAGTCACACTCCGTAGCCACATTCGCAGAAGGGTTGGCTGAACTGTTGCCATAGACACGTGTCTGGATGTCCCCCTGTTTCGTTTGGACAGTGAGCTGTTCCACTGTAGCCTGTCGGTTGGCCTTCACGCACCGTCGTAGTCTACGTTCACCTCTGACGTCAATGGCGCGTGGAGCTCCGCCTTTTCGACATCGTTTATTCCCAATGGTGCCATTCGTCCACTCACGATACACCTTTACCGTAGAGGCACGTGAATAGTTCACAAACGTCGCTGCTTCGGAAATGCTGCCCCCCCCCTTTTTTTTTGCTCGAAAGCCAATAATCATCCCTTTTTGCAACTCGGTTAAATCGCGTCCCTTACCCATGACAGCAGGAAGCGCACTGTGTACAGCGAGCCTGTCGGTCGCAGTATATACCCGCTTCACCAGCCCACGTCACGGGCCATACGTCCTGGGCTAAGCCCGGCAGATAACACTTTTAGCAGGTGGTCGTAATAATGTGATTCCACAGTGTATATATTTCAGTGCAATATACATTATTGAGTGCATTGCCAGGCAACGGGTTCGGTTTACTTTTCGGAAGATAATTTTGAAGTACGTGATAAGCACGAACACACTATACAGGTTTTGAAGTATTTGTGATCAAGCCCCTAGAATGAACTTAAACGTTGCATACGACTTTACGGAATTCAGAACTAATAGTCTGGTTGGTTGACTGTTAACCTGTCATGACTTAAAATTGCGTATTTTAAATTTTACAATTTTTTCTGAAATGGCAGTGCGATAAAGGCGAATTTATCGGTGTTAATGATCTTACAGAATTATACAGTTTTGTTGCTTACTTATCTTACAGTTAAATCTATTCTGTATTTATATTTTTATAATCTTAACTACGATTTTACGGTAAATGCCTAATATTTTTAATGACATAACGTGCTGAGCGTTAGATTGCGGGTATCACATAGTCAACATATTCAATTGGGTATCCATAATCACGGCTTACATAGTAAAAATAATGATAGGTTTTTTTTCCTACTATTCCTTGGATGTACCTACACAAAGAATATTTGTAAAATCTACACACGCAGTGTATCTAATTATTCCCTCAGACACAGTGATTCTGGTCCTGGAGGACTGGAACACAAGAAGCAGCTTTTGTTGTCTGAGCTGAAGGTGAACCTCGCTCGAAACAGGCAAACTGTAAAGTAATGAAGAGGCCCTGCAGTCTGCCGTAGCATCTGGTGGGTTACTTATCAGCAGGAGAGCGGAATCAATTATCTTCGCCATACTTAACCGCCAGAAAGGTGAAAGCTGTGGCCACATTCCACTCTGTTCGACACGCAGATGGTTTTTTTTTCTTTAACAACCGAAACCCAGTTTTTTAAAAGCAGTAATTACTTCTACTTGCTAGTTAAATACGTGTAGTTTACTGTGCGTAGATAAGTAAAAGGTAATTCCCAACCTTTCTACAACAGTTAAAACCATTTTACCACAGCTGAAAAAAAAAAATACAAACTAAAGTTTCTCTTCCAGTTTTTGTAAACATTAGCTTTTACTGAATGATTATTTCCGGGACTTTGCTGTTTGAAATTAAAAATATTATTACGAGAGACCAGAAATATCGCATACATATTGCCAAGCTACATATATAATAATTCAGAGTTATGTCTGTATTGCACTACTTGATAATATGTTTATCACACTGTGGAGTATGTATTCTCACCAACCTACGTGACCGAGGAGTACATGCTTGCACCGTAAAGTGTTCCTGATGTATAGCTAAATACACATGGTGCTAGAATTAACACGTTCGAAGCGTAGGTGTTGGCGTGCAGAGCTCCTCAACGTACACTGTACATAACCAGCACTTGAGGTTTATTACGTACGTAATTATCTTTTTTTAAAATTTCAAACAACAAAGTCCCAGAAATAATCTTGCATTAAAAGCTAATGTTTACAAAAACTGGAGGAGAAACTTTAGTTTCTATTTTTTTTCCAGCTGTGGTGAGATGGTGGATGACCGTGATCTTGACATTGACCCTTGACTTTGACCCCAGTGACCTTCGGTATTAAACACAAAATTGCAAAATTCTCCAAAATCCCGAAGTAAAATATAATCTTAGAAAAATTTATAAAAAATGACAATAACATTTTAAAAAAATTATTTAAAAAATACGAAATACAAATTTTAAATGTTCGGGCTCAGAGGGAATGGGGGACCAGAAACGACCAGCACAACGTCATGACGTCACCCAACCTCCATATTAGCTCTAAGTGGTCTTGATATTGACCCATGACCTTGACACTGTGTCCATGACCTTGAACTGAAAAAAATTGCAAAATCCTCCAAACAAATCCTAAAAATGTTTAAAAAGCAGGATATAGTTTGCGTTCAAAAATTTGAATAATGGCCATTGCATAAAAAATGTAATATAACGGCAGTTTTATGTGGAACGACCACTAAATAATATGCCTTAATAAAAATTTATTTGCATTTAGATATAAAATGTTTTATTCATTGCGACACGCGTAAATGGCGAAACCACAATTGTACAATTATTATTTTATAAGGTTCTGGTGTTTCGAGTAATTTTAATTACTTGAAAATAACTGTGGTGCCTTTTAATTATGGTAGTTTATGGTAGTCAGAAATTTGAAAAAATTTATAAAAATTTATTTAAAAGATATTAAGAATTATTATTAATTAAAACTCTAATTGAAAAAGCTTACATATTTAGATGTTCCCCACAGCACGACGGCCAGCAGACGACTGATACCCTTTCAATCAATCACATTGTGTTAACATTCCCCTCCCATACCAATTTTTCTTATTGGTTAATTAGTCGGCAAGACTCCACCCCCTCATCCATACTCGTTCCTTGGTATGCCACCATCTTTTTTCTTTCGTTTACCATGTGTTTTCATTTTAAACACCTAGGTGGTGCTAGTGATTCAATTATTAACGTTTAATTTTGATATTTATTTCGTTTCTTATTTGTTTACACCGCTGTAGTTTCTCTCTCGCCTATGCTCGGCACACCACCTTGGATTTCACATGTTTTCTTTTTCATCACCTAGGTTGCACTAGTGTAGTAATGATCGATTTCGCTGCCAGAGGAGCTGTCATTCTCTCTCATCTATGTTCGACATGCCATCTTTTTTTTTTCGTTTGTCATTTGTTTATATTGCTGGATTTTGCCTCACATTATTTCTCCTGAAATCTTGTTTTTTTTTTTTTTTTCGTTTGTCATTTGTTTGCATATCTGTAGGTGATCATCTCGGATACATTTTTAACGCATGTGTGGTGTTAGTGTATTATTTATGGATTTAGTCCCCAGGCAGGACCCATATTCGATGCTATTTTCAAAGTATATCTAGGTAGCACTAGTGTAGGAATTTTCGATTTTTTTCACCGAGCGAGCTATCGATTTATCCATCAGGTGGAAGTCATATTTGTCTACGCTTTTTAAAGTATAGGTGGTGCTAATTTCACGATTTAGCCACCAGGCGAGCTGATGAAACATTCTCTCGTGCTCTGTTATGCCATGTTCACCATTTATAATTCCTTCTTAATTTTGTCACCACGACTAAGTCACCTGTGCTCCACCCACCATATTACATTGTATTCATGTTCTACCCTTCCACTTCGATTTAGTAGTCTGCTGATTACTCAGTCCTCTGGAACCACCATCTTGGGTTATATCACTTCCACAATCTTTGATTATACCGTATGGTCTTGATCTCTAACCGTCGAAACCCATGTAATTCCTCATTCGTGTTTACAAGAAAAATAACTGTGGTGTATTAGGGCAACACCAGTCATGCAGATATTTATGCAGGACCTCTCTCCGCCATACACCACACTGAAGCAAGTTTGGCCAGGCCCGGCTCGAGCTTCGCCTTCCCTAACAAAGTCTAATGGTCGAAATTCTACCACTTCAACAGCAAGTTTTCATGTCTGTTGCATCCATCCTGCTGAAAATGTATTATGGCGGCAATCCATTCTTAGTTTCTGTATAGTTAGTTTCAACATGATATCTTTATTACCATATTGTTGATTTCGCACACCCAGTGATGGGCATACACAAGAAATATTTAAGTAGTGTAGTGTCTTTACAGCAGCATGCTCACTTTTCACGCAGTGAATATAATCTACCTAGACGTAGCTCAAGACAGCCTACGCTAGCTAGTATCCAACCAGAACCTTTGGTCATGTATCCTTCTTCTTAACGACAAATTTTTTCTTTCAAGGCTTCTACAGCCCTGGAATGCTACCAACATTGCACAATGCTATATTCGCAGTCTTGAATGCTCGCCGACTAATGGCTTCATCCAAAGGCTGTGGCTTTTCGTAGGTACACTCCAGCCAAACATTAAATTTTACGAAACCTTCTTCGACTTCTTCTGTTAATTGATTGATTGTCCTTTGCTTAATGTGGTAAAGGTATGTACATATGTTTTTGTACCTACAAAGTTATTCTCAATAACATTATGTTTTAAAGTTTTCGTGAACGTGGTTTAAGGTAAAATCCATTCGATGTTGTTTCGCCAGCAGCTAGTACAGGGCGGTTCTTCGTCGCAGGATCTCTACCTTTACAGTGCTTGCTATGTCTCTTCAGCTTATCACCTCGTTTGAACAGGCGTCTGCACTTGACATATCATTGCTTAGCACAGGAAGGTCCCTTCACACAAGTAGGTCTTTCATGCTTCCTTGCACCTTGGCTGTAGGCAAATATCTTGATACAATAACAGCAACGAAGTCTTGACGAATCATCAATGATGACAATGCTGTACATGGCCCATCTGAATATGTAGATGGCGGCACTGCTGTGAGTGAGCCATCCGAAGAAGTCGATGGTGCTTTCGGCTTCATGCCTGAAGAATTCGCTGGCAGTACTGCTGTAGGTACTGTTTCTGGACCCACAATCTTCGTCTCCATAATATTTTTAATTGCTATCACAAACTGAGACGATGTATTTTTCACATCAGCTGTTGTTAAACTAGCTTCTCAGCTGACCCCACCCCCCAACTGCTTATAATATACCCGTATGCAAGCCCTATGGCATCATGTTGACAATGAACCAATCATATTACAACAGTAAGACGTTGTGCCAACGTCGACCAGCCAGTTACCGAGTTGCCAAATGATTGCAGCTGGTCAATCATGTGCAGGCGTTGAGACATCACATACAGGAGTCAGTCGGCAGGAGTCAGTCGGCAGGAGTCAGTCGGCAAAAGTAAATATTTCCATAAATCCTTCGTAATCCTTGCCAATCAGTACCGCACGCACTGCAATCAGCGTCACAAGCACCGAAATCAGCACCACACACTCCACGGTCAGTACCGCACGCACCGCAATCACCACCACACGCAATACAATCGCCCACCTTGCTCTGCAAATTACCTCTTGATTTTTGACCCCATGACCCTTGACGCCTGCTCTCAGCCAGCAGCTCTCCTAGAGTTGACTGAGTATCACCCTGCTGCCAGCGAGTTAACTCTCGGGCTGTGTAAACGACGCGAGTGCTCTCGACAGTTACTCTCGAGAGTAAAAACTTATCATGGACACTCACGTTTAGATCGCCAGTTTGTCTCTCGCAGACGGTTCAAAGATAGGCGACAAACAAATATACAGGACGGTAGTCGAACGCGACCCCTGCACCCGTTGCTGTGACGTCTCCGAAGATGACGGACGGCTTCCGGCTCCGATGCCCGATAACTTTGTTCCAAAGACGATTTATTTTATACTACTGGTAGTATAACGCATAACCACATTCATTAGAGTTACAAAAATGCCACTGTATTTTGAGATGACATTTTCATGAATAAAAGCGTCATTCCTAGAAAGTGTTTTATGTTGATCTAACAAACGCGAAAATCAAAGAAAAAATACAATGCAAACTATCTTTTTTTATTTCTTAAGAACGTATCGTTATTTTTGCAATGTACTTTATTGAATTATTTGTGAAAATGAGGATAACTGATTAATCTCTGTCGAATATCTATAAAATATTTCCTAATTTGTGTAAAGTTTTATGTGTTTAATTAACCGACATGTGGAATTACATAATTAATAAAAATATCAAAATATCGTGTTGCACTTTTTTTAAAGCAACCCCTGATAACTTAAGAATTTATGGGATATATTATAAAAGTTTTCATCTATTCATTATCAAAGAAATACAAACAATTCAAACAAAGGGCTATGATTTACTTTCACTAAGTAATTAAAAGAATGGAGAGAATAAATTTAATAATCCGGCAAATTCAAAATTCGATGATAAAAAATATAATATTATGCCACGGAAACAATCCCTGGTTTAAAGTAATGATTATGTAAATATTTTTAAATGTAAAAAGCAAAAGAATGGGTTCTCTGTGCACATAAAATGCAAATACATTTAAAACTTAAAATAATTTTTTTTTTTGCTATAGATTGGGCACATCATTTTTTATACACTGAGACACAGGATTTTTTAAATGAGTATGCTTTTTAGAATAAAAGGTAATGAAAAAAAAAATCGCATAAATGAATTTGTAAATAAGTAGAATCCTGCATGAGTTTCAATGTCAAATTAATTAAATTTGTTTACTGATTAGAAAATAAGATATTCTTTTACCAGTTATTTAAGTAACTCCAAGTTTACTTTGAAAAATTGAACCTAAGTTACATAGCAATGCAATAAATATATGTCAAGAATTTCATAATTCAATCGATGGAAGGTATAGCGAATAAACTTTAAAAATTATTAATAAACCCAGATTTGGTGTTAATATACTTTTTGATGTACTTTTTTAAATTAATTCATGTATAAAGTAAAAAACAAGTAAAATATCATTTTTTAAAAGATTATAATATAAAATAAGACAAATTTGAAATTTGCTAATGATAAAAATCTCCCTGACATATTAATAATGCTAAACATAGTTATAATTTTAAATGAATAAAAGGATAATGTTCTAGTTTTGTTGATTATAAATCAGAAAAAATAGTTTTATTTAAATACACATTAAGAGAGATAAAAATTGGTGCATTGATAACAAAATACTTTCTCAATTTCTTTATTAATTTCCGAACTTTGCCTCTCATATATCAAATGATCCTGGTTTTGTTATTAATAGATTGCATAGTTTATAATGTAAAATTCGTATTATTTTTATAAAAGGCGATTTTTACTACACGTGTTAAAGATAATATTGTTATTCATAATTGTTTAGCAAAAATAGATTGGTTAGGTATATAACTGCGTAATTTAAAAAGCGTTAAGACCGAGAAGTTAAGCAATTATTTTTGCCAGTAATAATATAAATGGTAATAAAATATATATGGTTGAACATCTTCCTTTAAATATATAAATAGATTTCCAAAACATTTTACTGTGTTGCAATGTGCAATAATTCTACAATAAATGTCATTTTAAAATGTATCATAGAAAAAATTTTAATTTTCGATAAAATTTTATTCTGGTAGACTAATGTAATTTAAAATTAACACAAAATTGTCTAGGGCATAAATTTCCTCAATTATTAATAAATACATGCGGTACTGAGCATCTGGACTGGTTAGAAAAATATGGTTTAGTGTAAAAATATTACAACATATCTTCAATTTCCTCCAACATACTCATATATATTAATATATTCCACTGTTAGAAGCATTATTGCAGCTCATCAGTTATCAGTCTCTTCAATAGATCTATCATTTTCCTTTTTAACTCTTCAATGTGATGTATATTCCTTTCGCTTTCAATATACTTTTAAGACATTCGATAACAGGTATAAGTAACATGGTGTCAGATCTGGTGAAATGGGGGATGTTAGAACACATGGGCCATTTTGGTACATAATTTTGTCAAGTTTAAGCGACCATGCAAAATTTGTCATCCTATCGCTATCAGTATAAGTATCAGTATCAGTATAAGTCTCGAACAAGAATTAAAATTGAAATGAAACAATATATTGTTTCTCAAATAGATACTCCAAAATTGAGACCGACATTTATACTCTTAAAACTATATAAGTACGAAATTAATTATGATTTACTGTACTAAGAACACAAATAAAGTATGTAAAAATACGATTACTACAAGAGAGACATTCAAAATGCGAAAAAGAATAATTTAGATTATGATACAATTTTATAAGTTTATATCAATGATTGAAAGAAACTTATAAAACGATTATGTAAGTATAAATTTTTCGAAATTCAGTAGACAATTTTGCAGAAAAAACTTTAGATATACGTTATCTAACACAATGGAATTCATTCAAATAAAAATAATTCGTTTGGTTTCTAACATGACAACATTATATATATATACATACACATACACACACCGGGTGATTAAGCCTGCGGATTGAGATGTTATGCAATCCCGTCGTGCTACAGCCCATGGCGCAAACACTGGACCCCGACTTCACCGCTAGGTTGGTGTGTTCAATTCCCGGCGGCGACAGCGTTTTTTTACAATCATTAATAGTGCTTAAACTTTACAAAAATTTACTATGGTGATGTGCAATAAATAATTTAATACGAAACAAGTAATAATAATGACTAAAGAATAAAATATATAACAAATGAATTAATAACTAATTACATACTGACAAGTATGACTATAATAGTAATTTATTGTGTACACAATTTTAAACATGCGATAAGACGGGCTGCTAAACTTAATTGGTTTAGGCAGATACATGACCCTTAACACAAAGACCTTTAGGTAAGTATAAGGAATAAAGCAGGGTAACTATCGTCCTGCTGCGGTACCCAGTGAGTTTCGGACGTTAAAACCGCACTGGCATGGCCACACAGCTGACGAAAATATACCAAGGTTTATTTACCGTCAAACGTACCTGGCGTCCAGGTGCGGGTTTGCTCGCTCTCATGTTAGCGTTGGAAGTCGAGACATGTGAACTAACCCCATACGAGTCATTTAATGTTAGTCTGTATAACTTTCAGCGTATTTAATAAGTAGTTCTGATGTTCGCAATACCTTACATCAAGAGAAGATGACACATCAGCACCTTCGACATCGGTAATCTGGTAACCGAACAGCTACTCAGCTACTCAGTATCCTACCTCTTCCAATAGGAATCCGCCCCCTTGCAAACTCGGCGTTCCGACTGTTAAAGTTGCTTTGTGCTTTCAATTTGTCAATAATTTAACGTTTCGTTTGGACTTCAAACTTCAGTCATAATTTCCCAGAATTCAGCAATACCAATTGCTGGTATAATTATACATGTCATTATGTAATTCGTTCGTTTGTTATGTCTATTATTATTTATTTATTACCATAACTCATGTTGCATTAAATTATTATTACACGTCAAATTGGTCTTTTTATATATGTTTAAGCACTAGTAATGGTTGTAAAAAAAACCCGCTTTGACAACCGGGAATCGAACCCGGACTTAGCGGCGAGGTCGGGGTCCAGTGTTTGGGCCATTTAATGCAACACGGCGGGGTTGCATAACTTCTCAATCCGCAGACTTAGGTGAATCATCCTATAAATAAATAAATAAATAAATAAATACACACACACATATATATTATATATATATATATATATATATATATATATATATATAAGACACACTTGTATCAAATTGATGAAATGCCAAAACTGTTTCAGAAATATTGGTTTGGAAATTAAGTTATTCACCATACTTTGCATTTTACTATTAAGTACAGTGAACATGATTACATAATTCTGTAATTGTAAAAAAAAAAATGAAAATATAACATTTTAGTTATTAAGTCTTAAGATTAAATCATATAATTTGCAAAAATAATTGTATAGCACTATGTACATTCTCTCATACAAAATAAATATAGAAAACTATGATGATCACTTCGTACCCCATATTTTAAATTATATTTATTTTTCTAAACTTTATTTCCCTAGGTTGATATGGTTATTAGAATCTTTTAATGATTTTATTCCTAGTATTATATTCTTATATTCTTTCAATCTTTAAATATTCATAGCTTTCTGAATCATATTAATTACAATCATTAAAAAATTACCTTTGAAATTACGTTTTGGTTGGCAGTTTTGAATTGTGCACATATTTTACAGTAACAAATGCTAGATAGAGGTGCTTTTAAAATTTTATTTTCATTGGTCGCCCTATTATATTCCCACCACTATTTCTGTAGTTTGTGAATGAGAAGTAAATTGTTGATTCTTTTTCTCATACCAAATTATATAATTTCTTTATAATTTTTAAACATTTGAACAACTACTTCAAAGTAAAAAAAAATTGTTTACCTTTTTTTTTATTTCATACTTTTATTAGAATAATATAATTTTGCTAATAAATTATTTATAAACGTATTTAAAACCTTTAAAATAATAATTTCCACTATCAAATCTAACATGCGAAAATTACAATCTTATTAACAGAATTGAATTTTACATTTCTGTAGATAATGTATCTTATTCAGCATACATCTATGAACATATTCGGTTAGGTATCTAAGTATGACATAACAGGGAACTATCCGAAAGATGCTGCAACTGATGTTTGTCAATAGTTTTGTTTTCAGTTGTCAAGAAATGAAATTTAGAAATATGGAATCATAACTGAAGCTGTTGATGAACACGTAATTACTTCCACAATTATGAATACTTTGTTTAAGTTACCAAGTGAATGTTTCTATAAATAATGTTTCTGACAATTCGTATACATTTGTATCTATTCATTCTCTTACAAATAGTGACATTATTTATCTTTAAAAATATTTATATGGTTTTATTGGTGAAAATAATTTAATTAATTGTATAGGTAGTAGTAAAAATAATTTCATTAAAATACTTTGTGCAACCACTTTATATGTTTATCTGCTAAAATGATAAATGGTATATTAATAAATTTATTTCAATAGGTAAGAATGCTACACAAATTTTATAATTTATAGGGCCAGTTAATGAATATAAAGCATACATTGCAAATGCAAGAAAAATATTGTCTAAAAATTTTAAAATGCTTATAAGTTTTGATTACTGGCAATTTTTAGATAAGTTGTTAACTACATATACTATTTTTAATTTCATCAATGAAAATTAGATAAATACATTTTGCCATATTTCCACAACCATTCAACTAATTTCCACCGAATTTCGCACATCTGTAGTGCTACAGAAGACCATATAAACTTACGTAATTTAAGTGGGATCAAACATTGATTTTTACAATTTTGGTCATATAAATAGTTTAGATAAGTTTGTCATGTCTATTAACAATCTAACTAAATTCAACAAAACTTTATATACTGACAGTATCTATTAAAAGCACAGGATACAGAATATTATTAAAGTAATTTTGTAAGATAACGCCAAACAAATAATAAAGTTAAGTTCTTATGCCACATCTCGTGAACTAATCGACCGATTCCCACCAAATTCTCCACACAATTAGCGCTATGGTAGGCGATGTAAACTTAGGTGATTTAAGTGGCACAGACATCCTATCTACTGGAACCACTCGGGTCAGCTCCCGTGCTACTTGAGCGCTCGGAATGGAAGTCGAGTGATTCGGCTATCTCGTGTGCGACTTGAGTGCTGTAGTGCTTCAGATAAAAATGCAATCTGTTACACTGTTACGAACATTCATTAAACATATTTTTATTAATACGAGAGCAGCTCCATTTAGGAAGCGCTTGATGATTTTTTTTGTGGATCATCTAATGACATCAATTAACTGAAAAATGAAAGTAGGAGACTGCCAGAATTGAGAGAATTTTAACGTACATTACTTAATGCATTGATATGATCCAAAAAAATAAATAGCTTACAGTATTTAGTCCAGATTATTTAAGATTTTATACCAGCCTCTCTGCTTTATTATAATGTCTTGGTTATATCAGTTAGCTTATGCATGATTTTTAATAAATATAAATAAGCTGTACTTTATTTTATTTCGAGTTTGTGAATTATTTTAATTATTCACGCATTTTTTCTTTGCAGAGACACATTTATTGCCACTTTTACTTCAGTTCCTGGTAATTTTCTCATCCTCGAATTCTAATTTTTGCTAATGCAATTTATGTTACTCTATTGTAATATTAATATATTTCCCATTTAATATTTTTAGGTTTCTTACATATACATTGATAATGCATGTATTAATAAATATTATGCAATAAATTTAATTGTTTCACATTTTCTTTTTAAGTTCGAAAACTTAAGAAATCAATTGCACTGCCCTGTGTACTGACGTTTTCAATTTGAGTCAGTATAAGTGAAAACATTTTAGTCTTAACTTTGAAATTCATTGAAAAATTATTTAAATAATACCACAATAGAATAAGCATTTTGTGTGCATGTGTTTCTACCATTTAGTCACTAATTATTCAAACTTGTTGACACGATATTTTTTTATATGCATACGGTACATATACTTTTCCGCTGAAATTCCGATATTTGCAATAATTTAACATACTATTACTCTAAAATTTGGATATTTACAATGGCTCTACTTGAAGTCACTATAAGCATAGACATTTTTAAGATTCTGAATTTCAATGATTTATAAGTTCGCTGTTTGTCTTACTTGAACCTCTTTTTAGCGAAGAATGGCGGGTATTTATAAACAGGAATACTTTTACAAAAATATTGTCCTTATCGATAACGGCAAATGTATTGCTATCACGTTGAAGTTTAATAACATGTGGAACTACGACCTGCAGTTCAGATCACAGTCACCACACAGCAGACAGAACTTACCCAACTTTTGTACTGGGTCTATGAATTAGGAAGAAATTTCCTCGCATTTTACTTTTATTTATTGTTTTTCTAAATTACTGTTTAACACATTAGGCTTTTATGTGCTGGTTAGTAATTGTTAAAAACAATGGCTGCTGTTTATTTCAAATTATACTAGCCATATATTCAGGCCGTATAGTGAAATATTCGAGAAACGATCAGTTTCTCGTACAAACGGAACTGTTTCACATTATTCTCTGCCATCTAGCTTCTGCTCTTGATAAAAGTAGAATTTTAAATCGCCAGAAGACTGTACAAGAGGGTAAGGTTGCAATTACCTAAGAATAATACTACATTTAACCATAAGAGCAAAAATCAAAGACATTACACCAAGCTTATAGCGAATAATTTTCAGCAGTCACTGTAATGGTAGTTTTGTTTATAATTTTCTCTCGTTTATGATTGAATATTAAGCGTCAATAATATCTAGAACATTTTTCCATCATTATATTGACGATAGGCTATAACTGAAATAAGAAAGATGTATAAATAATAAAAAACACGTTTCCTATAGCAGTACTAGCCACTCACCCACTTTGACTACATTCAACAGCAGACCTATATACTTTATATATCTTAGTAACTTATTTTTATACCGTTTCTTTACAGTAACATTGTGAAGTAATCATTATTCATATTAACGCGTTTTATTGCCGAAACATGATTTTGATATGAAAGTTCTGTTGTACGACGTACATTTTGTTCCATTTATTGCCAAATAATCGTTAGAATTGTACGTTAAAATAGCAAGATGGAGCGTGTACAACATGAACACTCGCCATGGAACATTGGTATGTTCACGGCCATCGGCACCTGGCACAGAAGTCAAGCTACGACCGCCGCCATGTTGTGACGTCACTCTTCCGCCATCTCGTTTCCCTTTTTTCTCTCAAAATTTCTCATTTTTTCTCTAAAAAATTCCAGTTTTTCCTAGAGCAGGATAGGCGGTAGTAGTCAGTAACATAATATGCTTGTTGACTGATGAATTTTTCCTCGAGTTTTTGTTTTCAAGGCCATTCAAGATCATGGGGTCAAGGTGAAGTTCACCTGCATCTAATATGGCGGTAGTAGTCAGTAGCATAATATGCTTGTTGACTTTTATGATTTTTTTGCCTTTTTTTTTTTTTGGAATTCTAAAGGAAATAAGAAATTGTTGAGGAAAAAAGGACAATTATAAGGATAAAAGGGAAATTATTAGGGGAACGTGGCTTGTAGGACACAAACATTTTAAAATAATTAAAAAATAGCTTTGAAATAAATTTTTAATAATTTTTAAAATAATTTTGATAACAATTTTTGTACTTTAGATTTTTTTTTAGAATTTTTGGATATTTTTACTTTTTAGGCTTTTTTTGGAATATTTTAGAATTTTTTTTTAGAAATTTCTAAAGATTTTTTATATATTTTTTGAGATTTTTAAAGGAATTTTTTGAAACAATTTAGAATTTTTCTAGAATTTTCTGGACTTTTAGGGTCAAAGGTCACCAGTCAAGGTTTAAAAGTCCTGAGTCCTCAGTCCAGCTCTCCTGGCTAGGAGTCACAAATCCTTCTCTCCTGTTCCGCAAAAAACGGGAATTTTTTTGGGGGGAAAGGGACATTTTTAGGAAAATTTAATCGATTTCGAGGGGAAAAAGGGGAATTTTGAGGGGAAAAAAGATGGCGGGCCGACAGGTGACGTTACAACATGGCGGCCGACCGGCGCCTGGCTCTTGTGCCAGGTGCCGATGGCCGTGAACATACCAAATCATTCTACTCGTGGAGTAACTCGCATGCAACCACTGCTAGCTCGAATCGAATGGTCAAAAAGTATGCGAGATATTTTCGATCCAGAATAGCAAATCTCGCACATGAAGCCTGATGCGGGTTCATCACTGTACTCGACTTGAATGGTCTGAGGAAGCCGCACGATCTCGAGCATAAGGCATCCGGGCACGACACGTGCTGTACTATTGCTGCACGTGTTTCTGATTTCATCTACGATGACATTGCTGCACACGTGACGTCAAGACCAACCTACAGTCTAGGCTTTAAAAACGCCACTAAAAGTTATTTGCACCCACGTAGAGGAAAGTAGACTTAATACTTATTCTTCATGTCTGTTACTTCTTATTTTTATTTGTTAAGACACATTTTAATTTAAAAATGTTGATTAATTTTAAATTACCAATTTAAAATCATTTAGCTTCTGGACACACAAAAATTATTTAAACATTTTATTTAAAAGTTATGAGTTAAGAAACCTGCTGGGCAAAGAAATTAAAAGTTATCAGAACATGTCTACTACAACATTTTCTAGAGTTATATTTTTTGCATTATTAGCATAGTTGTATTTTATGACATTATTTATTTTTTCTTTAATTTGAATATGTCCAATTTGTGATCTGCATAATGCGGAGTTTAAATAAATATTTTTTGCTTAAAAATTACATTAAAAATATTAAAAAGGCAAACCAACACTGATAAGATTTGAATTACGGATGAAACAAACATTTATAAAACAATTATTTAATTTATGTTTATTAAAAAGATAGCGGATTCGTAAGGAAATTGAAAATGGGAAATAAATGGCACAGGACGTGCGCTATACACTGTGAACACTGCTATAGGCAAGAGTTGCCGCAATAATGGGCACGCAACGACACCTCACAGTGCGAAAGAGCAGCCGGCGTTTCGTTACAGCGAGCTGCGCGCCGGGTCACAGACAGGCACCACACAATCGCGCCCGCCCACCTGCTGGAAAATGTAACGTGTGCCTAGCTTCGTTCCGGTTTCTCAGCGGCTCTGTTTACAACGCCCGCGGATACATTACACCGCCCGCGCCGGCTGTGCACTGGGTACCATCCCCCCCCTCACAATCCCTCACACACAGCAACCATAACCCGCCTTCTTTGTCCTGTTCACATGCTGTAGCTGCTACACAGAGAAATGTGAAGTGGCTTCACAGCGCAGACATAGAAGCAGAGTCTGTTCGCGAATAACTGAGTACTCTTGGAAAACGTCACTGCCTCTTCCTGCGCAGTGGCTGGTGTGGCCCTAATACTAATCACGATAAAGTGAGCGCCTTTGAAAGCTCTCTCATTTGCAATAATAGTCAACAAATACATTTTATTTTAGCCTCAGAGGGCCACAAAAGTGCTCACTTTACCGTGAACAGCCTATAGCAGACAACTGAGGGAAAGTACTGTAGTTCCGTATATTAACATTGAATTAAATAATTACATTATTTATTTTTCTCTTTGCTTGTTTAATGCTTACCAGTGTAAGAACGAGACAATTCGTAAAATATTTTCTTTTATAATAATCCCACTGTTCCACTTAACTGACGCGCGAATAAAGTGATCAGACCCGTGGAAATGTTAATGTCACATACAACGTGTTCAGGAACTACCTGTCGAAATTCAAACCACTGCATCTGTGGGCGAATAGAAACAAGAAACTCTAGTACCAAAATGTTCGGAAAGGCCATTTAGTATGTTTTAATTGAAGTTGAATGTAGGCAAACGACGCCGTGTGTCCGCAGCAGTATGTACCTGCTTGTAGGACAAGTTGCATGACGCGAAGGCGAACTGATCCACGGGCGGTGCTGCACGCGGCATTCTGCGCCGCCTGTAGGTCGGACCGGTTGCCACTGTACCACACACAGGCGTCACACCTCAGTGGCAGGCGAGTTTGCGTAGGTCATCGTTGCCTATGTACAGGCGCTGGCCGCATGTCGCGCCACCGCTGTTCGCCTTCGTGTCACGCAACTTGTCGTGCGCGTAGGTACACACGGCTGCGGACACCCAGCGTCGTTTACTGAAATGCAACTTCAATTTAAACATACTAAATGGCCATTCCAAATATTTTGTGACTAGAGCCTCTTGTTCCTATTTGCCCACAGATACTGTGGTTTGAATTTCGACAGGTAGTTTCGGAACACGTTGTATATATCGGCAGAATACACGAAGCGCATACAAGTAGATCTTAAGCAGGGCTTTCAAAGATGCTCAGTTTACAGTGAAAAGCCTATAGTATCGTGTCTCGCCACCAGCTGATATGTGTAAAATCGCTTTTACATATTATTTTACAGTTTTCTTTTTAGAACTGCGATTCGAATTAAATTCGTCGTGAATGTATTGGACAGACGGCCGGGGATTTCACGCAGAGATTAGAGAAGGTACAGATGGAACATAATATGTACTTTTAGCGAGGTGACTGAAGTCATGAGACAGGAGGCGGAAGTAAGCGTCCGCCATATTGAGACGTGAAGAAAGTTGTTTTTCCCCATAAGAGTTATATATCGGTTGACGCAAAAGTGTTTCGTTTTTATTAAGAACATTCTTGTCGCTTCAGAGCATTATATATGTGATACACAACAGGTTATCAGTTTTGGTTCCTAATATCATGTTATGCCAAATTACTTCTAGAATAGACTTTTTCACATGTGTAATCTGCTGTAGGGAAATGGACTTCAGTTTCAATATTCGCCTGTAAAAGTGAAGAGAAATGTCGTCCTGTGCAGTTTATACGTGTACCAACAGGAAAAAAAAAAAAAAAAAAAAAAAAAAAAAAAAAAAAAAAAAAAAAAAAAAAAAGCAAGTGTTCATTGATCGTGTCACTTCACTGAAGATTCTTTCTATATGACATCTCTGTGCTGTGTACGACTGCGAGAAAGTGTTGCCCCAACATTATTTCCTGCACATCTACCACACTTTCAGCAAGTAGATAGTGGCTCTATTTTATAACTTTTGCAATTTATATTCATGTGTAGTTCAGATTTTCTTTATTCCAGAAGTGTGCAGACTGAATTGTGAGGTAATGTTCTAGTAAGGAATGTGGAACCATAGGCTTGTTGTGTGATTACTTTATACGTTTTTACCCTGCAATTTACCCGATATTCACATTCCCCCCTACTGTGGAGTTTTTTAGGCTGTAGGTTACATACAACAATGTGTCCATGTGGAAATGAATATGAAACTTACACGGGCACTATCTGGCTGGGGGTATTTTAATAGTGTGATACCTTTATGTGTGGAAAAGCTAAGGGCGAGCAGGCACGCACATCAGGGCCCTATTACATAAAACATGACAGGTGTAGCATTACGACAATTATGTCAAATATGACATATTTGTCAATATGTCATGACAATGTTATGTTTCATAAATAATACAAGTTTCCTTTATTTGACAGGCAAAAAAGTGTAAATTGTCAGCCTTAAAATAACTCTTTCATAAACGTGACAATTATATGTCAAATCGTAAGTTTCATTTATTACATACTAGGTACCTCTCAAGTGCGCTTACGATAATCAATCAGGAAACAGACCATTTGTATTTGTTTCATCCACAAGAAATTACAGAATTTGCACATCTTATAATTATTTACATTTTTGGATTTGTTGTTCGTCGTCTGACTAAAGTTATAAAATGTGAAAATTGTTTGAGCTCTCTGTCTGGAAATTCAGAAAATTTGTTGGATTCCCTTATTCATTAAAAGTACAGGGGTGGATTATTGTACTCTTCCCATAATGTCGTAGAGGTATGCAAAATATGTGAGAAGGTGATTCGAACTGCACTTGCAGAAAGTGGTGGGAAATTTCTACTGAAGAAATGTACAGTGTCCAGACTTGTGTATTTTATATTGAAACACTACGTGACTTTAAAAAGGAATCTTTTTGCTCACCTGGATGAACATTCAAACGACCAGGAACCTTTGAACAACAACTGTATTCATTTGATTCGTGCAGCAGCGGAAAATTATTTTCAGATTAGTATACATTATATTTGCAAGAAATCAGTTGCCAGGTCAGAAAGCAAAAGGCAAGTTTGGAAAAAAACTTATTCTTTTTAAAGGGTACTAACTGTAGTACACTGATATATTAAAATAGGCATATTTTCTTAAACAGCCACTTTGTTTTTTTTTGTGTGAACAGCATTATAGTGTAATACAGTAGAACCCCTATTTTACTCTTTTCTAGGGACAAATGAAAAAAAAAAAATGGTGTAAATAAGGGGAAAGTGTAAATTCTATTAAGTGACTAGTTACTCAAAATTGTTTTTACAGAAATGTAATGAAAGTTACATTTGTTTTTGAGAATTGTTTCCCCAGTCAAGTTATATTACTTATATGTTGCGAGTAAGCGATGATTTAATATCTGCGATGTGTTTCTTCTGCATGACTAGTGACATTTTTGTGTATATAGTTGTAGCAATTTTATTTCAATGCACTTTTGAGTAGGCCTACTTATATTTTTTTCAGTGTAACTTACAGCTGATTTACACATTTTGTTTAGTACAGTTTATATTTCTTTTATTACATAGCCTTTGTAATTTCTCTTATCTACATTGAATATTTTGTTACAGTGAGTCTGTGGAATTGCTGTTTTTTGTACTTGATGGATTTTTCCTGCAATAGTTTTGGATATGGTTTTTTCACTGTTGGTGAAATTACATAATGTAAACGTTAATGTAAGTGTGCTAGTGGCAAGATAGTGCTGTACTTGTTGCTATTTTAACATTTTTTTAATGCTTGCCAATTAAAGTTGTTTAGATGAAATCCACCACAATTGAATTTTTGTTTACAGTGTAGGCCCTACCATTTATCATTGATGCTATCACAGCTGTGTGTATTGTTTACTTTTATAATTTATTTTAATTCCTGTTGTATTGTTAGGGTGATGTATGTAAATCAAATGGTTGTATTTTTGTACTTTACCGAAGAAAAGATATACAATGAACATTATGCAAGTAGTTATACAGTACAGTGCCTATTTATATTAAGTTACCTTGTTATTTTTACCAGTGTAAATTCAAGGTAAAGATTATACGCAGTTTTAAATAGACCTAGGGTCTACTTTTTATTGACATTGTAGCAGGCTGAGGCAGTATTTTATAGTTCTTACAACTGTGGCATTTTGCATTATGATTAAGGTCTGCCTTTGTCTGCGTATAAGCTAAGTAAGGTTCTCATGGAATGTAGATAGTTTGCAAGGTGTAACATCTACACGTCGTTACATACATTTTTCTAAATTTCTAATGAAAGAATTCAAAGGTATGTGGGAATCTAGATATTCTATAGCCACACTATAAATAGTTCAGCGAGGGCACAAATATGAGCATGAACCAGTATTTTATTTAGTTGATGATATTTTGACTGGAATAATCACAACTTCAAGGAAGGGAAAGGTGTGACATGACATTGGGGAATTCCTTAGCCTATTTTGTTGAAAGACATATCTTATGAGACTGTCTCAAGATACAGTATTGTGTCACCCTGTTATCTAATAGGCCCACAGCATTTCTATGCATAGTGCAAATAGAAGTGAATTGGCACATCTTTATTGCAGTGATAAATGTTAGATTTTAGGCTAGATACCGCCCAGAATTTAAATCAACCCCCCTATCCTCTTAATTTAAATGCCTTTAGACCAAGTTAAATGGTAAATATTGCATGTTTTCACAAGTACTTGGGATTATACCTGCCAACTTCTACTAATTCAACTGATGAAATTTTATAATGCATATTGATGAATGATGTCAAGGCTAACCACTTGGTTATATTTAACTAATGATTTACACAAGAAATGCTATTTGGAGTCCAATCAAACAATTTACTGTATAAGCATAAAACTTATGTCCCTCTAGCATTTTTCTTTATTTTGTGTGATTTTTGTCCTTTTGTCTATCCCAGCTGGTGGTAATGCTACTTACAGACAGAAAGGCATGCCTTTGACAGTAACATTATGAGTATTAAACCACTTTCACACACACACATAACATTTAGAATCAATACTGATTTATTTTCAGCTTGTCAAAATGAAACATTTGGTCACCACCTAAAATTGAGTAGTTTTGACCTCCTACAACAGGCAATAAGGCGGAAGTCAAATTCTATGATTTTATATGGAGTTTTTCTTTCACAATAACCACCAGGGATTCAAGTACAGCTTTCTGGTTGACGCATGTATTTACAGTGTCTCGAGTATATGGTATTACGTGGATCTTTTGCTAGGTCATGTCTTAAATAGTAATCTACTACTAGTACTACCTAATAAGTAGGCCCTACAGATTTTCAGTGGACTTTCAAGCATGACAGATGTGCCTCTATAATGCACATAGCATTTTCAGCAGAATTACCACAAGCACCTGCTGGGTTGCAGTATTTCAACCAAAGGTTAAAAAGTAAAGGTAGGCCTAGATTGAATAAGATTTGATATTGTTACATGCTGCAGCTGGCGCCGACTCAGCTGCCCCCGCGCCGTAATCGTAAAACCACCTCGCCCTTCCCTCTTCCTGGAACGATGCGCTCGTTACTGACTGCCCCCATTCTGGGAATCCCGTGAAAGCCGACAGCGGTGAGACTTGCTGGCATCACAGACCTATCGCCTGCTAGAGTTTCCTATACGTTTAGCGACGACGCAAGAATGTTCTGGTGAGACTGGCTGGCGCCTCAGCCCTCCGCGACGCATCACGCGAGTTGGGGAAGATTCTAGGTGGCGGCCTAAGACACTATATATACTACCGCAACTCAGCGGTCGGCAGTCTTTGATGGAGGCCGTCTGGCCGAGTGTGCGCGAGCGAAGTGAAGTGTGCACGACGACTGGCGATTGCGGGACGACGGCGAGTGAGGTGCTCGTGGCTTGAATGGACGAGATGGTGTGAAACCGACGAGTGAAGTCTACTGTGCGTGAGGGCGCTTGGAGGACTCTAGAACATTGTGACTGGCGGGACATGGACTGAACTGAGGTAGGACTAAATTGAAGTGTAATACTGATTTTATTGTAAATATTCGAAGTGTCAAATATGGACGCATAAATTATAAAATCATTGAATATGTTGATACACTGTCTATTGGGACTGATCCTTAACTATTTAATTTCATTTATTTCTTTGTCGTAATTATAAATTTTATTAATTGGTGTCAGTTGTGAACAGTAAGTGATTTCAATTTATTGTGAGAGTTTGAGTTCAGAGAATTTTGCTGTAGTTATTGTAAATAAAATAAGGAAATTATAATTAATTCTTTATTTGATTAAGACTTTCATCCCTTAACGAACTTGGTATAGCCCACTTCATTTCTAGAGAGAGAAAATGTAACAATATACACATACTGCGATTTTGAAATAAAACATATTTTAAAAAGAAATAAAAGGCAAGACAAATTAATTGTAAGTTCTGTAAACAGGGATTACTTTGCACCTGCAGGGGTAACCTTACACAGCTCAGAATGTTTAGTTTTTGCAATTTGGAGAGTGAACATCGAACTGTTTTTTTTTTTTTTTTCATTTGGGAATGGGACATTGAACTGTAGCTGAGTATTTTAAACTTTGAACTTTATCTGTCCAGGTCAAATTTGATATGCCTTCCACGAAAAGGCACCAAAACAAACCATTTTAATGATGCAAAGTTACCGGCTTTGGAGGTGCAAAGTAACCCTGGTTTATGGTAATGTTAAAAAATATCTTCCAGTCGCTTGAAAATTCTGACAATACAAATTTATAAGATTCTAAAGTATACTGCGAAATGTCTGAATATGCATGTCATCGTAGTTTGGTGTTATAATTGATAGGTAAGGATTCGGATGTTTTACACTAATAATTGAAAAAATGAAGTATATAGGAGCTCTTTATATATTCACTTTTAAACGGTTGGTTTTTATATTTTGCAAGTCAGCCTCCACACATCGACTGTATGTAACTTGCAAGGTCATTCACAAAAATAGCTAACGTGCAGTTACAATAAGCAGTCGTGAAGACAAAGTGACATTCACGTTGGACAGTACAGGAGACCAAAATTGCTTTTCGTAGATGCTGTAAATAGACCATCAGATGAAGACAGACATCATTGCTAAGAATGTGCAAACATTTAAAACTGATCAATCTTAATGACATGGCTTCTTACACTGTTTGCTTAGGCCTACTGTTAACATTGAAGTTTACTGCTGTATATTTCTACTCAAATCTGACAGGAATTGAGTATTTGCGTTAACTAAAATATTTTGTGGAAATATGCCCAATACAGGCTTCTGCCACAAATTTGGTTTATTGAAAGATAATAATTCCTAATTATGTTTTTAAGATGCGGTAGATTCTAAATTAATATAAAATATTTTTGGAAATCGTGAATTGTCGTTTTGCAAAAAATTTGAGACGACATGAATTTATTTACCACGTAAGACACTATTAATATCTTATCTCTCCATTCCCCTCCTTTCCCCAAAAATAGCAGGCGGTGGTTATTCTCTCATGTATAACATTCTTGCCTCCAGGTTTGACATAACGACAGAACAGTGTCTATAGATTAATACAAAAAAGTGTTTTCTTATCGAACATTGCTACCTAAGCCCTCTACCGTTGTACATCTTGGTTAGTTGCGTACAAATTTCACCTACACGTACATATAGTAGGGCATATTGTGTATGTGCCAGACGTTCCATTGCTTCTACTGGAATCTTGGACATGTTAATGGGAAAATGCAGTAGCCACAAAACTACCACTATTGTTAACTTGTCCGTATCATTCAACAAAACCACCAAAATGCACTAAACCTGAAGGGAACAAGTTGTATGCAATGAGGTGGCCACCTCTCTTAATTATGTATTTTACTTATTTTGTTAACATAAAATTTCACGAATTTTTTGATTGGTTCTACAAGAATACATTTTTATTAATTCGTTTTCAAGTGTGAATATCTCCAGTAGTAGGTATTTGGGCTTAGCGAAGTCTTATTATATATACACATAATTTTCAATAAGGAATGTATTGCCGATATGTTTTGGGACAAGTTACCGAATTAGGGTCTAGTATAATAGTAGCGGTGATATTAAAGTCATCGAACCTGCGAAAAGCTATTCAATACATAATTTACGTTTGTCAACGGAGAAACAGTTGATTGCATTTTAAAAAAACGCCACCATATTGTGACCTGAATAAACAATGTCCGCTTGGCCTAGCTCTGGCCTGCTAATGTTCCATCTGTAACTTCTCTAATCTCTGGTTTCACACGAATTCACCTGCGTCAGCAGGTAATAATTTCTTTGGGATGTGCGAACTAAATGAAAGAAACGTAATTGACACTTACTTTTTATGGTTTAGTGGACATTTTGAGACCATATCTTTCGTTGACACCAAAACCAGCGATTTAGCACATCACAGTTACGAGATGTATGCCCCGGAATTTTCGCCCACGTCCAGAATTGTCGAGAGTTGCAGCGAGCGCCCCCCCCCCCCCCCCGCATAACGCTCATACTCGACTCTAACTCAAGGTCGGGCTTGCCTCGTAGTCGTATATCTGGACTGACAGGATTAAATTCCTTTCAATCGCGTTGATAGTCACGACGTTATGTAGTGTCGGAATAAACCACCCTGCATATGCTACGTCACCTTTTCCGTCCTGTGACCCTAGAACGGATAAAATATTAATTTATCGTTGAGAGATAGCTAAACTATTTATAATACAGTACACTGTTAAAAAAAAAATGGGGTGTGGCTGTATTGGGGGCACGGCCGTTTCTTTTGCGTGAATACGTCTACGTTGACGCGCTCGGACGCCTTGATGTTTTTTTTTTTACGTTCCCGGTATCGCTTCACTCGATCAAATGGGGTTTTATGGGTATCACTGGATTGCTTTTTAGATGCTCTTTCCAACTGTATACGATTCCTGTATTCCCACTTGGCTTTTTGACGAGTATAGACAGACATTGCGTAAAGTTTTCTTAATTTTTACATTGAACTCATACAATTTCACCATGACCACACCACACAACGCAATTAATTGCTTGATCTTGACAAGAGATGTCGATTGGAACTTAAACGAGCGTCGTAGTTTCTCCTAATCAAAAGTTATACTACGCGGAAGTTATGAGACGCGGCGAAACGAACTCAAAATTGCGGCCCTCCCACCCCCCTACTCTTCCTCCTTTATCCGCGCGACGATGCTTCGCAGTCCTCACTCAACGTAACATATCCTTTGATCCTTTGGTAATTGAATTTTGAATGTAGACTATAGATTCGGAGCGCCAATGCCAAACTGTATCCTCCGATTTTGTTATCATCGGATTTTCAGGATTGCCTCCCACTATGGTCGCAAATTTAAAGACGAATTCATGTAAAAAATTTCATTTTACAGAAAAGCGCTAGAAAAATTTTTTCCACATGTGTCCGTAAACTCTCCGTAAAATTAAGGACACGTTGATTTTCAAAAACGGACTTTACATAAATTTCAATGAACCTTTCCGTTAATTTCTCTGCCTTACTAGTAAAAAATGAAACGAGATAAAGAAAGAAATGTTTAATTTTCGTGTTAGGCGGGTGTCTGACTGTGTACAAAAGACATTTAACAAAGTTGAGCATGATTTGAACAAGAGTCAAAAAGTTGCAAGTCCACAACTCTAATCACTCATGTCCAACTCTCACTTTATGTCTGTGGTGTAACTTTTCATTTCTACTATAGTCTCATAAGCAACTTTATCAGTTTATATTAAAGTTCATGTATTTGGAGTGTTGCTAAATGTTACAGACTCCTGATGCTACTTTTTAAAGTTTAAAAGAATAGGTCTCAGTGGCGTGGACAACCTTATCTGCCGGAGAAACAATAATTGTCTTGTTACAGCGGCGAAGAAAACTTCGTGTAGACTCGGCATTTTTCGTCCCTGAACCCGAATATACAGGAAATACTGAGACTCTCCGTATTTCGTATTTACATACTGAACTTTGTTCTTCGTCATATACGGATTCCGTTTCCGTATATTTACGGTACATTTCCGTAATTACACGGACATTTTTGACAGTGTATTGCTCATCGCATAGTAACCAAGGTGCGAACTAAATCACTCGCAGAAATTAAAAAATTCTCACTAAAAATGTTTTTCTTAGCTACTTCAGATTTTTTTACCCAGAGAAACGTTTTCAAAATGTTTTCAAAATGCTGAACATAACCATATTTTTTGCATATTTTGAATAGGCTTCAAAAGGAATCACACTGCCTGACAATAAAAACAGCGCACGCGGAAGGATGCATCGGACAGCGTTGCAACTTTATAGAGGTAGTGATACAGATGAGTAATTCATATGATTACAGAAACAGCGAAGCAGGACAATTACATACCCTGCATCACGGAGTTGAGCAGACGTCGGGTTGACGGGCCCACAGTCGTTGGACGATGTGTTCCAAATCCCAGGCACTGTGACGTCGCGTCTCAACTGCTCCCACACACACATACCAGATTGTGGACATGTGAGTGGGGAGCGGGCAGGCCGTGGTTGTGTTTGGACATTACGGACGCTGTCCTGGCCGACCCCACCCGGTCATCGTGCTGGAATATTGCACCTGCGAACCCGGCCAGTCATGGGGGCAGATACCGCACACACCTCTGGCCCGTCAAAGTTCCACGTGACACGACGAAGGAGGGTCGGCTGTCGTAGGCTATGGCTCTCCAGACCACGATGTCTGCCGTGGGACGGCGTATACCGCTCGATATAGGCTATTCACAATCAAATGAGCCCTTTTGAAAGCCCTGCTTAAGATATACTTGTATGAGCGTTGTGTATTCTTCCGCCTTATGTAAAATCAACACTGCCATGGGCCTCGTCACGTTATTAGAAAAGTAAACAGTTTAAAAATCTGCTAATTATTACACACTGAAGCGTTAAAACAATAGAAAGCGTAAGAAATAATTTAAATCATCACATATGGTTAAAGACTGTTCACGATGAAGTGAGCACTTTTGAAATCAACCGTTGAAAAGAGCCACTGCTCCTACCTGCATATATTTTAACGGGTGCACCGAGTGACATGCACCCAGTAAAGTTGGTAACTATGGATGGAAAGCAATTCCATTTTAATCCATCTAAGTGTAAAAAAATACTACATTTGTAACATATTTACTGTTCGAATAATTTCACATTTTCACCTGACTGAAGTATGAACAAAGTGATGAGGCCCATGACAAGGTTAATTTTACATAAGGCGGAAGAATACAGAACTTGCATACAAGTAGATGTTAAGCAGGGCTTTCAAAAGTGCTCATTTTACTGTGAACCACCTATACCTAACACTTTTTATTCGACGTTAACATATGGAACTACTTTACATCCATCGTTACAAACGTTACTGGGCTCATGTTACTGAGTGCGCCCGTTAAGATATATGCAGGTAGGGGCAGTGACATTTTTCTAAGGTTGATTTCAAAAGTGCTCACTTTATAGCGAACCGCCTTTAGCGAGACTAGAATTGTTGCGTTCAGCAAGTACCCTCCACACCCGGACGCGAATATCATCAATCCCCATAACGAAGCTGCACTCATCATTAAACACCACACATCGTCAGTTTGTGGCATTCCAGGTTGCTCTGGACATTGCGCCACTGCGAAACAAGGACCGCCGCTGTTGC
The DNA here is from genome assembly GCA_029891345.1 of Dryococelus australis. Lineage (NCBI taxonomy): Eukaryota > Metazoa > Arthropoda > Insecta > Phasmatodea > Phasmatidae > Dryococelus > Dryococelus australis. Next base: position 75,538,495 of record CM057002.1, on the reverse strand, counting down.
AGAGTTAATGGAAGCACACGCAGTGGGCGCTGTGATAACAGATTCGTCTCTGCAAGGCGTCGGGAAATAGTTTGTGGTCACGCAGGAGCCCCAACCCTGGCCAGCATCGTGAACCAGCTAGCCATGGTCATCTCTCCGCGCCCGGTGAACGACCCGTACACTGGTAAAAAAAAAATTCCTTAGTTTTACAGAAAAATGCTGGTAAAAATTTATCCTGAGGTGTCCGTAAACTCTCCGTAAAATTACGGACACATTTATTTTCAAAAACTTCACGGAACCTCTGCGTTAATTCCCTAGTTAGTTTTCTGTACTTCTGGTTTAAATAATTTTTTTATCTATTTTATTTTAATTTTCATTATGTGGGTTTTTTACTGTGTACAAAAAGACATTTAAAAAGTAAAAAGAAAATATATACTTAAAGATTTGAACCCGAGTCAAAAAGTTGCAAGTTCACGACCCTAACAACTTACCTACAATGCTCACATGGTGAACCTGGTATAAATTTTGAATTTCTAATATTAGTCATATAAGCAACGTTTTTGTTTCTGTTAAAGTTAATATATTTTAAGTGTTGCTAAGTGTCACATACGCCTGTTACTATTTTTTAATGCTTGAAAGAACATGTCTTAGTCACATGGATAACCTTAACTGCCGCAGAAACGATAATGTTCTGGTTACAGTGGAGGAGAATGTTTCGTGTAGACTCGGCATTGTTCGTGCCCGAAACCCGAAGTTTTAAGGAAATACGGAGATTTACCGTATTTCGTATGCACGCACTTAACTCCGTTTCCCGTCATCGCGGATTGCGTTTCCGTATATTCACTGTGCACCTTCGTAAAAATTTTTCCGTAAATATACGGAATATAGCCGGTCCTCCGTATGTGGGTGCCTTCACGTATCCACTGCTCCCAACAGCACCGGGCAGTATAGCGAGTCCGAACGATCCACGTGGCGGGCTATACGGCGATATGATCACCCTGCGGCTTCCAGCCCGATTATGAGCACTCTCCCAAGTCTGCCAGTTGCGTAAAGTGACGTCTGTACCGTCTCATCGGCATCCTACTTCTCTCGGTCCCGGTTCGTTCGTATCTCCTGGAGTTTCTCTCGTCAAGGGGCATGGAGCACGAAAGCAGTACATTTAACCCTATTTACACCGTAAGTTGTTTTCCAGAGGGCTTATGGAAATTTTTGACCCGACAACACGTACATAATAATTGTGAACACCTCCCCCCCCCCCCCCCTTTAGATATTCACTGCCTTTGTTACTCTCGGAATTCTGATGGAAGATAAGGAATTAGATATTCTTTATTATCTTCCATCAGTGTTCTGAGAATAATAAAGACAGCGAATATCTAAAAATGCAGGAAGATTTTCAATATAATTATTAATGTCTTGAAGTGCCGAAAATTTCGAAAAATCCCTTGGAAAACAACTTGCTTCCGCGCGCCGTATATTTATATAATTTTTGTCATAACTTGTTATATAGAGGATATTTAAAAAAAATGTTGGCTCCCACAAGGCGTAAATTATCAATTTTGTGCACCTTCTTACATTGATACTAATTCACTGCGTTCGTTTTTCTCGGAGCACTGATTGAAGATAAGAAAACAAAATTTCATCCCCCCCCCCTCCCATCCATCCGCGCTCCGAGAATGATAACGGCAGTAAATATCGAACAGCGTAAAAAGAAGTTGGAAATTATTATTTGTGTCTTGTCGAGCTAAAAACTTCGACAAACCCTTTGGAAAACGACTTATATGGGAAATCGGGTGAATATGCTGCTTTCATGCACCATTCGTGGTTGTCGAGTGGCCTCTTCGTCATGCGCTTTTTCCATTGTCTCACAGCGCAAGAAAAATCCGTACAGGCACTGTTATATTTTTTCAATAAATGGTTGAGATTTTTAAAATCTTTGTACTCTTAAAAATAGTAAAATAGATATTTTGTCAAGTGATTATAAACTGACGGGGAAAAAATTTCATCGCCCTAAAGATTGCTGTCCAAGTGAATGTAGCTAAATGCTGTTCATGATGAAGTGAGCACTTTTAAAATCAACCTTAGAAAAAGTCACTGCTCCTACATGCGTATATTTTAAAAGGGAAAGGGGGGAGGGGGCGCACTAAGTGATATGTGCCTAGTAAAGTTGGTAACGATGGAGAGAAAGTAGTTACATTTCTTATCGTCAAATTAAAACTGTTAGGTAACCATTTGTGACAACTGGCATTATTTCTTTCGCTTTCTTTTTTTTTTTATGCCCCGAAGTGTAAAAATGAGCAGATTTGTAACATAATTACTTTTCTGATAATTGCACAGTTTCTCATGACCGATGCACGAATAAAATGATGAGGGCCATTGCAACGTTAATTTTACGTAAGGCGGAAGAATACACAACGTGCATACATGTAGATCTTAAGCAGGGCTTTCAAAAGTGCTCACTTTACCGTGAACAGCCTATGCATACAATACTTGCATGCTGGAGGAGTGTACTTAAACTGATGAACGTTTCAAGGACATTAACCAACAGATGGCGTTGCATTATTCACTTCGTTGCGCCGTGTATAGTGACGCACCAGACAGTATCGTATACCTCTGGAAGGTTGAATATTGAGTACGTGTGTTGCAATCAAGCTATCTTCATGCCTCGAAAACGGTTGTATGGCCCTGTTGTGCACTTACAACAGTTTGAAATAAGTCCGCATTGTCGGACTTCGCGATGTAGGATGGGCATATCGAACGATTGCTGGACATGTTGGTCATGAAGCATCCGTAATGTGGATGTCAAACCTCCAAGCCCTTCCCCCTACCTGCTGTAACTCATCCCCTTCCACTCACACCAGCCACTTTCTACCACTCCATTTACCAAGACCAATTACGAGCGAACTATGTGACGTCATCGTTAAATCACTAGCACAGTATAGTGGTGGTAGTAGTGGGTTTGAGCTGTACTATATACCTGAACAGTGGCAAGGAAGGTGTAGGGTAGGGCTCGGGTGTGATGTAAAGCTAATGATTCGTTGGAGAGGGTAGTGGTTGGGTGGTGGGGTGTCGGGGAGGAGGGGGATTGATGAAATAACACATAAAATATAGAAGGGATTGGTGGTGGGGTTCAGTCATCTGCTGGTCATAGTGCTGGGAGGATATGTGCTCCGCCATCTTTACAGGAATCGAATCCTTGATGTACCCAGCATGTACGTCTTTAAAAAATAATTTTCTTAATTTTTGAAAAATTCTCTTATTTGTCCACATTATTTATTAAATCTCACATTTGTGTTGCCTTTTAATAAGTTTTTTTTTTTTTTTTTTTTTTTTCTGTTTTTCAATTTTTTGGGGGGTTTAAGTTCTTTAGGATTATGGTCAAAGTCACGGATATCCAAGATGGCGGTTGTGGCCAATCGCGTAGTTTCCAATTTTTTTATTTATTTTTTATTTTTCAGGTTCTAGGTTCAGTAATGTAATTTTATCCGATTTTTTTTCTATTTTTCTTTTGTTCTTCTCAATTTTCTTAGGTTTACAGGAATATCCAAAATGGATGTCGGGGTATATAATGCATTTTATTTGGTAATTTTTACCACATGTTTATAACTTTTTTGAATTTTCTCGATTTTTCATTTTTAATGTCACTTGGGGTCCAGGTCAATTTCAAGGTAATGGAATTCCAAGTGTGTTCGGGGACCATAATGTGAACAAGTATAGCCAAAAAAATTTTTACATATTTTTTGAGAATTTTTGATTGTTTTTGGAGTTGTTATTCAAATGTAACTGTCATGATGTTGAGGTTAAGGGCACAATGTCGAGGTCAAGGTCATCCGCATCCAAGTTGGTTGTCGCCTAAGGTCGTCATGGTGGTCAGTCGGCTCCTCTGATCCTGTCACATATGCTGTATTTGCCCTATTAAAATACATTGAAACAGAACGTTCCAATCTCTTTACTAGCATGGGCAGTAGTATTGTGACATGTATCAATACATTGTAACATTAGTTAAAATCTTTCCTTTCTGTGTGATGAAAATTAAATAATGCAAAATAATTACCACCTCCAGTCTGGAGACATGTCTGTTCATACGACAATCGAGCTAACTAGCTAGCCGTGGCGTACTCACACATGAGTTTGTTTATTAGATCTCAGCCACACAAATACTGTAAATATAAACAATTACATACATGGCTAAAGCATATTCGTAAAATTGCTCATGTCATGCAGTTTATCAAGTGAATAAAGACAATTACCATAGAAGCAGCCCGTTGTCACTATTATGACTTAAGTAGTTGGCACTATTTGTATGTGGATACCTACAGCAGGCCTCCTCCCAAGGTGATATGCTTCGCCTCAAACGGAAATAAATTTGTTATACTACATTGAAACACCTGTCTTCTTATGTGGACAACTATGGCGTGCTTGAGGCTAGCAGGCCATTGAGCACTGAAGGCTTTAGGTATGGTGCTAAACACCATAATTTTTGACTAACAACTACCCAGCTCTTATTGATTGATCCCTGTCATTATATATTAAGAACTCTTTAAGGGAGACAGTTATGAAATCATTAGACACCATAAACATCGGATTATTGGTGGGTAGATGCTATCCTTTGAAGTAATAACGCCACTATGCACTAGAGCTGAAGATGTTTTAAGCTCAAGACCTGTAATTCCAATGTCGCCTGATCCACATGATGTGCATGCCTTTACTCTTGTCATTTTTGCTGCACAAGGCCCAAAGAAACCAACCAAATCTTCTTCCTCTCAAAACAACGGAAAATGTCATGCACTCTTGCTGCACATTTCTGTGTAAGATGATACAGGAGTATCTCCTGTAGCTGCAGCCTAGCGTAAAGTGGTGCACTCAGCAGACCGGACTTAACATAGGGGAAACTCGTCTTAGTTGGAGGAGATCATGAGCTTGTTCAAAGGTTGGTGCCTGGCTAGGATCATTAAATTCCACCCAGGAGAACATAGGGTGGTGTTGTGGGTGATGGATATAAGCAACAAAAAGAAGGGAGTTGTACACAGACTGTAAATGTAAAACGCTTAACATTTTTCTTTTATGTAAATATGGACATGGCCTTCGGTAGGTAAGGGATGGAGGCATTATTGTCGCTTCCCAAAAAACTTCAGAATGGCGGACCATTCGCCACCAGTATTTACATTACTGTAACATTTTAATACTTGTGGAAAACTAAACTTATTTTTTTAAAGGTTTTTTCAATATTTATATTTTCTATATTTATATTGCTTTTCTTGTGCGCATTAAATGTCCCTAGCTCAATAATAGCAGTAGGTTTTTTAAAAGACACATTTTTGGGATCCAATGATTTTATGGCTTCATTCGCATTTATCGAATATGCCGATAGATGTCGATATACTACTGCATACTTCCCATCTTCCTTTTTAAATTATTGTCGGCGTAACATTCTACTTTGGCGTAAGTTGTGTATTCACTCTGACCTAGGGATAAATATATGTCCAGTTAGGAAGATAATTTAAGTTACAAGAGGATGAGAAGAGTGTTGTATGTGCTTATGATCCTTGTAACTTAATTCTGTAAAGTAGGGATACATTAGTATATACTAACAAAACTATTTCGGTGGCAGACAATTCCAGAGTTATTCACGAGCCCCTTGACCCCCGCCGAATAATGGAAATGATTACCTTGTCAATGAATTGACTGCAGTTCAGTAAAGACAGTTAAATATGATGCGGTAGTTGAAGTAGATGCTGTGAACGACTGGAGCGAGAAAGAGGCGTCTTCCTCTTCTGGGAGCTAGGTTGGTTCTGGCTTAGTAAACTGTTTCCGCGTTCTGTTCCACAAGATCTAAATATCAAGTACTCACATTTCAGGCAAAACTGTTCTAGGCATACAAATTCAAGCAACTTCACACAACTCTAATATTCCCCTTCTACAGTGATCATTTTCTAACGCGAAGTCTAAGTTCGAGGTTAATGTCTCCCTTCCTCCTCCATGATGATATTTACCTACTGACGGCAATGCATACAAAGGAAATGGTGCACGAAAGCCGTATATTTAAATATTTTTGCCGCAGGTTGTTTTCCACAAGATTTTTTAGAAATTTGTGGCACAACAAGGCATAAATAATAATTTTGAGCGTCTTCTTATATTAATAGGTATCCAATGCCTTTATTATTCTAGGAGCAGTGATGGGAGAATTTATATCTTATTTTATAACAACGTAAGAAAGTGTTCAAATTTATTATTTATGTCTTGTCGTGCCGATAATTTTGGTAAACCCTCTGAAAAACCAGTTATATTGAAAGTCGGGTGAATATACTACTTTCGAGACTGATGGGCGTTTGCATGGAAAATAATTGGTAAACGTATTTCCATGAATTTGAAAATTTACTATGTGTGATTTCTGCAATGAAAGAGGACGATATGTTCCTGAAGAAAATATACGCTGCGTATTTGTAAACGTGTCATAGTGAAGAATGTTAGCTAGTATTGCCATAGTGACATATGAATAAATAGAAATACTGTAGTGGGAAGTCATAATTGTACATTAAAAACGTAAATGTATTGAAAATAATTCATGTTAAAAACCAGGACGATTACCAAAGTTGGTCCAGACTTGAATTTACGTAATTATTTCAGAGAAAATGATATCTTTGTAAGCTGGAGTCTTTTGAGGTACAGTCCTACATAAGCACTGTTGCCGGATAACGAGTAGCAAAAACAAACGTATGTGATGAAATGAAACTTACTGTTTATACAGTTAATATTTATAAACAGTGCTGTAGTCTATCTCAGAGTGTGTACATATTTATTAGGTATACACGAGGGTGATAAATTGTCTGCTCGCACTGAAATCGCAGTATTTTCGGGCTGAACGAAATGTAAAATGCAACTATTTCTATATCCCAAAAGGGCATATTGAAACAGAAAATAACAATAGTAGGTGCTTAGCTACGCCGAGAACGCAGCTATCAGTACTTATGTGTACGGCAAGTTGCATATCACAAGGCGGTTAGAGCAACACACAGCCTGATAATATGGTTAACACCACGGAGTTACGAGTATACAGAAGATGAGGTGCATGTTACCAGCCCCCCCCCCCCTTTTCACGCCCCCACCACCACCGCCGATCGAAATAAAATTTTGTAGTTTATTTGTGCTCAGTTTGTGCTAATTTGTACCGCAAATATTGGAGTTTGTGCTAATCTAGTTTCTGAGATATTATCATATTAAAGTGTGTGTGTGTGTGTGTGTGGGGGGGGGGGGGTGGCTTGCAATACTCCCTTACCCCTTCCCCTTGAAACCAATTCCTATAAAAATAAAAATTTGTTGTTTATTTGTGCTTTGTGCTCAGGTAGTGCTAATTTGTAACAAAAATATTGTATTATATTATTGTAACTGAGATTTAGGAAATGTATATTATGTAGCATTTTTTGGTGGGAAAGGGAATGCGCGCGGATTCATACTAGGCCTCCACTTTCACGTTGTTTTTATTGGGTGTGTGGTACATTATACTAGTTCCCAATGTCTCTTATCACAGTTAATGTAAATCATTTGTTTGTAATTTTTTGTGATTATTTGTACTGCAATTACTAGAGTTTGTGTTATTAGGTTTCTTTGATGTAGGGAAATTTAGCCAATGGAATTGCGACGGGAGGGGGAGGGAGGGGTTGACGGAGTAGTATGGCTGGATTAATGCTAGCTCTCTACTTCTACCAATCACAATAAAAGTTATGTGTTTATTTGTTATTAGTTTGTGTTAATTTTTGAAGTGTATGTTTGTGGGAGCTACTCACCTCTTTTTATACCATTTATCTGTATCTGTTAGTGTTATTCTATTGACTTGTTTACCTATTTACCAATATCTTGTCTTGCTGGGATGTGTCGTAGAGGAACCCAAGGCATACAGCGAGATTAAATTTTACTGAGCAATGATAAGGATAAATCTTAAGCATTTTGCAGTTGGTTCTAGTTTTTGACGTATTGATAATGCAAATGTTGTGTTAGTTCGGTTTTATGGGCATTATGTGCTGGCCTGCAAAGAGCGGAATGAAGGCAGTTAGATTTCTCTTGCTTCTTTCCCCCCTTCATCCACCCAGCCCAGTAAGGTATAAGTTAAAATTAAGTGATTTGAGATTTGTATATGTCGAATGGTCTTACAGTCCACTATTGATTTTAGTATACCTTCACGATAACATTTTTTGCACATCTGTACGTCTCTGATCACTAACAGGCTTCGGTACGCTGAGCCACCCTGAACACAACTGCGGCGGTTTGTTTTGTCTTGAGCGCAGGCTTTTAGAGGGGAATCATAAATCCATAAAACCAGCCCTAGTCTGGCTGTGGGGTCACTTGCCGGTCCGCTAGCCGTTCAGTTATATCTGCGAACTTCCCTTCCAGACAACCAGTGCAGACAACTTGACAGTCCCTTGAAGAAATCTAAGGGTTTGCAGCATTTAATCAAACTAAGTGTGGCCAGCAGGAATTTGGCCAAGCCGGCTGAATAGCGTGATAAACCATGCAAAGAGAGAAGTGATGCGATTTTCTGGTCACAGTTTGTAATGTCTATTATATTTTTTATTCCGTTGTAGCATTATTTAAATCTTTAACTCTCCAAAACACATATAACTCCTTTACATCGTCTTTTTAGAGACAGTAGTTGATACATTTCTGTTACAGAATATAGGGAAAATTTTTTAATTACAATGGCTTAGAGGGCTATGACAACACCTGGATTCGGAGAACTGTTGACGGCCTGTTAATGAGATTGGAAATTATATGGGCTATTATTTTCCACACATTAAGGCTGATACTCCTTTCTACAGCGACAGTAATGAAAAGTTTTTCTAATATGATATGTGAATCGCAGACCCTTTACTGCACTTTTAAAACGATTGCTTGAGATTTTTATTTCTGTATATTTCGACGCAATTTTTAATGAAAAATCTCAAGTTCCAACAGCTAGTCACAACTTATTGAATTAAAGAGCACAAGAACTGGTGCACATTTCAGTGCGTAAATTTAGAGAAGGATAGAGAACTTAGATATCGGCTACTACGTCAGTTATGCAGACCAATGTTAATTACTTGTGATTTGCATATTTTTATGTCTCGTGTTTCATGCAAAGTTAGAGAATTTGTTATTTTAACTCTTTTGTGAAATATTGTTTATGTGTTAAACATGTCTATTAATATGCTAAGAACTGTGTTAAACATGTATCTTAATATGCTAAGTTTTACGATCTTCACCTACTGATATGCCAACTCTCAAAACAGGCGCCTACCGAAGCAAGCATAAGCTTCAAGGAAATAAAGTAGGAAATAAATTCACCATCTCTTGAAGAAAATCATAACTTTTTTGAAATGATAATAATTTCTCATTCGAAAATATACAAAACCGTATTGCAACAGAAACCTGTATGTATGTATGTATGTATGTATGTATGTATGTATGTATGCATGCATGTATGTATATATATGTGTTTTATATATATATATATATATATATATATATATATATATATATATATATATATATTATATATATATATATATATATAATGTGTCATAGTCAGAACCACATTTTTTGCGAAAAGGTGTCACGATTAACTAAACCGCAAAACTCGTAAGTTCAACCTTAAGTGGTTGGCTAATTTCACCTCTTACGCGTCTTAGGGGTCTGCAAACATATCACCAACGTTCAACGTGTCGGGACGATTTAATTATGAGTGACACAGTCAAGTAGAACATGTCTTCTCGCACAGACACGCGGTCAATAGCCAAACAAAATTTGCAAGTGAGCACATACGAAGGAGAGTTTGTGCATTATAATTTTTGCGAAATGCAGGTGGTCCTAGTCATATTTATAGTAAAAATTTTTGAAAAAAATTCCTGGACACCAAATATTTGATTTCCAGTTACTACAGTATTTCCAATTAATCACCATGTTTCTGATGAGATTTTAATCGAATTAGACTTTATTAACAATAAGCATATATCTGTAAGCAGCTTTAAGTATTTCATCTTATTTTGGCCTGAGTAATTTAACTTCTGAGGCAGTTTATGACGCCAAGACAAAATTGCCCACTGGCATGCAACATACTCTAAACATAAAAGTTTCGCTCATTATTATAATATCTACGTCTCGTTTCAGAACTTTATAAGCGCGCCTTGTTTGGGATTTTCCTGAAAAAAGAAAATTCGTTGTTACTGATTCCGGGCCAATTAATCGTTTGCATAACCCTTTGGATGCTGCTGAATACATGCATACTGCTAGTAACATCTTTAGTTTTCACGATTTACAACGTAAGAGTAATAAAATGTTTGTCGTATGTCTGGTGACATACCTATATTAGAGTAATTCTTCAACCGGGTAAAGTTTACAATATTTTATTTGCAATTATTTCACGAATGTTATAGGAACTACGTGTTACTCATACAAAACTATTAAAAAATTTTCTTTTTAAATGTGAGTATTACATGTAAACCATATACGTCCTTTAATATAAGGTATACCATTAAATGAAAGCATCTGTGGATGACCTCAAAATTTATGAATTTTGAATTGAATTGTATTTCTTTATAGGTAAACCAAGTTATGTTATAATTGAGTGCCGTAAGATTTATTCAAATATGGGTAATGTTCCAGTAGTGTAACACCAGTTTAGAAACGTGAAGACAGCAGCTACAGAGGAAAAGACGTTGATTAACTGTATTCCTATTCCTTCGCTGTGTCTTTGCACACTACAAAACATGTATTATGTTCTGACCTCTTACAGGACTCATGCTGCTGCGTTGTTTTGTTTTACGTCTATTTATTGGGAATTATATTTTCTGTGCCTATCTGCTCCAGCAAGCTCGGTTCTCAAGAGGCACCAACTTTCCAGCCAAAATAGTGTTATTTCGGCTGGCCGTCAGCGTACCCATCACGTGCCTAGGCCGACTGGGAGGGATTCGAGGACGGTATGTTATGACTACCTGACGTGCCCTATAGGTCCACCGTCTGAAAAACAGAAGCGTTGTCAGTCTTTCCATAGAAGTCGACGGCGAAGCTGTGAAAGGTGTCCACAAGCTATGTTTGCGAAGACAACATGCTTACACAGTGGATACGAGGTACGTATACTTCTATTTCATTATTAAAGCAAATTCCTATTGTAATATTATTGAAAATATAATACTGACTTTGCGGCAGTGGCTTCGTCCTCATTTACTGCACGACATACTTATGTTTTAAATTAAATAACCCTTACATACACCACATTAGTCGTTTTACTTTCAGGTGCTAGAATTAACAATTTAATATTTATAATGGGGGTATATAATAATATTGCAGTATTGGATTAGTATAGCATTCATGATACTTACCGCTTTTCAACCTCATGAGTTGACTTTCGAAAAAATCTGTTTTTAGTTGTTGTTGCTCCTTATAGAGAGACCACCCCTGAAATTTCATAATTCTAGGCCTAGCGTTTTGGCTTGTGCATTCATCATGAGGAAGTGTGTCGGTCACTCTGGACACTTCACTTCATACACGGAGATTAAGCATACAAAAGGTATTCTGGGGTTATTGATACTTATCATAATCACGTATGAACTTAGCATACAAAACGTACTGAATAAATTCTGTTAGAAATATAATCTCTTTTAAGTTCTTAACAATTCCCATTTCAAATATGTTGTTTTTATTCGCTCCAAATTCAGGCCGTTCTAAATGATATTCCGGCAAATTGCGCAATACCCAAAACTGGACTTGGACTCAAACCACAGGTGGAGACATTTCCTGATGGTTGAATCCATGTTCCCAACATATTCCTATGCTGTAATCAGTTCAAGCAAGAAAAGCGATGTTCCGAGAAACCAAAGATGCATAAATCTGTATCGTTGTAGAGGGCGGATACAAAGAGTTGGAGGGGGGCGTTTTGAGATGATGCATCCCATTTTACCTATTCTGCATATAATTTAACGTTTGGGGATATATGTTAGATAAGAATAATTTAAAGATTATCAGTAACTGTGATTATTCAGGCATTTATTATAAGATCACTTTCGTAATTTCACGTAGCCTTATTGCAATAGATATTGAAAATATCTTTAGTTGAATTGTGAAGTTTGAATCTATTCTCATTTATATCATAAATTTTTCAAATTTGTCTAATACATCCGAGCATATATTTTATGCGATTACAGGGAGGAACCAGTAAATCTGTTAAACTCGTTTCAACGTTGTAAAATATATTTCGTTCGTTAATCGCAATTTTTCTTTCTGTTATAAAATTCCATACTCCTGAACTCAAGTCCCTATCACCCTTCACTAGTTGTTTTACCCACTTGTGATCCTTGGTTATTGTATGTTATTGTTTTAAAAAGTAATAGTTTACGACTTGCAATTCTTCGTTGTTGTGTAATGCAGTGATTGAAAGTTTGTAGCATTCACCCGACAGTACAGTGTTGTTTATTCCAAAGTGTCGTTTTGCAGCATGCTCTTTATTATATCAGAAAATATTGTGTGTTGGCTCTTTTTTATTTTGCTCAGAAAATAATATTCTTTCGGAGATAACTATATTTACTAACATTGTTGACATGAGAAAATGTATGCATACCATGCATACTATGCATACTATTTCGATTGAATATGTGTTATCGTAAAATTACTGCAGACAGTATTTTTTCAAGTTCTACAGAGATATTGAGAAGTAGGACATACGCTTTAATTATAGTTTAGTACAAGCAAAATTTAATATTTAAATAATAAATATTATAAACACGATTAATTGTTTTACTATATGTTTTAAGTCATAACGTGGGATTTTATATGATTATTGATAACTGCAGATAAGTAGGAATAACACCGCACAATTTGGCGTAGAAACTGCTTGAATAGTAATTTTTTCGAAGATATAAACAGCGTGGAAAGTTCGTTCACAGTAAAGTAAATAAACACATCAGCTGGACCATATGATTCTGCTAGTACAAAAAAAAAAAAAAAAAAAACAGCTGGGTGATAAATGTCAGTTATATTATGTAAAATTCTTGTAGTGAGTGACTGTTTGATTTATGAGTGAATGTTATGTTTTCATGGAATAGAATAATATTATGATTGACTTTTGATTTCTTTATTAAAAACGAGGTTGCCGCTTTAAAAAATGTTTTCCGACCGTTTATACGCTCAGATGTACCTACTGTGTTATTTCTACGTCACTGTAGTTATCAGAGCCCACACATGACCTTGCGATATATGTATGAATCAATAGGTACACTAAGAAATAAAGGTATTCATTTTTACAGCATTCGCTACTGCCCTTTCAAATGTTGTAATTAATTGCAATACAAATCTACACTCTGCTTCAAAGTAATTGGCTGTTCAATGTTCACTTTTGCAAGCTCTGCCATAGGCCTGGTCACTTTAAGCCATGTTTAAATAAAAACTTGAAAATGTTAGCAATATAAATATATTACTGATGTGCGTATTTGTACTCTAATGTGCATAAAACACCAAACAATAAATTTAATGGGCACAAATTTAAACATTATACTGGCAATATATCATCAAGCCTAATTATTATTGTTAACTGGAAGCTTGCACGCCAGTGTCAGTATTTACTGAAGCATATGTAATTTTGGTAAGTAATAATTTTTTATAGGTTCTTTAAAAAAGTGTCTGATTTTACCCGAACATCGTTTAGTATAAGAATACGCAGTAAATTTTTCTGTGTTAATTTTATAATACATTATTCACACGAATCTCCAATAACAGATACACGCAAATGTATTGTGAGCGTTATTTTCTTACGTTTGTGACAAAAAGTTCACATCAAATATTGTGTTTTTTCCATGAGAAGTTTGAAACTATTTTCAATAAAAAAAAAAAAGAGCACACACGTAAAGCTGGTTCCACAATAGTGCGATGCGTTGCGTTGCGATGGGCGGTAGCCAATCAGGATGAAGCAGATTCCGTTGCAGCTCGTCGGCGCCGAGTGCGTTGCGCGAAATTCTTGCGTTGCGATTGTCGGCGTCAGAAGAAGAATAAATGTTTGTTTACAAGGAGAATAAAAATATCTATTTTTTTAAGTTTGAAAACGACGACGGCGTTTACGCCGAAGTTTTCGTATTTGTATTTTTATTATCGCTGCGCGGATGTGCAAAATAGAAGACAAGGCTTCTTATATATGTGGGGCAATGTCATAAAATTTGTTTATTAATATCAAAATAATTATCCTTCGTCTTCTACCACTTAAAACATACAGTTTCAACTTTTAACACGTGTCTTTTGTTACATTTGTGAGGTCTGAAAATGAAATTTCCACCCTTTAACTAGATAGCAGCACCATCTCAGACGGCGTCTTTGGCCCACAGATCATCGCTTAGTTGTGAAACGGCAAATATAGCTCGTCGCAGCCCAACGCATCGCACTATTGTGGAGCCAGCTTAAGTTATTTGCTGCCGAATTATAGAGAAAACTTCAAAAGAACACCGCAAAGAATATCTGCATTGCGCTGTTAAGAGAATTGTATATTTCTACTAGTAAGGTTATCAAAAACGAATAAGTAAATGACTGAAAAGATCTAACATCAAGGTCTTGAGAACCGACTCAACAACGAAGTAATGCTACAAAAAATAAGAGAATTGTTTCAATACTCTTTCCGATGCGAGTAATGCTACAAAAAATAAGAGAATTGTTTCAATACTCTTTCCGATGCGAGTAATGCTACAAAAAATAAGAGCATTGTTTCAATACTCTTTCCGATGCGAGTAATGCTACAAAAAATAAGAGGATTGTTTCAATACTCTTTCCGATGCGAGTAATGCTACAAAAAATAAGATAATTGTTTCAATACTCTTTCCGATGCGAGTAATGCTACAAAAAATAAGAGGATTGTTTCAATACTCTTTCCGATGCGAGTGAACTAAGTACTAAATACGATAAACCAAAAATTAAACATAACACCTTGCGCCAGTTTCATATCCAGTTCATAGTGAAGTTAACCGAGAGACATTTTCAGTAGATGTTGTACGTGAAAATGACTGTGGTTGGCATTCAATATCCGCAAAACCGAAAATATCGTAATGTCAAAATGTATCTGTTCAGTATAGATTACATTTTAGTTGAACCACTGCTAAGTCAGTGAGAAAGTAGGAGATATAAAGATATTAATAATTAAAATTCAGAATTTTAAAAGTATTCAGACCTAAAATAATTCAAAACAAAATAGGGAATAAACAAAGCAAATAAACTTAAACTTCATAACATACACATTAGATTACGTTTAATTTGCTACTTACTCTACAATAGTTTGCGAGAGGCTCTTGTGGCGTCTAGAATTGTTTCAAAACTAAATATGACAGTTCTACTCCCAATACTTCTTTAAATTATTAAACTTAAAAAAAAAATGCACATTTATGTTTTGTAACGTAAGTAGACACATGCCTGAAATATTGCACTTGCGCATCTCGTTCCCCCTTCGTTGGTCCATGAGTATATTTTAAACTCTCCCAAACTTATACTTGAAGTTTATTTAACAAGTAATCTTTCACCTGAAAGGCCTCTGCAATGTAGTTGTTTAATTATACATTAAGTTAGTTACCGTTTCTGTAGTCCACATGTTTTCAAATACACCTCGTTTCAAACAGTTAGTATTACCGTTGAACTAATATATCGTTAAAAGAACCTAAGAATGCTACACCAACAGTTACAGAAATAATTTCCATTCTTTGACTTGCCTATACATTTAACATAGACTTTTGGCAGGGAAATTAAATTGATATTTGCATGAACTTTGACATACCGTAGTATATACGTGACGAAATGACTCTCCAGAACGTATGGCCTAAATATGTCACCAATATAGACTCACACGCACACTTTATCACCTCACGAAGGAAAGTGTCCATCTTTAGAACAGTTTGATGTAAATACATAACAGGTCAATACGCAGATGTTATAAGTAGCATAGAAAAGTTAAAGTAGAAAACTATGCATAAAAATGCCCTATAGTACACACGTGTAAGCTATTATAGAACCATACGTATAAGTTTTGCTTGTAAGTGTTACATAGACCCTTGCGAGGTGCGAAATTTGGAATTTTACCGGTGATTCCAAATACGTATTTAGCGTAGATTACCGTTAATTCTACGTTATGTGTTTGAAGTTACAAATCTGCAGACCATTTTTCACTCTCGACTTGTTATACATTTCAAGTGCGTGTAAAAACACAATATCAGCTATTGTTGCAATACATGTAAGAATAAAGAGAATGTAGAATTATTTCCTATGACTATCTTTTGTTTAGCAAATGCAGTTTCATTTTTACACACCCCACAGACTGTAGCGTAAAGAAAAAGCGAATTTTTTCAAGACATGGTTACCTACTTTCCCATGTTATGTGTGGTAATCATCGCAATTAAAAGCTGTTCACGATAAAGTGAGCACTTTTGAGATCAACCTTAAAAAAAATAACTGTTCCTACCTGAATATTTTTTAACAGGCGTCCAGAGAGACATGCATCCAGTAAAGTTGGTAACCATGGATAGGAATTAATTCCGTATCTTAACGCCGAATAAAAAGTGTGAGGTAACCATTTCTAATAATTTCACATTTTCACTTCACCGTCACATGAATAAAGTGATAAGGTCCATTACAATATTAATCTTATATAAGGCGGAAAAATACACAACGAGCATGCAAGTACATCTTAAGCAGAGCTTTCAAAAGTGCTCATTTTACCTTGAATAGCCTAAAGTTGACGGGATCATAAAGGGAATGATATACATGTGTCTACATGACTTTTACCTAGCCACGCCCTGTTAGATTCTAAAAAATAATGAAGAGGAGGATGTTAACTTGGCACCAGAAAAACGTCTATAAAATTTTCTATTTATTACCACATTTATATCTGTATAAAAATAACTTTAGGATGTTTCATTCATATAATGGTTAGAAAACATTATGCTTTACGATTCCACACAATTTTCAACGAACTCTTACTTATGTAATCATTGGACTAAGCTAAGATATCGTCACTTAATTTCTAGTCCCACGCCTTGTTAGTTACAAAAGGGGGAACATGATCAGATGAACTTCAATGTTCCCGTTATAAACAACAACACTGGAAATTTTTCTCAAAACGGGAGCTCGACACCATAGACTAAAGATTAAGCAGAGCGATGTTTGCCTTTTGCACGCTTGTCCCCAATATTGACTCACCCATCGCAAATCAAATGGTCAAAATAGCATTGTCAGTAGTTATAGAAGTAGATTTAAAATGCCAACTATAGACCACGACCTTAACATTTCACTATTAAAATTTTCGAATCCAAAAAAATTATAATATCCCAAATTTAAATCACTTTTCCTACATCACATTTTTAAAATTTCATCGCGGAAATTAATATACGGTTATAAAATTTTAATATAAATTAATCAAGAAATTAAATAGCTTACAAATGTGAATCATAATAATACATGGAGGTAATGTTTACTAAATTAGAAAAAAGTATAGAAGTTTGAGACAAAAGAAGTAACTAATTAAAAGAAAATTTATCCAATTAAAAAAAGTGAAAAGAATTATTTAGGAGTTCACTGCAGACATTATGGATGAGTTTTGCATGTGAACGAATATACGTTGAAATACCCGTTTTTCAGAATGGTGTCTACATTAATGTATACATATCTGAACCTATACATATCATACCTGAGTAGGGGTTTTCCAAGGATGATTAGGAAAACATGTAATATATGTATATAACTAAATGTAATACATTATTTGTAAAGTGTACGGCATTCATGCAGTGTATCGACATATGGCCGATCGTTGCTACGCCTTAACTATCAGGGTTTTGCTATTAACATCCTGTGGTAGATTCTACCCATACAGAGCACTGTATTGCCAACTTTAACGCATTTTTCATTGAATCGTGACATGCCTACATTTCGCCTGGTGGGGCAAAAACGACAGAACGCTCGGGGGCCGACAGATAGCTTGGTGGCTAAATCGATAAATAAGCAACACTTATGTTTTAAAAATGTAATCCAATATGGCGGTCGCTGACAGCACCACTTATATTACAAACAAATATGGGAGCCTCATGGTGACAAAATCGACAGCTCGGCTGGCGACGTAAACAATAATTAATACAGTAGTGCCACCAATACTATGGAAATATAATCCAATATAGCTGCTGTCTGGCGGCTGTATCAATAAATATTACATTAGCACATCCTATGTTTTCAAATTTGGATCCAAAATGGGCACCCACAGATAAGTAAATAAATAACGAAACACAAACAAAATAGCAGTCGAACGAATATGAGAGAGAAACTCCAACAATGTAAAAAATTACATACGAAATAACCGATATGTATTGAGCATAGGCGAGAGAGTTAGACAGATCGCCTTTCGCAAAATCGATAATTAACACACTAGCATCACCTGTATGAAGTAAAGTAAACATATGAAATCCAAGATTGAAGCCTCCAGCAAAGTAAACAAATGACAAACGAAAAAACTGGTAAAGTAGACGAGGTGCACACGACTGAATGTATAAAGGACAGGTGGTGAAGGGAGAACACGTAAATGTGGTTGATTAGAAGGGAGTTAATCATGTTGTGGATGTGGTGCGAGGAAACCTTCGAAAATTTAAGAATTTTAGGTTCTTCGTATTTTTTTTACCATTTTTTTTTATGGATTTTTATCCATATTTTATTTTTTATATTTTTAAATATTTATGCAAATCATTAACTAATATATTTTTGTACATTTATTTCAAATTTGTTACACTTTTTGAAACATTTGTAAATTTGTAATTTTTTTTAAACAACTGCTTACTATTTTTAAGGTTTACGTTGCCGAGGTCAGGGGCAAAGACTACAGTCAAGGTCACCAACGTCCAACATGGCGGACAAGTGGGCCGCCAACCACACGGGATTTACAGAATATGAACAGTTTCATGCTTCACCACCAGACACCCTTTCACCAGCCTAATTTCCTATCTGGTCACCAGAAATGAGTAATGCGCAATTCCAAATAATATCTTATATTTACATTTCGAGGTATTATTTAACATAATTCAAATTAAATATTTGACCGCGTATGTTATTTTATCTAATCAAATATTTAAAAAGTATCTGTACGACTACTTCCAAAAATAATTCCAGTTGTTCCTATTGTTATAATTTCTTGCCAAAACTGAGAACTGCCCAAAGAGGTACGGAAAGAGCAATGCTTGGATTTACAAGAAGAGACAGGAAGAGAACTGAATACATTCGATCAGTAACTAGTCAGGGACATCCTAGAAAGAATGAAGACTCTAAAGTGGCAGTGGGCTGGACATACTGCTCGAAGAAGTGATGACAGATGGACAACGGCTGTGATGGATTGGATACCAAGAGATCTGGAAAGATCGAGAGGAAGACCTCCAGATCGCTGGGACAGAGACATTAGAAGAGTAGTAGATGTGGACTGGAAGAACATTGCACAAGAGCGATTAGCCTGGAAGGAATTAGAAATAACTTATGTGATGCTAAATTGTAAAGTGTAGCTCATCTGGCTTAAAGAGGCTACATCCTGAAAAAGGGATTGATGTAGCTGCTTAATAATAATAACAATAATAATAATAATAATATGTATTTAAATCGAGATGAATAGCAATGGTCAATACAATGTTTACTTAAATATTATCGTTTAAGTGTTATTTCATTTAATTAAAAAAGCTAAAACTACTTAATCGATGGTAAACAAATAGTTATTGTCAATGTTACCTGAAGAATTATACTTTTTATTATTAAAAAACACTTTCCTCTTAAAATTTGTATTATTTTTGTAAATTACATAATTGGACATATTTTTGCAGATTTAGACTCTAAATATAAATAATACAAATTATAGTAATATCACTATATAGTTTGTTAATATCATATATAAATAAATTTGTTTTTCCAGATTTCTTGGTTCAACTATTTATCCTTCATTACAATCAAATACATTCTCGTAAATTTCCCATTCTCTTTTTCCCTTCATTGCAGGACCAAGAACATAAACATTAACATTATTAATGTATGTTATATAAATTTATATTATTTCATAGTTTATTACATGCAATTTTATTATTTTATTTCAATATATATTATTTAATCTTTAACACTCGAATTAATTCAGCATAATGACTTTACGAACCTGCAAATAACTACAGTATTATTTTAGCATTCAATAAACATTCCGTTACCATAAGTTAAACTTTGTATTTATTTATAAGTAAATTGTATTATTTAATAATATAAATACAATATTTTACATTCATTTTTACAATTTTCGTTACACAAGTTTCGGAATTTTATGTGTCTCAATTTATTCTGCAATACTTTTACTTATTCATAGTTCTCATATAATGAATTTTGGAACTATTTTATTTAAAAAGTTTAAGTTATCATATACATCAAATTAACCGAAATATTTTTAGAACTAGTTATATACTATTTCAATTAACTAATATTAATGTTAATAATATCTTAAATTTTTTCAATTATAATAATGTTATATTAATAACATTTTATTTAAATATTTATTACCAATACATAACATACCTCGATTACTTGATAACAGTGAAAATAAATCACTTCTTAAAAACGGCGACCAGCAGCCTAGCTGAATTTCTGGAAGGCAAAGTTGACATGTTCCTGAGTCACGTATAAATAATTATTTGCTGGAATTTATATTTAAATTCCTAACACCGACAATGACTCAAGAGGTTTATTTCCAATACGACTTCATCTCCTTTATACATATTTAATGTCAATAAAGTAAACGGTTTCTGGTAAATAAATTCAAATCCCGTTTTAGTTATTCCCTCTCTTTACATTACATTAGTTCTCTGTTATGATACTGTTTTATACTTATTTATCCCTTATTGTAGGGTACAATTTTGTTTCGTGCCTCTACAATGTTTGACAGGTTTAATTTACGCATGGTACATAATTAAAACACAAAAATTAAAATTCTTACTGAATTGTCTGCACTAGACAATCAATTTTAGACATTTTTTAGGAGAAAAAAAGGGGGGGGGGGAGGTACAGGAGATATTTATGGATCATTTTATTCCCCTTTATCTACAAAAATCGTGTTACATTTTTCTCCAAAAGTGCAATTTAGTATCAAGGGCTTAAGCCCCGGTTACAATTACCGTAAGAATTAACGATAAAAATTGAATCTACACAAGTATATGGCACCAGCTACAGCACAACATAATGGTGTAAGATGACGGCCTGCTCGCGGTAGCTGCGATAAGAGGATTGAATATTTTCTATTCCTTTACGCAGAGTTCTACGCCGGCCAATCACGAGACAACATTTCCAACCACGAGTGTCAGTGCAATGCAAACTTATAACAAGAACATAGTTATTAAATGAATTTTGCGGTATAGTTCAGATTTCCGTTTTTTAAATAGTCGACACAATTATTAACATGTATACCACACTTTAAACATCCCGAAACACGATTCCTGCGAAATTTTTTTCATCACAACTAGATTAACAAAAATTAATATCAGGTTAGCCAACACACTGTTGGAAAATATCCGCGATACATGTACAGTCTGTCTTTTTTTTTGTGCTCGTTTCTCATTAGTCGCGTAACAGTTTTCTTAATGCGGTTGTAGCCAGTTCATTCTCATACTTCCATGGTAACTCCACTGTTATTTTGTTACGGGAACGCTACGGTGATTGTAGCCTAGGCTTTAGTCAGTCAGTAGCCACAATTTTAATTCAGCCCAACATGTTAAAAATGCCACATTGGGATAGAAAACTACAATAGGATATTATTTCTATAAATACAATTTTAGGGATAATAAAGGAACCATCCTATAGTTAGGTTTAAAATGTATGAAAACTTATTCGCCAGCATTTTAGGTTACTAATTAGATTAGGATACATTGTTGAACTACAATGGGTGAAAGATGCATGCACCACAATGATATCGATAACAAGTGCACATGTACTAACTGCTGCCAAAGTGGTCCACACACACACTTGTGACAAAATTTCTTTGTTGTTACCTACCAACTTGTGCAATTATTATTTTTAGTGTGAAATTCTTCTCTGAATACATTGAAAACTATTCCGTTTCAATATCTCGTAACCACGCTGCAGAAACTAGACAAACAAACACTCCTCTAAGAAAAACATTATCGTTGAAGAAATTAGGTTCCTCTCCACCCCTTCCCAAGGGGGGAGGGGGGCTGCGGTGGGCATAGTGGTAGGATGCTTGCCTTCCACCAATGTGCTCCATGTTGGTTTCCCTGTGAGGTTACTCACAGATTTTCACATATAGTAATTGTGCTGATTGATGCTGCTGAGTGGCAGGTTTTCTCGAGGTGTTCCCGTTTTCCCCCACCCTTGCATTACAGTGCTGCTTCATATCTGCCATATTTCACCCTCGTTGGCTCTCAATACCTTGGTTGTTACAAACCACCAACTCCTCCCATTTTAAGATGATGGAGGCCATGGTGGTGTAGTGGCTAGAGTATTCGCTGTTTCACAAAGCACACTTTTTTTTGCATCCCATATACATCCAATACACTTTGGAAAGGACATCAATTATTATTATTTTTTTATTTTTGTTATATGCAATATGGATATTTGCACACAATTACATTAACATAAAAATATATAACAGATAAATAATATAATTTACACACTTATTAATTCTAGCAGTTCTACAAAGATGTTAAGACTACATTTGGTTGCAGTACAAGTTGTTACAATTCATGTACAGATAGATATTAAAGTATAAATATGTAAAGTCTACATTAGATTGAAACACAAGGTATTACATGAATTCTCCTCATACCAGTCTTGTTCTGCGTTATAGAAATTTATCTTTATGTAAGTATTCTTCTACGGAATAGAAGGCCTTATATAAAAATTATAATTTATCAGCTCTTTTTAATTTCTGTAAACTATTAATTTACTTCAAATGACTGAGAAGGTTATTTATTAGTTTTGCCCCAGCATAGTATAGATTTCACGTAAATTTTGAGGTTCTGTAGGAGAATAGGTGGAGATGATTTGCTTGTCTGGTGTAGTAATGGTGTACATCACTATTTTAATGTTTTCCATGTAAAAAAAGAATACTGCGGTACATATACATGCATGGAAGAGTGAGAATTTTGTTATTTATAAATAGCGGCCTACAATGGCTTCTTTTTCCTTATTACTTATTAATCTCACTATTTTCTTCTGTAATCTAAAAGCCTTTTTGCATTTTGTTGATTTACCCCAAAATATGATTCCATAATTGATCATGGACTGAATATTTGAGAAATAGTATGCAAGTATTGTATTATTATCACAAATATTTTTTAAGGTATGTACCGCAAAACACATTGAACTCAATTTTTTACAGACACTATCAACATGCTCATTTCATGTTAAATTTCTGTCTACAATGAGCCTGTATTCTATTATTGTCCATCTTTCATCCTGCGTTGTATGTTTATTTCTTTGCATGAAACTCATGAGCACATATTTGTTTACATTTAATGTTAATTTATTATACTGGAACCAACTGGACATATCAGTCACTGTTTGTTTTACATTTTCTTCAAGAACAGCGTTATTTAAACTAGTTACCAAAATGTTTGTGTCATCCGCAAACATTATACATGAGCCGTTGGTTATTTGTTCTGGGGAAAATCATTAATAAATATTAAGAATAACATTGGTCCTAGTATTGATCCCTGTGGCACTCCTACTCGAGTAGTTCTGGTATTGGACATAACATATGTAATGTGATTTTGTCATAATATCTTATGGAGGTGATCTGTTTTCTGTCTTCATGATATAATTTAAACATATTATTGGTTACACCTCTTACGCCACACTGTTCAAGTTTGTAAAAAAAATATTGTGGTCGACACAATCAAAAGTTTTTGAAAGATCTGCGAATATACCTGTTGAGAATTGTCTTTTATCAAAATAAGTTAGTATTTTTTCAGGAAAACTGTAAATGGCTTGTTCTGTGGGTCTGCCCTCTACAAAGCCATAATGTTGCAATGGAATAACCTTGTTTTTTATTGAGAATTGGGTCAGTTAATTTGTTATCAATTTCTCTAAAATTTTTGAAATGGGCGTAAGAAGAGCAATAGACCTATAATTATCCATCAATGCCTTGCCATTTTTTTATGTATTGGTACTACTTTTGTATATTTGAGTCTATCGGGAAAAATTCCCTGGGCAAGACATTCATTGAAAATTTAAGTCGAAAGTAGTTTTATTAAATAAGAACACTATCTTAGCAGAGTCATAGGTACCTCATCTATTCCACAGGAACTTTAAATTTTGAAATTTTAATTACATTTATGTCTTCTTCAGAGATAGATGTGAAAAACAGTGTGTTATCATTCCAAGTGTTAGGTCTTTGGGGTATGTGTGCAGGACTAATATTTGTAGCTCTGTGTTGATTTAGAAATTCTAGTGGGATGTTCGTGAAATAGTCATTAAAATTATTAGATATTCCTTGCTATTTTCAATTTTAATACCATCAACTTTCAAGGAAATGTTAAAAGTCCTTGCCTAGGTTTCAATTTATTATTGATAATGTTCCACATTGCTTTTGTTTTATTTGAGGAGGAGGCTATTTTTTCCCTACTGTATTTCTACTTTGCTACTCCGAGTAACTTGTTATATAATTTTTCGTATTGCTTGCAGTATAATTTTTGTTATTCCCCCCTGAGTTCTTAGCATTTTACGCATTGTTTTTAACCTCTGTCCTGAGACTGTCAGACCTTCACTAATTCATTTCATTTTTTAGCTACTGATACATTTGACAGATTTGGGTGGAAAGGCATGATTAAAATGACAAAGAAATGTATTAATAAAACTGTTCCAGGCAATGTTTGGTTCAGTTAATGTATAATCATCATCCCATTTTTCTTTTACAAGTAGGCTTTTAAAAATTTTAACATTTTCATCTAAATATCCATTATTCATCATCAATATTAAAATAAGATTGTGTCCATTTAGTTGCCCTCAAAATTAGAATTTTAAAAATCTTTAACAAGGGTGAAATAGAGTTGAAAGAAAATCACGTGATGTTTTTCTATTTCGACTACCTTAACTGTAATGATTACAGCCTACCGTCAAATACACGACACTCTAAAACACAAGTAAATTTTATTTATTTAACTTAACATCTTGTCTACAGCAGGTTCATTAGAGAGTGATAAACCAAGAACACAATGAAGGGAACACAAGGAAGGAATCTGTCAAATTGTCTTTATTGAGTCACACCAGAAATTGCATGGAATGAGTTAAATAAACCATGGAAATTGCAAATCATGAAGGCTACATTCAGTAGCCATTAAAAATATGAGAACTGATTTGGTTGTAGGTGTATATTCTTGTATTGATAAACAGCTGACTTATTGTTGTCACTGCAACTCTGCTGACTTGGGGAGAACAAATTTTAAGGGGTGGAGTTTTTATAAGGTGTAGCTTTGTATTGGTTTACGAGATGATTTGCCATTTCTAACAACCGAATTCCATAAACTCCTACACTGAAATAGCAAATCGGCATTAAGAAAAATACGAATCTGCAGTTTTATAAAAGTGCCTGTACCTCTAACGAGTCTGCAACTTACAGGTTAAACCTCAAATTCACGGCATGTTAGTAATTGCCACCGTACTTGCAAAAATTAAACACATTGTTAATTTACAAACTCCCTATACACACAACGAATGTGCGATATCTTTCACGAATGTATCCACGGTATATACGAATACACTAAACACTGGACTCGCATGGCCCGGCTCGTACGCATTTACATACATTAATGTTAGTTTTCGTTGGTCACCGAATAAATAAAAAATAGATTATAGTATTGAGGCGTCTTTACATGCAAAAGTCACATTTCACAAACGTAAGAATAACACAAATTTAGAGAAAATTCAGAACACCTAGTGAGTTCATATACACTTGCAAGGCTGTTCAATGTCAATGTAAACAAAAGTTCTCTCTCTCCCGCATAGCTGCTTCACTTGTAACGCACTCGCAGACGACCTCAATAGCGTATTATATTCAGTTTTAGCACGGTTAAGTTTTATCATAACTTCGAAAAGCTCCTATAGTAATCAGAAAATTATTTCCTCGAATAATTTCAAGACAAATATATAGGGAATGGGAAGCAAATCAACAAAAACACAGTATACAACACTTCCATTTAAATGTAAATAATTTATAACTTTACATATTTAACGGCGAAATTTATATCTAGTTATCTGAGACAAACACACTCACACTTTATGTATACTATCGTTTAGGTCAAAAACGGTTGTATGTTAATTTATGTCAATTTTAATACTCGTCAAAATACACGTGAAATATAGGTCGATACAATGTTTTTGGCTACTGTTGATCACGTGACCTTTTTTGCCGGAAAACAACCGTCTAACTGTACGCTATAAACTGGCTTCACTTGTTAACACTGCAAGGTATAGGACATAGCCACCCTCTGGTTAACACTAAGCACCATTACCGCGACGAACTGGCCGCCAGGTAGCAACACACCTGACAGCGCCAAATATGTGAAGCACTTAGACCGCAAGTGTGACAACATATTTCTTTCTAACTGAAATGCGTCGGCAGGCATATGTATTTGTGACGTGATTTTACGTTCATTGCGGCAAAACACTGCTACCTCTCGCAAGTTTTCGAAAGTGAATAATTGAAGTGTGTTCTTAAAGTTGCCGCTGACCGATTTCTTGTTGTCATAACGCAAGTTGATAAACAACACACTCACGCATATATGTATGGCACCCACATTACTCTCAAAATAGTTTCCTGTCTCACTCACAAGAACAGTGGCTCCATAGTCTGCCGACAACAAAAGCAGTAAATAGTAGTGAAAGCACACACAGCCATTCACAGTTAGTGTAAGACCTGTAGGTTGCTGGGGGCAGCACGGAATCTGCAAGTATCGACTGCGGCGCTTGACACGCCCATACATACTACACACTCGCCGATAGAGGCAGGACTCCCACTTACACTTAAGGCTGCCACCTGCCTGTCCGCTCAAGCAGGTTTCACACGATGCAAGATGCAATTCGCGCAACATTTCGTACGAGAATGCCAACTAGATTTCGTGCGAAACGAGATCACTCGCAGATAAATAAGATGAATACTGTCTCGCATCAGAGTTAGTTGATAGCCCTGATGAGTACCAAAAAGCCAAGGTATTATAATACAAAAAATGAAGTTGCTTACTTCAACAAGGTATTTGTTTCAAAGCTATCACTCTAGAATATAATTGTTTTTATTTTATTCTCAGCGAACTGTCTAAACTTCAATTCACGCTTTAAAGTTATTTTCGAGCAATGTTTTATTTCCCTGTATCCCTCTTCGCACACCTCAGATTATGATTTTCTTTTACTCTATGGTTGAGTTTACAACAGGTCACATGCCCAGTATACAAGGACCAATAGGATCGCAACTTGTATCGCCTTGCACGAGAAAAAACAGGCCCTGCTCTATCTCCTCATTTCGTGCGAGATGTGCCTTGCACACAAACTTGTGCAAGAAATTCTCGTGCAATGTCGGCATCTCGCGCAAGTTTGTCACTCGTCTTGCATCGTGTGAACCTGCTTAATGCGTAGCAGTGTTTGAAACGAAATCGGGGGATACAGTTTGGCGTCGCAGCTCCGAATCTATCGTTTACATTCAAAATTAAATTACACCACTCTATTGCCAAAGAATCAAAGAATATGTTACGTTGAGTGAGGACTGCGAAGCATCGTGCTTGCGCGGCGGTTGGGGGGGGGGGGGGGGAGGCACAATTCTGAGTTCGTTTCTCCGCATCTCATTAACTTCCACGTAGTATAACTTTTGACTAGGAGAAGCTATGGCGCTAGTTTAAGTTTCAATCGACATCTCTCGTCAAGATCAATCGATTGCGTGTATAAAAGCATTTGTGTGCCATGGTTGTGGTGAAATTGTATGATTTTAATGTAAAAAAATTAAGAAAACATAACACAATGTCGGCCTATACTCGTCAAAAAACCAAGTCAAAATATAGAAATCGTATACTGTTGTAAAGAGCATCTCAAAAGCAGCCCAGTGATACCCATAAAAACCCATATAATCGAGTGAAGCGGTTCCAGGAACGTAAAAAAAAAAAAAAAAAAAACAGGCAGGCGTCCGACCACGTCAACGTAGACGTATTCACTCAAAACAAACGGCCGTGTCCCCAACACAGCCACACCCCATTTTTTTTAAAGCGTTGTCTTGTAGGGTGCGAAAGTATAAATAAAGTAATGAAATGTCCTTCTTTAGCCAAGTATCCTGGGAAAAGTCCTGATTTTTACACGTAAACAACCACTGAAGTTTTATATTATATACACATGCAGCAAGTTTTACGAACAGACTTTGCTGCTCGTCAGACATTCTAATAAAAAATACAATTTGAGGAAGTATAAAAGTAAAACTATTCTAATAGTACTTGATGAATTATTATTAAATGCTGTGACAATTATCTTTATTTACGCCCTGATATTTGTTGGATGTGCCCATTACAATTTTTCAATTGTGTTATCTGTTATTAGGAAGTTAAATACATTCATGTATGGCTGCTCACGGTAAAATGAGTACTTTTGAAAGCCCAGCTTAAGAACTACTTGTCTGCACGTTGTGTATTCTTCCACCTCATGTAACCTTAACATTGCCATGGGCCTTATCACTTTATTCATGTGTCGGTCAAGTAAAACTGTGAAATTATTAGCAAAGTAAATATTTTACAAATATGTTCATTTTTACACTTCGATGCATTAAAAAAAACCAGAAAGCGAAAGAAATAATTTAATTAGTTAAAAATGGTTACCTAACACTATTTATTCGACGTTAAAGGAATGGAACTACTTCCTAACCATCGTTACGAACTTTATTGTGCGCATGTCTCAGTGCGACAGTCAAAATATAAGCAGGCAGGTGCAGTAACTTTTTTTCTAAGGTTAATTTCAAAATTGCTCACTTTATCGTGAACAGCCTTTGATAACAAATCACATTTCTTGTAATCACATTTCTTAAAACACGCGGTCACCCACAGCACTGAGCTAGCCACTCTGCCACCGCAGGAAGTTCGCAAGTTGTCCCAGCCGCAATGGTCGTGCACAGCGTTGCTGTGACGTCACACGTTGACACAGCTGCGACAGCTCCGTCACCCTCGTCTTATCGGGTGACACAGCTGCTGCGACACGTACTCTCGGAATTGCTCATTGTCCCCCCCCCCTCCCCCTCGTTTTCCAACCCATCGCCTTGCTCAGCGCGACTAGTGGAATACAATGCCGCAGAGTACTTCACCTCTACTGCAGAAATTGTTCCTTTTCGTGTCATAATTTCAGTTTCAGAAGTATCGTGTGAAATGCTGGATTATAGGAAATGTACGATTTACTTGTTTTTAAAATTATTTTGCATTTAATTTTCACTGTGTGTTATTTCCTTGCTTGAAAAAAATGCAGGAACATATTGATAAAATATAAATATGTTCCTGACTCTTAACAACAAGCCAATAACACACAATTAAAATTACGTACATAAATATTAAACAACACGTAAAATGTAATTGTTCTATAACCGTATATTGCCTGTAACTATTGTGAATTTGAAATCATGACGCGAAAGCGAAGTATTTCTGTAGAAGAGATGAAGCCGAGTGTTACGGTAGCAGCTCGCCTGGGTAAGTCTCCGAACGAGTGCGCAGAGCTCCAGCAGAAAACGTTTTATTAAAAACCGTCCAACGTGCCTGAGTGAAGTCTGCTTACGAATAGCATTTACGCGTTTGTAAACTTTTCTAGTTCCTCCATTTCTCTCTGAAGCATGTTTATTGTGAAACTGAATGTGTTCAATGTGTCAATTTTAGGTATGAACGTTCCGGTACATAAAAAAAAAAAAAACTAGGGACGTGCATCAAACCTTTTGACGTCAAATAGTGGCAGGGTTTCCGTTGAAAGTCTCATGGAGACGCGTTTTCGACCTCGAGACTGCACGCCAGTTCAGTGCTTTGCGCGTAGAGGCGATGAGAGTGCTGATGCGCATATCTCGGTCGCCCCTAGCGCTCCCGCACTTTTAGGCCTCCGACGTTCGAAATTTCTTCGACCAGACGGCCATCTTAGATGTTAAAGAGCCGAGTGGACGCCTGCAGCAGCACACTGGCCAGTAACTCGCCAATCAGCGCCTGGTAACTTGCTTACAAGTCGACAACCATAGCTAGTAAGAAGTCTTGTGCAGCACACAGTAGCCAATCAGACACAAGGCCCGTTGTCAGAGCCTCGTGTAGTTTGTCAGAGAATTGGGTGCACCCACATCAAACGGACTGCCTCGCCACATCGTCTCTGTATTCTTATCTATGCTATGCTGTGACAGTGCCTGAATGACACCCACTGTGGACAAGTCTGTTAAGATACCTCGCCGCTTAAATATAAAAAGCGCCCTTCATTTTAGAGATCTACATATTGTTGAATAGGTTACAGCCACTCTCCATGTCCTCCTTATATTGCCCCCCCCCCCCCTCAAGCACCTTAGGTGTGCGAAGCGTTGTGCTGCAAGGACACCACGGGTGTAGGCTATCCACGGTAAAACGAGCACTTTTGAAAGCCCTGCTTAAGATCTACTTGTATGCACGTTGTGTGCTCTTCCACCTTATGTAAAATTAACATTGCCACGGGCCTCAGTACTTTACTCATGCGTCGGTCAAGTGAAACTGTAAAATTATTAGAAAAGTAAGTTATCACAAATGGCTACCTAAAACTTTTATTCGACGTGAAGATATGGAACTACTTTCATTCATTTGTTACCAACTTTACTGGGCGCATGTCACTCAGCGCTTTAAAATATATGCAGGTAGTAACAGTGACTTTTTTCTAAGGTTGATTCCAAAAGTGCTCACTTTATCGTGAACAGCCTTCAACAGGAAAAGCGCACGCAGAGTTACAGAAGGCCGCCGAATAACACGTGCCGCGATAAGGATGTCAGGTGTGATGCCGCCCCCACCCTTGGCAGATTGAATAACTTGGCATAGTCGGGTCATCAACCCACATCCCTGTCAGCGTGGTCCAGGACGCGAAGAAACCTTCTGGACAAGAGCAACTGAGCTATACAAGCCGCGGTGCGCCTCTGTGCGGAATGTCTGGAGTCTCGTTCGGCGAGATGAGAGCAAGCCAGTTATTGTGCGGAACGATAGGAATGACGAAAGAAGATGGTGACTAGCGAGCGAAGTGTGCGAACATCGGGAGAGTAGGTAGTGACACCGACTGACTGGACTGTGGCGCTTGATGTGTGAGAGGCAGACATTTGGATATACGTTAACTTATGGAAATTTACATTTTGATTGCATGTATATAAGTAATAAGTGAGGATGAAGTCATTGTATCTACTGTAGTATAAAGACAGCGAAAAAGAAATTAACTATAACACCGATTGGCATTTAAAATTGCGCTCACTAGTGTGAATAAGAGTCAATAGTAGAGAAATGTAAAGCTGGTTCACGATAAAGTAAGCACTATTGAAATCAACCTTAGAAATATGCCACTGCTCCTGTCTGGCATATATTTTTACGGCGCACTGAGTGACATGCGCCCAGCAACGTTGGTAACGATGGATGGAAAGTAGTTCCATATCTTAACGTTGAATAAAATATGTTGGGTAAATATCCGGGATAGCATAATTGTTTCTTTCGCTTTCTGTTGTTCTTAATAGATCAAGTGTAAAAATGACCAGATTTGCAAAATATTTACTTTTCAAATAATTTCACACTTTCCCTTTACCGGCGCATGAATAAAGTGATGAGGCCTATGGCAATGTTAATTTTACATAAGGTGGAATGATGCATGACGTGCATACAAGTAGATCTTAAGCAGGGCTTTCAAAAGTGTCCATTTTACCGTGAATAGCCTATACTTAGATGCACTG
Organism: Dryococelus australis; assembly: GCA_029891345.1. Lineage (NCBI taxonomy): Eukaryota > Metazoa > Arthropoda > Insecta > Phasmatodea > Phasmatidae > Dryococelus > Dryococelus australis. The sequence goes on along the minus strand of CM057002.1, from coordinate 75,506,589 downwards.
GAAGAAAAATATTGTTGTAGGAACCATAAATCTGTAGCCATCACCCTCCAAGACTGTTAAAATATGGACAACAGTCTGTTTGGTTGTTGCTACCCTACGAATATTGTTAAAGTTATATGGTAACGTCAATAGAACATATTATAAAATGTCAATACGTCACAAATCAGTGACGTCATTACTTTCTACAGAATAGAATGTTGCGATTACAAACGAGTAGGGTTCTGACTAGAATCCAGTATGGTATTCCCTACACTGCTGCTCTGATGCCGCTACAGAGTTGATTGTGCACCCAGCAGTAACATATGGTAGTGCTAACAATCTGCTCTGTTGCCTTTACTGAGCAGTATGGCAACTCTAACCATCTTGCGAGGTCTATTGTAATTCCCTCGTCGGCTCATAGGATGCGCTGCTGTCTGTACTTATTTTTCAAAACTCGAAAAATTCCTTGTGGGAGCAGGCATCCTCGCACTACCGGACCTTGTGTTGATAGGCGGACGCCTTAGAATATATATTTATAATATACAACATTGGGTGACATCTGATATAAAACAATGTTTTTTTTGTAACGTTTGTGTAAGCAGGTTTTCCTTTCACATAAGATAATTCGTAGTACCAATAAAAATATGGAGTTAGTTGTTTAATTGTTATGTCCTGTTTGTGTAAGTGATATACGTCTTTTAAAAACAAATAGGACATCCCCGCACACTTGTTGCCATGTTTTTTAATTCATAGTAAATATTGTGTGTTAAAAGGTGTGGAGCTTCAAGCCCGATATTAATTCCCCAATTTCATTCGTCAATTTCATTCTTCAATTTCATTTGCCAATTTCATTCCACACTTATATTCCTAAATTCCATTCTTCAGTTTATGGTACACTAGTTATAGTTGCAATAATTTCGTGATAGAGTGTGCTGGTGTCTCGTTATTCCGGGAATTGTCTGCTAGAGTGTGCTGATGGGGAAATATTTAATGATAACATCACATTGCTCGTTTGTGATTGTCTGTTGGTCATGTGACTTTTCGGGATCCACGGGTATCTTTTCCAATCATTGGCGATAGAATAACATTCAATCAGACCAGCCGACCATACGAAACGGCTATACCGAACAACCACGCGAAGAGGTCATACTAGCCAGCCATACGAATCAGTCATGCCAGGCAAATCATGCGAAGAACCCATATGAGCCAACCATATAAGCCATCAATACCAACTAAAAATAAGAGCAATTCTTGCCAGCTTACCACACCAGCAAACCAGATGAACTCCATACCAAACGACCATTCCAACCGAACAGTCTGACGACATTCAAGACCAGAAAGCCGTAATCACGGATCATGCCAACCAACCTACCAGTCATATAGACTCACCATTACTAGTAGACCATACCAGCCGACCAAGTCAACCAACTAGACTAGCCAACGACTGATTGCCTCCAAGACTAACTCCAATCAAGACTGACAACACTCAAAACTGACTCTACACAAGAATGACTCCACCCAGGACTGGCTCCACTCAAAACTGACTCTAAACAAGAATGACGCCACACAAGAATGACTCCACACAAGAATTAGTCCACACAAGAATGACTCCACACAAGAATGACTCCACCCAGGACTGACTCCATCCAGGACTGACTCCACTCAAGACTGGCTCCACTCAGTATTGACTCCACTCATTACTGACTCCTGCCGAAACCAATTCCTGCCAAAGTGATTAGAAAAAATGGACAAATCCACCCACTTGTACCAACAGACGATGATGGCCAATCTCTAAAATGTCGCCTAACACGAATCTCGTTGCTAACCTCTTCGCGCAAAAGTTTTTCAAAGCTTCGCAAATCTTCACAAATCTTCGCAAAAACTTAGAAAAAATTTTGCAAGACTTAGAAAACACTTCACAAAACATTTCACTCACAGCTGACCATACCAAAGAGCCATACCAACCTACCAGGCCAACCGACCAGACATCAAAAATAACTCGAAACCATACCTAAAAAAAAAAAAAATCTGAAAAGACATGGTAAAAAATCACACCAAAAATATACCTAAAAAAAACATTCTTCAAAAACCATGCCTAAAAAAATCATACCTCAGAAAACATACCTTAAATATTATACCTCATTAATCATACCTCAAAAACGTACTTCGATAAATATGCCTAAAAACGTGCCTTAAAACATGGCTCCAAAATGATTAATTCCTCAAAAATAGCCTCAATTCATTCGTTCGTCAAATAAAAATCATCCGACTCTAAACGCCCCGAGAAATTAGTACTTCGATTGAACTATAGACCTCCTTGTGTTCTTGCTCACATAAATTTTACCAAAAACAAACTCTAGTAAACGATTTTCTATACCAATAAATTATTACGTTTTTTCAGAAAAGCGAAATCGAAAGGTTCAAAAAATGAAACACACTATACGATGAATACACAATTTAACTTTTTCTACTTCTTTCGTATACTGGAACATCTCATGTTTCAGATGCTTACAGATCATGGATAGTAACTAATGGTTTCATTCATTACAACATATTTACCTTCAATTCATCGATCATTGAAGATACTTTCTGCCACGTGCAAGTGACCTCCACTGTTTTGTAGGTAAATCAAATGTGTCATCATAATGGCCTGTGGAATCAATGTCCATCGATGCAGCAATAGGTATTGGTAGCAATTCTTGCTGGCTCTCAAAAGACGAATCCTTGCGGATATTGTTGTGGTTCTTCAATGTATCGCCTTGCATAAACTGCACGTGGCCATTATCTCTATGTTTCCTCATCCGAATAGAACTCTTAGTACAGATGGTTCTCTCATGTCGCTGAGCATTTTGACCGAAAGTGTAAACTAGATCGCAGAATGGACATTGACAACAGTCAGGCAGCGATGATGCAGGTCACGGCTCTATGTTCTTTGAGGTCAAAGGCAGGCCTTCGTATTCACAATTCATCTTCGATGTATGGCGAGAGAGCCCTTCCGAATCGATGTTTACCTCACGGTATCAGAATGTCAATTGAGCTACTGCTGACTGTCATTATATGTAATCACGATTTTTTACCTACGAATTTGATACTTACGACATAAAACAAATCGTAACTGATGATAAAACAATACCATCGATCAATTTTGTTCTCACATCGGACCTGTTACAAACAATCGATTCCTATTTTCTCTAATATTTTTTCATGTATTTTGTATGTCTTGATTTACTCTTAAGGATATTAAATAAACATCGTACGAAAAAAATCAAAACGATTTTTAAATCCGAAAATAATTGACATAATTTTATAGTTTCGGGTTCCGAACTCAGTTCCCTACACCATACCTCGTTGACTTTGGAGATTGCGTAGAGGCATGTAAAGAGACAGATCATCGTATACAAACTTCGTTAAAAATGATTCGAAACTCAGGTCGGTGTTAGAACTATGGACACTAGATCTCATTCTTGAAGCTTAATTCTCTGTCCAAAATTTTTCTAACAGTTTAAAATATGTATTTCATACACCATGTATTTATATGGTATTTAGAGTAGCAATTTTTTTTTTAGCGAACTGTCACTCAATTGGTTATTGCATGTAGACTAGTAAAATCATTATATTCCTTCGGGTATAATGGATAGGGGAACCAGAGCTGGAGCTGGCCGCCATGTTGTGACATCATACAGCCGCCATATTGGATCAATGTGACCCTGACATTAACCTTATGTCTGTGACCTGGACCAATATGCTTATGACCTTGGGTAACCATAAATCCAACAAATCTCAAAATTCCCAAAAAAAAAAAAAAAAAAAAAAAAAAATTGTTTTGGAATATTTGTAAACATTTTTTGGCAGCTTAACTCAAGTCTAGGAAATAATATCAAAATGACAACACACCGCATTTGTGCGCACTCAGTTGTAATGATAATTTGCTTGACAACTATTTCTTACGAGGCAATACCAACACATATTTTATCCGACTTTACTCACATTATAATGAATGAAATATTATATTTTCTGGATAGCATATAAGCAAAAGTTCAATTTAAGCAAAAATAAGATACTTTTATGTTAACAGAAGTATAAAAAGTTTGTAATACATTACATATATAAAAAAACAACCAAACACGCCAGGGTGATTTTTCAAGTGTTTGATTAAATAAGAAGTCAAATGATGTAACTAATGAATCTGCTTTCCTCCACGCAGGTACAAATATTTTTTAGTGAAATTTTTTAAAGCTCAGATTGTATGTATTTTTTGATCTCTTGTTAACACAGATGCAACCAGAAACATATGCATCAGTAGCGACACAATTTTACATACACACACGCTTTACCTGGAACTCGAACCCAGAAAACATTGTACAATGGGTCTATTGAATAAAACTAAGCAAAGCCTTGTAAGTGATAACTTCATAAAACTAGTATAAACGTGTAAGTAAAAGTAATCATTTTATTTAAATTAAATAAAAAATAGTCTTTGCTTACAAGTAAATACTGGAAAAACCATGGGAGAAAGAAGTATTGCTGATAAGTATTTGCTTATACTTACAAGTAAGGTTGTGCTTTAGGAATGTGTCACAAGAGGGGTGTTCTAACATGCCCTGTTGTAACCATCCTGTTTAACCATTGGTTCTATTGATAAAAGTGGAGCTATCTTACAAGATGATGGAAAAATATGCTCTGTGTAGACACATTTGATGGTTGGTATACAGGTAACTGCCAGTATACAAAATTTAGATAATCTTGGTTACATTCGTAGATGTAGTATAGTACACGGTAAAAAATTTTCATATGGCCACAGTTTTTTAAAATAAGTATTTGATCCACTTTAAACATACAGTAAGTCCGAAAAATCTTTACCCGATTGCAAACTTCATTAATATCCGCTATACGTAATATAGAAATATAAAACTGGTGCCAAAATGTTGGTAAACGAATCAATGGTCTTATCGCAGGTTTCATTGACGTAACTTTAGAGTAGCATTTGTAGTGTCCAGGAAACCGGACATGTTCACAAATCAGTAAAAAGCTGTGTGTCCTCTGGTACCACGAGACCCAGTCACGAATAACAATGCAGAGGAACTTTTCAGACAATGTATAGAAAGATGCCGTCCTATGTAAAGAGCATTAAGTCGTGGTATGACAAGTTCAAGAACACAGGATCTGTTTTTTGCTTACCGAGAACTGGCCGATCATCAACCTCAGCAGAAATAGTGGAAGCAGTGAGAGAGTCTTTTGTGCCAAGTCCCAAGTAATCGGAGCGTTGGGCCTCACGTGAATTACAGATCTTAAAAAGTTCTCTTCATGATATCAGCAGTGAGATCGGGGGCGTTCTGGTAAAGGAAGTGGACTTCTGGTCACCTGTGTAATCAAAGGGTTAATAACTTCCTGTCTCCCGTGTAGTAAAAGAGTTAATCACATCCGGTGTATGTGTAAAATGGGTTAAAACGGGTTCAAAAAGGGGTTAAATATTGCTAAAAGGTAAAATTTATTGAAAGGGTTAAATTTATTGAAATAGTTGAGATATGTTATGTTCGGTGTCCAAAGGGTTATGCGAGGGAAGGGTTAACAGTTGAAAGGGCAGATGATGCCTCTTCAGAGTCTGGTGGATGTCTGAGCTCTGAGAGGTTGGAGCAGTAGCATATATGGGGTTACCCCTCCTTTCCCCTACGAGGTCTGTTGTGATTGGTCTGTTAGTTCTTGGAGCAAGAAAGACACAAAGGACATTTTAATTGTTGACTGTTTGCTATCTGGCATGCGACTGAGCTCTGTTGTAGGACGAGGGGAGGGGGAGGGCGTCGAAAGCAGCAGAGTTCCTGATTCTTCATAGAGTCTGGAGGAAGACTAAACTGTGATGGTGGATAAGGGAGGGGGAGTTGTGGAACTTGCCTGATCGAAGCCTGGCGAGGGACTGAGCTGTGATGGTTGTTGAGGGGAGAGAGAGGGTGTCGGGAGCTGCGAAGGTTTTGCTTGCTCACTGTCTAGTGAGGAACTGAGCTGAGATGGTTGGCGAGGAGAAGGGGGAAAGGTGTTTGGAGCTGCACATGCCTTACCAATTCGGAAGTCGCTGAGTGACTGAGCTCGGAATTGTGCAATTAGAGAAATGACCGTTACAAATCTAGTGTTTGAAAAATAAAGAATTTTGACCATCACAAATGAAGAAATGAACAATTAGCAATTGAACAATGAGTAATTACAAGCACCGACACGATTACCAATTAAACAATTGCAATCAATATGTATGTTTACTAACTACCAATTAGACAATTGAAGTCAATAAATATTGAGACACTAATTAGAGTAATTGAAATCAATAAGTACCGAGAGTAATTACCAACTAAACAAGTACTGAGCCATTAATCAAACAATTACCAATTGTGTTAGTACCTAGATCATAATTGGACATTTGTCCCGCACCACTCCCGACTGCAAACTGAACTCAGATTGTATTTGTCATTAATTATATCCTCCAGCCCAAAGGCCCAACACATGATATTTTAAAATATTAAATGCAGTGTATCATATACTTATTCATACAATCAAAATTAATTAAATGTTCTTTTGTAATCATATATTTTAGTAAATCTTATGCGTGAATTTTCTGTAAGGTGTACACCAACTCATGTGAGACACTTCCATTTTACGTTGTAAGAATGTTACTTTGTGTATTCCCACTTGTTAAATTATGTGTCATTGCTATAAATGTTTTGCGAGCACACACACTTGGCTAGCCTGGCCATAACTGTTACATCTTGTTTGCAGTTACAATTTAAAAAAAAATATTTTTATGAAATTAAGGGTGTTAAAAAATATTTCCCATCCTTACTTTGAAACTCCTCTCTCGAAATATAAGCAAATACTGTTCCTTGGTGTATTCTATAAAGTTCAGTAAAGTGTACATCACCTCTTACAATATTTCCCACCTAGTGTTTGGAAACTCTCATTCATAAGATTGTTTATTGTACATCTTATAAAATTTCCCATCTTTTTGAAGTAATCACTCTAAAAAAAAGTTTGTTCAATCGTGTTTCCTGCCATTTCAGTAAATTATCATGTTAGCCCTACAGTTAATTTAATGTCTTATTATTATATAACGATTGTCTCCCAGCATCTCATTTAAGCATTACTCCATGTAAGTTAATTTTAGATCACAAAAAGACTGTTCCTCAATGTTTTCCCAACATTTCAGTAAAGTTCTATATTGTGTAAATTTACGTATTATATATTAAAATATAATTTAATGAAGTGTGTTAGACATGCACTCGTGCTACTATTAAAGACCCGCAAAGTACATCTCCTGCTTCAACTATTCACACACCGTTTGAATGTATATTATTAGGAATAAATGTGTGCGAGAGTTTGAAATGCCTAATTACTACTTGTCAATTGCGCCAAATGAGCAACATCTCCACTGCTTCATTCCTCGACAGCCAGGTGAATACTTTAACCGACCACCTCGTTCACCACGCCTGGCATTATTCTTAGTTACATTTCTTCTCAGTATTCCAAAAAAGTATTATTTACTGTAACTTAATGTACATCCTGCATTCCCTCATAAAATATTATTAAAAAAAAAAAGGTTTTAATAAGAAAGACTGCCTGAAATGTTCCTTTGTGTTATCGCACTATGTCAGTAGAGTTTATTAAAAGATTAATTTGTTTCACTTCAAACACTTTATATTAAAAAAAAACACATTGAAATATTAGATGTAAAAATATATTATAGTACTCTTGATGAAGTGCAAGCAAAGGCTCATATTTGCACCCGCTGGTCTGATATGTTGCGCACGGAGATTGCTAACTCTGCTGGGCTCACCCCCATCGGCTCTCTATGTGTGCCAGCCCGGGCTATTTCACAGCCCACTCGCTCAAAGAAACATACGGGAACTGAATAAGTAAATAATCATGTTTATGTATTATTTACTGTACAAGCAACATACTTTAACGTCACATGGTCTACAAGCTGCGTGTACTGTTAAAAAAATATAATTATTAACAACTACTATGAAAACTTGTTCCTAATTGGCTTAATGCACAGTTGCGCATAAGTATCTGTTAGGTATTTAAATATTACATGTTATTTTCGCTAAATATTGCATTCATTACTGTTAGTTTTCATCAATATTTACTTTACATTAATTTGATTATGTTCCTTGACACTTTATAACCTAGTAAAAAATCATATTTTGGTATTAAAACTATATTTGTGTTATGTGCGTGAGCTCAGTAGGGGAGATATTAGGATATGCCTTTGTTACACTCACTCATCACTCTCTTTTCAGTTATGGAGGGGCGAGCGAGCGAGCAACCATCCGCTTGTCTCCACTGCTGAACTGAAGTGCATAGTTCATGTTCCTGCTGCAAGAGAGCGTCACCGTTCATCTCTCTTTTTCTCTCTCTCCCTCGCACACATCAAGTTTTCATTAAATCTCCTACACAGGAAAATTACAACAAATTTTCTGTTGTTGACAACTGTTCCTTACATTTGTTTAAGCAAAATTATATGTTTATTTAATTCTACTACCTGCATTATAAACATTTATTCTAAGTATAAAACAAACGATTTTAATAAAGAAAATAAGTTCATGAAGTAAATTACTATTAGGGTCAAAAAATTTCCCCCACTTTGTGCAACTAAAAAAAAAAAAAAAAAAAAAAAAAAATGCTGTACGCGAGAAACTACTAACTACATACCCGAAGGGCTAGACAACATTTCAATAAAATGAAAGTTACTTAAAATCTCTCTAAGAAAAGTTTGATACCATCTAAATTCATTTTGCAACCAGTGTTTAGCCAATGTTGAAAGTTTAATACTGCAATGTAAAATATGATAGTAAAATTTAATACTATTTCGTATAACACATTATCAGTTATATATCATGGGTCATGGGATGCAGAACAAGTATGTAGGTTTTCTCAGAGTGCTCATGTAATTTTTTACATATAAAAATTTTATGGCAGAAGGTCTTTTGTTGACATTAACAAGACTCTTTAAGGTCGAATCGCCAAAACTGCAGATACTGCAACAAAGTATATGCATTCGACTACATTGCACAGCGACATGGGAAGGGTGAATGTCCTAAAAACTCATCTCAGGTGATTTTTAGCTGCAAAAACTGTTCTAAACACGTCACACGAGGTGATAATTTGAATAGACATGCCAAAATCTGTAAATATAATGTTCTTTCTCCTACCGAGAAACACCATGTGACAACTTCTCCTTTAAGCAATACACTGCGTAATATGTACACAGAAGGCGAGGGAACTATGTTGAATACAAGCAACGAACAGTGTGCCATACAACGGATAGTATGAAATATACACTTTCTAAACTGGCATTTGAACCTAACGATCTCCGAAAATATAATTCACCACCAGTAGCTGCGAAGACCAATGTCGGTAACAATATACCTACTTCAAAGGAAAGTAAACTTGATATTTATGATGAAGCAGGAAGTGAACACAGCATTGATGACTATGAAGAAAATGATAGTGTTGAAGACGATGATTCCACACATTTCACCGAGTTTTCTTTGGCAAGTGGGGTAGAGAAGGCAGAAGATACTGACGACATATTTCCCGAAGATGCCAACGAACTTGTAGTTAGACTCAGATATTTGATTGGTTTAGTAAAGAGATATCTTCAATCATGTGTGTACTTAAAGCACGGGGCTACATCTAAGGAAACCATTGTGTACTAACTATTATCTGCAAAACAACAGAGAAATGTAAAGACTGTATGTATGGGAAAGTAGGATAGTAAATGTATGTTTTATTATTAAACCTTATCATACCGCTTTTCTGAAACATTAATTACTCTACAGGTGTATCAATTCGAATGGAAACGTGTATTTTAGGTAAAAATGGCATGAGACGAATATGTTTCAATCTGAAGTATTAGGTTTCTCTCAAACTGTTTAGTCGACTGAATTTGGGCTGACAAACAACCCAAGTGGGAAAGGATTGTTTTTGAGGTATGTTTTTTGAGGTATAAAGCATGAGGTATAAGGTAAGTTTATTATATAAGGAATAAGGTATAAGGTATGTTTTTGAGGTATAAGGTACATTTATTGAGGTAAAAGCAAATTTTATTTAGGTATACGGTATGTTTTTGAGGTTTAATGTATGTTTATTGCGGTATAAGGTATGTTATTGAGGTATAAGGAATGCGGTATCTGGTATGTTTTTTTAGGTGTAAGGAATAAGATATAAGGAATGAGCTCCGTTATTTATTCTCGAATTGAAATATGTGCAAAACACCCATTCCACCAAATACTCAAGTTTACACATTAATTATACATGACAGATTAGTGTCATATAATGTCAGAGATAAAGTAGTTAACATACTAGCGTGGATCAGTAGACGACGAACCACAGTCGAGTAAAGATGTTTTGTAATGTTAAAGGCTTCCAGACTCTGTGTAGGTTTATCATCGAGGAATTGGCTTTTACTGATTTAAACAATATTACAATCATCTTCAGCTTCAAACTATCATTCGATTGGAGATACCTAAATTTGAAATATAAATGAACCAACACATGGGTTAACAAAAATCGCCACAGGTTGCTCTGGGGAGGTGGATGTGTGGAATACCAAGACATACTGGTAATATGCAACATGGACTTTAAAAATGAGGAAGTATGTGTGTATGGACTTGATAAAAAATTATTTTTTGCAAGTGTGTGGGATGGACGAATAACCGATGCACAGAAAGAATACGCGTATCCTTCATTCAAAAAGCTATATAAAATGTATGGATATAAATCACCATTCATCTTAGCAGGTAAAATTTGTAATTAATGTACAATGGTCGATAGCGATAGACTGGAGCATACAGGAGGAGCCTTGCATTTAATACTCAACAAGGAAACCTCCTACTTCCATATATATGTTGATGGATATACGTCCTCAAAGCATATCCCAACTTCTAAGTGCAAGAAATCTCGCAAAATTGTAAATCTCCATTTTTCTTTGAGAAGAGGATGGGGTTACTTGCACATGTATTCAAACACCCAGGTGCGAAATCAATATTAGCAAGTGGTTTACACGTTGTAGTAAACGGATCAGAGCTTGTCTGGGAAAGAAATAATAAGGTAGATGTACTTGAAATGAGCACATCTTGAGAATAGTTTTGAAGGTAGGATCTATAACCAGTTTGAAGAAAATGTATGAAATCAGTGTTTACTGAGTTGGCAAACATCCTGTTATATTTAATTGACATTGTATAAGAAGAATGTTTGGTAGTAAAAGTGAGATGTACTCTCAATGTGTATTTAAAATGTTTAAATGCTAAAATGTAAGCATGTAAGCTTTTGTAATTGTGATGCACCTTGTACTTTTTGAAGTGTTATATACTCTCAATGTTTAATTTCTGATGTGTAATACAATCTAACAGCTTTAGTGACAGTAGTGTGTGTGTGATATCAGAATGCTAATGTATCTCAAAGTGCTATGTCAATGTACGCATATGTGTAAAATAAATCGATTTGAAAACAAAATTCCTTGTCTTTAGTTAGCTATCCCATTTAACAGAGTGAGACTACTTTTCTAACAGTGTGTCAAACTACAATTAAAAGCGGCATCCTTTAAGACATGTGTTGGAATTCAATACTCAGATGTGACTAATGTCTTTAGTGATATTTTGTTCTGTGTGACAAAAACTTATAATTTACCATGAAATGAAAAAAAAGTTACAAATAGCATGTGATTGAAACTACTAATACTATAAATTAGTGTTAAATTGAAATGCTTAGTTTGTGCAAGGATCCAATATTCATATAATTTTAACACGTGTGGAAAATAAATACATCATAGCGGATGCAAACAATCTATGAGGCTAATGACAACTTCTCTATAATACTGGCTGTGTTATGATCACAAAATATATAGTAGTTGGGATATGACTTAATTTATTACATACTTTTTTTTTTGTTAATCCATTACTCATACACAATTAATAAAAATGTGTATACAAAATATCACTCATATTTTAAAAAATATATTATTTTAGAAATTATTTACACATTCAAAATATACAAATTCACTCTTCTTTTAATATGTACACTATGATCGGTGTTTCTCCAATCGCCCAGATAACGCAGTCTCTTTTTATTTTTAACGCTAGTAATAAAAAAATATTTACACTTTTCTAGGACACATCCAGGAAAACGGACACTTATTTTGACACATTCGGTGTTTCGCATTTTCTTATTCTTTAATGGAAGTTTCACCTTGCGAGATGATGAAGTACTTTAACTTCCCTTCTTCAGTTTAATTGACGTGGAGTATCAGATATTTTGAAGCACCTGTGCTTGGAGTATCATATATTTTGAAGCACCTGTGTACCAGGCTAAGGCAGATGGCCTTGCAGGTAGACGGGTCGCTCAAACAGATAGAGAAGCAGGTTCTCAGTTCGATTCTGGTGACTGGCGATTCTGGTAGAGTAGTGTTGAAGTAGCAGTAGCAGATTCTGGTAGAGTTATGGTTAGCAGTTGACAAGCAGATTCTGATAGTCATGGTTAGCAGTTGTGATGGATGTGTAAAAGCACATGCTGGTAGACTGATGTTGCAGCAGTTATAGTTAGCAGTTATGATGGATGGTTAGGCCTTCATTACAGCCTTGTTACCTGTCCACCACTTTCTAAGATAGCGCCACATGAACGAGTAAAGTTTATGTATCGTACCTCTGGAAACAATCAAACATTTCCTACCAAATTAGGCAACCAAGAAATACTACGGTATGCAACGTAAACAGATACGTTTTAAAAGGGTCAGACCATACTTGCAAAATAGTGGACATATAAACTATTTTGATTGCGATTCTATATATACAAAGGTAACTAACACTATGGTAGGTGATGCTACTATTTGCGATGTAAATGAATTTTAAAAAAACCTATTTTAAATATGGCGTACATAGAAATATTTTAGATTGATTTGGCGTAGGGTATATCCCATAGTGTATGACTAATTTCGACTAAACTTCATATGCTGAAAGGATCAACTTCAAGGAATTAAGGGGGCCGTGATGGTGTAGTGGATAAACTACTTGCCTCCCACCAAAGCGAACCGGGTTCAATATCAGACCCGGTCATTCCCAGATTTTCGCAAGTGAGAATCGTGCCATGCGATGCCACTGGTCGATAGGTTTCTCGGGTATCGTTCGGTTTCCCCACCCCTGCTACAAAAAGGTATATATATATATATATATATATATATATATATATATATATATATATATATATATATATATATATATATATATATATATGGCATTGCAATCAAAATTGTTTATATGTCCGCTATTTTGCAAGTATGGTGTATGGTCTGGCCCTTTTTAAAACGTATCTGTTTACTTTGCATACCGTAGTATTTCTTGGTTGCCTAATTTGGTAGGAAATGTTGATTGTTCCCAGAGGTACGATACATAAACTTTACTCGTTAATGTGGCGCTATCTTACAAAGTGGTGGACAGGTAACAAGGCAGTAATGAAGGCCGATATTCTGTTGCTAGTTCATATATTTTGTTACTGAAACATTAGCGTGTTCGTTGGAAAGTGCCAGAGTCAGTGGAAATCGCTGTAGGCAGCGCTCCCTGTGTTTACGATATTTATTCTTCTCTAATACAATGTTTTAAACTATAGCGATAGTGCTGTATCTTTTCTGAAAAGATTGGTGTATTGAAACTCTATATTTACCGCTCATAATTCCGAGGAATCAGAGCACACGCGCAAAGATTGTTTCTGCTGTTTTCCAGCGCCGCCGCCATCCTTCCTTGCGCTCTGAGGAGTTTAAATGTGGTCTTAATTACAAGGCCTACATTTATTTATCAAGAAGTCATATTGCGATTTGCAGTACTGTTATGCAATGTTGTGTTATGCACAACAATATTAAAAACAAAACGAAGTAAGAAATTTAAGTTATGTGAAGTTTGTTTATATGAGATGCGGTCTTCATATTTACCTTCACCCCACATACCGAAACCAAAGTAAGGTAGCCTAAACTGTTCCATTACTAGAGACCCGAGAATTTCCCTGGTTCATTTCTAGACAAGTTGAAATTCACACACTTGTACGTTCATGTTACTTTTGTAATTGGTCCACGTGTTGTTTGACACCTCATGGAGATAGGTGAGCCAATAACAAACATGCGATAAATTGTACGCCCAACCACAGCCTTTTAATACCACAACAATCAACCAATTCCATTACTCAATGAAGTGATGCACGCACGTTATTATTTCGCAGGTTTTTAAACGATCGCATTCCTGAAGTGGGCATAAACATGGTCTCTGTCGACCTTGTTTCAGACGGAGAAGAATGCGCGATACTTCTTCCCCCTCTCTTCTTCTTCGTGTCATCGCCTCGTGCACTGCCCTATCATTGCCCGTGAGCGACCCCGCGGTGAGAGCTAACTGGGTCAGTCGGTTGGCACACTTAAACGGGTGCGCTATCAGCCAAGACCTTGTTTGCTGTTATCGCTCGAGTATTGTGCGAAGACTCGTTGTGACACAGCGACGTCCACGATAAGACACGCGTCGCACTCACTTGCACCTGTGAGTGGCGCATGTTGTTCTCTGCACCGGAAACCGTCACTCCCCTGCAGTAGTCGCTCTCTGATTGGCTGGAGAAACGCGGAGGTAGAGTGCGTGCCCAAGGTGCACAGCATACACTCTCAATGTCCCAACATTGAACTACTTTTATAAAGGCTGTTCGAGGTAAACTTTTGAAAGCCCTTTAAGATAAGGGGACTATGTAGCTGCGCGTCCCAGGTCAAGAAGCGAGGGAGCGATAAGGGCGACAGTTACACGCCCGCCTACCTCCTCATCGCTTCTAAGCACAAGGCGTGCAGTGCTTCCGTAGTGACTCTGTACTGTGCAAATTAGATCTGTAACATAGGGGTTTTATTGCATGCTATGAAAGACCACAGATTAAACTACGTCCGTATATTTGTACTTTTTTCTTGCCTCTTAAGGAAACTGCATAGACAAGTTTTAAAAATGCGATATTTGACCATTTTCAGGAATTTTTTCTCCAAGAATACACCTAATATGATAAAAGTACAAAACTAGGACCATAGATAATTGTTTTTTATTTTTCTGACAAAAAGTCATATTTCCAGAACATTTATTTACCAAGATACGCGTTTACACGCACACAACAATTTCACAGAAAATGTTTCAGTGCATAAAACACTAAGATCGTCTTGAATGCACGTTGTGTATTCTTCCATTAGTACGAAAAATTAATACTGACATGGGCCTCATCACTTTATTCATGCGTCGGTCAAGTGAAACTGAAATAATCATAAAAGATAATATTTCACAACTTTCCTAATTATTACAGATTTACTTTAAGAAAACAGAGAGCAAAATAAAGTAATTCCATTAGTCACAGATACTTACCTGAAACTCTTAATTTGACGTTAAGACATGGAACTACTTTCACTCCATCGTTACCAACTTTACTGGGAGGATACCAGTCAGCGTGCCAGGTAAAATACACAAAGGTAGGGGTAGTGACATTTTTCAAAGGTTGATTTCAAAAGTGCTCAGTTTATCGTGAACAGCCTATACCTATACGACTATCTTAAACGATGTGCTAGATAGGATTTGAGGCTTTGAGATATTTTTATATTTCCTCAAATCAATTTTTTATGCAAATAATAAGATTAAAACTGGCGAACGTATTTTATTCTTATAAAAATCCTCGTCTTTTAAAAATTAATTTATAGACCAACATTTTCATCGCAGTCGACCATTCGACTTTTGACAGTTGTTTTGGCGTGGGGTAAGTCAGGGTTGTGTACATGCGCAGAAGACAATGCCTGCCGATAGACTTCACTCAAGGCTCTGAAGCGAACGGCTTCTTAATTCTGCTGAGTTCATATCTGCCAACGTCAACACTAAAACGGCTGTATTCAAGAGCTTTTATTGCCGCGTATTTAATTTTTATCACACGCCAAGTCACTAGCGTCAGTTGCTCAAGAAGCATAAAAACCTAATCATGAAAAATTAAGTAGTTTGAACTATGAGTCGTACAGCATTCCGCTCAATATATTAAGTAATGCAAAAACTTTCACTTCAAAAATAAAACATGAAAATATGCAATTTTCGGTAAAATATAAAAATTCTTTTCCTTTGAAAATATCACCTACATAATACCGACAAAGATGTACGATTCCTGAATTAATACAGGCCTACTTCTGTTCTATTAAATTGACTTTGCTGTATTTTAAGATTTGCTTATTGACTACTATATGCATAAAGCAGGGGGAAACGGATTCTATAAATACAAATAAACTTTTGTTACTGTACTACCGATTTTATCTTTGAAGTTTAATGCCGATGGTGAGTTCATGTTATTGTGATGGCTTGCTTGGACAGTATCCCTTGCCGACGATGAGAATAAATAAAAATCTCGCACACACACACGTACAACTCAGCAAGACAAAAGACGAAAAAAACTTTTACAACCCCACATACAGATAAGTATAATCCATTCCCCATTGGAAGCAACTTTCTCGGAGCCCTGCTAAATATCTACTTGCAGGCCCGTTTCGTATCCTTCCGCCAAATGTAAACAAACATTGCCACGTGACTGCCATGCAGCATCTGTCAAAATCAATGTTTACATTCCATTGTGTGTGGACATATGTTCATATACTTTCGCTACACCTACAAATAAACATTGAAATGTGACTTCTACTTTTATACCTATCAAATGTGTTGTTTACTGTTTACAGATTTTCAAAGAATTCTGTCATATTCCAAAAACCATTTCCGTACGAATATTCACAATTTAGGCCTCTAACATTATTTAGGTCAGCTTTATGACGTTTTAAAAATGCCTGAATTGACGACAGTTCGTACGGTTATTTTACATTAACATACTTGTTTTCCACAACATAGCTCAATACATGTAATGCACGTTAGTATTTTGCCACGACTGTGTTTAACACTGTTACAACTGCGACGTAAAGGTCTGTACTAATTATCCTTTTGTTTTTGATATGTGTTGGGTCATTTCTTTAAAAGGACGGCCTCAGTTGGAATAAATATTAAAACGAAGGAACAACCAGTCAAACGAAAAAGGCACATTGAATTCAAGCACGTAACTCGTATTTCTCATTTTTGTCATACAAACTTTAAAAGATAGCGGTGAACATGAACACAAATAAGCCTACGATAACTTTTATTCCGCTCATATTTCTATGTATTGCTACTTACTGTTTATTAGGTTTATTGAAATTTATCGGGCTGGGCTTAGTATTTTTCTTCTGGGATTGTGGCAAATTACTATACACGACTGTATTTCAAACCCTTAGGGTAAAGGTACAACGTTGTGATAAATAAACAGACGTGGATGTAAATGATTAACTTCATCAATAAAAGTTCACAGTTAAAACGTATAAATAGTGCTAATCAAATATTTGAAATATCGCACACACAGGGCCAGCGTATCGACCACGATGCACAAAGGCACGCCATTTCACAGACGCAATGATTAACGAAACACACGTCACAGTATGTTTATTACTGCCGTGGAAACACAGATTTATCACAACATCGTAACTAGCCTAGGTAGGTTTAAAAAACACAACGTCTACAAACGTGATGTGATAATTTGAAGTATTTTTCGGAGTAAGAATAATTTACGTATTGTTTGGCAAAAAGCAACACGCCGTGTCATGGCTCGCCACATCTGCCAACTTCACTTGGTAACTGCCTCGCTATCATATCTAAATATATTAAATTAAGTATTCAAACATTAAAATCTCTTTTCAGTTGTAAATTACACATTCAAAATCATTATTTTGCTGCAATAAGTATGAAATATGCTATAATTGAAAAGATTTGTAATTTCGTTGCTTATTAGCGAAGTGAAATTTCCCGAGTTTGAAAGCGACGAAGAAAGAAAGAGAAAGCGACAAGCTTCGCCCAGAGTACAGTTTTTCAGATGCTTTCTCGTTCGATAAAACAACATCCTACCATTACGGCCTACTCGCGATATTTTCCGCTGTTAATTTAAACAGTAAAAATGATATATGTTGCCATCGGGGCTACCTAAATATTTCAATATTTCAATAGGTACTGGTTAATTTACAAATAGTATTCTAAAAAACTAGGTTAAAATAATATTTTAACTCTGAACTTTTTCTTACCGCCCGTTGCCAACAAGTCACTGCTCTCGCTGTTGTTAATTCATATTTAAAAAGAAATAAATATTACAAGTAATAGAAGATATTAAGGTAAAGTTTCATTTATTCAATAATACAGTACTCTAAGTTAACCACAGTGTTATATATTTGTGGAATACAGGTTATTGAAAAAACAATTTTACATCTTATGCCTAGAGGGTTTTTTCAAGGGTTGAATTTCATATGTCGCTTCTAATCGGGAATGGACTATATGTGTGGTGTTGTAAAAGTTTATTTTCGTCTTTTGTCTTGCTGAGTCGTATGTGTGGGTGTGCGAGATTTTTATTTAGTCTCATGGTCGGCAATGGACGCAGTCCAACAAAACCATAACAATAAGATGTACTATCGATATTGCAGCGGAAAATTAGATAAATTCGAATTGTAAAGAAAAAAACCATCAGTTTACACCTATCCGGTGTCTAGGTAGTGTTCTCTGCGCGATCACACCGTTTTTCGCATGTTTGAAACGTGGCGGATAATGCCATTGGTAGGTGGGTTTTCTCCGTCGTTTTTGTGTTTCCCACGCTCTTGCAATCTGTCGCTTCTCTGTCTACATATCGCTTCACCCCCATGGTCGCTAAAGTTACTACGAATGGAATTATTCAAATAACAAACTCTAATACTGCAATACTTTACATAATTCTACCACATTTATATGTATAACATGTGTAGAGCACTTTTCATTCACAATTGTGTATTTCCATTTGTTACCCACAATGAGTCCAACATTTACTCTTGACTCATCTGTCTAACTAAATGGTAACGTGTATCCTAAAAAAATTTTACATTTCATTATTATGAGGCCACATAATTACACCATCTATTGCTACAAATTCAGGTTTATTGCCCCTTCTTGTACATTTAGAAATCCAACATTGTGAAATTGTGATGGTTTGAAGCCCGTAAAGGGCTAGATTAATTTCTTCTGAGGTCTAATCTTATGCACGAGTTCCAGCAACGAATCCTGGTGTGATCTGGTCTGGCGCAGGCATGTGCGGCGGGTTGCAACCCGAAGCTGTATAGGGGTTCTGCAAGCCACTTTTATCGGATTGGTCTAAGTTTCGCACCAATGGGAACATGTATTGTATTTTATGAAAGCGCAGCATGTATAGGAAACTCCTTGAGTGTACAGGGGACTCGTCGAGCGTAAAGAGAGCGCTCGAGTGACGGTCTTAGGAGGGTGTACCGATGGTGGAAGAGAGCCTCACGGGTTATATATAGGGAGGTCCTGGTGAGGCCTCTGGGAGACGCCTCCCGCCGGCGAGTGGGTTAAACAAAGGGTGAGTGGTTCCACCCTAACTTGGAGGAGATTTGAGGACTGGGATCGTCACCATCGTAGTTAAGTATGACCCTGCCAGTAACTGGCGTTCGGTTTGGACTTAGAAAAATTTGGCGACGAAACCAAGTAGTGCTGCCTGTAAATGAACTTAGACTGTGAATAGTGCAGTGATGGGACTTCGTTTTTGTGCTTAGGGTTTAAGACTTAGGATATTTTTCCTTGACTATCCCAAGAGGTACTTTGAAAACAACGTGTGCTGTAGTGGACTCCGACAGAATTTTAGTCATCGTGGAACTTAGTTTTTCTCCTCTGGTTGGGATGTAGACTTAGTCGAGAAACGAGGAGATATATTTTGAGCCTTGATTTTTCTTGCGACGTTGCTCGTTTGGCACGAAGTAATGACAGCTTAAGCAAATGTGACTATTTGGCTTTTTCTTTCAAAAGAAAACCCCGATATATGTGGACGGGAGAAAGAGGAATTTTGATTTTTAGCTACCACGTTTTATTGGAAGTATGGAGCCCAGTAGAGGTAAGAGAAGTCCCTGGAAGAAGTACCGAACTGGGAGATCGTGAAGTTTTGTGAGTCGAAGTGAGATAGCGCAAGCTCAAGTTTTTTTTTGTGTACGGAGGCGGGGACTCTGTATTGATTTTGGTTGGCATTTGCAGCACGTTTCGGATCTGGTGGCGTCTACAAAACAGGAAAAGAGGGATGCCGGATGGATGAGTGGGAACTCGGTGCAGCGGACTGGGATTTTCATTTTCCTTTTTGACTTCCTCAAGGGCAGTGTTGAAGGTAGTAGAAAGGGACTTTGGGAGTGGAAAGGAGACTGTATGGCGTGCGACTGGAATTGTGGAAGTTGAGCAAGAGGGTGAGGAAGGGCAATACGGCCACGCTTGTGTCTCGTGGGGAGAATATCTTTGGGCCACCACAATTGTTTGTGGAGTGTGTTGCGTTAGGCGAGTGCAATACCGCCGCTCCTGGATCATAAATAAGTGGCGGAGAGTATATCCTTGGGCACTGGTCCTATGATTATAAGATTGTGTTATGAGAGGAGAGGAATGTATTGGAGGAAGGAAAGAGTTTTTATGTTTTGGGAATATATTGTGAAGTTACATATCCCGAGAACATCTACTCGATTTTGGGCGTTTCGTGCTTAATGAAATTGTAAGATAGGAAAAGTGTAACAGTTGTATCTTATGGAGATTGTAAAGGGCCCAGAAAGCACTATGTGAGTAATGTAAAATGTTGTAATTTTAGTGCTGTTTTCACAGATATGTTTTTATGGGAAAAAGTATGAGGCACTAAATTAAAATTTATTCCACTCGAATTTTCGGAAGCGTTTTGTGTTTTAATAAAATCTTTTAAGGAGGAAGGTTTTAAAGAGGAATTTTAAACCCGTTAGGGTGCACCAGGGTGTTAAAAAGTTTTGCCGTTGCTCAGCTGAGACAATAAGGGAAACAATTACTGAATGAAGGAAAATTTGTAAAACTGTCTATAAAACAAGTGAATGATTGTGTTGAGCGTAAAGTTGTTTCTGGGTTGGTATACCCTTTTCTATGAAGGTTTTTATATTAGTTTATCAAATAATGAGTTTTGAAAATAACCTTTTTAAGACTTATGATTTGTTAAAGTGTGTTCATAAATTTTTATTGTTTATTTGTAAATTTTGTATAAATTTAGAGACAGAGAATTTCTATTAAAATATAAACTTTCTGTAAGCAAGTGAATTGAAAAGGAGTATCACATTTATATTTAAAATTCAAATCTTTTAAACCTAAACAAGTAAAAGGAGTACTGTAATTTTGGAGGTATATCTCTTTGAAAGACGAATGTGAGATTGGAATTTGGATTTTAAACAAAAGGTGTAAAAAATCTTTTTGAGGGTAGTTAGTAAAAGAAATTAAGGAGAAATTGAAGTTTGTTTTGTGTAGTTGTAGTGTAAACACCCTTCTCCCCACTATGTACAGAAGCGACTGGTTTTTAATCTAGCAAATATTTATTCCTGTGTTCTGCTGTTTTTAGAAGGTGATTCTATGTGTTACCCACCACTTTCCTGATCCTTTTAAAAATAGGAGTGAAAGACGGTTGGGCTGAGTTGTTGTCTGGTGTGGAGGCACCGGCGACAAAAGAATCTGCGTTAAGTGGATCGAGAAATAATCTGTTAGTGGTTCATTACTGTTAACTTGAGATAAATTTACATTTAGAGTTTGGAAGGAGGTTCGGAAAGAAATTAGCAAAAAAAGTGTGTTAACAATAAGTCATATCCCATTCTGTACGATACAATTATATGTCTGTATTCTGCAATAATTTTTCTCCTTTTTATATAAATTTTCCTTTAACAGGTATTGTATAAGAACATTTATTTTTGTATATTTTAATAGAATATAGAGTTCTGTTTGCTATGAATCCATCATTAGGCCTACAGCATTCACATCCATGTTTTGCAACAAAAAAATACTTGTAAATTTCGATAATAATTCCTGGTTTGTCGTAAGAGGATCGAATTGCGATTCAGCACATATAAACGGATCCAATACTATAAAATTAGAAGCTTCTGAAAAACACTAGAATTATTTTGACGCTTAGCACGCTCGAAACTTAATTGTTATGCCTATTAAATTATAACTAATGAAACCTTTGTGATGGCATATCAAAAAAATAAATTCAAGTATTTCTTTATATATTTCTTGCTTTCATCTCCATTAAACCTTAAAAACTACAAATTAGCTATTGTATAAACCTCCTCAGGCGCCAAATTGCTGTGTTACTATTTAAATTTTCTAAATCGTGGGTTTTACCGAGTACATGTATTATCAAGGGCATTAAAAAATATGGATTTAGTCATTGTAAAAATTCCAGTGATTTTGTCAATTTCATCAGGAGTTATGGTGTGTTATATCTTAGGCTGTACATAAGGAATGTGTAAAAGTTCATTTTTAAAGTTTCTTCAGTCGTTAGAAATAATTATGGTGGTGCGAGATTACGCCCATCTGACGTAGCGTTTGAAATTGTACGATAACAATATATTATATGCTTATATTTCAATTAAAAACTTTAGGATATTTGGCAACAAGCACGCCAAAAATATACCATCGCCAACGGCAGAGATCGGACATTGGAAAGAGAGAATGGACGCCTATTAATACCCAGGAAAATGTGATCTAAGTCTGAGATGCTCTTAGTTGGCCCTGTTGTCCTGAACAGTGGCAAGTGAGATGATTGAATCCGACAATACGCCGAGTGCAGGATACGCAAGAACACTAATACATGTAATCAAAAAGCTTTGAAACATCTTTGAAATCTATCTATACAGCACGTATGATACCACGCCCAAAGACGGCAATCGCCCCCGATAACACATGCCGCGATAAAACTAGTAGAACGCTGACTGTTCCGTACAAATGTTTTTTAATTTTAGCTCACTATTCTCCGTTGTATTTTTGGTATTATTAAAAACAGAAGGGCATATTACTGCAACGAAGGGAATGGTAGTCAAGTGTATAGTCTAAATCCTAATAAATGATATCCGGCAGTGAAATACTAGTCACTGGAAGTCAGTTAAGAGGTTGTTACCGATTCGCCAATCAGTAGAATGAACGGGAAATCAGTGTTCTTCAAATGTCCTTCATATGATAACGATATAGTCTAGGTAGACCTGACAAATATTTAAAGGGAGGACGTTTCCGGTCAGGCTTTTGAAGGTGGTAGGGGCATTACACAGCCCAAAAGGCATAACTTTGAATTGCCAAGTTCTTTCCCTTGGACACAAAAAGCAGTCTGTTCTCTTGGTCCTCATGGGTCACCTCTCACTGCCAGTACCCACTGCTCTTCGTATCCAAAGTCCTGTATAAAGGCAATTTGAATCTGCCATGTCTGGAGATACGACATAAGATGTGCTAAGAAAATATGGTGGGACAAAGATTCATTAAAACATTGCTTAGTTATTCTAAGGGCCTATAATTCAGACGTGACAATAAATATGGCTATAAAATATTATACATTTTGGCACAGTATTATTTCCTTCTATGGCAAACTATATCGGCAAATGCAACGCGCAACCATGTACCAAATGAAATTCATCCGAACGAGCGGTATTCTTCCTCTACATTCTAACAGTTCGTGAATAAAATATATACAGGGCGAGTCCTTTAAAAGAGGCCCCTTGGGACATGTGTGTAACGGAGCGAGGGAATGAGGCAATACAGACCAGTGTGACAACAACATATGGAGTAAGGTGCTGGATGAACAACCAACGGAGGATGAGCGCAACAATGCTTACTTTCAGCAGGATGGAGCCAAGGCGCATACTGCACGTGCAGCGTACCGCGCGCATTGAGTCGGCGTTCCAGCCTGATAGTATCATCAGCCGCGGAACGAACTAACCTATGCCACCCCGTTCTCCAGATTTATCCGTCTGTGATACCTTCTTGTGGGGCGCTCTAAAGGGACAGGTCTACAGCAACAACCCGCTCACACTCGAAGAACTACAGGCCAACATTATCATAGCTATCGATGCCATCCCGCAGCATGTCCTCGCCCATGCCTTTCACAACTTTTGGTGTCGTCTGCACACTTGCCTCGAGGTCAATGGCGGCCACTTCCAGCACCTACTCTAGGTATTTTGTTGTCACACTGGACTGCATTTCCTCATTCGCTTGCTCCATACACACATGTCCCACGAGGCCTCTTTTAAAGGACTCGCCCTGTACATCACACACCACTTTTGTAGCATGAAAGGGCTATTTGTTACGTTAAGGGGGAAGAACGAGAATTAATTTTTTCACTGCTGGTTACAAGATTTAAGTTGGAGGATAATTTGGGAAGGAGTTATAGAATGTGGCTATGGTACACCTAACTAACATTTTATTAATAAGCAATGTGTTGTTTTCTTTTGTAAACAGTAAAACACAGTCTCATTGGTCGCCAACTGGATGACCTAACTTTGATATAGAAGCTTGAATCAACCAGGACTGTCAGCAACAAACATGTAAACAATTGATAATGCAGTAGATAAACAGGAAAGTCTTTATATTAAACTATTTCACACAGAACATTTATTTTCAGTTTGGGCTAGCGTTTGTGTAGTTACACGATTTTATGTATTGGTCTACAAACCAGTTGGCTTCAAATAAATTATTTGGCATTAATTATGCCCCATGCTCTCTTCAGGAATTACGAAAGCCACTCAGGCTTTTTTTACATCAATGATTAAGTGGGTATGCACATGCGCAAAAATCTCAGAGTTTGTGAATATCTTCTCAGTTATTAAAATAGCTATATAAGGAATCAGAACTTTCTGTAGAAAATTATATTCTCTTCATTTGTTTCTCATTACATGTAAGTATTCGTATGGTACCTATTCCTTCAAAATCAGATCAAATATTTTTCGCGATGATACGTTGTAAAACTAAGAGGTTCCAGGAATTTAGACATGTTTTATTACAGCCTTGACAATTTCAAGTGCCAGATTTGAAAACTTTATGATGGAAGCTGCAGTACTCATTTCTCTGCTACATGTATGCGACTTGAATCGACATCTCCTCGCAGTTAATGTAATATTACTGACTTTCATACTCTGTTTCTCGAGTTTTTGTTTTTGTTTTCAAGGTCATTCAAGGTTATGGAGTCAAGGGCGAAAACAGCCTTCCTTCCCTTCGTCTGGCAACAAACAGGGCAAGAAAAATGGCCAATAATCATAATGAACATACACCATGACAAGATTATTTATTTTTCATTATCCATACACGGAATACAAAAATATCAAACAACATAATATGATTGCTTACTTCTATGTATTTTTTCTCGAGATTTTGTTTTCATGTTCACCTGAATACAGTATGGTGGCAATAGTGTTGATTTTTACGTATTTTTCTCGAGTTTTTGTTTTCAAGGTCAATCAAGGTCATATGATCAAGGTCAAGGTCCCCTGCATCCAATATGTCTGTTACGATGGCTGACAGCACCAAGATGGCTGACTGGGTGTAGACGAGGGGGAAAGAGGCCTAAAGAGGTATCCGACTAATTTGTTAGGCGACGGGGAGAGGGGGGAACCTCAAGAAATTTAATTTTCTAAATATATTTTAAATAATTTTATAATAAATTTTCAATAATTTTTAATAAAACATTTTTTGGGATTTTTTGAATTTTTAAAAATGTTTTGGGATTTTTTGAATTTTTGAGTAAAAGGTCAAATGTCAACGTTAGAGGTCAAGGCCCTGAGTCCTAAGTCCTGCTCTCCCTGCTCGGAGTCACTGGTCTGCCTCTCCTGCTGTGGGAAAACGGGAATTACTAAAGGAAACTTTTAATGAAAAAAGAAAATTTTTAGGGAAATTTAGTTGCTTTTGAGGGGAAAAAGGGAGAAAATGTAAATTCCAACATGGCGGCCTGTCGGCGCCTGGCTCCTTTGCCAGACGCCGACGTGCCAAAACATACCAAACCCTACTAATTATAAAGTAAAACGTATGTACAACTAAGTGTCTTTATACACACAGATATGCAGTATATGTGTGTGTTGTGTGTGTGTATATATATATATATATATATATATATATATATATATATATATATATATATAATGTAGAGAAAAAGGAAGATAAACGGGTAACACTTGGTGTTCTTTTCTAGTATTATATACACTACAGAAATTGGTTTATTTATATAATTTGTGTAATTTAATTAAGTTTTTAGTTGTGACTCTAAAACTTAATACTGCAACCATCGCGCACTCCCTTGCGCTAATCAATACTCGTTAAGAAAAAAAAAATGTTGTCGCCGTATGCATTCGTACGGCGTGTGCTACTTCCTTGGAGGTCACACGTGAGTTGTGTGCCCGGTGACAGCACATTTGTTAGCCGTGCGAAGGTTGGCCGGCCTTATCTGGCCTTCTCTGTAAAAATGAATTGAGGTAAAATTCCCTTACGTGTAAGGGGAGCTAATTACCTCTACATGTGAGGTTAAATTACCTCTTAAATATAGAGTAAATTTATAGCAAGTAAAGTAGTATTCCCTAACCGTACGGAAAAAGTACCAGACAGAAGTGAGGGGAAAATCCCATACAGGTAAGGGAAACTGCCGTAAAATAGGGAAATATTAACTATATTGTATGATAAAATTATATTTAAAAATTACCCGGAGTGTTAGTACTGTTAATCTTTTTAATGCCTATATTCTCCGATGAAAAACAACCGAAACCTCAACTCTAAAATCCTCAACACTTGCCGATGGATGGGCGCGAACATTCATTCTCTATTAGGATTGGGCGATGCGCTATCCGCTACATCACGACGACAGTGTACAGCGTTAGTTAGGGTGTTAAAGGATTGTTTCTTCCGCCCATCCTCCAACTTGGCTGTTGAGACAATGTTGAAGAGATGCACACGTCGGAAAGCAATTTTCTCTTTTCCGCTACCATGTACGTGAATTTTACTCCAGAGAGAGGTAATTTTACCTTACCCGTAAGGGAAACTATGTTTCCCACCCAAGTTTGCGAATATTACCTTACACTTGTCAAGTAATTTTCCCATTATTCTTTACAGTGCTCCTCACCAGGCAGAAACACGCTAGGCGGACCCCACTCACATCGACAGCAAGCTAGGCCGCAGTTCGCTGTCAGAAACCATGGAGACTGATTATCACTACAGATGGTTATCAAAATAATAGTCACATTTGCACGAAGATGATCTGTGCAGCTCGTGCCGGACTGTGATTGCACGAACAGGTTGTTCGAGATGCTGATTGAGTTCTGGCATCTCACGTGTCACAGTAGCTGTACGGTTCTTTGTAAAAATCCTCATCAATGTTCGGCGATCCTGATCGCTGAGGATTGGTTCTAGTCCACTATTACTCTTTGCTGATGACGTCTTGCCACGAGTTGTGTATGCCGTCACTATACTTGATAGTGCTGCTCTCGATCAGCAAACACACTGGTAGTCACAAATACACTTGCTACAAATAACCGCTCTACTACAATCAGCGATCGTTGAAAGTCAGAGAGGTCTCCCAGTTTGTTTCACCTACGTCTGGCCGATTTCACGCACGATTAGTAGGGACATGCAAAATTCACGTTATTATTTTGCATCGGGCTGAGTTTCACAGTACTATATGCACTAGAGCCGACGTTTTTTCTCCACTGGCTGCTGCATAAATGTGAAGTCACTTCCTCTCTGACTGATCTGCACGTGATTGGGGCACACAATTGTGATGCGTTCATTTATTGGCGCACAGTTACCCAGGGCGTGTTACGTAAAGTATGGTTAGCTGACAAACGTGTTGAAAAGGTACACGTGTTTGAAGTTTAATGTGCCCCCAAATAATAACGCGAATTTTGCAGATCTTTAACGATTATGTACGTATAACACCTCCTAGCGTACTGTAGACTATAGGCTATTCACGGTAAAGTGAGCACTTCTTAAGGCACTTCCAACAGGCATTAAAAACTAATATATATATTTTTTATTGAGCTACAGTCATCAACTTTCGGGTGTGGTAAAATGTATACACTGTTTTTGTTAGACACATGGCAATGTTAATATTAAAAATTGGCAGGAAGATGGAAATAAACTGAAAGAAAATATTAGCAGGGCCTTAAAAAGTACTCACTTTACCGTGAATAGCCAATAAAGTTCTCTACTGCATTACCAAATGGCAATCGTAGCGCACGACTGGTGTTTTTCTGAATAAAGCAGTTGCCATTATTTTGCCAACTATTTGTACGTGACGTAGGCCTATAATGTCAGCACGGTTTTTATACCTGAGGCGTAACCTGCCGTAACCAGGCAACCTGAAGAGCAGAAGTGGCTATATGAGGTAGAGATAGCATAGCGGCGGAATTAAGATGGAGAAGACATTGGGAGTTGCCGGAGAAAACACCTCTCATATAACACTAAATAGTAATCCCAAGGGCCTGTGATTCGGCAGCTATAAATTTAGGAATACGGGAGATGGGAGAAGGGAGAACATTAAAATGCTGCCAGATGGTATAAGTGGTATAGCGGAGTAACTGAGAGTAAGCACATAATCCTCGAGTCCCCATGATAAAGGCTGTTCACGATAATGTGAGCCCTTTTGAAACCAACCTTAGAAAAAAGTCACTGCTCCTACCTGCACATATTATAACGGGTGCCCAAAGTGACATGCGCCCAGTAAAGTTGGTACCGATGGATCGGAAGTAGTTCCGTATCTTAATTCCAATAAAAAGTGTTAGGTAACCATTTGCGATAACTTAAATTATTTCTTTCATTACATGTTTTTTTAATGCATCGAAGTGTAAAACGGAGAATATTTGTTACATGTTTACTTTTTTAAATAATTTCACAGTTTCACTTGAACGACGCGTGAATAAAGTGACGAGGCCTATGGCGATGTTAATTTTACATAAGGCGGTAGAATGCACAACGTGCATACAAGTAGATCTTAAGTCGGGCTTTCAAAAGTTCTCATTTTACCGTGAACATCCTATACTATGCCTGGATATGAATTCAGTTTCAATAACAACATTTAGGACAGTTGCGTTGCAGTAACACTTTTTGTGAATGCATTTGGGAGCATGACAAATTTACAATGAAAATGTATTTCTTAGTTTGAAAGTATCCATATTGTTACAAATATTTTCTTTTTCAGCTCCATTTACAAAATTTTTTATTGTGTAGTTAGGTTTACATGGGTTTCTAAAATTCGTTTTTCAGCTGGTCCTGTTTACTGTAGGTACAAGTCGCGTGTTGTGTGTATATTCGAGATAATGCTAGAAATAATGAAATTCCTTTTAAAGTTTTTATAACGGCAAAACCAATAATGTATACGAAAATGAAATCGTATTCAACAGCCAGTTTAAAAAAAGTGGACACAATTGTGCACATAACGTAAATTAAGGTTATTTTTGGTTGTTTCTGTACATTGTGAGAGACAGCGCGAATTGATCTTCTCTAAAGATAACTTAATTGTAAACAAGGCTACTATTCTATGTTGTGGTTTATATTGCCTTAGCCGAACACGAATTTTACAGACGATTGTTTATGATAACGAGAATAATTGCTGCGTATGCTTATTAACAGCAGTCAACAGGACAGGTTTAATTTATAACACCTGAAATAATAACATTAATTGGGTCTGAAAGGGTTAAATATAATGAGCACAGAGTGTGCTAAAGTGCCACTCGTATTAATAGTAAAGACAGTTTTAATTTACAAAAGTTGGGCAATAACAAATGTACTATACCTGAGTAAAAGAAATAACAACTTGTTTCACCATTACTTAGGCCTAGTCACAAGCAGCGGCCCCGGCAAGCTGCATGCATGAGATCGGCGAAGAGTTCCCGTAGGACGAAGATGTTTCGGGCTCACACTCCGGGTAAGCCATGGATGACTGAGCCTTACTTAGATTAAGGCTTTGATTCCATTTTCAAATGAGCAAAATGTGTGCGTAAATACTGTTCCTGTATGTTAGCTTTGAAAAGTTTAGTATGGAAACCGTCCACTGATCCAGTCAACAGAAAAGAACGTGGATGTTAGGAACGCTGCTCACCAAAACATTCGTTATTTTATACTTGTACGAAACTCTATTCGAGACTTTTAGACGTTACTAGCAAGTATTTTTTCATCGCATAAAATTATTTAGACCGCATAGCTTTTGCACCGCGGCACGACGAAATCACAATTGTGGTGTTTTTTAGGATGTGCAAATAAAACGAACGAAATCATTTACAGAAAATTTAACAGGGGCGAGTGAAAATCCATGTCTTAATTAATTTTAAGTTATACTTAGCAAAACTTATTAAAATAATTTTCAAACACTGCTGCATATAAAAACCATGCAAACATATCCCTATTTTTTTTACAGTTTTTAAAAATTAAGGAAATTTTTAATAGTGTGATATTAAAATTTCGTTTAAGTTATTTCAGTGTGAAACATCTCATTTCGGAAAGTGAGTAAGTTATTATTATTTGCATGTCCCAAAAACACTAAAATTGCGATTTTGACAGGACATTGTGTAAAAAATATGCCGTTTAAAAAATTTTCATGCGAGGAAATAGTACGGTATGTTTGCGGTTTCTTCATACTTTTTGAATCAAACCTTTTCAAAATCATCCCATATAGATTAGGGCGTGTTTGGTTGCTCCCCAAATATGCCATAATCACGAGCGTTTTATACTAGTGTTAACATAAGAGTACTTTATTTTTGGCCAAACTAATTTCTATTTATATTTTATTTGTAAGTTATATTATTTCAGCATGAAAAAAAAAAAAAAAGAGAAACAATAGGTGTGTTGCAAATGCCTAGTAAGAAATAGTTCTTACGCGAAATATTATTACACTGAGTGCACACGAAAACAGTGCGTTGTCCCTTTGGTGTAATTTTAAAGACTCGGTTAAGCTTTGTTTGCATGTGGCGGAGGAATATCGTGTAAGTAGAACTTTAGCAGGACTTCAGAAAAGTTGAAAGTAACCGTAAATGCACTACACTTGTTAGTGATGCCTTCAAGTAGAAGATAATTTCGTATAAATATAAAATAACGAACTTTCCAGCGACCAGCAGCCTCAAGGGCGTTGACTGGCACGGTTCCAGCCGGCCCAGCCATGTATGGTCAGGTTTTTATTTCGTTTGAAAGAAATACTATGGAAGAAGGCCGAGACACCTTTAAAATCGTTTCACATGTAAAAGCCTATCCTCTCGCTTGGCCGAGCATTCCCGCAATAGGGAGCGGAGCTGTTCTGGCCCACTTGTAGAATTACATGTGGATGGAGCTGTTAATTAATTGTTCGATTAATCTATATATGGATATATTGATTAGTTGCTAATCGACTAGTCGATTAGTAGCTGATTAATTAAATTGATTAATTTATCAGTGTAATTAAATAAATAAATTAAAGAATATTTCGATATCAACATTTTTATGCAATTCTTTGATATAAAAGAATGTTTGTTAAATTATTCATATCATAAGAGTGATATTGGCGGAGCAGCAGCGATGTGTACCGTGTGATGTAGTGGAGTCGATGGCAATAAGGATAGGTTGTGATTGTTTATACATATATTTATATTGTTTATATATTAATGTTGGTGTAAGGGTGGTCAAGGCCGTTCACGTTAAAGTGAGCACTCTAGAAATCAACCTTTGAAAAAAACCACCGCCCGCAACTGCGTATGTATAACCATGCGTGTCACCACACAGGCTGGGAATGAACACACCCAGTTATGTTGGCAGCGAAATGTGAAAAGTAGTTCTACGAAATAACGCGGTATTGCAAGTGTAATGTTTAAATTTATGGCTACTTAAGTCGTTTGAAGCTTATTTTATACACTTGGAAGTAATTATTGGCGTAAAGATAATGTAT
Organism: Dryococelus australis; assembly: GCA_029891345.1. Taxonomy (NCBI): domain Eukaryota; kingdom Metazoa; phylum Arthropoda; class Insecta; order Phasmatodea; family Phasmatidae; genus Dryococelus; species Dryococelus australis. The sequence goes on along the minus strand of CM057002.1, from coordinate 75,474,801 downwards.
TTACTGTAAATCATAATTATATTGTGTCACGTGATCGGCGCAACGGTCAAAACCAACGTGACGTTGTTGTGGTTCCTTCATGCTTGTTGCTTGGCTTTGCTTGTGAGGCAAACTACAAATTTGGAAACTGGAAGTTGTTGTGTTTTAATACTTCTAATTTATTCTTCAGCTTATCTGCAATCAGCATTGTTTTTATAGGCCGTATAGTGTTTAATTGTGTTGTAGGGATTTTGTGTAAAGTTATGAGTTCCAGCAAACTACGTACAAATACTCAGCGTCAGGAGGACATTATAAATCTCGCCGAAAGTATTTATTCTTTAATTTGTCGAGGAGAGATGAAGCCGTGCAAGGTGATCGAACGAGTTGCAGAAATGATGAAAATTTCAACTCCAACTGTCCGGAGGTAAATGTAAATTGGTTTTTACTACGTGTTTTCGCCGCTTATCCCCAGTACAAAAAGTGAAAAAGAACAATTATAAATCGACAGTTAGAAACGTGATATAAACGGAAATTTAAATAGCAATTATAAAGTAAACGAATGACAGCAGAATCGCAACATTAATATATTCATGTGAGTTTGCGAAGTACATGTTATATCCTAAGCTTGACAAATAATATTAAAAGTTATCCGTACCTATCTACCTACGCTCATCTGTTTAACCTTTCTTTCAAATTTGTCATTTTAACACGTGCAAATTTGGTAGTCAATAATTATACTTTAATTTTACACGTTTTTATATCACTGTGTAGTTTTGTAATGTAGGCCTAACCTCAAATACATATGTACGTACCTATTTACGCCCAGCCATGTAACCTTCTTAAATCTGCCTTGATAACAAGTGCAAATGTGCCTGTCAGTAATTATACATTAATTTCACACGTTTTGAAATCACTGTGTTATTTTGTCATGTAGGCCTAACCTCAAACTTGTGTTCATGCAGTTATTCATTCCAAGTTACAGTGTTAAGTTTTACTATTGTTAACGCAACATAAACGTCGCAGTTTGATGCTACACCAAAAGTGTTCCAACATATAAACTATAAAATCTTGAAGCTGGTTTTGTTAACTATAGACCTATAGTTGTGCTTGTTGCCGAATTCTTTTGTGATGCAAGTGTAGGCCTAATTGTTTTATTTGGTAATGCTTGCCGTAATAAGAATTAGAAAGTATTAACAAATAATTGTCAACAGTTAGGCCTATAGAACAATCCATGTTTAAATTTCGACAAGACAACTTGGTACCTTTTGAGGAATATCAACCAAGATAGTATACATTATTGAGTAGGCATAATTGTTTGTAATATCTGCCACTTTGGCCGCTAAAATATTGTAGTTATTGAAATTTAATGTAACAGTAAATTACACTTTATAGTCAACACCCCAGACTCCCAGAGCTCCTGTTTACTTGCGAGCGCATGTTTTGTAAATGTTAGATTACATTACGCAGTGTATGTGATAAATTAAAAATTTCTAAAGAAGCTGTATGAGCTAGCTTTCAATAAGGGCCGGCCTACAATTGACATACTAACACATTCGCAGTTATAGCGATAAGCACATACAAAACACAAAAGCACAGTGGCCTGGCTACAATTGATATAACGATAATAATATTTGTTTGTTTATGTTGCTACATTTGTACTGAAGAAATTAATGTCTGTAGATATAGTTGGTAGTGGGTATTTTCAAAAGTAAATATTTTCAAATCATCTGAGACATTTTTAAAATGGTAAATTATTTACATTTCAATTTTTACTTTAAACATTACCTAAAAGCGTTACAAAACTTCCGTGGTTGTGATTATCCATAAATAAACAAAATAAAATATCTTCCCGAGGAATGAAGTCAAAATACACACTTTCTAGATTTGTAAATAAGTTTTCCAATTGATAACATAGTATAAGTGTCGGGGCTTCTGATTGGCTGTTTATTGACGCACAGCTATAGTAACAAGGAAAGTTAAATCAAGTGTTTATCGCTATGCACAGTAAATTGCCTGTAAGTATTACTTATATAATTTGTCCTTTACATTATGATTTTGCTGTCATTTGTGGATATGTATTAGTTTTATATTAATAATAACACATTTATTTCAGCTTTGTGTGTGCACCCATGAACTATTTTTGTAAGAATAGTAATTTTCTTTAAATACTTTTCTCATTTAAGTTTTCAGTTTTGCTGCAGTCATTGCAATGAAGGAACCACAACATTCATGAGAGTCCATGCACTTTACCAGTAAAATTGGTTTCTTGAGGTCTGTCTGGGTTTGACAAAAGGGAAATGTCGCACCCATTTGGGCCACAAAAGACACCGAAAATGTGGCCATCACCGGATCGGCATTTCACTTAGCTATAAATAATATACATCATTTTTAGAATTATTTTGGCAAATGAAGGTGGTGTCAGTTGCAAGCCTGGTATACCCTTCTTTTATCACTTCAATTCACAGTATAAATGTTCAGTTCTTTTTTGGAGGGTCTCAGAAGGGTACAAACACAGAGTAACGGTGTCAAAAAAAACTATATGTACATATACACAATTGCATTTGTTGATATGTTTATATATTTAGTGTAAATTATTTTTATTTTATATATATACGTTATAGGCCTATGTTGAAATATATTCATCTCCATTTATAAAGGTGCATATAAAACTATCCTTAATATGTACATATACACGCACATATTTTATATATTTTTCTTTTTTATATAGTACATATTTTTATACACTGCCTCGTTTGCGCCGTCACGTTAAGTTTATTAGCACCATCTACTTCTATGCAGTGGTGTACTCTTTGCTTGGCTCAGATCCCCTTGTCTTCTCCTTTCCCCTTCGTGCGTCATTATATTTTGATTTGTCATTTTTTTATCTAAGTCCTTGCACGGCTTCGCTTTGTCTACCTTATACGCTTCAGACATCTGCTACATTACGCCGCTACCTTATGCCTGCAGAATGTATGTTTTTTCCTGATGGCTTAGTTGCACCTAACTTCAGTCAGCTGAGGCCAAACACAGCTGCCGTGTTTTCGAGCTGACGTTTTCCTTGTCACGCTACAGAGCGATGGGGCACTTATAAAACTGTGAGTCATGGGAACGTTAAGTTTGCGGTACAGTTTTTAAATGTTTGACAATTTGTGTGACAAGTGGTGTTGTACCTTGGGTGTGCAATAGTGCTAGTCTATTTCAAAATCTGGATTTGGCTGCCTTTCCAAATTATTTTTCGGCTTAACTAACGTGTGTCCTTTTTTAACGTGTTGTGTTGGTCCTTGTTCACCACCAAAGTTTAATGTTTGCTTTTTCACAGTTTCCATGACTTCGTTGCTAGGGCTTCCATTTTTCAATTGTTTGTTGTGTAAAGTTGTTGTCTATCGGAGCTGTCAGATGACCCAAACAATTATATATGTTACGTATTTTATATATTGTATACTTTACAAGATATATATGTATACATATATATGCATACATATATACCCATATATATTATATATAATGTGTTATATACATCATATATGTTACATGTTATATATAATACACGTGTTACATTTCGCAGTCCTAAAATGTAAACATTGAGTTTATTAACATGTGGCAATCACACGGTAGTCACATGGCAATGTTTGTTTACATGTGGTGGAAGGATACAAAATGGGCAAGAAAGTAGAATTTTTGCAGGGCTTTCAAAAGTGCTCACTTTATCGTGAACGGCCTATATCAGCAATATTTTTATTTTATGTTTGTGGATGGAGCGAGATCACGTGTGTGGGATGGACCCCCGCGGTTTTTGTGAAATAATGGCTTGCGCGAATACGCGTATCTCGGTAAATAAATGTTCTGCAGATGCAACTTTTTGTCAGAAAATATTTAAAAACCAACTATCTATGCCTCTATCTTTTTACTTTTGTCATATTGAGTGTATTCTTGGAGACGAGAATTCTTGAAGATGGTCTAATATCGCGGTTTTATAGCTTGCCTATGCAGTTTCCTTAGGCCGGTGTCAATATGCGTCTGTGCCGTTGCGGCTAAACGGGATGCAGTTTGAAGGGATGGGTACAACACATTGTTGTAAATGCGAGGTGTCACACTAGTACGGCGGTCACTATACCACGACACCTCGCATTTACATCTATGTGTTGTGCTTATCCCGTCGAACAGGAGCGTTTTAGCCGCAGCGGCAAAAACGCATAGTGTGACACCGGCCTTACGCAGCAAGAGAAAAGTACAAATATACGGGCGTAGTTTAAACCGTGGTCTTTCATAGCATGTAATAAAACCCCTATGTTACAAGTCTAATTTACAGCGTTACGACGGAAACACTGCACGCCTTGCGCGTAGGAGCGATGAGGCACTAGGCGTGCGTGTAACTGTCGCCCGTATCGCTTCCTCGCTTCTTGACCTTGGGCGCGGGGTTTCCACGGGGGTCCATCCTACTCTCAATAAGCTACTTTAAACAGAATAGTGTTTGGAGCAATATTTGAGCTTAAACTACAAAATTATTAATAATCCATGGAAGTCCTAGGCAACTGGAGATATGCAAGATTATGTTTCGTATAATTGCTGCGAAATAATTTTATTTTCGTTGTGATACCGGGTTTTATTAATTCTTTTACGCCAACTTTTTTTTATTACGCCCATGTCAATGGTATGGGTTTAGAAGCGTCCCAGAAACAAAGACTTACTGCATTCAATAACATTCTCAGCTTGCTGCCATTCTACCTACCAGATATTTTATGGACAAGGTACTATCATGTAGAAAAGAATAGGAAATAACGCTTGGTAGCATATTAATGAGCAGCCGAAGAATTATATTCAGGTGTTATAATGCATATTTTAAAAATATAGGGAAAATATATTTTAGTATAAACTGTATTTTGAGATGGTAATATAGCCACTACTTTTATTTATCTGAAATTTATATATATTTCGCTTCAGGAAATTTGGAATCTATGAGTCAGATTCTCCCCAATTTTACTACTTTAAAATCCTACTTAGAAACAAAGCCCTGCCCAAAAGAAAAAATGGGAAAGGTAGCCAAGAAGTTTGACAATGCAGGTGCCAGTGACTAGCGCAGTGCGTGGGTCATTCGACGACCACGCGGTGTCCCGTGTCCGCAACAGGTTTCTGTACACTTGAAGTCGTGAGCTGCCGGGAGACACGTCGATCAGTTGACGTTCAGTGCTTGTGTTCAATTTGTGATTATCCTCCTTAAGGGCTCACTCCGTGCCTTCGCCGGCAATAGGATAGTATAGGAATTTCCATGTAAAAGAAAGCAGGCGTGCCTTGGTGACTTTTTGTCCTAGAGATTTCAAACAAACACCATTATAGAGATTTTGCAGACAACAATTGTGCTGCAGAGCGAAATCAAGGTATTTGTAATTATAAATATCTTAAAGTCTGAAGCGAAACATTTTAATAGTCATAGATTTCAAACTGCTTTTTGATTCACTTAAATAACGCAGCCGCACAATTGGTATCAATTAGATGATTAATAAAGTCACCGAAGCCGATTTCTAGCTCTTAAAACAAATAAGCTACGCTATCATATTTTAATGAACGCGGGCCAGGGCGATTCGCGGCACAACGTGTAGCCAGGGCTCACGCAGGCTGGCCTCAGCGGTAGGGGGAAGCCTGCGGCCCCCTCTCCCCCTTTAACCTACGCTATCCGCCAGCTCAGGTATCCGCGCTTCCTGGCCTTACTGCACTGGCGAAGTATGCCACAATAACATCAGATATATATAGTCATCATACATGATAAAACAAAAATAATTTACTAGTCGCTTAACGTAAGTTCCAAAGAAAAAATGTATATAATCATGATCATTTTGTAGCCTATCTATAAGTTACACATTGTTATTCCCAATACATAATTTTATCTTCTCAAGAATGATTTTGTACATAAAATAGTTTACTGAAATGTACACTGAGGGCTCACCGAGTAAAATTTAGGAAATATTATAATTAGACACATTATATATATATATAATTTTATAAATTATATAAATTTTACTCATATATATATATATATATATATATCTATCCGAGTAAAATTTATATAATTTATATATATATATCGGGGGAAAATAAATTTCGCGTCTACATTCCGAGTCAATTATCTTTATGGTCACAGGCATTATTTAGACAGTAGTGTCTGACTTTCTGTAACGTTTCGTATTCCGGTTGGTTGGCATGAGAATCCTCCGCGAGATAAGGAAATGTCTGGGACACATTCCCGTATCCAGAAAATTAATTCTCTGTGTAGAGGGGAAAGGGGTGTGTTAGGGGTGGTATTTTAGACTTGACTTTTTTAAGCACATGTTCTATACAATGAAATTAATCGAAATGCAGTGTAGTGTTGTGTGGAACAGAAAAACAATATACTGAGAAAACGAAAATATAAGTGCTGTGTGTTGTCAAGGTTGATGCTGCAGTGTTGGTTCAGTGTAGTGTAGTATGGCTGTGGGAAAATTAAGATTGAAACCAATGTGTCCAGGAAGAAAATACTTATACCAGGAGAATGCCGGTATGAAAATACATATACACTCAAGAACACGATCATCACAAATGCTACAAATGACGAAAACACAAAAATAACTTTAAAAAATAATGTGCTGTAATATTTAAATAAATGTGTTACATTTGGAACATCAAAATTGCTGTGTAGCGCACAAATTATTTCATTAAATATGATTATTCTCACCAAAAAGCAACTGATCATGATAAAAATACTGATTTTAATATTTATCAACTTTGATTCTAATAGGTTCAAAGGCCATTCACAAGACGACTTAAAGGATCTGATATGGTACTCTTTCAGAACTTAATTAGCAGAATAAAATTTTTTATAATTTTCATAAAGTAAATACTTTAGTGTTCTCAAAATATAAATTCTCCGGTTAGTAAGTTTTCCAAATTAAGCTGTAGCACGAAATCTCCTTAGTCCCACGATGCCTGGTGAAACTGCACTAGGTAACAAATTGAAAAATAATGTTTTACTAATATTGCTGCAAATTCCGTCTCAAATTTACGTTTCAACTTAAGGAAACTGATGAATATCACAATAAAAATTATGATTTAGTGCAGTTTTTTTAAATGTAACAATGCAAAATGAGTTCCTAGGTAAAACTATGGCCCTTGCAATGTCTTATGATTGCATTGTCGCCGCACATTATCCATTGAAATGTAGCCCCTCTGCAGAGAGATTGCGTAAAACACTGGATTACAGTCTAAAACAAACATGTAGTACAATATATACATGCAACCCAATATGAAACACATCTAAATACTACAGAAAAACGTGAATGACCGGACAAAAATCACATTAAATATGTTGTACATGATAAATTACAATATTCAAATAATCAGATAAAAATAAATATATCACGTCTATATCACGTGTTACAGGCAGTTCATATCCGGCTTGGCAGCGTAACTATGGTAATAAACAAAAAAATGCTTGGAGCAAACATGGCGGCGTTATAGTGGTGCTGCGCTCAAATTACTGTAATATTAACTGAAAATTATACTGCTCAAGCAATAGGTATAAATAAAATGTACCTAAGAACAGACATTGAGTTCTGTTGTTTATCTTGATAAGTTTTCTATATTTGGAGAGGGGTTAATTAAATATCCAACTCCCCCTCCATATTTTGAATAGGGACTACCGCCATGCAGGTGTGCCGTAACATTTAGTAATGCAGGAGGAAAGTAGGTAGGCAAAACTGTACCTTCAGCGACGTAGCTGACTGTGGTACCAGCTTCAGGTACAAGACTCATGTGTTCGAATTTACAATACATTCAGCACTGCTAATGTGCTTTATAACTTTCTTATAACGGTTCACAAATGTGAGGTTATTGCAATTGACGAGTGTCATGGTCCCCAAAATATACGCTTCTCGAACTGTGAGCAGCAGTGAGTCTTGTTCACACGTACTTCAAATAAAGCAATTATTCAAACACCATATTTATACATCATAATCAAAATGCAAGTAGTTACATTGATAACATAAAATAAACAATCGTGCATGACATGTCACATTATTCTTTATACGTTAGCTTTAGATAATATAATCATTCTTGAAAAGTTTCGGACAAAATTACTAAACTAAGAAGTCGGATGTTACATGTAGCTGGAAGTTGCAATGAAAATCAACATGTGTCTCACAGTACAAGTAATCCGTGCATGATATTTCAGATGTAGGATTTCTTTGTAAACAGTTTTTAAATTGAAGAATTATAGAAGCACGAAATAAAACACAGCCAGAACTGTCTACAACACTGTTACACTTTAAATCATAAAATAATAAAAAATTAAAAACAATTTCATTTATAAATTATATACAAAAATACACCAGTGAGTTTGCATATGTACAACACTAAATATTCTGAACACATTAATGAAACCTCAAAAAGTAATACATCAGAACTACGAAATAATTTCAAGTGTACTTATTATATAAGGTAAGTTAATGGGAAGCCAAATAAGAATTCATTTTTTCTTCAATTCTTTGCGTGCTTCCAGAATATATAGTGATTCACGGACAGATTTCCTTGTCAAAAAAAAAAAAAAAAACAGGCGCTACTATCTCAGGTAACAAACAATTGATGTAGAAACGTTCAAGTTTAGGGAGCATTTCCTGTTCCCATAGTTCCTTGTGTCTGTGCACCTTCTCAATGTGGAGAGGTTTGTTTCGGTCAGACATAGCAATTAAATAACAAACATCTCGCCCTGTGATGTTAAGGGTGCCCTGAATTTAATAATAGTAGTGATACCAACTGTTCTTGTTAGTGGAATGCACTTTACCTCTATTATTGCATCTTCTTAAGTAATCAAACCATCGGGACTAGCACCCAAGAAACCATGGTGTAAACTAATGAACAAACCGCACCCTGTAACTGTTAACCCGGTTTGACTTTCGAACTGTTTAGGGACGTATAGCAACCGTTTGACAAGATTCGCACAGGACGTCGTCGTCCTTCCGTCTACACACTGCACCAAAATTGCTTCCAGTCAAGCGAGAACGTCGCATGTCCTGCCATAACTTGTTATCTGCTTGCCCACAAGTTTCTTTAACGATTTTGTCTCGTTCATCTACAGAAACTTGTAGTGTAGTGACAAATTATTTACACTTCCTTGTCAGCTCCAACTGATCTTCTGGTTATTCAGCTTCTGGACCATAGTCAGTGTCTGCTGGGGCAGATACTTTATAACGCTTTGCTGGTCTATCAGCATTATCGTAACTTAATCTGCGTCTCTTTCGTGCATTTTGACGTTCAATTTTCTTGTTCAATATTTTCTTTTGTGTCTGTTCTGGACTTCCACCAGTTAACTTTTTAATGTGCTGAGTTCCCATGAATGCCGTTTCTGAAATTGTAGTCCTGCAACATAGCATCGTCGCTGGAAAGAGCCTTTCTGGGTGAAGTTTATTCTTTTACCAGCATTGTATTTGGCTACAAGATTCATATAAAATTCAGCTGCGTTGTTAGTTTTGTGTTGTATGAACCTCGGAGCATTGGCAACTAAACGACGAACAAGACTTGAAACTTCTTCTAGTCGTACTGATTTTTTTATTCTTTCTAACGTACCCTTTTTCTTCTTCTGTATTGTTGCAAAAATAGCTTCTACATCGCTCGTGTTGTCCGAATACATGATACGGACCATTTTCCAAGTCACGAACCAGGTCCGACACTTGTTCGCCTGCACAGCCACAGTACCGAATATCACCCCTAGCCCCGGCAGTCAGCCGAGTGATAGACGACTTCAGAAGTTTTCTTGCCTCCACAGCAAAAGTCTTGTCAGCAGCTAAAGTATGAAGATGACTAAAGTAGTTTTTTATGTAGTGGTTTGCGCATTAAATTTTATGTATGGAACGACTATAAGGCATTTTGTAACAGCCTCGCATACACACTGGAATCGCCGTCCCCTACAAACTGTTTGTATCGCATCCCATGCATCTGTTCACTGCTTCTAAAACCTTCTACAATAATGTCTTGCTCCATAGCAGTTGATGGCCTATTATTGTACCAGTTTCTGTAGCACACGTGTGTCTTTGCAAGCACATTTTGTCTCGCTGCCTGTTCACATAAAGAACAGTACTTGTTTCTTACTTCCAGAAATAGGAGCTTGCCTGTTAGTTCACCGATGACAGCCTAATATGATATAAATTAACATTATAATCGTGTCCATTTTATCTCATTTTTTACATAGGTAACTATACACCTTATGATAGATTCAAGTCTATTCAATTTAAAACCGATTTAAATCTTTTGAATTAAACAATGGAAACATAACACCTTGAGAACAAAAACTAAGAAACGAAAAAGATTGGAAAAAGAAACAGGCACTTATGGTAAGTCAAAAACAGGCTCGACGCATTATGCAAAACCTTTGCTGCGGAGTACACTTTTTACCCGCACAATGTGTCGTTTGTGCAACACAGTAAAAATTATACTGCATGTAATTTCGGAGTCAGTTCTCGGACAGAAACAATTATGCATATGTGCAACAAAATGTTTATACAATATCGTTAAGATGGCTGGAATGCCCATTTAATACAAAATCAGTTGACATTATTCCATTGTTTTTACTCTTCTGTATGCTTATTGAAATATAAAATAATTTTTTAACATCATACGAAACCCAAAAGTAAGAATAAAACTACTAAATTCTAAAATATGTATTGCTTTTTGTAAGTTGCTTATATACTATAACTGTAGCGACATTTACAAGATCTATGGGGAAAATGTCTCACTAGTTATGAATTCAACCTACTTTAGGAGACCTCTGCAGTCGGGTGACTAGACCTCTTACCTCCCACCAAGGCGATCCGGGTTCCATTCTCGGCGGAGTCACCTCAGTTTTCGCATGTGGGAATCGTGCCAGGATGATGCCGCATGAAAGTGGGCTTTCTCGGGGATCTCCAATTTCCCCTCTCCCCACACTCCCGGTGCCTCCCCATACCCACCCCATTCACCCTCATCGTTTTGAAGAAAGCTGTCGCGACACACGAAATAAATACACCAGTACTATTCGTCAATGTTTGCATTTTCATACAATTTAAGTACTCTAAATTTTTTAACTATAAACCTTTTAAACAAAATGGACGAAATGTTTAAGTCATGTATTCACAAGCAGGAGTTGGTCATTTGTCCCCCTTCGTAAGACTGATCGGGCTAACTTATTTTACAGAACGCCAGAGCGGAAATCCCGGAGTCTGAAGTGAGTTGTGCAGAGCCCCAATTAAAAGCGAGCTGCTCACTCTCACTTTACACCCCGCACGTCGCATATTCTGGCCCACTGTGAGTGGACAGAGATGTCCACTCTTACTGAACTTTTTGCACACTCTCTCTAGCGAGAAAAGGCGTAGAAAAGTTTTGCTGACTTCTTTAATTCATGGATGTAATTATAAATTGACAATCAGAGTTATTAAAATATTTTATATGAAATATAGTGATAATTTCCATGGGAGATTATGCACATTTGCCAGTTTGGTAGCTCAGTTATATACATATATGCATGCGTTTACAGGATCAATTACTTTATATTATTTAATTTTTTAATTATCGTAATCAGCAAAAAAACTTAAATATTACATATTTATATTAAAATGATACAATTCATTTTAAATGTGCGACATGTTTAAACAGTCTGGATACCAACGTAACTTAAATAATGAATTTGAGATAATTTTTCCAAACGTCAATATATGTGCTGCAGGGTAAGCAAGAGAGTGCATACGTGCTTCGTCGCGCCCTCTCCCCTTCGCATATTCTCTCTTGAGTTGGTAATCAGAGAGAATATATATGAGTTAGAGAGAACTCTTTGGGCGAATTGGACACACCCTTCCTTAGTGTGGGTTAGTATGGCCCCCTTTTTTTTTCTTTTTATAATTTAATGACTAACCAAATTAGTAATTTCAATAGGCCACCATTAAATTGAATCAATTTTGTTGTAATTTAAACTAAATTATGTGTATAAATAATTACTTCCGATAGTTTTATATTATGGAATAGTTGGACAACTATGTGGTAAAGGACATGTGTAAAACATAATTATGCCGCTGCCGATCTCCAAAAAGCGCTATACCTAATTTTCGTCAAGTTTTCAATGTGAACTACAATGATGCATATCAGTAAAGCGGTTTTAAACAACTGATCGGTGTGTACTTTGCACCCCAGATAACGTTTCGTGTTTGGAAAATCAGTACAGTATTTTAAACGAGATATTACAAACTGCCTCTACTTGCGGTAGTCAACTAACAAAACCAACGCCTGAAGAATATCTCTTGATGTTCAAAAGCGTGATTTAAAAAAAACGAACGAAATATCAGACACAAAGAAAATGATTTTTAATAAACATGTGGATGATTTTTTGCCGAACTTTTAGTATTTGCCGTTGCAACTGAGGAATCTTTCGTAATCCTAACATTTCACTATTTTTCATTAAATTTCACCATTATTACTGGAAATAATTACGAGATAAAATTCAACATTTCATATAACTTGTGCGAGCAATGCTGGGTCCGAGCGGAAGAGAGAGAGATGGCGACGGCATGCTTGGAATTACTTAACGTCCCGCCTGTCAAAATGCTTTTCGCTTCTTTGACAGGGCGTTCCAGGTAAAAGAAGCTCTGCCAATGGCGTGGCTAGAACACATATTCTGATCCCTGCAGATCGTTTCAAATATAAAGTATCATCACTATACATCACTAGTCAAGTTTGCAAAATACTAGCAAGGGCGTCCATTGGAAAGAGGTATAATACCACCTATCTATAAGTTTTTGCATGTTGTTAGACCATTAGTCTTCTACAAGAGCAATCCGGGTTCGATGCCCGGTGTGGTTACCGCAGATTATGGCGTGTAGCAAACGTGGCAAATGTTGCACTTCGCCTGCGAGTTTTCTCGAATTACTATCGTTTCCCTTATCATTATATTCCGTCGTTGCTACATTTTCACCTTGTTTGCACATTATCGGCGCTCAAGAGCTCGGCTTTTAGGTGCAGCCTACTTCTCTTATTGATTTTTATTTTCATAGAAATACCTGCGCCATTGATACGATATTTAATATTTTGAAATGCTACAAACTAGCTTTCGAGACGAAGAAATGTCCGGAAATGATTAAATACTAAATGATTAAATACTAATTCATGGCTAGGCACTTGTAGAGCCAGCAGGAACCAACCATTCGGAGCCAACTGTATTGATAAGTGCCTTGAACATTTCTGTACATAACCTTGTGAGTAAATCCAAAGAGCAACTGAATATGCTACTGGTAAAGCGTGAACACACGTACTCATCCCCCTTCCAAAAATGGGCATAATGAATATTGAATGTGAGAGTGGTATTTTTTTAAACGTGATTTAATTTCGGAGTTGGAGCAGAATATGCTTTATTGTGGGCATAGTCCCAATTATAAGATTATCAGCAATATACTTGTATGTCTTAGGAAATACCACATTGGCAACATTACAATTTAAATCGTGGGTGTAAATTAAGCTCCTTTGTGTTATTGCTGTGTTCTATTTATGAATGACAAAAATACCTGTTTACGTTCACTGATACTATTGTACGTGCGTACGTCTGCATCATGCTGTTGTATGCTCATTCGTCGATGATTGCGGACATTTATTTACGCCGTACTACAAATTGAGATAATTTCCGTTACTTTTCCAAATTCGTATGTACAATTCGCATTGTTCAAATTACTGACTAAGATAGCTGACGGGCGAAATAATTGCTTGTCCATCCGACTTTTCGAAGATGAAAAGAAGTGACGCTGTTATCATTAATTGCATCCGTTTAATAAAAAATGGTTTTAAGAGACGATAAGTGAGAGCCGATACTTGTTGGCCTGTGCTGAGCATTCGAATAATAAGATCAATGTAGTTTCTAAATCGGCGAAGGATGCGTATGTCTTTTTGAAGAACGAAAGTTAAATTTACATAAAGTATTCTTTCCTTAGCACAACACATGCAAAATAATTATCATTGTCGAATTTGCGCGTGGCATTTTTATGAGTGTTTAATAATATTATCGTAAAAGACGAGCTACACAACACAATTACTTGATACTTCATATCGCTATAAGGAACAGTCAGTGGTGGATAAAATCGTACTTATATTTAACAGAATATTTGACGCAGTGTAACACGCGTCTATTAACACAAAAGTTTATGTAAATACACCGCAGGCGGCGGTGGTAGGCGAGATATTGTATGGCCTAAACCCTTGGAGCACACTGGCCCCAGGACTCTGTCGGGGGAGATGGTTAGAGCCGGAAGAAAAGGGTATTGAGATGCGACAAATCTATCAATTTCTTCTTCTTCTCCTTCAGGCCGACCAACCCGTCTCCCAGTAAGCCGCAACTGTAAGTCACCCGAGTGAAAGGCAGGCTGGGCAAAGGCACACGAAGCGGGTGCAGACCAAGGAGGATGTATTTAGTTATAGGCTGTTCACGGTAAAGTGAGCACTTTTTAAGGCCCTCCCAAAAGGCATTAACCCCCAATAAATATATTTTATTGCAGTCTCAGGCGTTAACTTTTGAGAGTGATGAAATATATACGCCGTGTTTAATAGTGATATTGCAATTTTTACATTAAAAAGTGGCAGAAAGGTATAAATTAATTGAAAGGAAAAATTAAGCATTGCCTTAAAAAGTGCTCACTTTAACGTGAATAGCCTATACACATCTGGAGAGGCCCTGGTATAGGGCAGGCTGCAAAGCGAGGTGAAGCTGGTTAAAAAATGTTATTGTTATGAATTTGCACAGGCCGCAGAAGAAAATACGTATGAACACAATTTTCACGAACTTCAAATAGTGCAGTAATGAATATTATCGGGAATTAGATTGCGTCCATATATACCTTCATACATACATAAAGTACTATGGAAATTCGTAAAACATTAAATATTTTAAACAAATGCTATGCATAAACAGAATTTTACAATATCAATGATTTTCCAAAACAGAATAGTACACCATAAAATTTCTTCGATGTGGCAGCTCTGTCGATTTTTACGTATCGTCCATATTATAAGCTGTTCAGGGATTTCCAATGGCAGCATTGTTTACAACCATATAATTTTTTTTTTAGCTGGATATGAGTACAACATCTATAAAGTGTTATTACGATGTAAGTTTTGGGCTCTAAATACACTGAACTCTTCACTGATTTTTGAAAATGACAAGTCTGATTAAAACTGAGCGTACCTTTTCCCCTGTCAATACGTGATTGCGTTCTTTTGTCGCGTAATGGAGTCTAAAATCAAAATAACACTTAGTAATGAATTTTATTAAGTAATGGACGTGTCCTGAGAAAATACCGAAATTCCTGCTGTGCTGGTCAAGACTGTAAAAAATACTTCTTTTGCTAGCAGTTTTTTGCTGCAGACAATAATGTTTGGGCACTTAGATGCGCATATCAATATTAACTGTTTTTCTGTGAACATTTAAAATAAAATAGGCTTCTGTTATCTTAAATAGTTCCGCAGCATCTTTCGAGGGCGATATCAAGCCACCTTTATTTCTTGTGTCAATAAGTGAGTAGTGTTTGTCGTTGGCAAACAGCACATTGGCACAAACATCACAGTCCAATATTTTTGATAATTTAGATACCACAAATCCAGCTATGTATGGAATAACAGTTTCAACATACAAACTTAGACTTGAGAAATCCGCTGGAAGATTCATGTCGCTTTCTTTACTACTGTAGGTTGTGTAGGTTCAATGTCTCAAAGTTTGTTTGTTGATGGGATAGTTGAAATATGCAAGATTGTTATGTCAGAATGTTAAGAAATGTTGCCTTTTTCTGAAAACCGCACTTCATATTTTACTAAAAAAGTTTTGTATGCTGCCTTAAATTGCCTAGCAGAATTATTACTGTTTGAACCAAATTGTCTTCGGATACAGCAAAAAAACATTTCAATGTGATCGTGGCTCAACTTGTTTGTCAGGATATAGCCAAGAATACTTTTTTCGACAGCTAAAATATCAAACATTCTGATGACACACTCTATTCAAATATGGAAACCAAGAAACCCAGTTTTACGTGGTGACTTTAGAATGCCCTTGCGCTCAGAGCTATGAAGTCCTAAAATGTACGCATTTGCTTAATTTAAGTAGTTGAGCCAGAAATATCTATTGGTTTCCTTCAGAGGCGCTTTATAGGTTCCACAAATGGGACCGAATGAATTAAGAGTATCAAACAATCTGTCAAATATCCTAATGAATTTAACTATGGCCAATGTACCTTGAAACTCTGGAAGTCCCAAATATGCTCCACACATTTTAAAGAGCATCTGCAACGGATGAATTTTGAACTTGTGCTGCTACCCGAACTTTTTTTTTTTTTTGCGTTTCCCACAGAATGTGAATTTTAGTTAGTTTCGTTCCCATTTTCAGGCCTTCTTTGTCTTGCAACCTCTCCAAATCTGGTTACGAATCCCAACTATTTGTACAACCGTACACACCACAGGAAGTGACCAATGTAACACACCAGTCAATACGCTGCTCAAGTCTAAAAGACACAGTAGCTGTGTTCCCTAGAAATACGCTCTCGTCCCCTCCGCTTTCATCCCTTGTTCGCCTCCGGCCGACTTCACCCCCACCCTAGCAATGGCCTCGCCGTTAACGTGAAGCCGAGCTCCAATTATTGGCCAGTGTGTTGCTGCTGGACATGGGAAACTACACGTTTAAGGAATGCGCCGATATGATGTTATTGTACACGGCGAAGCTCGGTGTAATGGGAGGGCTGCTCGTCAGATGCATGAGGAGCGTTTTCCAACACTGCCAGACACCTTCGCACACCCTCTTTGCCAAGATTACCAGGGGGCCTCAGAGACGGGTACATTCCATTCACCGCCAACAGATCCGACTGTGGTGCCCCATGGCGGCAGCGTACGCCCGAGTTCGACGAGGCTGTACTCAATGCAGTCGAAGAGGACGCGACGACGAGTACTCGCAACATAGCGCATAGACTCAATGTGGATCACAAAACTGTCTGGCGTGTTCTGCATGAGCAGTTGCTACACTCCTACCACCGCCAGAGAGTACAGGCAATGCGTCCAGAGGATTTTGTGCCACGCGCCCACTACTGCAGGTGGTTCTTGCATCGCTGTGTTGATGAGCCCGACTTTCCACGGCGCATCCTCTTCACTGATGAAGCCAGGTTCACTAGAGAAGGCGTTTTAAATTCCCGCAATAGCCATGTTTGGACCTATGAAAACGCGCGTCCTACGCGCCCTCATGGATTTAAGCACCGATACGGTATCAACATGTGAGCAGGGTTTCTGGACGGACATGTTATTGGGCCATACCTTCTTCCACGCTCACTCACGGGTGTCGCGTATTAGATTTTCCTTGAACACGTACAGCCTGGGTTTTTGGAAGACGTGCCACTGCATGTGCGTCAAAACATGTGTTTTCAACACGATGGAGCACCACCTCATTGTTCTCTTGTGGTCTGACGTCATCTAGATCAACGTTTTGGCCAACAGTGGATAGGTCGAGGTGGCCCGATTGCTTGGCCTGCACGTTCACCTGATTTGACTCCGCTAGACTATTTCATGTGGAGCCACATGAAGGGCGTGATTTACGAGACCCCTGTGGAATCAGAGGAGGACCTCCTGGCGCGGATTATGGCTGCGGTGGATCTTGGACGTCCAGGTATTGGTTATCGTGTGTAACAGAACATGGTACGTAGGTACAGTGTTTGTGTAAGACGTCGCTGTTCGTCACATCAAGCCCTTCTTGTTAGTGGACCCAAAAGAAAAACAACGTACATTGTGTTGCAGACGTGGGAGAGGTTAACATGTGATGTGGTGGTGTTTTGTTTGTCGCGGGGAAACGGTACGTTTCCGCACATAAGTTCCTATGCAAAACGTAACCGTCTTGGTCCCCACTACAAGCCCTTACAATGTGTAATGGGAATTTAGACACACCTGTGTGTCTGTGTGCCGCATGTTTCATTTAACTTGAATCCTACGACAAAAACGTCCAAGCAAATTTTCACCATGTTCGAGTAGGCAATTCAAGTCTGCATAAGTTAACTAATCGTCGCCCATTCTGGGAAGGAAGGGGGAAAATTTGAAATATCAAATGGGAACCTCCATATTTTATTATAGATTTGGATTCCACATCAATGCTGTTGTAAAGTCTATTAGAAACAGTTTTTGCGATTCGTTCTAGATGGTATTGTAAGTGGTGCAAATTAGAACAACTTTGGTTACGTCAATTGGAAACCGCCATGTTTCATCACAGATAGAGTTGCGATACATACGACCACTTTTGTGTCTTAAACATGTTGTACGACCTGTGATAGATGGTGCTACAAGCAGCGAAAAGTGCGCAAACTTCCAGATATTTCTGCAAGGGGAATCTCCATGATGTAACGTATTATGCATCAACGTTGACAAAACGTAACCCATATGCAGATGTAATAAATGTTTGCAGAGTTGCCTTACCTCTCACCATCGTGGGGTTTGTTTTCGGTGAGTCCCTTTGTGTCTCACCGGAAGGAACATTGTAAATCCAAATGGGAAACGCCATCGTTCATTACTGATTTATTTACCGCATGGTAAAACATTATTTGAAGCATGGATTACTAAATGCATCGAAGTTGGAGGCCATCATTTCTAGCATTTAGATTACGCACCCTTGAAGTGAGAGGTAAAGGGACTCACCAAGAGGCAAGAGGGCCCTTTGCAAACATTATTTACATCTGCACATTCATGAAAGTTACGTTTATTCAACTTAGAATTTTAATCCACAATAACATTGGGCAAAGTAGAATATTACACATTTCTCGCTGCCTGTAGCGCTATCTATCACAGTTCGAGTAACATCTTTAAGACACAACACTGGTCGTATGTATTGCATATTCCTTTTGGAATGAAACATGGGGTGATAACTTTCACGGTCTTGAATTGCCCCCCCCCCCCCGAAAATAGTAAGGGTTCACTTGGACATTTTTTGTCGTACGATGTAATTTTCGCGATATTGCATAATCTCAAGTATTTAGGATCCCTCAAAACTATCACTGCGTGATCATTTTATGAATAGAAATCCCTGGAGCACCCTTTTGAACCATAATTTGCTCATAAAGGAGAAAATTACCCGAACATGGCGGATGTTTGTCTGGATATATTTACGTAATGCAAATTCGGTATTTTACTTAAAGTCCATTTCATATAAGTGGTCTCAAATTTGACAGTTCTAGGAAAGTAGTTGCTACTGGCATCTGGATGGCTATGTATCCTTCCGCCACAGCTGAACTGTCATTGAAGGTGACTGTTTGCAAACAAACAACATGTGACTGCCAGTATTTGTAAACAAACGAACATATGACTGACTGTTTTAGTAAACAAACTGCATGTGCCTCCTCCCAAATTACTTTTAGAAGCTGTGCAGAGCTGTTCAAACAGTTGCAGGTTGGCAACAATCCCATTTTTTTTAGTTTATAAATATTTTATGTAAATGACTAACAGCCCATGTAATAAGTCTATAAATTGATAATTTTTTACCTTGCAAGAAATTTGCTACCAGGATGTACGAAAATGAAATTGTATTTTGACTGTCAAATGAATAAGATATTTTACTGTTTTTTAATATATGGTACTCAAAATATATTAATGACAACTAATCTTGTCACACTTACCAGAGGAAAGTTCTTCTAAACATAAAAATTTAGCATGGTTTCCACGAACACCAAATACCAAGATCCCCCCCCCCCAGGAATGTACAAATACCGAAATACCACCCCCCTCCCACACCTTCTTTTCAAACACAGTATTCATTCTTACATACAGACTATGCCTACTATTGCATTAAAAGTACATAATTCAGTTTTGTGGTATGATATCACAACAAACTCTGTACACGCCTGATACTTTTATGGTGGTTATATTTATCAGGATGTTAAAGTATGTAGGTAGCCAAAATAATGTGTACGCAATGTTACTTAATTTCAGTATTTTAATAATTCTCATTTAGTAACTCAAATGTTAAGTATTGCAGGTCTACATACAAAATACTTTAATAACTTTTCTCAAATACCTACGTGTTCAGATTGTCATGCTGTGAATGAAAACATATTTCTGACTAACTCAGTGTTGATATTTACACAGAAGTTCAGTCGCACAACCTCCCTCCTCAAAATTGTGAATACTGCTCTAGGCTTGTTCTCGGGTACCTAATGAAAAACTGTATTTCAGTTCAGAGATGTTACGAAGCGCTCTAGAGAAGCAGATGTGACCTACAGCAATAATATATCAAACTAACATGTTACTTACACACGAAAAAGATGCTCCACCTACCCAAGATTGACGACATCACAAAGTTCATTTTCCTTAGCGATAAATTTTGGAATGCTGCAGTTCCTGCTGATGCACGAGACACTTCTTTATTATGTTGGAGCAGCTTCGTTGGGTGCTTAAATTGATAGAATTTTTCTGATAAGCACACTGTAATTTACTTGATATCGACAAGTTGTCTTTCCAATGCAAATCCTGTTTATGTGAATTATTCTTCCAACTCTTACAATATTCTTAACAAAGTATGTTAAAAACACATGAGCACTTTTAATTTGCAAAACAAAATTGCTTAAACTTTTCTTTGGTTAACAACATAGCACAGCTTAGTTTCATGATGACGGGCGATGTTGTTCCCCACGCACGTTCACAGATGGCAGACACAGGCTAACTACATTCACGAATTTGTTGCTCAATTTCTCATAGTCCACCTAACTTTCCATAACGAATCATATCACAAGATTTTATTTGGAGTTCAGGATAATATTATATGTTTTTTTTTGTTTGGGAATAAACTAAAGAAAATGGAAAAATCATTGCATTTATTTGGAGTTATATGGACTCTTAATACTACACACCTGGGGCAACGGTGGCTGAGCGATAAGCACGCTCGCCTCTCAGCAAGGCGAACCGGGTTCAGTCCCCGGCCGGGTCATCGGATTTTCGCGAGTGGGAATCGTGCTGAATGATGCCGTTGGTCGGCGGGTTTTCTCGGGGATCTCCCGTTTCCCCCGCTCCTTCATTCCGGAGCCGCTCCATATTCACTTCATAACCCTCATCGGCTCTCAAGACCTAGCTGTTAAGACCCTCCCAAATATCTTCACTTCACTACACTCGTCTAAAGAAGTGGAGAGACTTAACATCGAGGCCTTCAGAGCCGATGAGGGTGAATTGGGGGTATGGAGCAGCGCCGGAATGCAAGGGCAGGGGAAACGGGAGACCCCGAGAAAACCCGCCAAACCACGGCAAGATTCCCATGTGCGATAATCCGCGTAAGACCCTGCCGAGAATAGAACCTGGTTTGCCTACGCGAGTAGTCTGACCGCTCAGCCACCGCGGCCCCACCTCAACAAATGTTGTGCGTCTCTTGTGGTTTGGTTGCTCACGAATGATGTTCGCTATAACAGTAGTTTCATTACAAATACACGAGAATGAAAGGCGCAGTGTTCTGCACAAAGTGTTTTTCCATGCCATTTATTCTCTCGGGCCGCGAGCAACCAGGTAGCTCGTAGATCGCGATGCTGCGAAACATTTCCTGAAGCGTGTATGTTGCAGATGGCGGTACTATGGTGTGACCCACCCGCCAGTAGTACAACTTCCCTGAAGTTTTACTTCCAGGATATTCCTCCGCCTTATGCAAACAAAGCTTACTGAAATCTAGGCAACCTCACAACCAAACATCGAATTCTTGCGCACTCAGTCCAGTAATGTTCTGCATATAAGAACTACTTCTTACTAAGTATTGCCAACACATATTTTTTTCTCCCGTTTTCTGTTCGTATTAATTACAAACTAAATATTAGAATGTATAGATAAAATATACGTTAAATTTAAATTTAACCAACAATTAATGTATTCTTCATAACACACGTATGAAATGTTTCGGAGACAACCGAGTACGCGATACACGGGGTGACTTTTCAAAGGCGTGATTCAAAAAGCGTGAAGAAACTTCGTATAGGCTACAGTTAGCGCGGAGAGGAGAGCCGTAATAGGTGAAGGAAGAGAGCGCTCACTCACCTTGGGCGGAGTGTCCCAGGTACTCGACGACGTTTCTCATGACTGAGTGGCGTAGCGCGCGACTGCCTGCCGATAGAAGTCCCTTGGCTGGCGGGTGGGGCGGCAGATACCACACTGCGCCGCCAGCTGTCACCACGCAGAACACCGATTGTCCCCACCCCACGCCCCCGCCACCTGTTTCCCCGCGGCACCAGCAAGTAAAGCTAATTTTTACAAATGGTGGGGAAATCGCGAACATTTTTTTGAGACAACATATCTTCTATGACACTCTATCTAAACAGTTTATTCTTTCATGATTGGATAAGCAAGGTTTTGACTCGGTCAAGTTGTTTGCAGACCAATCACGAACGTTCTGCCATATAGTATCAGAATCCTCATTGGCCCAGTGAAGTGGGGTGATAACTTCATACATGCATAACGCGATAAACCATCATTAGAGATGATGGTTTATCGCGGGAAAACTCCACTGTTTGCTAGAATTCAGTCTACTGTAGACACATCCGATAGTTTTCTTCCACAATTTTAATTCGCATAAAATTATTAAAAAGGTAAATATGACTCGTACTGGATTTCCAATCACGACTTTCCCTAGCCATGAAATTCACAGCCACTTAAAATTTTATTTTTGCCTTAGTACAACATTTATATCTCCCTGGCCACCTGAGATCTACCATGGCCATTCGCGGGTAGTTTTAAGGTAACTTACTTTTACTTCAAATACGCCAGTCACTATTCAAAAATGTAAATCCACCACTATTTCCAAATTAATGCACAGCAGAATTCTTGGCTTTTACGCCCTGGCATAGGCCAATTAATCTTCCCAAACAGCCTGTTCCCAAAACTGCGGGAGAAACAAGACTATGAATGGGGCTATTCGATCAGCCCAAAAATGGCAGAGAACTGACGACATACAAAGTATCATTCCTGGGAAAATTTAAAAATTATTTACATGGAAAAAAAAAAAGTTCCTCTTCTCATATTTCTTATTAGAAAAATGGAAGCGATTCCTATTATGTTGTGCAGAAAGTAATTATCTTGCTTATATTATCCAAAATTATCCTGACTTTAAATTAAAATTAGTGCGTCAAAGTGACGTTCCTGCATATCTTTAAAGGCTTAACATTTTTATTTTTACCGAAATTACCTGACCTGTTATCTAGGGAGATTTCCCTCGCAACAAAGCGCCTGATCCCGATACCAGGTTTTAGCACTGGTTATATACAGAAATCGAGTATTGCCTCGCAATGGGGGTAGGTACAATCATCCACCAATAGCTAGCCAGTGTCGAAAAAACTAGTCACTCAATCCCTCCCTATCGGGTACCCAGAAATCAACAACATTAAAGAATAGTCCAGTGTATTTTATATGACGTCACGTCCGTACATTTGAAATTTAGACGTTTAAAAGTGCGTGGACCGGGCACGTGTCTTCCGCCGCGCGTCGAAGAAGGAACACTGCTGACATCTGGTGGAAGTCGGAGTCAGCTCCCACCAGGCACCCCGCGCTTCACCAGTTTATACGGAAACATTGACGCGGTCGGTGTATGTCCGACCAAGAACTTTTATTTGTGCGGTAATTACGCTACTACGAGTCGAAACTCCATCAACGTGGACATCCGTCAACAAAGTGTTCGTGAGTATCAAAGTAAGTTTTTCAGCGTATTTTGTTCATTTTTCCTGAAATTCATTTCAGCACACATTGTCCGGTCAATAATTTTCCATGGCGGGAGGGTGAAAACGGTCTTGCGTAGAGAATTGGGCCAGGGCGGAGAGACGCTGTACGCGTACTTAATAAGCGTACTTGTTTCATGTAGTAAAGGCCAATGGTCCATTTTGGAAGTGCGAAAGGAGGTCAACCATTAGAGGCGAATTGTTTGACGAGCCTGAGGTTATAAATATTTCGTCAAATAGTTCAGACTATTCAATTAGTTTAACTGAATTATTGGAAAAGTCTCAACCCAGAGTGTTTCTTGATGAGGCGATGGTCAGCCACTTGCACCCACCATTTGGTGCAATTACTGCTTCTGTATGGGAAGTAGCTGGACATGCACCTGGAAGTTGTGCCCCATGGACGTTGTGAATATTCCTAAATAATTTAAGAAAAGTTCAATAAACGTAATTGTCTCGTATGATAATCACATTTACATTCACTAATGCATTATTTTATTTTGTAGATATTGTAATGAATGGTTAACTATGAAATTGACCTTCTTGCACTAAGATAAATCATGAGCTCGTAGCACACATTTAAATGTGTTGTATGTGTTAGTAGAAGAGACACTAAATATTTTTGAGAAGCTTAACTTGTAAACCGCAAGTGCAAATGATTTGATAGATAATAAACTTTTGCCAATGTGGAATTGTATCATATATAAATATTTAGAAAATGTTGATATTATGAAAGTATAATTGCAGAAATGAAACTGTTCATTGCTATAGGAAAAATTGATTGCTCAAATTATTGTTAAGTATAATTTTGCCACACACTTCTATGAATTAAGTACAAAGGAAAAGGTAATGGATATACATAAATTGAATGGGGTAAATTATAGTGTACAAATCATTTGATATGTTATAATTCCTGCAAACAGATTCTTGTTTTGTACTGTAGTAAATATGTTAGTATAAGGGAACTTTCGTATAGACAAAACTAAATTTATTCAGTAGTACATTAAGTAGTCGAACATTTCAATACAATGTCAGAGCTATTGTAATTTCGTTAAAATTGGCCTCGAAATGATATTGCTCACAAATTCCAGGGCTCCATATCACACTCAAAGGACGGACAAGTGAGTAGGTGCACAAGTACACTCAAATGAACACTTATCTCTGGACTTCACTGTAATGTCATTCAATTTCCTTGCATCCAGGCATAAGCATACTGATCCATCTGTCTTGCACACACAGACCATGGGGTTGCAATTTGTGCTGGAAGCATACTTAATGATATTCCAGGATAGAATTAATTTAAGATATTATTCTGCTTCATGGGCGTATTTGGCAGGTATCGGATAAGACCTGGTAATAAAAGGTTCTCCTGGAGTGACTTAAATACCAGATTGAAAAAATTTATCACGCCCCAGTTTTTCAGAGAATATCAGCTGATTTGCAAACAAAAGCTGTTGTAAACTAATTTTCTGGCATCTGTCAAGTGCCGCTATACTGGCTACTGCTTGATTAATGCCTGTGGAAGTAGCTATCACATTCGCACTTACCGGTCGACTTATCTGACATAGGTCTCTCCTTAAGAAGTCTACAAACTTGTCAGAACTTCTTCAACATTCAGGCGATGTAACTGCGTTTGTCACGCTGTCTGGTGCGATTACCATACAGCAACCAAAATCCAACTTGATTTTGTGCTGGGTAAGGAACTATACTCCTAAATTAACTGGTTTTGTAAGACCCTTAATCACCAAGGCTAATACCTCTTCGTGTTTGCTTTAACCATTCACTGTTAGAAGCATTTTCTGGCTTACAACTGGACTTACTTTAGAAGTAGGTAGCACCGATTATCTCCAATCGTAGTACTGGTACCATAGGTAATTTATGTCCTGATGCTAGAATACGATTTAGTAGGCCCTCGGAAATGCAACTCATTTCCGCCCCACTGTCTAGTAAACACAGTACTTGGATTCCGCAAACATCTAGCATTAATTATGGGCATAACACTTTCTGATAATTAATCACTTCTTCTGCTGAATCCTGCAGTAATAACTCTAAGTATCTCTGATTAAAACAGTATTTATTACTATTTCAATTAGCTCTCTAAGTTCTTGTGTACCCTCTTCTAACTGAATTGGTTGAGAGTCAGATCAAACACCCTCTGGACTCCAGGCCTGCTTTCAAGCGCGTGACGTCATCAAGAGTCGTACTTTCTCCTGATGCTCTACGTGTTCAGTACACAATGCAGTGGTCACTTCCTGCTGTATTTTATTAACTTCATAATTAGCTTCTACCGAATTACTTATGCACTTTGTGTTAAATTTAAATAACTGTAACGATTAGAATTGACAATCAGTAGGTATAAAAATACACGAATTAGAGCTTGATTTTTTATATTTGGTGATCTCTTGTTAGTCAGAGGAAAATCCTAAAAACTAAAGCTGACAGTCGGGTTTAAA
Organism: Dryococelus australis; assembly: GCA_029891345.1. Lineage (NCBI taxonomy): Eukaryota > Metazoa > Arthropoda > Insecta > Phasmatodea > Phasmatidae > Dryococelus > Dryococelus australis. The sequence goes on along the minus strand of CM057002.1, from coordinate 75,448,652 downwards.
ACGCCAACCTGAGAAACATTTTCATTGTTTTTGGTAAGAAGTAGAATATTATTTTTGTTTAACTTAATGGCTTACAAAATTTCACAGTTGGTGTGCAACGATAAGATTCGCATTGAAATACACCATAGTATACATTTAATTTGAATTTGCACAACTGTTTACAACGAGATCCACGTGACAACTAGGAAGGCCCTTCAACATGGTAATATTCAGATGAAAGTAAACAAAATTAATTTCTCCTAAGAACCGTATTTTTTTGTTAAATATATTTAAGACATGATAATTGAATTATATGGCCCAAACGATATTACACAGTATTTATTACAGTGATTATTTATATTCTATCGTGTTAATTGTGAGAAACCAATCGTTCGCCGCGGATTTAATTTTTTAGTGAGTGAATATTTTGAAAATTTCACGTCACTCCTTTTTCATAAAGCTTGGTTATTGAAGTGACTCAACTTAGTTTGTACTCTAACTCTATAATTATTTAAATACACATATCCTAGTCAAATACAATCACCCTGATTAATAAATAATTAATCCAAGGGGTCGAGTCAACCATTAATTGATCCGGGTGTTACTTTTCAATGCCCTCGTTTTATATTGGGAGGCAGAGTCAGGAAGCGGGGTTTACAGAATAAACTAAAGCTATTATTAAACAAGTAAACGACACACCAATTCATGCCTTCACCAGGATTTGAATCTGGAATCCCTTGCAACGTAGGTTGACGCGTATGTCAGTAGAATAATGGCGATCTGGAGATCGTCTGTCAATCAAATGGTGGTGTAGACCTCGCAAAGCACTTTAGCGAACAAATGGTAATCACCAATTTGCTTACAATTTGTAAGATATGTCAACACATTCAACTACTGCTATTATAGCAATGGCAACTTCTGCATATTTATTACCTAGCTGATTTCATTTGATTCGGACAGATTTGCGGACATCACAGTGAAATGAACATACGGAATGAGTGTATATATCTGTATATGCATACAAATACACACACATGTAAATACATACAAGTACACAAATACACATATGTATATACATACAAGTACACATACCTGTATATATATACATACAAGTGCACACACACATACATATATGTATATAAGTACACACATACACATATGTATATACGTTCAAGTACACACATTCACATATGTATATACATTCAAGTACATATACAACTTTTTACACATGCGCACATGCATATACATCATGCATACACATTCGCACATTTAAATACATATTCGTACATACATATACAGGCATATATAGACACAAAATCTTTCGATTATTCTCTTTCAAATAAAGCCTGGTTGATCATTTCGGGCCGAAAATTGGAGTAGGTATAAAAACTGACAAATTAACATTCCAAGTAAACTATAATAAATTCGATATTGTAAACAAAGGCAAGTAATATCTTGGAATATTTTTAGCCTGCTTTCCGAAGGAAAGATAGGCTTATGCATTCACCTGGTTGTCTGTCTGGAATGTATGTCCACCCTAATAACTTTTAAACCCGACAATCGAATTGAACCAACTAGGTCCACATTATAGTATTTAGTAAGGACATCAGACTTACAGTTCTCAATCACGCCAGACTCGTATTTTAAAAATGGCAGTGATTTCGAAATTAATACCACTGTCATATTTCGGGAGCTAATTATTTATCCTATTTAAACGACATTTGGAACATTGACATTGTATTATAATGCATTTCATATTGAAAGCGGTAATGGAAAAAGTAAAGTTTTTTCATTATATTTCGGGAACCATTTAATTGATTTAAACCAAATTTGGTATGTTGACAGCGCATGATGTATGCATTGAATGAATTTTGATAATACTATTAACCAGCCATTTTGGAAGATAGCGCAACATTAAAAATAAAGCATTTATATTATATCTCGGTAGCTATACAACCGATTCCTTCCAAATGGCGAACAAGTAATACTGTGGTAAGCAATGTAAATTGATAGGCCATGTTTCAAGAAGATCAAGAGCTTATTTTCAGAATAGTACCCTTGTACACATTTTAGCATAACATGCTATATCTACGAAACAATGTAACCAGTTTCAACCTAACTCTGTATGCTGACAGTGCAAGCATAAAACGAACGAACAAATAAACTCACTTGTCCGCCATTTTGGAAGATAGCACCATATGAAAAATTAAGTTTTCGTGTCCTATCTTGGGAAACTATTAACTGATACCGATCAAAATCAGGCAACAAGTTATACTTTTGTAGTCCGTCTAAATTTATATGACTTAAGGAGGTAGTCACATATTTTCAAAATCACAGCAATGTAAATATATTGTCAGTATATCACATGTCACAAGCAATTTCATCTGACATAATACTTTACAGTATCTATGACGAACATATAATGTGCCAATAAATCTCAGTTTTGTTCTCTAGTAATGAAGATACCACGACGTGAGAAAATTGATCTTTTTTTGTCATATGTCCGGGACTAATCAAGAAATTCCCTGCAAACTTTTAGCATTAGTTGTACTACATTAGGCCATGTATAAAGTGTGTCTGGCTTTATTTATAGTATGGCTGCAAAATAAATAATTCAGATAAGTTGATCATTTCTATTAAACAATTTCACCAATTCCAATTACATTTTTATAGGCCTGCTGAGAGTACCCATTAGAAGCATCAATATGCTTATAGAAATCATCTTTTTCCGCATTTCTGCAAGAAAGTGCCAGATGATAAGATGAATAATTTCTATAATATCTCCGTAACCAGACATCTAATTCCCACCAAATTTTTCACACATATAGTACTACAGTGGGCCTGTAAACTAACATATTTCAAGTTGATAAGATTTTTCTTAATGGTGCTATATAAATTATTTCTATAAGTTAATAATATCTCTTAAATAATTTGACATATTTCAGAATCTATTAGAAAAAATCAGATATGCCTATGCAGAGCCTGTTTTTAGATGTTTTGTACGATAGCGCAAAATGAGAGACGGAAGCTTTTATGCCATATCTTAGGATCCGGTCAAACTATTTCCACCAAATTAACACACAAGTAGTTTTATGGTAGGCCATGAAAACTTGCATGATTATAGTAACTCCTACAGTTTCTTTCAAAATTATGAATATTTGAAGTTTATAATCCTAGTGTACCAAAACTTTACACTGATTGCTATCGAAGCTGATGTTTCGAATCCTTCCTCCGTGATGTATCTGGTTGCACGCCAACTTACGGTACGAGAAGTTCTGTTTTCGAATCCCAGGTAGAGCACATGTGTATTTGTAATCGTCTCACTAGTATTGAATTTGGTTCTGGTTGCATTTGTAATGGCATCGCTATCAACGAGACTTCAAGACCTAACGAACGTTTTAATAGCATCATCACAATTATTTGTATACATATAAAGGAAAGTAGGCTCATTAGTTATATTGAAAACTTATTTTCTAATATTGTTTTAACAGTTCTGGTTGTAAAAAAAAAGCATATATATAAGTCAAATGTATTATGATGATACAATTTTTTCGCCGTTTGTTTATACAACTGGCCCTGCTATTTAAAAAAAAAATTACGTCTAAAAATTATAGATTATTTCAATTTACCTAACAGGAATTAACAGTTAAAATAATGTTCGTCTAAAATGAGCAATTATTTCAAAAAACCCCAAAATACATTCACAGTAAAGTCAGATTTTAACTAAAAATCGTTATCCTACTTTGGACCTGGTTGTAATCCTTATGCTAATTTAATATAAAATAAAATTATACTGTTGAATATCCTGTGAAAGGTCCGCCACGGAAATTACTGCAAAAACAGAATTTAACAATATTGCGCTAATAGTAAAATGGTTGTAATGCGTAATTAAATATTAAACTGTAGCTTGTGTAGAAAATACTATAGGCTGTTCACGGTAAAGTGAGTACTTTAAGGCCCTTCTAAATTTTTCTTTCATCCAATTTCAATCCTCCTGCTACGTGTTAATATAAACATTGCAATATGACCAATATACACAGTATATACATTTCACTGCGCTCAAAATTTAATGCGCGAGACTGCAATAAGATATATTTATTAGTGGTTAATGCTTGTTAGGGGAGCTTTAAAAAGTGCTCACTTTACCGTGAAAAGCCTAGAGAATAAAATAAAATCATAAACATAAAACCTGTGGAATAAAAACAACTATTTTCAAAATCAAACATATGTTGGCATTAAAAAGCGCATACAAACTAAAAATATGCTACGTATGTAAATGTTACAAGAAATTTGTCTTCTGTAGACGTTTGCACGCTATATTCAAATTATATTTTTAACGGACCCGCTACGGTATCGACTTACAATGTTTGTTAGTAGTAAAAGTATCTACGAAGCACGACTATTTAAGAAACTTGAAGAATGTTTCGTTTATTTGAACACGATTATCTTCCGTAATATGTAGTACTGTAACTTCATCGAAGTTGACTACTGTAAATGCTTTGATTATAAATGAACTGAATAATTAGTTGTTGTCTCTACCGGTATTTTGGTTATAGCAATCTTAGGCGGGTTTAATAATGATTGAACTATCTACGCATTGTCAGGCTCTAATAAATAAATAAATAAATAAATATGTATATATATATATATATGGCGTTTTTGAAACTATTTTATTAACGCGTCCTTAAATGTAAACCTCTTCATTATTCGAAATTGTATATTACTAAAATGTAAAATGTTCGACACGTAATGATATTCTGATTACGCAAATTATTAGCTCTCGACATCTTCCACGCAGTAGGACGTAAACTTAGCAGGCATCACTTATCTTTACGTTCGTTCGTTTTCTGCCGTTTTTACAGAGAAAATAACCAAAAGGACTTCAGACTTCTATTTCAGCCATTCAGTTTTGTGGTTATATTAAGTTCGTCGCCACTACTCAGTGCTAAAATGCAGAAACTTATTTCATCTGAACAGGGTTCCGCGTATTTCGACAAATTACTGTTTTGTACAACATATTTTAACGGCGAAATATGGTCACGAAATAGGAAATAACTGGAATAGACTGCAACGTATCTAGAAAAAATATGCGGTAAACTTACTTTAGAAGAATCTGATGATTAGAAGTTGGTGTGAGGACTTTCACGCAGCCGTAACTGTCGCCTTTCTTCATTTTTTTGGAAAACCAGATACACGAACTCGCGGACCTTTCTCGTAATTCTCATTGCAATCGGTAACACAGCAGCGGTGCGGCACGTTGCCGATAGAAATAGGTAAGACACCCGCACATAGAGGAACTTTACCGGAGACTTGGAAGTCATCCCAAGAACTGGCAGCTGGCGCTCCAGATAAGAGGGAGGAAACACGCGCAATCATCTGGGCTCCGGCAGGGAGCGGCTAGGACCACTCTCACTGACGTCACACGCCACCCTCTGTTTTGATAGCAGGCCTGAAGTCCAGAGGGTGTTTGGCCAGACCCCGTGGTTGTGTAGTCTGTATTACAGGTCAGCGTTTGGGTCCTAACATCACTAACCCTTAGCAAATGTGGTAGAAGGACGATATGGGAAACTGAGGCGTGTTAACATTGTCGACATGTGAGACACGCTACAACAGCGCTCCTAGCAGCGTGTGCTGACGAATACCCGGGAGATTCAAATTTACATTGCTCGGCATGCGCGACTTACGTGCAGTTGTCGTCTCGTAGTATTAAAACGTGTTGTTTTGCCGAATGTAATACAATAGTTGCTTATTCATATTACTACGCCGTATTTAAAAATGCATCTAAAGCATAAATATTGCCACTTGAAACAAGGACAATCAGTTGTAACAGAATCGTGTAACTGGGCACAGACTTAGATGTTGCAAGTTACGAAGGTCAAATGTTAATCAATTATAAGTAAGAGAATGGAATGCTAAACGGTATTCCATTTGTCAGATACATAACCGACTGCATTTATTCAATAAATTCTTTGGAGCTTTCACCAAGCTTATTTTTCTGCAAAAAAAATCGAGAATGAACATAACCAAAAATTTCTTTTTGGACAGAAACATTTCCACAACTAATCTGTGTTTTATTAACGAAAGATGAATTTGAAAGAGTTGTACTACAGTTAGTGACACTGTAAATTTTATTAGCTCTATAAGCAGCAATATCTTTTAGATATTTCAGATTAACCTAGCAACAAAATAAGTTGCCTAATATTAACTTACTGCCTTTTGAAGTTTTTATCATTGAATTAGCAACAAAATAAATAGTTCACAAATTTCTATTCCTAACAGACATGGTTTTTATTCTGCTTTCTTCTTTCGTAGAAGGTATATTTTGGTTGGAAATATATGTTCAAGAGAGAAACATTTTGGGGAGATAAATTTTTACGTGATAAAAATGTATACTCAATTATTGTTTAAGTTTTAATTTCCTGAATTTACCACTAAGATAAATAATCACATATCCAGCGCGTTGCATTTTATTGCAAAGTGAATATTCGTGTCTACAGAATTTCGTCAGAAGGTGGTGGCCCATCCGTCGGTCCATCGAAAGATAAAGTTTGACGGATAAAAAAAGTTGCCCTGCGATTGGTCGAAGATCATGTGACCGCCTGACGGGTGCTACGAATGGTTGCGAGTCCACCTTTCCACACATAAATCACTTTTGTCGTGCAGTTATGCCACAACTACACTGCCTCAAGTGAAACACAGACAGCTATGGTTAATCAACTGGCAGCCATGCTTCAACCATAAGTAACAAACATTTGAAACCTCTGTCACTTCTTTATAATCTGATTGAACCAGTTATGAAAATTTGGGGGCTGTAACCAAAAATTATACACAAAGGACTATTCTGTAGCTTGGTAATATCTAGTGCCTGTTCATCAACAAAACAACGTATCTTTGTAGTACAGAGCAACTCGGGATTGGGGGAAATTTTAATCGAAATGAGCGTGCTGACAAATTTGTAACTGTACTGAAGGCACAGTCAAGTACAGAAAGGACAAGAGTATCGCCTCCTCCTCCCGCTCATTTCCAAATGCTGGTTTCATAGACAATATTTAGACTATTAAGTTTGATAATTATTTTGACCACCACACATGGTGTGTTCATATAGTACATACATGCACTGGAACACAACTTCCTACTTAAGATATCCGTTTCCTTGGCTAGTGTAGATAATCCATGGAGGAAGCAGCAACATTGACTGCAAAATGATTACAGCTTTCAACAACACAATGGTACTCCTCACCAAATATGAAAATGTACCATCGTCTCTGATATCATGCCACTTAAGTGACATTTGAGAGATTATAGATGATATAACCATTTCCCCCTCCCCGTCCTTTTAAAAAATTTTACTTATGCAATTTATGCAGTACAGCTGGCGCTAGGATGAAAATGCACTGGGTCAAAATATCTGTTAGTACATAATAACATATGTACTCAAGCTATTAAGCCAATTTACTCCACCTAAGTTTTGCATGCATTAAACACATTTAATTTTGTGATTCGCCTTCAATAACAAAGCTTATTTCCATCATGAACAAGTTACTTCTAATAACCAACCTGAATACATGCTTTTTACAATAAATTTTACCACAGATTTTCATATGCTTTATAGCGAAGAGACTGGAAAATATGTCGCAGAATTTAAAAGCAGCTGAACTTAAAATAACTTATCTTGGTCATGATTTTAACACACTTTCTGTTCGAAATTAAAGACACTTGTTATTGTAATGCAATTTGCAAGTACTTTCTCCAATACTGCGATCAACGCAAACAAAAGTGTGTAAATAGGCTAACAGGTAAAAAGAAATGTGTACATAAGTGACTTATCTGCATTGCAGAATGTGGCAAAATAATTCATTGAAAAACACCACATTTAAGTTAATACTATAGGTGTATGTATGCACAAAGTTAAAACACTGAGTACTTCATGGGAGTAAATAAGAGAAATTGAAATTTAAAAAAGAGAGATTGAAATTTAAAAAAATATCCTATATTTATTTGTAAAAAATCTATAATAAATATCACTGAAACGTAACGATGACTCTCAGGAGTGAAATATTATAGTTTGAAATTTTTGTACACAGTTGTGTAAACAAATGCGAGTATGGAGAGGAGGGGGGAGCGTTGCTGCTACTTTTGATTGGTTTTGACGGTAACCCTCACTTGACAGCTGGTTCACACTCTGCAATATATACACTGACTTACCAACTGTAGACAACCTGATGACATCTCCACTGCTGCAATTAAAGTGTCTGGTGTGTGGTGTCAGTACATGGTGTTTAGCACACAGAATGAACCATTGATACACTGGCTGGAGAAGAATTACTCTCGCCACCAAAAGCTATACTCAACAATTCTTCACTCATTCTAATTAAAATTACTTGCAAACTCAGTATGTAGAGAATTATTATATTTGCACAGTAAAACAGCACTGATATGCAGACCTTTGGGCGTGTAAAAGGTAAGCGACTACCTAGAAAGGAAACTATTACAGTTTTCATTCAGTTGTTTCTTTAATAAATCATCGAAAATATTTGGTAGTTGGTGCAAACACAACCCAAATAGCATACAAATTTATATTCAAATGCATAGTTTACCAAATGTAAACAATAACATTCCAAAGTATGAAAATACACTGAAAAAGTATGGATATGTACATAAAAGAAATTAATATGCTGAAAACTGGGCTATTTTATAAAATGGGGGATTTTCAGAAAATTGTATAATTCCACTCTACTAATTACACACAACACGAATTTACTAGGGGCATCAACATTTGACCAATAGAAACCCCAAAAACGATAGTGGGGACGGCTATGAAGATAAGGGAAATTGTGAGGTAAAAAAGTACAAAATATGTACATTTTCATTATAAACTTTTACCCCTCAATTTCCCTTAAGTTCATAGCTCTCCCCACTATCGTATTTCTAAATTGTATTGCTAACATTGTCAATTTAGGTACGGTGCCTAATGTTCAGTTCAATCCTTTTGCAATTAAACATGTTTTGATGAGACAATATTACAGTAATATTACAAATAGTGCAGAAATATGTTAAATTGTAAAACACACATACATTATATCTCAGTGCAAAAACGCCCCAAAACGTCTTCACGCCGCCTCTCTTCCGCCTTGCTGGTACTGCCAAGGGAGGCATTTCGACAGAGATTGCCCCACCTGGCAGGACCGAGGAAGGGAATAAACAAACACGCGGGCGCCAGACGCACCATCGCGTTCCAGCTCCATTAAGGTCCCTGCCCAGGCGGGAAACGCAGCTGGGGTGTGCGCGGGGCAGCCACCCCAGCCGAAGAGATGCCCTCTAATGTCATGCAACTAAACTATTCTTACAAGGAAAGTGTACCGCCTGAGGCACCACATATCCAGGTGGATATAAATGACCACCCTTGATTTGCCTTACTAGAGTCGGCTGCAACAGGGAACTTCGTAAGAAGCGACCTATTAACAGTGGATCAGATGGCTAACCTACAGCCCCAGCCTCACATTGTAAGAATGGTCCAACCTAGCCAGACCTTGAAGGTCGATGGAAAGACTAAACTTACTCTTGGAACCCATCACCTCATGCACGTAGCCGAGTTCTCGGTATCCCTGGATATCAACGAGGAAATTATACTAGGCCAACCTTGGCTAAGCAGCCAGTAGTGCATGACGGACCATGTGACGATCTGAATATCGTCACTAGAAGTGGTTATGTTTTAATTTCCGTTGGTAACTCTGAGTAACCATAATGGTCAATCTTTTAGTAACAATTTTTTATCTGTGTGGCATTGGTTTACAGTTTGTAGCTTTGAGTAACCGTAGTTGTTACATATTGGTCACTATATTGTAGGGTGTTTATTTTATTAGAAAAGGCCAGCCTTATTTTTATATTATTTGTATTTATGAGTGTATGTTTGTGTATCACGTCTATATGGTTAATATGAAAGTATGATATAATAATCATGGGGAAATAACCTTTTGGTTTATTGTTTGCAAACAAAATGTACGATTAGTGTGAAGGATCACCGTTAGGCTTCGCTCCTAGCGGGTGCGTGACGTCACCTGGCCGGCTGCGCGGGTGTAGCGCCAGCCAGTGTGCGGTAGGGCAGTCAGCTGTTCGTCAAGCAGCAGGCGAGTTGCGGTCTGGACGCCGAGCGGGTCCCTCGTGCAGTATGAGTCGGGCAGTGGTTATGCTGCGAGGCCGTGCGGTGCATGAAAAGTGAAATGCAGACAGTGCCGACAGACGTAAAGTTGCTTTTTGAGAAGTGTAATGAGAACTAAACACGACTACTTAACATACGCGAATATGTACGCGGGTCACTTCTGTTTAGATGATGCGCATGTGCACGCGGCTTACCCAATACCTAAGAATGTTTAATTACGAGTCCGTAATTATGCGCGAGCGTGATTCGAACGTCAGCGCGGAAGACCTGTCGCTGGGCAAGGTGACCATGCATAGTAGTATGGCTGACGAGTTCCGGGTCACATTCGACGGCAACTGAAATTCACCCAGTCTGTTCCCGTGGCGTCGCATCTGGTTCTCCGCATGTAAGGCTACAGCTGGCTTGCTCACTGTTTTGTTCCTGTGTGCACGTGTTGACGTGCTTCTGAATAAGGTACGTCCACGACGTCCTTTTGGTGACGGGGTTTGCCGGTACAAGTTCTTATATTGCCATCGGAAGTCGTCGTACTGTGTAAATAATGATGATCCCGCTACGAGCGAAGATCTGCACGACTCCTAATGAAATAAAATGTAGTCAAGTGATAGGCCAACATATGTTAAATAGCATTCATGCGGTCAGAAATGCAAATTAACTCATGCTTAGTGTTATGTGTGCGAACAAATGGAGCACATTTTTAATGGCGTGCGTTTTCATGAATTTAACTGTAGGAAATATAAAATATAATTTTTAGAGGGCCCAGATATTTTAATATGCTTTTTATAATAACTGTGAAAAGAAATTGAATGTTCATGGAGCCAGTGTATTGGCCAACTTATTATTAAACTTATGAAAATCACTGAACGGGCCTTTCTTAACCTCCTTAAAGAACTGTTACCTGAATGATTTGGAATAGTACTTGCGCAAATGTACTAAATGGAATGTAGTAATAGTATATATTTATGGGCTGCGGTATATGGGAAACTTTAAGACGAGAGATTGCTTTCCACCCCAACGGGGATACTGTACAGGTGTTTCGTAATTAACGATTCGAGTGAGGCATGACTGAAACTCCTGACACCACCGAGGGGCTGAAGGCGTTTCAAAACTGCGCCACTCTACTATTCCCATTTTACTGGGGTTCAATGAGATTTTCTGAGAGTAGAGGAGTCGCGGAAAAAAATGGCAAGCTTAGTGCGGGGAAGTGATAAAAGTAGTATGCCGACCACTAGTCGCCAAAGTCAAAATGATTTTCTTTTTTTTTTCCAAAAACGATGTAGCTCATCAAAATATTATATCTTCCCTTAGTGCGGCGAAGGAGTTGCAGGATTGAAATCCTGAAAATATTTTGCAGCCTTGTTTGCAAATTGATCGGTTACAAAAAATGAAAATTTTTCCCAATGAGATTTGTTTACTGCAAGTCATTATAAATAAAAGTACGGGAGTGGTCATGGAAATAATTGCATGGAGTATTGGCCAAAGGGAAGAATTGAGTAAATTAAAGTAATATTTATGGGAAAGTGTTTATTCCCGAAGGTTTAGGGAGGATATGGGCAAGAAGTTTGTATTTAGATCTCAGAGATTGGACTAGAGTATTCTGCATTTTCAACAATCTGTCAGTGAGCATCCCTGGGCGCTAAACATTTCATTAGATGATGACAAATTAGTTTCTCTTTTGATTGAAAATATATTGTCTGCGATTAGAGCACACAGTGTTGGCCATCCTTTCCCTGGTAATTTAGAGCGGTTTCGTACTTGGGCCATTCAAGTTGAGAATTGGGCATATGTTTTGCAGTTGTGTGAAAAGGAGAGTCGTGTCCCTATTGGAGACAGGAAATGGAATTGACTGAGACATGGCAGAATGAATACTTTAGGCGATAAAAAAAACGCAAATGTTTTAATTGTAATTTGAATAGGCATTTAGCCAGTGAGTGTACTGTTGTGGTGCATAAGAATGGAGAAAATTGAAGGTGTTTCAAATGCAATAGAATAGGACATTTGAAAAAAAGATAGTAAAGAATCTCAAAAAGGGGTTGGAAATCGTTCTGAAACCATTGCGGTGGTAGGAGTGAGAGAGCAATATAAGGGGAAGTTAGTGGTGAGAATCGAGGTAAAGGTGAAAAAAATTCCTACGTTCTTAGACACAGGGGCCAGTGATTATCTTATTAGTCAACAGTTTGCTAACCAGCTAGTTAAAGATTTCCCTAAACTCAAAAGAAAACTTCAAGTAGATGAAGGTTTTCAGTTATTGGTAGCCAACGGATCAGCGTGTAATGTGTCGTTGAAATTACGTTTACATTTTAAACTTTCAAAGTTTAGCTGGACAAAGAAATTTTGGGTAGTCTTGGGTTTAGCGAACCCTATAATTTTGGGATTAAATTTTTTTTGGTAGAAATGAAAGCAGGTATTGATTTTCAACGATTTGAGTTGTATTTTGGCTTTGACATCAAAGGTGCGAGAATCCCATTGAAAAAGTATACAAAGGGGAGTACAATGTGTCACAGTATTTTAGGCAAGGGTGACATTCTTAATGTGGCACAGCATAGAAAATTGGAGGGACTGTTAGGCGAATTCGCGGACGTCATAAATAAGCCTTTGCGCCTGAAACCACACCAGTGTTCCCCTCCTAAATTGGAAGCTTTTCGAGATATCGTTGCTAAATTTAAGAAACAACACAACATAAGACCATCACTATCGCCATATGCTTTCACAACATTTTTAGTCATGAAAAAGAAACCTGGTCAATACCATTTAGTCATAGATAATCGCAAATTGAACAAAAAGGTCAAGGTCGATTCATTCCCTATGCCTAATGTGGATACTGTATTGCAATTTTTTGGCAAGGCAAAAATATTTTCGGTAATCGACTTGAATACTGCCTTCCATTAATGTGTATTAAGTGAAGAGAGTAAGAAGTATACTGCGTTTGTGACACCTTGGGGCTATTTCGAGTGGAATCGTGTTCCTCTCGATGTCAATTTTGGAGGGCAGTGTTTGGGCTGGATATTACACAATGCACTAGAGGAATATAACTTCAAATTCCTTATCCTCTTTTTAGATGATATCTGTATTTTTTCCCTAGATCTTGAAGAGCACCTCGAACACATCCGTTTGGTACTCAGTGAACTCAGGGAATTAGGCTTCACGGTTAACCCTGCTAAAGTCACATGGGCTAAACCTGAAATTAAGTTCTTAGGTTTTATTCTGTAGCGAGGCAAACTTATTATGGATCCAGAAAAAAATAGCCCCCATTGTCAACTTCCCCTGCCCTGAAAATGTGATGGTAGTGATATGTTTCCTAGGGTTGTTGGGGTATTTTTCTCGATTTATCGAGGGTTGTGCCAAGTTGAGTATCCCGCTGAATCGTTTGAAGAACAAGGATGTGCCCTATGTTTAGGGGGAAACTGAATAAAAATCGTTTTGTAATTTAAAACATGCCATCTCACACACTCCGGTTTTAGCTCTTCCTAACTTTTCGAAAAAAATTGTACTGCAGGCGGATGCCTCTTCGTTAGCTGTGGGTGGGGTACTTTTGCAAGATCTGGGACAGGGTTTGCAACCCATTACAAATGCCAGCTGGACGTTAAACACTTCTGAACAACATTTAAGCGTATATGAAAAAGAGGCCCTTGCTTGTGTCTGGGGAGTAGATAAGTTCTCCACCTCCATTGAACACCAAGAGTTTGATATTCAAACGGACAACCAGGCTCTAACCTGGTTATATAGCCATCTCTTTAAAATTAGTCTCATCCAAGGCAAAGATAATGTTATAGCCGATTGTTTGTCCAGACCGTATGACGAGGATGACTATGACATTCAAGTGGAACATGCCTCGGGGGAAGAAGGGGGAAACGATCTGTTGTCTAAAGAGAAGTGTAGTGGAATGAATAAAACCATGCCCGAGGTCTTCCTAGATTTTCAGGTATGGCAAAATGAAGACGAGGAATGTCAAGAAATTAGAGCAGCCATGGTCGCCGGTAAATCCCCCAAATATGCACTGGATAAGGAACTTATCTATCTCCAGTATAAATGCAATAATAAAGAAATATCTTTGTTCCCAAAAATGCTAGGAATCTTGTGTTGAAATATTTTCATAGTTCCACTGGAGGGGCCCATACGGGCCGTACTAAAACCCAGGCTTTAATTAAGAGTGAATTTTTCTGGCCAGATATGAATGGAGATATCAATAAGTTTATACATGAGTATAAAGATTGTCAGATGGCAATACAGCCTCAGAACAGTAAGGTGGTGGTGTACTCCATAAAACTTCCTTCGAGGCCATGGGAAAAGGTTTTTATGGATGTGTATGGGCCCTTACCTAGGTCGAAGAATGGTAACAATTGTATTCTTATTCTTATTGATGGTTTTAGTAACTATGCCTTGTTATTGCCCCTATGTGATATGAAAGTTGGTAATATCGTGAAAGCTCTCGTAAAAAGGTTATGGAAAGTGTTTGGCAGCCCAGAGCAACTTATGTCATATAATGCGAACTATTTTAACTCTAGAATTGTGAATGACATGTTTTTTTTATGGGGCATCAACCATGTAAACACCAGCCCGTATTACCCCTGTCCCAATTTAGTAGAGACACTTAACAAAACTGTTAAAGTAGCTTTAAGCATTTTTCATAACTCAAACCAACGAACTTGGTATGAATATTTGCCTGAGACAAATCTTGCTTTTAATTCCGTACCGCACAGCACTATGGGTTTTTCCCTCACCAAGGTCTTTTTGGTGCGGGAACTCTCACTTCCTCTGCTCAATGTGTGGGGTATTCCGACAGAATGTATGGAAGTGTTGAATAATAAAGAGTTGGAAGAAATATGGAGCAAAACGCGTATTAATTTAGAAAAGGCTAGGAGACTTGTAGAGCACAAATATAATAATGGTAGGGTGAACCATTAATATCAATTAGGTGACTTGGTTGTGTGTCGCCATTATGTTCATAGTAAAAAGGCGGAGCATTTCTTTTTTTTTTCAAAATTGATGATGCAGTATGATGGTCCTCATAAGTTCTTACGTTTTCTGGGGCCCATTACTGTGCTATCAGGGGATCCGGGGAATGATTTCATAGTGAAAAAGGCCCACTTAAGCCAAATTAAGTTGTTTTGCACTCCTACCCCCAATGGCTCATAAATTCTTAAGAGAATTGCAATATATTAATACCTAGTTGGTTGGAATCTCTGGGATGTATTCCATTTTCACGTGTTTGAAATTCTTGTCTTATGATCTTGTGTATTTCCTCTTACTACATCTTGGTGATCAGTCAAACATCTATGTATATGGGGGGATATATTTTGATTTAATGTATCTCTAGATGTTGTACTGTGTGTTAATATCCTAGAAATTTGGTGTTGGAAGTCATGGTGAAGCATTGGTATTATGAGTCAGGTTGGTGTGAGCAAATGTTTGTTGGTGATACACTGTAAAGCATTTACCCCCATTTTAAATTAAAGGGGGGTGATTGTGACGATCTGAATATCGTCACTAGAAGTGGTTATGTTTTAATTTCCGTTGGTAACTCTGAGTAACCATAATTGTCAATCTTTTAGTAACCAGTTTTTATCTGCATGGCTTTGGTTTATCGTTTGTAGCTTTGGGTAACTGTAGTTGTTACGTATTGGTCACTATATTGTAGTGTTTTAATTTTATTAGAGAAGGCCAGCCTTAGTCTTATATTATCTGTATCTATGATTGTATGTTTGTGTATCACATATACATGGTAAATATGAAAGTATGATGTAATAATTATGGCAAGATGACCTTTTGGTTGAACCATGGTAAGAAACATATATAACTTAGGGCGACCAATAGGGTAACAATCCAATGGGAGCTCAGCTCAGCAACGATCATTACACCACCTCTTAATACCAAGGATATACCACCCAAACTCAATGCTGCTAGAATTTCCGAAACTCGTAAAGTCCTAACCGAACACTTATGTGTTCAGAACCCAATTACCAGAGACGGACGAGGAGGCAAACATAACCTCGATACCTGCTCGCGAGATCGATCCTCGGCCCTCCCGGATATTCGAACCTCCAGTGCCAGTCAGAGGAGAATAACCTCCCCAAACCTACACTAGGATGGCAGTCTTACCCCCTTGTATAGGTGGACCGTCCACATGGGCCCTCCCCTCTATCCCTAGCTACTACTTGCCATACTCGCCCAAACGACGGGACAAGAGTACTAGCTTAGCATCTGAAGTCTCCTGGCAGAGCCCTCTGGATAGAGCCCCCCATCAGAGGCCTTCGCTGCCCAGTGTAATTGCTGAGGTTAACGAACCCAGCACCTCGCCGAGGGAGAGATTTCGCGTACACCTCTTCCACTGGCCCCAGCTGCATCGGTCCCCTTGGTACCCATAGACCAGGCTGATGACGAGATGGCAATGCTGTATTGCACAATGATCTCTTTTGTTTCCCCCCTGTGCAGGAGGACCACCCCAAGGAATCCCAGCTGGATGTATCGCAGTTCTCGCTGCGACCTGGCTTGGTTCCAACCACGCCCCCTCGAGAGTGCGCGGAAACCCCCGAGGGACAGAAAGGAAGGACACACAATGTGCTACCATTTCCCTAACAAGCAGTAAAACCGCTGTCGAAGGACGTAGGGGCGACTGCACGGCTAGGGGCCAATTCTGCGGCTGTTAACACCACCACTCTTAGCTACTGGACTCTCAAACTGGTCCGGGAGCAGACGTCCCGCCAAATTATGATCGTGCAGGTCGAGGTACACCCTATACCACCACCCCAGGTAATCACATCTTCAGAAGAAGATGGAACCACAAGGTCTCAGCTTCAGCTCGGAAACCTGAGCCGATCCTGCAAGCTGTCGAGGTGGGGACCCCGAAGAGACTCCATCTCCAGCCACCACAATGTCGGCCTCCTATGGTCCCGGAGGACCCCGGCAAAACACAGATCTTGATGCTGGAAGGTGTCGGTGCTGCGGAAGCAGCCTCTCTGGGACGAGAAATGGATCAGCACCCGATCGCTGGGACAGGGGGATCTGAAGAACCTCGACCCCAGGTGATCCCCAAGACAACGCCTTTCCGAGACAGAGGCAGTACAAGCGATTTCCAGGTGCAGGGAGGCCCCACACCGGCCCCCACCGGGGATGAGAACAGAGTGTTAAGCGACCAAAGGAGGGAAATACTGGTGCGTGCCTGCCACATTCCTTTCCAGCTGGGGTGCTACAAGGAATCACCGTGGATGCCCACCCCAAGATTCAGGTGGCCTACTCCAATCCCACAAGCCCTGAGGAAAAGGGGCCGCCCCCAGAAAGAGATGCACAAAAAGCACCGCAGTCAATGCAACAGCAATGTGTGAGTACTGATACAGTCCTAACCCTCATTGGTTGTGTGTGATTGTTACATAACAGTAAAAATAAACTGACTTTCCTCAGCGAATCAATCCTGAACTGCCAAAATTACTGTTACATAACCAGTGAAGAGCACTACTTCTTGTTGTAAAGAAGTTCCACTTACAATTTCAGCTACAGAAACCCCTCAAAAGTGCCCAAAAAATAAACAACTTACGGAATGTAATATAAATAAGTCATTTCTCCTTCATCAGGACATAAGATGTGTATCTAGCAAAATCGACGAACTCTCTATATGTCTGGACCAGTTGTCCACGAAATGCTACTGGGACGTACAAATATTATGTTTAACAGAAACGTATATAACTGTAACTTTTGCTAAGCAACTTAGTATTCCTGGTTATTCCCTCTGTTCCACACACTGTAGGACAAGTATGAACAAAGGAGGTACTTGTATTTTTATAAAAAACAATATTACTCCCAGTAATCATAACCTACAAATTTCTTGTGAAGACCAGGTTTTCGAATGTTGTTCTGTTTGCTTGGAAATTAATAAAAATAAAATAAAATAAATTAGTAATTTTAAATTTAGACAGGGCCCCTTCTGCAAATTTTAGTCACTTTATCAAGAAATTAGAAATGTCTCTTGTGTCCATATCCGACCCCAAAGTAGAAATTATTTTATGTGGAGATTTAAACATTGATTACTTGAAAGAAACTGATAGAAAAAAATCCCTAGACAATCTCCTTAAAACATTCAATTTGAAATCAATAGTCGCATTTGCCACCAGAATAGTAGGAAACTCACAGACAGCCATTGATAACATATTTGTTGGCTTGAGTTTGATCAGGCTCTGTCAGTGTTTCCCAGTTGTAAATTGACTTATCAGATCACGATGCACAAGCTTTGATAGTAGTGTCTCTTGGTGTAATCAATGAACATCAGTACTTTACAAAAACTAGGCAGTACACTTTCGAAAACATCTTAAATTTAAAATGTGACCTCAGCAATGAACTGTGGCTTGATTTATACAACACAGCCGAAACAAACGAAAAGTACAATTAATTTCTAAATTCTGTCCTTGTTATTTTTGAAAAAAACTTTACTTCTCAACAAGTTCGTTGTAACTTCATGCCAACTAAAAAACTGTGGATGACGAAAGAAATAAAGATTTTTTTGCAAGCACAAAAGTTAATTGTACAAAATAGCCAGAGTAAGTATAGATCATAACGCAAAAACTCACTATAGAAAATATTGCAAAGTTCTGAGCAGTTCTCTTATTCACAATTCAGAAAACAAAATCAAAACTACGTGGTCCATCATAAAAAGTGAAACTGGAAAATCCTATGAACGAAACCCGGGGATAAAGCTAAGAATCAATGACATGGAACTGTCAGATGCACCCACAGTTGCCGAAACTTTCAATTTCATTCTATTTAAATGTTGTAGATAACTTAATAAATAATGGCCCTAATATAATACTAATAATTATTTCACAACTTCACTAAATAGAGATTACCCCTCTATTAAACGGTCGTTTACAACTTCAGGAGAAGTGGAAAAAGCAATAGAATCATTAAAACTGAAATTATCTTGTGGCTATGATGGCATTAGTTGCAAATTAATAAAGCAGTGTGCATGCGAATGTAGTGTCCCCTTAAGCCATATGTGTAATGCCATTTTTAACACTAGTGTTTACCCTGAGACTCAAATGGGCAACTATCATTCCGCTTTTCAGGAAAGGAGAAAAAGCAAATGTAGCCAATTATAGGCCCATTTCAATACTAACTTCCTTTTCGAAGATAATTGAAAACATAATTTACAACAGACTCATGCAACATTTTGAAGAGTACAGAATCTTCTCAGACTCACAATTTGGCTTCAGGAAACATACATCAACCAGTGAAGCACTATACAAACTGATGGATAGTATAATTAATGCTTTGGACAAAAAAATGCCAACAATTGAAATTTTTTTGTGATCTGACAAAAGCTTTGACTGTGTAAATCATAACGTACTCATTGACAAACTTAAACATTACGGAATAAGAGATGACATGAACAACCTAATGTGTTCATATTTATCGGACAGACAACAATTTGTATTAGAGACAATGTGTACTCTGAATATTCTAAACCAGGAAGATTAATGCATGGTGTTCCGCAGGGCTCAATTCTTGGATCTTTGCTTCTTCTTGTGTATATAAATGACTTACCTTGTCACCTTAATCCAAGCATCACTCCAATTCTTTTTGCATACGACACCAGTATTGTTGTCTCAGCCAGAACAAAGGAAGCACTGGGACGGTTAGCCAGTACCACTTTTAGTCAATTAGATGCTGGGTTTAAAGCCAACAAATTAGGCCTTAACCTTGAAAAAACACATTTTATCCAGTTCCGTACTAAAAAAAAAGCAAAGAAATAGACTTAAACGTCTGCTATGAGGCACAAGTCAGTGGAACTGAGCATACCAAATTCCTAGGGCTGCATGAAGACAATCACTTAAATTGGAAACTTCATATCGAACAAATTTGACCAAAACTCAGCTCTGCCTGTTTTTCCCTGCGTAATATTGTAGACATTTTAAGCAGAGAGACTGCTGTAATGGTTTACTTAGCATACTTTCACTAAATTATGACATGTGGTGTAACTTTCTGGGGAAACTCAACAGACAACAATATAGTGTTTCGTATGCAAAAAAGGGATTTAAGGATATTATTTGAAAATAAAAAAATTAATAAAAAATATAAAATCTGATTCCTGTAGGCCTTTGTTCAAAAGTGCTAGAATCCTACCACTAGCATGTAAATATATTTATGCTTCAGTTATGTTCATTTCCAAAAACCACAGTTTATTCCAGAAAAATGATACCATAAACATAACACAAGAAATAAAGAACTAATTCATTTACCTGTGTTATTAACTTAAGAATGTCCCAAAACCGGCCTTCTTACTCTTCAAGTCAGCTGTTCAACAACCTACCACATTACTTGCAGAAATTATGCTCTACAAATACGAAACTCTTCAAAAAAGAACTAAGCGAGTTCTAAATAAGCAAAACTTTTTATTCTGTTGACAAATATTTATCATAAACACAAAACATACTGACCACTACGTTATTTTAATCAAGACTAGAAACCCCCATGGATATTCAGTGTGAGGTATTGTGTAAAGCCAATGGAATATGTGCTTCTGTTTTGGTTTTTATTTCTTTATAGATTGAAGTGGCCCAGGACGCACCACAGATGTGCAGAAGAAATTGAAGAATGAAAATTAAATATTAAAAATTCAAGACTATTTGTATTTCATTTTATATTTGTTTTAGAATTTGGTAATATTATAATACTTTGATGTTTTGATATTGTTCTGTAAATAATGTTTCCATGTTCTGACTTGTCCGATGTCTTTGTACAAACTTGTGCTCTCGAAAAAAGACCAAATGTACGCAATACACAAATAAAATAAAATACAGTGCAGCTCTGTTTATTCTACTGCAATTATAATTAGGGCTTAATTTTGGGTGGCGTATGTGTTTGTGGGTGGGGGGGGGGGGGTCTGGCCAGCTACTGCGGGGGGCGCACTAGACACAGCCTCCTCAGATTTCGCGGATAGCCAGGCGGTTGGCTGGGAAGAGAGGTGTATTATTCGAATAAAAATATTGATTATTGATCATGTAATGTAGACTGATCAGTCCCTTTACGCCGCCGATTTATCATCATTGAGGCTAAGCCTCTCAGCGCGGGGGAAGTACAAACCGAGGCCCTTGTCTTCCCAAGTGGTAGTCATTTGAATGGATCAGGGTTAGGGGCAGCTAACCCACCCCGCCCTGATCACCCATAGTATAGGCACTTTAATCTGGCACGCGCGGCGCTCGCATGTCAGGAGCGTGGTTAGTACCTTTACATTTATTCAGATTAGTCTTCTATCTTTTTGCAGAACACTTTTGATAAGTGTTTTGAATAGGCAAGATGTTAGCTAGCTGTTAATGGTATATCTTTTTTTTGAGACCATATTAACCATTAACATTTTTAAAAGTGATTATATAGAGGAAGGTTGCCTGTATCGCACTCGCTCTCAAATCGCACCACTATCAACTGTAAAAGAAATAATAAAAGCGCGTGAGATCTAGCGGATTTTTTTTAAAAACTACGAGTACTACTTCTTCCTAAACTGTTGGCACAATATCTTTACGTCGTTATTGTTTGTTATTTAGAGTAAGAAAAAAGTTGCACCAGTTGATATAGTTTTGAAGGCAATTTTGTAAGATAATATTAGGTCGTATTATTTAAATTTCGTATTCTCAATAGCTGTAACAGTTAGTCGAAGTAGTTTTCTATAAAATGTGAACCTACAAACGCCAAATCGGAAGTGTTGCTTTATAAAATTAAACAAAACAATTACTCTGGACGTGTTGTGTTTCCTAAATCGCACCAGTAAGCAGTTGCGTATATCGCACTGGTGCGATTTAGGCAACGCTAAAGAAATATTATGTCTTAGACATAGATGTAAAAATATTTAGGTTGTGACCATCTCTGATGCAGGGAAAACCATATTACGTCCATCGCCGTATTGTGATACCATACATTGAAAATGTATGCCTATTTGATATTAATCAGGTTTTTTACGTATCAGAATCTGACCTTTCCAGGTTTCCCATTCAAAAATAATAAATTTAATTAAAATGAACACGCACGAAACGATACTAAATTACATGACGATATTAATATAATAATATTGACTTTTTTGTAAAATAATTTTGACATGCTTTACCAGTGACTCATGCTAAAAACACAGACATGTTGGTGGTAGATTTGTTTGTTTTGTGTTTCAGCTACAACAAAGGCTCAATGGATGAACAACAGTATGGACAGTGACAGCCTGAGGATATGATAAATGCTTTAGATGAATTTCGAAAGGAAAAAGTGAAACTTAATGTGTGTTGCCGTAAATAGTACAATATTCCTAAGAAGACATTCATTAAACACTTACAGGGCAAGGTTAAAAGAGGTGTTGAACGAAATAAACAAACAGTCAGCGGAAGGGAAACAGCTTTACCTAAGGAAGCAGAAGATGAGTTAGTGTCAGAAATATTGTATCTCGAAGCAAGTCTATTTGGTCTCACCCCTAGTGACATTAGAAAACTGGCATATGATTTCATGAAGGTAAATCCTCATCTGAAGAATCCATTTAGCAAGACAACAGAAATTGCATGTAAAAAGTACTATTATGGTTTTATGAAGCGCCATCCAACATTAAGTTTGCATCAGCCAGAAAATGTTTCGATCGCTCGCGCACGAGACTTCAACAAAGAAAACGTCTACCATTTTTTTGACACGTTAGAAAAAATGGTAGACGAATACAGGATAGATGCACTACGAATCTACAATGTAGATGATCCTAGTTTTGGTACAGTACAAAAGAAATCTCCGAAAGTTGTGTCAGCTCGTGGAAAAAATCTAGTAGGGGCAGTTATGAGTGGCGAAAGGGGTATTAATACCACATTTGTTTGCTGCACAAGTGCAGCTGAGCTTTTTGTGCCACCAATGATCATCTTTAAGAGACAAAATATACACTCTGCACTAGCGAATGGTGGTCCTCCGGGTAGTTTAGTGGAATGCTCAGTCTGGTTACATCAACAGTGAACTATTTGTGAAATGGCTGAAACATTTTATTTCACATGTTAAGCCAACTACTGAAAATAAGTTCTGCTTCTTCTTGATGGACATTCCACATACACTAAAAATTTGGATGCCATCAACATAGCTCGGGAAAATAATGTGATTTTACTTCAGTTTCTTGGTCATACCACTTATCGCCTCCAGCCGTTTGATGTAGATGTTTTCAAACCATTTCACTTGTTTTTAAGACTCAGCTGTCAGAAATTGCTTGAGGACTAATCCTAGCCAAAGAGTGACACAATTTGCAGTAGCTGAACTGCTTGCTGAAGCATATGATAGAAGATCTACATTAAGCAATGCTGCCAATGTGTTTCGAACTTCTGGAGTTTGGCCTGTCGATAGAAATGTACTTCGCTATACAGATTTCATACCCAGTAACACTCTAACATGTGAACAACCTTCCGAAAACACCTCAAATGTGCCAGGTCAGAGTGCGAATGTGAACCAAAACGTAAATCAGGCTGAAGTTGAAAATGTACTAACAATTACTGATGAACAACGCCCAGGAAGCAATGCTATAGTTGTAAAGTTTCACGAGATCAGTCCAAGAGCTAGGCTTAGGGTTACGTTTAGGTCTATCACTGCATCAGGTTGAAAAACAAGAGGCAGGTCAAGTAAAGGAGCACAGAAAGCACAAGAATTGACATGCAGTCCTTACAAACGACTGATTGAGGAGAAGAACATGGAAAAAACAGAGACAAACGATATCAAGGAAAACAGCCAAATCATGTTCTAGGAATAACAGTAGGCCTACATTAGAACTTCCTTTGAACATTGTTGAAAATGTTTGTGTGGAGATTGAAGTGAAAGATTGGTTTTGCTTTTAGTGTAATGAATCTGAATCACTTCTTGAATATATGGTTAAGTGTAGTTCTTGTGGGAAATGGGCTCATGAATCGTGTGCAGGATACTCACAATTAGATCTACATTTTGTTTGCCATGTATGTAAAGCCTAAGTCTGACTGAACATAGCCTATTTACGAAACATGAAACACAGTAGGCCTACCATGCAATAATGTGATGTTTTAAAATTTTCCGTAGTTGTCATTTACATTCAGGAAGTGTGCTTTATCATCTGCCATAGGCCAATAGGTAGGCAGCAGAGCATATTCAATGGAGCCTATATTTTGGTACGGAGTAGGCTTATTGTATATTGATATTGCAGAGACTACTTAAATTGGGTTTTTAAGTGCAAAATTTTATTAATAATTACTACAAGACTCTTGTGTCACAGGTAATTACCATGGTTTTTGTAAATAGTATAGCCTAAAAAATTAGTGATTATTATAAGATATATCCTGAACCAAACAGCCTCTCATAAAAAAATAATTAATAATAAAATAATCAATTTTCAACTTAAATAAAAGCATTAGTTTAGCATTAAATTTTGTTCTGTACTACAGGTGCAATTTTGGAACCCCATGGTGGGATTTAGGAATCAGTTCTCCTAAATTGCACCATTTGCAGTTACTTAAAAAAGTCATGGTTAATTCCCAAATTTCTTGATAAAATTTGAAGCAAAAATTTCAAATGATGGTAGGAAGTATAGCGTAAGCACATATATGTTTATTACTGCAACGACACTTACAGTTTTATAAATACTAAATTTATTTCGGAGCAATATAGGCAACATTCCCATATGTGTCACATGGCCCGGCATCGCAACAACACAGCTGTCGCAGGCACGGCATTGTAGCGACATCCAGCCTTCGCAGGCCTGGCATCGTAAAGACATCCAGCTGTCGCAGGCACGGCATTGTAGCGACATCCAGCCTTCGCAGGCCTGGCATCGTAAAGACATCCAGCTGTCGCAGGCCCGGCATCGTAATGACACCCAGCCATTGTAGCGATATTCAGATGTCGCAGGCCCTGCATCATAGCGACATCCAGCCGTTGCAGGCCCGGCATCGTAACGACATCCAGCCGTCGCAGGCCCAACACTGTCGGCCAACAGTTAGCCGCCAGTCCATATTTCCATTGGGCCACATCCGGCATAAGACAACAGGCCCCGGTATTGAGTCATTTTGGTTGCGGTGAAATAAGATTTAAGGAAAATCTTAGGTAATTTGGATGATATTACCCGGAGCGCCAGGCATCACTATGACGATGCCATACTCTGGTAGAGCAGACCCTGGTTGTCTCAATGTCGTCCGGCCGATGGCCAATGCGGAATCCTCCCGACATGTTGGTACTCCTCAGACAATAATATTAATTATGGTTTGCGTGCTACACACTGGCCTATTCGGGCTAGCCACACGCCCCAAATACACATGAAAACAATATATGACGAATCAAAGCATTCGAAATAAACACAATTTACACTTGCAAAACAATGGTTACACTTGGCCGGAAGGTGACGGCCCTCACCCTGAAAAGTCAGAAGCCCAACATCAATAAAACACAGAGATTCCTTTAATGTGGTATTTATTCATGTTACATTACATACCCCTCCAGGAGCAGGTCACTTGCGAAAACTATCGGGCTTAGGCCTGCCGGTTAAGCTACACAGAAAAAGCGGCACATGGCCATTAAAACTTAGGTGTAAATTACAGCTTCCCCAGGCGATGCAAGCACTGGGGAAGTAGAGGCGAGGTGTTCCGAGCGGCTAAACGAAAAATGGTTCCGTAGTATTTAAGCTATTACACGTTAAATGGTTGGTTCAAAAGTTGAAGTGCTGCTCGGGTGCAAAAACGCGAGCCACACACACGCGACCTGCTCCTCCATATGCTCGACTATGACTAACTAGGCTTACCTGATGTGCGGGCCAGCTTGCCACGCCGGCGAATCGTGTGGAACTAATATCTAGCACAAATGAAATTACACTTCGACTTACCATGTATTCTGCATGCTGAAGCTACGCTAAACAAAACATCTTTACAACACGCTAAAAATATAACGGTAACAAGCTAGGTGAGTGAGGTCTGGATGGTAACATATGAGATGAAAAAAACAGAAAATAATGAAACAAACACAACAGTAAATCAAGAATTATACAGGCAGCTTTACTGAACATCTAGCAGAGTTTAGTGACTGTGCGTCAGTTGGCATCAGCCTTAAAGCCTTGATATTTGCTCTTTGAAATAAAAGTAGAACTGAGGGGTTTATGTCCCTCCCTCCATGTGGCTCGTGGCCTCTGTGACCAGGCGCTACACTTGATAGCACTTCACCACATATACCACACTACACTTCATGTGAGAAGTCTCACACACACACACACGCACGCGCACGCGCGCACACACACACATACACACACACACACTGGTCGCATGAGTAGAGTGCTGATAGATGCTGCGCTGCTGGAGTGCTGAGCGGTGGGCAAATGGTCTAAGATGGGAGCGTGACACGCACCAGTACTGAGCTGCTCATGTTCCAGATGTCCACAATGATGGCGCTCTCGCTCCGGCCAGTTAGTCCATGGGCTGGTATTAGAATATTCCCAGCCACCCCAGAGCCTGGGATCCGCTATTCACCACCTGGGGACGTGAAGAGTTGCGGAATGGTCGCCGTACTCAAGCTTCCATGGTCCCATCGCAATCGCCAAAGCACTTCGCCTTCGCTGGTTCTCAAGGCGTGGGCTGATCCCGGAGAGAGCCTTTAGGATGAGTCGTAGTGGTTTGGTATAACTAAATAAGCAGCACGCCTCAAGCTGAAGCGTGCATTTTGAGCCACCAGGTACAGTGACGCAATATCAGTTGTACTGAAGAAGGGTTACAATTGCACCCAGTCTGGTGTGGGAGGAGACATGAATAAAACCTCTGTACCCCTTCTATAAGTATGTTGCTAAAGCAGGAAGGTGAGTAGAATGCAACCCTAGATTCAACAAAAATCGCACACAAGATCTTTGGCTTTGGATAGCTCTGCAGAAGAAGAGGGTATTTCCACACTGGGAGGTTATGTTTATTTAGCTGTTTTGAGAGCGTTCCGACGGGTCGAGAGCTTGGGGATAAAAACCCCTAGGGTGAACTTCTCTTCCAACGACTTGCAGTACACAGACCTTATGTTAGCAGAATAGGTTGCCTTCAAATAAACATGAAATGTCAGAATCGTTGGGATCATGCTCCAAGGAAAGGTTACTCTCGCTCGGGCAGTTTGCCGTTACATAACACAGGCCATGTTTTTTTAAGAATGGGAACGAAGTCTAGTGATACGGGCACTGTGACCCTCCGCTTCTTTACCTGCTGTCCGCTTGGCGCCTGCACTTTCTCTGCTGCTGGTGACTGGTGGGATGTGGTCAGTGGTGGAATAGCAGCCGATCTTGACTGCGGCAGAGCAGTGCTGGTGCAGCTCACCGGTTCTTGAGATTGGCGGTGAGGAATGACAGCGTAAGATTCCGGAAGGAGTTCGGAATTGAGTCCCAAGACTGTAATATCACAATGTACTACCAGTAGGAGTTCAAAAGAGATTCGTTTCCCTAATTGCACGGGAGGTGTGAATAATGGATTCTCTGTTCCTGAATAGGGGAAAGTAGCATTGATTTCGTCTTCAAGTCTCTTTAAGGTTTGTTTTAATTTAAACTTCTTGCCACTTTTATGTGGGAGAGGCATAAGGCAGTGAATATAAATCAACAGATAAAAAATAAACTAAAATCCTGTGAAGGAAAGGCAGGCAATTAACAAGCGGACTAGCACGTACTTCTAAGAGCACATCTGGCCACGTCACTTTCACTATGTCCCACTCGCTTAGCCATTCACCATCCTAGCACAAGTTAGAGTTTGGGAAATTCCTGTGACTGACAATACCCCTAGGTGTTTCCACCGAGGGTCGAGTGAGGATGGTAGACCACCCTCCGTCAGATGGAGTAGGAAGCCACCAATTCAGCTCGATTCTAAGGATAGAATAGTATTCCTAGTGCTTTGGGCTCTGTTGAAATTGATCCAACAACAAACCTCGAGGTTGCCTCTTAGGGTGTGTGTGCACTGCCTTTGTTGCCAATACATAGGGGTCGGCTTTACCTTATGCGACACATTAATAAACTCCAATGTCAATAATAATCCTCAATATCAGTAGAAAAGTGGATATTCAAAGATAAAGAAGGCATTTAGCTGCAATGGTAAGATTGTGTTTATTAACACGTAAATAATGAGATATCAAATTCACATTTCTCATAATAAGAAAATAATTGTAACAAATCAAATATAAAATCATTTAATATTTAAATTGCAGAAGCGAGTTTCGCTACTGCCAGGCGAAGGCGTCCTGGCTCAAATGATGGTAATGTTATGTTATGTAAGTAAAAAAAATACTCAACAAATCACTGGCCAAGGCTTCCTGGTTGAATATAAGGTGGGTTTGTCTGGAAGGGACCTAAGCATGTTTTTATCAAAAAGGGTTGTTTCCCAGAATGGTAAAGGTGTGGCTGGACCAGAGCCTTATGGGATGTCCAGACGGGATCATGTTGCAGTGACCTTCAATACCTAGTTACGTGTTGAGGAAGGTTATGTTGACGTCAATGCTGCCCTCTGGTGGTCGATTGGTGATGGCCTGGAGTAGCTGATGGAGGCTACGGGAGTAGAAGTCTCGGGATGGTGGCGATTGTAGGCGGCCGAAGAGGTTGAGGTCTTCTGGTGGTAGGGCTCTCCAGAGTTGTTGGCGTCAATGACTACTGGTGCACTGCGCGTTTACCGGCGCAGGAGAGGGACTCTGCCCATACCGATTTCTCCAGCCTTCGCAGCCCGAGGGTCAGGACTCTTAAACTGCCCCGCACACACTGTCTAGCCCGGAGCAGGGGTGCCTTTTATACTAATTTTTCTCACTCCTTAGAACTCCGAGGGGTGCTGGGGAACTAGCCCGGCCACTCGGGGGGTGAAGCTTGTTACGTCACATGCATTAACCATGGATCAATATCTCCGTGGTGCTTGATGCGAGGCATTGACACTTTTTGCACTCATGCTTTCGCAGAGGCCGTGACTTTTGGTCGAGTGGCCCACCTCCCTGTAGCAGCCTTTCCTCTGGGAGGGGCGATGCCGTGACGGCTTCTTGTAGAATTCAGGTGCACAATAAAAGCTGGGAACATGTGGTAATTGGGTGTGTTGAGTTTCTGTCAACGTAGATTGTTCATGTGTCCTGTCTCCATTACAGTGTTTAACTAAGATTGACTAAATATTGACATGTGCCGCTTCCACATTATATTATAAACGACTACAGCTCATCCACGTGCTTATACCAACCACAGGAACTGAGAGAAACCAAGAACAGCGTGATACTAATGCGTAGAGAGTGGGCTCAACTCAAACGCACTTCGGAATCTTAAACGAAAGATATTTGAAGTGGCAGCGCAACATGCCAGCCTCTCCTAACGCACCCGGCAGACAGTGTCGCCACACCGCCGAAGATAGCAGAGTGCCTGCGGCAATATCACGAACGCGACAGAGTAGTTCTCCCACCCCGCACACTCCAGGCAGACTCTACACCTTCCACTCCGGGCTCGCTGGGCACTCCCAAGGAAGCAGCATATAAGGAAGTGTACGGCCGAGGTCGGGAGTTATCACCTCCAGTAGCTTGCCTCAACACTTCTTGTGCTGGGGCTCTTTACTGATCTTTAGGCCCTCACTGTCCTCTCCAAGAGCTTCTGGTTCTCCAGTGGCTGCCGCCACTACTACCAGAGGCTTCTACCGCCTCTTCATTAACATCACCAGAAGCTTCACCAACCTGAGGACATCGACCACGATCGTACACTTGCAGTTGTTGAGACCTCCTGGTCCTTCAGCTGCCACTATCTGCTGGTAGTGGCTCTTCACTTAAAGTTAGGGCCTCTTCTAGGCAAACCCCATTAGGGTTAGTGCAACAGTAAGTTAATTTATTCCCTTATACTTCAGTAGCCTAGGAGTGGGTCACCTTCACCCATTAGAGCGTAGGTTAAGGTACTGCCACACCACAGGTTTATTGATAGTGCGTAAAAGTTAGGTATTTATTGTTAAATAAATACCTAAACTTAAAGTATCTCCGAGTTCTTTTCTTAGTACTGTGTATTTTCTATAAGCATTGTCCGATGAGGGTAAGCAATCGGCAAGAGTTATTTAGAATACAAAACCTACACCTTATCTTTTGATGGCCACCCATTCTGTTCACAGTGTACAGAACGGTAGAGCTCCAACCATTAGGTACAACCCACAGAGGCGGGACAGCCAACCTCAACTCTCTCTCTCACTGGAGTGCCTAGCCTAGTTGCTGGTAGAGATACCTGTGGGGGATTGGAGGCCCTACGTTTGTGATCACACCCGGCAGCACGACTCCAGGTGCTTGCACTGCTAGGTAGTCGGGGAATGTATTGCCAGCCATTGTCTGCATTACACCATATTAATTAGAGATTGTCGATTGCTCGCCAACAACTGGACATCAGATATACCACCAGTATAAACCGTTCCGTGACAGTCGCAGAGCTCTAAGAGCTATTAAGAAAGCGGAGTTCAGTGTTGTCGAGCAGGCCTGTGCAATGATTCTCGTCTCGCTAAGAGTCTACACTTCTCGGGGGCAGGCCCAAGCCGCCCATCGTGCAGTGAGACCTTCCCATCAAACTCGGTAAGGACTAGATACGATATACATCCAGTGGTTCGAGCCATCAGTGTAAGTGACGCCCAGATTGGGAGAGCCAACATGCACATTGGCAGCTGGGCCAGCACCGACTGGAACTGACACCACCATACAGAGCGCTACCACAAGCCGACTGCTACCTCGTCCAGCAGAACCCAGGATGCCAACTGCACCACCACTTCCACAGTAACTCCATCGACCACGAACACCCCGCCAAGGTCTGGTAAATCAGCCTAGCCTCAAAGGGCCCCTGTTATGGTAAGACACGTGGCCAGGCCAAAGCTAGTGTCTAGGAGGAAGTAACCAGTAATGAAGCACGACTGAACTAGCGAACACAAAAGTTCCTTGTCCATCTAAGTTAAAGCGACATGCGTCAATATATATTTTTTAAACAATCCAAAATCAATTTTAATAATCTGTTCTTGCATTGTGTAGAAGCTCTTCAAGAAACCTCAAGCAAACGATTATGTAACAAATAATCAAAGTGTTTTATTAAACACATGTTGAATTGCGTAGAGCCACATCAAGAAACACAAAATAAGCGACATTCTAAAAAGCAAAACAAAAAGGTTGTGAGAATGTCTGTGTATTGTAAATAATTGCAGTGTTTATGTTGTTTGAAAGTACTTTCTTCTTACGCTCTCTTTGTTGTAAAATGGTGATTGTACACACTTGTTGATAGTTAAATTCACTGTCACGACACTCGTTTTGCCAAACTTAGCAGTCGGCTGAGTCTGGAAGCGCTGAGCTTGACCAAACCCCTAGATTTTCATTACACAAGTTGTTTACCTGCTGTGCAACATGTAGATTCGGGTAGAAGTCACTCTTTTACTTCCACACAAGCGGCCACAGTAGGATAGAAAGCAGACACAACCTAACGAGTGGGGCTTTGGGCAATTTTTTTTATTTATTAAATATTAATTGCAATTTTGATCAACACTCATTCCCCCCCCCCCCCCCCCGAGGGTCGAACGCTATTCCGCGTGCCACACGTTATGAATTTGCATTTTTCTCTCCAAAGGTCAAATGTGTATATATTTTTATTGCCAGTAACCAAGCTGTAATGCTACCTTCAAGGGCAACGTGCATTAATGAAAAAAGCTCGCATCACAACCATATCGGGTTCACTCCCGCGACATGACTTTGCAAAAAAAAAAAAATCTTACTTGAAGAGCTCATGATTAAAACGATTACACGAACTCCCCGCAGCCTGGCACAGGAAGAAGAAACGCCAGTTCGCAAGTATCAGAAAGAGAGCGACATCTAGCCAGTCCAGCGTTCGAAGAAACAAAATAAAAGTGTGTCACAGCACCTGCACCCATCAGCCATCAACCTCCAAGTCAGTTAATTTATAGATGCGCTCGTCAGGAGCACCCAGCAGAGAGAAAAACAGAGAAGAGGCAGTTACAGAAGCAAACTGGGACAGAAAAAATTTGCTGAGAGAACAGTTCCCCATTCTCTCAAAGGAATTTCTTTCTCGGCCTATCCTGAGATTAGAGGAGCCTTCACTCAGCTGAGAGGAAAAGAAATTGTTGTTGAGGGGACAGTTCAACATTCCGTCAAAAGAATTCCTTTTCTGACTCTCTCTCCTCCAGGATGAGCCTCCGTTGAAACGGCAAAGTGAAGCATGACGTCTTTCCAACAATGATATTACGACTTTGCCTCATCAATGAGTAAGCCTTGCAGCCTGATAGCACTGGAGGTTTTATTATTGACGCCGCCACAAGACACCAGATTGTACTGTTAGCTATGGCAAGAATGGACGTTCCAGCATGCAGATTGTATTAGTCACCGGTCATCGAGACTATGAATCCAAGGCACAGAGTACCACAGCATGCTGCTAGATTGTTCTACAAGTACGATTCACTGCATCTCGATTCTCCAAGCCGGCCAGTGATGTTACGTCTTGAAAAGGCAATGCTATAGTTACCCCCTCTCCGGCACCGCCCCTATTCAGCTGACTGATGGGGAAGGACCAGCCAGAGTATAAAGAGCGGAATGCTCGCCCGTTTGTGACCAGTCTTCATTTTCTCCACCGCATCCCTTGCCGGAGGATCTGACCAGCCTGCTCTCTCTACTGCAGCCTTGCCAGAAAGATCTACCCTGCTCACTTTGTCCTATACATACCCTCCTTTACCGCATTCGTACCAAAGGAACTATCTCTCCTTGACTCCACCACGCCTGCCACAGAGGTCATCCTCTCTAGCCTATCTTCACTGCATTCGTGCCAAAGATAAAAACCCGCCATGTCGTCTACACACTGAGACACTGTGGCCCCCTTCTGGGCAACACATGCTTAAGTAGTAGTACCAGTTTAAGTTATTTTGGTAGCATTCGTCTACCCCACCATTGTTAGACTAGGTTAAGGTCGCCTATACCTGGATACACGTAGGTTAATCTTCCCTAAGCTCTTGCAAATGTTAGGAGGTAGTGAGATACCACTCTGTTTATTTCCCGTTAAATGGAATAAACAGCAGTTTTACCAACTTGAGGGTATCCTTTCCCGTAGCGCAGTACCTCTTCCAGTGAACCTCACATTGCTCAAGGGATTACAGAGGACCGGGGAAATTACTCTCACGAGCCATACACACAAGTTGAGAACCCACACACACCTTGTACGACCACCCATTCTGTGTTCCACTGAGTCCAGAGAGGTAGAGCCCCGACACTAGGTACTATGTCTCTTGAGGCCAGCTTGCCTGCTCAGCTGCATATTCACTCTACTGCATTTAGGCGCTGAAGTTGGTGTTCACTGGGTGTGGGGAGACTGTCCCCTCCTAAGCCCTCACCCATGTGCAGAGACCATCAATAGTAAGGCCTGATTCTGAATGTGCTCACTGCGTTTAGGTGCTGAGTGATGGGATAGGGTATCCCCTTGAGTTGGCAGACGCTACACGTGGTGTACATGTCACCTGCAGTCACTTCGCAGATGTGAGATGTGTTATTGCCTTATTGTGATGCCTTATTCCTGTTGGAGTGGTATCCGAAAAAAAATCAAACATGTGCTAACTGCCTCTGGGCACTTGCAGGAGCTCAGGAGCTTACCCCTCTCCTCATTGCTACATTCGTGCAGCTTTCCCCCCCAAGGATCAAGCCCAGGCGTTGTGCAGACTTCAGATTCTAGACAAACCAGAGATACCTAAGGGACCTCTTCAAGGACCCCATCCGTCTAAGTGAAGATGTACACCCATTGATTGCAGCATTCATTAGTGGATGGGACCAGTCCTTGGGCATCGCCAACTAATATAACAGTGGGGTAGAATCAATGGAACCCAAGCAGCTGCCCATCTCAACCTTTGTGTCTTTGACCGTAAACCAGTCAAGTTCATACTCATGTCAGTCAGTTGTCTCAGATCAAATCCCAACAAAACCAACCCTCCCCAAGGTAGTTAACGCCTTGTCAACCTGAGGTATCACCATGTTTTCAAATACGTTCAATATAACACGTATTTTGACATATTTCTCTGGGTATAATTTCTTTTTGTATTGAGTCAAATCCTTTTTCTATATATAAACTTAACTCCCTGAGGAATAGCCAGCAGACCAATAACTACAAAGGTAAATACACACAACTTAAGAGGCAAACCAAGCTCTGCTGATAGACCTTAGGCAGCGCCTGAATCACTAGTTACTCCACCAGGAGAATCGACCAGACAGCTTGTTCCATACTCCGCCACCGCTGCTCACATGGCCAGAAAGGAGCTGGATCCACCTCAGCCTGATCAACCTCCTGTTGATACCACACCCGGGTATCTTAGCAAGAGAGTGACATGAGTTGCCCAACGTTCTGTCCTCCGTTCGCAAGGGTCAGACAAAAGGAACACCGGATGTTGCCTCATGTCCCAAGTCAAAGAACACACAAGGGACGCCAGGCCCCGGCTTATCCTATGAGGGTTGTTTTTTCTGTTTCTAAATGCCATACACTCGTCAGCGAGGTGTACAAAGAAAGTTAAAAAGGGCCTGACATGCTTTAGAAGGTGAGAAATGCATCCTATTGTAGATGCAATTCTACGTGATAAGGGGTACGAGTATAGGAAACCCCTCCTCCAGCCAACCCCGACAACCACGTCGTCACTTTTGCACGCCTTTCAGAACCTGCACCTGCCCAATCGCCCAACAACAGAGTGAGTAAACCAACCTAGAGGAGGAACCTTCTTCTCGCCAAACCTAAGGTCAATCAAGGCCAAGGGTTGTGACAGTGGCCCACTAGGCTTACTACGACTACCTTGTATACTGGTCGGGCACCACAGAGATCTTAAGGTCATCATCCTCCCCCCCATCCCCCCGTCTCACAAATGTACCTCGCGATACTGGCATCACAGCATAAAACTGTGAAATTGATCACAACCAAGGCCTCTTTTGTTAAATCACATTTTGTTAAGATTAGAATAGCCTTTAGTCTCCCCAGTTGTTGGTCAAAATCTAACCTATGTAAGCCTAACATGTAGAACCTAATCCCTAGCCAGGATTTTTTTTAAAGCCTGGAAAAAGAGGTTCGAGACAGTTAACCCTAAACCGGGCATGCGTCACTGTACATACTTTTATGAAACCAACTTGTGTGTGTAAATGCAAGTACTTATGCAATCAATTACATTATGGTGTATTATACTTACCTCAAACTGTAACAGCTCATGCATGTTGACTTGATAGCTGACAGCACATTGGAGTTCACCAATCACTGTACTGTCCCTACTAAGACACACTTTAAAACTCCCTTTTACTTAATACTTGCTCTCATTTTATTGCATTCTGGGCTATCTTACTGACATACTTACTGTAGGCACACAGTTAAATGGTATCTTTTGTTCAAGTGTTAACAGATTCTAAAAGACAAAAGAAAATGTTTCTATATATTAAATGAGAAACAATAACGAAAATAAAAAAGGTATTGTCATTTTCACTTTTTTAAGAATAAATCAAACAGCAAAGAATTAAAAAAAAATAAAATTTAATAGGTAGTACAGTTTAATAATTAAATAAGATAGACCAATGACTGCTACTCCAAAGAAAATTTCTGTTTTGCCTTCCAGTACCTATAAACCTGAAACAAAAAATCAAAGCATGTTACTGTATTGCAAACAAATTAAAATTCAACCAGAAACTAGCAAATTTGCTGCTAAAACAATAATCAGACAGTGGTAACACCATTTCCTATGACAGAATGCAATAAGTGCTGTTTAGACTAGGCATAGGTGCAAAATCCCATCTCAAAACCAGACACATTGATCACCAGACAGTTGGCCCACTCAGTACTGTTGCCACCTCACACAACTGGGGTAAGAGGAGGAAAGTCTTGGCATTACTCACAGTTCTGTGGTAACTGAGAAGTCCATTTAACTTGCCACAGCTCTTCTAATCCAGTAACGGACTCCGGTCAACTTTGGTAAAAGGTTGGCAAGTATCAACTTTTAATTTTATTGTCAGCCATGTTACACTTCATTTCGGTTACTTCACACTTTTTGAAACAAACACTTGAAAAATCGCCCCACATTTACATGTCTGTTTGTGTATTAAACAAATCATATGCACACAACAAATATTTAATACTGTTATTAAAATTAAACTATTCTAATTTTGTTTAAATGATACATTTACTTGTTTATCATATATAAATTAAAATATTTGCTTGGTAATCAATATGAAATAAACATGATGAGAAAAATATTGCATTGGCCATTGCCAATGCAATACTAGTAAGAAATAGTTTACACAGAAAATGCTACTAAACTGAGTTCTGATAAGCTATCTGAAAAGTAAACATGTCTTATTTAATATTTACATTTTCACGTAGCAATGCTGTAAAGATATTTCATTGTTGCATACTGAAAATATATAACTTCTTCTTCTCTGATAAGTGAAAAATATGGTGCGTAGGCGCTAGTCTCTTCTATTTTTTTTCAATGAAGAAAAACCTTCAGGCAACCTTTTTTTCTGAACTTGTTTTTTTTCTCCGCATAAGTTGCTCAGTGCATACAGTATGTTTGATTTTTATCGGATTCTACAATTATGTAATAAAAATGGTGTCCAAATTTGTGATCCAAAATCAAAACGTGATTTTATTGTTAAAATACTCATTAAATTTGTACTCAGATGTGATGGCTTCACAAGACTTTGAAGTTGGCAAAATTGACTACAAGAATAACTCATTGATCACTAGTGTTTATTTATTTTTTATTCTGGCAAAAATACTTATGGTTATCAAATTTAGTTTGTAAATGTACTTTAAAACAACATAGTTATGTTATGAAGTTGTGATAAATACATTATTTTTAACTTTGATCCATGCCACACTGCTGCGCAGCGAGACTGCTTACTCTACGGGCCGACTTCGCCCCATCAGCGAGCACTAATAAGCAAGAGGCAAGTCCAAAGTGCCATATATAATTCCAAGTGGCTACAGGGTTGACTCCATGCGCTGGACAACTACAGACACGGACATAATTAACGCGCTCAATTATGAGATTGTACTGCCTGCCCAGACTCCGACATGTTGCCATCCCCTCAAACCAAAAATTGTTTTACTTGACGAGCCACCACCAGCCGACTCTGATAACAAAGTTAATAAAATCACCACAGGATCGCATCATTCCGGCACCCAGTGACGGCACAGCCACCAAGCCTCGGGCAGAGGAGGTAAACCTGTCGTCAGCCTCCACCCAGGGCGATAAGAAATGGGCAATGCCACCCCGCTACTGAAGATAACCAGCCCTTGTGTCGAGAGACTTACAACCCCCGCACCCCTGGGAGAGCCGCCACGTTGAAATTTGGACTATATAAAGAACCTCCGAAATGCTCTAGCCTGCCGACCACAACAGTCAGTGGGCTCTCCTGGGTCTGAGAAGACCACAACCCCTCCCAGCCTGCAGCTTGCAAATGCTCACTCCAGTTCCAGCAGCAAGTGCTCCAGAGGTAACCACAACGTCGCACCCTGCACCCACTACCCACGTCTTCCTTGACTCCGTGGTAGCAGACTGCAGCGACATCCTAACTCACCCCTCAGTCTAAGTACCTCGCTGTTAAAAGCGATAGAATTTTGAATTCTACACTAAACATTGGGAAACTAATAAACTAGGTTTGCCTTCACCTGGTGTCAAGTGGATTAAATAATAACTTAGCTATTTTATAAAATAATTGGATTCCCCACAGTTTTCTCAAAGCGTAAATAATTACTACGTAAAAATATTCAATATTGTTTAATTTGTCAATTTTGCCTTTGACTCGTTCCTTTCACGTAAAATTATTTTCAATTTGGCTCAACATAAATTTAAAGCTCTCTCTGTGGAACAAGTGCGAGTGGGCCGAAGACCTTAGTATCACTGGGTCTGCAAAGACATACTCCGATACCTGGGCGAGTCTTGAACACCCACGCTTGCCTGTGGATGCACTCCAACTCTAGCCCGCCATTCTCATCAGTAGGGCCTCTGAATGACTGAGAAGTCATTCCCCG
The DNA here is from genome assembly GCA_029891345.1 of Dryococelus australis. NCBI lineage: Eukaryota > Metazoa > Arthropoda > Insecta > Phasmatodea > Phasmatidae > Dryococelus > Dryococelus australis. The sequence continues at coordinate 75,410,547 of CM057002.1, read as the reverse complement.
ATGACTATAACTTGACGGCTAGGGGAGGCACAAGGTTGTGACATAGTGAGAGAGCCTAGTATATTTTATTGTAAGCCACTATTACCCACCAAAGCCCATATCTGTAGCAAAATCACCTACCCCACCCTCGGCCATCAATCGTCCACCTGTAACTACGTGTACCGCCGCCAAGAAGGTAGTTAGAATCATGATTGCACACCCAACTGTACTGAAACGCTGGATATCTTTCCCTTCCCTAACAAACATCCCATTGCGCAAGCCCACGAGACCATCACCCCTTGGGCACTTATATCGCACACAGGATGATGAGTAGGAAGCATCCGAACGAGGATCAACTCATTACATTTCATGTACGTGACCTCCTTATCTTTCAGAAGTCATAGTTTCATTTATTTTGGACAGCTGGCATCCCGGATTTTGGCAGCCTTCATGGTGAACAAGGCTGTGCTCACTGGGAGGAAGACATTCAGAGTCAAGCTTACCCTGGGGTTAGATTCCCCTCCGACTTCCCATCACCCTTCTGTTAGACGTTACCCCCAGCAAGGACCCCGACCTGACAGGCAAAACACCCATCAAACTATTCACCGCCAAAGCATTCCTTACATCCAACTGGAGGGAAATCAGCACTTTCAATTCAATTTTAGAGCTCCCCTCCTCATTCTTTTCTCCCCCTCCTGCCATAGGTAGGAAGGGGACAAATAGGAGGGGGACATGCCAGAGAGCGAGAGGGGGAGGAGAATAAGAAGAAAAAGGCAAAGGAGAGTGCGAGGGAGAGTGCATCAATTTCAGGTGTAAATATATTTCACAGTATGATTTTTGTTGACGGGGAAATTAAGTTCTAATGTAATGGCCGTTCCAGAATCCTTATGTTGGTTACGTGTGAAGGCAACTTTTGGACATAATAAGTTTGTTTATAGCAGTGAACTACCTTTAGGCCTGGTAATTACTTAAAGACCACATCTGTTTATTTATCACAATTTTGTAACTTTCATCTGTGTTTTAAATACATTTATGTAACATGCTTACACGTTTCAGTTAACTAAATATTTACCAAAGCCAAAATAAATTTCTGAAAAGTGCTAACACCTTGTCATGAAGACTAGATAGTAATATTAACAATTTATGCTGAAAAATATGAAGGGAAAAGTTGCACTATTAGTGCATTGCACGAGTGCCATGAGAACGTTGACATTGTTAGCTACCATATTGTTTGTCGTCCCTTAAGTTACGTAATAAATCATGCATCATGAGTTGCGAGCTCCGATTTTCTCTTTTTTCAAAGAAACTGGGGGTGGAAGAGGGGGTTGGGGAGTGGAAGGGAGGGTCATCGCTAAGCAAGAGGGAGAAAGGAAAGAAAGGGAGCGAGCAAGCCGGGTGGCTGAGGGGAAAGATAGAATGGGGGGAGGGGGTGGAAAGGAGGGACACCAAGCGAGAGGGAGAAGGAAAAAAGAGAAAGGGAGCAAGCCAGCTCAGCCAGCGCTCGGAAAATCATTTGTTCTTTTTTTTTTTTTTACTTCCATAGATACCAAGTTAAAACATTAAAATGTACTGTATGTTGACAAATTTCTAAACATGTTTGAGACATGCCTGGTTAGGTTACTAGGCACGATGGTTGAGGATTTTGTCCGCCAGACCAAAAGCAAGGTGATTTAGATTAAATAGACGGCAAGAGCGGAGGGGTGTTGGGTAGTGCATATTTATTACTGTTTCTTGGGCGCCATGGTCGTGGTAGGTTTTACCCAGACATAGCGAACTTGGCCCATGCTGAACTGACAATTCCACAGGCGAGCTTCGTTGGTCCAGGAGTGGATGTTATCCCAGCCGAATCTGGTAGCAGTGCCAGTTAGCAATCCTTTGACCACGGGATGGCAAGAGGGATGAATTTGTAGACACAGAGATACGAATAAGATAGAGACTCGTGCCTGAGTTGGGCGGCGCGGTCCCGTTCCGCCTGCCACTCTGGTGTGGGTTGAGGAAGTGCACTCAACTGTCTGGCAGCAAGGAACGCTGCGTTTCGTTCCCTACATTTACGGGTGTGCCTATGGTCATAAGGCATAGTCTCTGCGTACAGTATGCTAGGTACACCTTGACGCGAACAAACTAAACACAGTTTACAGTGTTAGTCCAGTTTTGGCTTGCTGACCAACCTCTGGTAAGTCTCCGCTGATCCCCCACGCTATGCGGGCTGATCAGAGACGGGGAGCTGTTTGGGTGAACAATGAAGCCACTGGATGTGAGTCCACATAGGAATAGGCGGCAGGAAATCCCAAGCACTAACAATGCTGTGGGATAAGATAATAACTCGAGACTGTCACTTCTCCCTGGGTAAAGGTGTTGCTAGTGGTTGTGGCTCCTCTGTTCCTCTCCGCCAGCAGTGGTACAGTGCTGTAGCAGTTGGAAAGCAACAGATGGCCGTCTAATTGGTGTGTAGAAAATATGACGGACCCCTGAACGGTGCCCGTTTTTGAAGTTAATTCAGTTATATCAAGAACTCGGTTCTTGTCAATGGTGTATGTAGCAACCTGTGTCTAGCAGGCAAACAGACAGATATTTTAAGAAATAAAAGCTGTAAGGTAGGAAACAAAAGTATGTTTATTGATGGTTCAATAAACATGCGACGTGGGCTACCTCCTACCAGGCAATTGAGTGCTGAAGGTTACTATGCTGGCCAGGTGTAGGACCTGGTTCTAATGGAAAAGCGCGAAAGAAATATCTAAATGATAAAAAGATATAATACTTCTAAAGTGTTCTAAGAAAGGTGTCTTGAGAAGACAGTGAATGCCAATGTATTAGTGAGTATGTTCGCTGGATGTCGGGTTGACTGATCAATGGTGAAGTAGCCGCAGGGGGCGTACTCAAAGCTTCGAAGTTCTCTGGAGATCCCAGCACTAGACAATACTGTGGGATGTCTCGAGAGAAGAACAAGAATGACTCTCAAGCACGGCAATGTCCTGACTTATATAGTGGAAGCTTGTAGGCTGCCGGCGCAGGGTGAGGGGAAGGCGCGGTAAAACTCTGGTCAGAGTTTCTGCTTCGTGCCTCATCGATGGCGCTCGGCCTTGCCCGAGGTCTGGGTAGCTGTAGGCTCTCAGCGCAGGGTAGGAGGGGCGACATGCCTGCCGGGTTGCGTATCCTCAAGGTGAAGAGAATACGCTCATAAGTTCCTGTTACCTGCAGGGTAGGCAACGTGTTGCTCACGTCTGTAGTGGTTGAAGCAGTACTCTTGGAGATGAGCTGTAATCGTATTAGATTAGTTGTATAAGCGGCACACGTCATGTTTTGGGGTAAATTTTTTTAATGCCTATACACACCAAAATACGGTATTCAGTTAAAAAGTACCATTATAATACAGACACTGTTAAATGTCATAAATACCGACCTAAATACTGTAAAAAGCTTGGGAACATTTATTATGTTCCACTCTTTGAAATATGCCAGCATTGTTGGGACAGCTGAAGAATGTAACAAAGAATTTGGCAGTTGAAATATTTAACTTAATATTGTATTTTATTTGTTTACATATAGCAGAAGGTTATGTTATTGATACCTGGAAGTTGAACTTAAGCAGGACTTCAGATAAGTGTGTAGTAACCGTGAATTGACTATATAGCTCATATTAAAAACAGCAACATAACACCGTGGTTTCTGTTTACCGTGTAAAGTCATCACAACACCTACATCTTATTTCCTCCTGGAAAACATAGATTTATTCATGAAAAAATTACTTTCAGATGTTTTTGAATGTAATATATACATTAATATGACCTTTTTTAAAAACTAATTTTTTCCAGTGTTTATTAGTTAAACTTTATTTTCAGACAACGTACAGCTCTCATTATACTCAAAATAAAATTTAATAAAGTTAGACATTGTATTTTATTGATGGACATGTCAGTTCCCCATCTACAGAAAACCTGGATGTATGGAGATTTCTTGACATTTCACTTGAAAAAGAGTAAATGGATAATCCTTTGTCAGTGTTCTGTATAAAGTATTTTTCTGTAATTTAAGTTTAAAATTTGAAGTCCCTGTGTATACTTTGTATAGATATTCAATTGTAATATACAATGAGCTTACTGTTTTTCAATGTGTTAACTCATTTCACAATAAGAAGTAAAAGCGAGAGAAAGAAAAAACTACAATTCACTTACTTGCACATGGCATACTAAATACAAATGTTGGTAAACATCAATGTGGCAAGCTGCCTAACATAACTAGAAAACTGTACACAAGCTTGTGGAATACGTCTTTGTTTGCATTAGGCACTCATCTTGTACAGCGATTTCCCTTGTTCCATACAGAGGTGTCTGTGTCGGTCGAGTTTGCCGATCTAAAGGGATGCATCAGGATATTTCACTGGCGCTAGGTATCCATCCTCCTTGTCGGGTTTCTATTTTTCGCTTGAATTCCATGGCGGTGGCCGGCAGTGTTTGGGTCATTGATCTGGTTGCTTGCTGTGGTTCCATTGTCCACCCACGCACGCCATATCTTGTCCTTTGAGTGGTGGTGCTTGGTACAGCTGGTTGCTAGGTCAGATACAGTTGTTCTTGCAGGGCGGTCCTGGTAGGGGCTTCGTCTGTGTCGCCCGGCACTTCAGAGGTGGTTGAGGCATTGGCGTCCAAGTCAGGGCCAATGGCTTTGTGTGCGAAGGGCCATATTTGCCCCGTCGCCTTGCGAATATGCCCACTATGGTCTTCTACCCAATACACATTCTCTTGACGCCCAACCACTTTGTATGAGCCTTCCCATTTACCTGCCAGGCCAGTACTGAACTGGTTGCTTGACTTGCTTAGAAGGTGGGTGCGAAGCAGTACAGTTTCTCCCATCACAAAAGTCTGGTTCCTGTTCGAAGTTGCGAATATTTTCTTTGGATGTAGGCCTCCTGTGATTCTCTTGCTGTGTTCATTTGAGCTAGGGCGGCAAGGCGGACGTCTTCCGACTAACGGTAGTTGGGTGGGCAAGCTCTACCATTGCTAATCCCCTGGGCGGTGGAGAGTGTGTCCCAGCACAAGTTGGCTAGGGCTTACATTTATGGCTTCATTGGTTTGAGGCCACAGCGCAAAGAGTATTCTTGGGATGAAGCGGTCCCAATGTTTGTGGTCATTCCCCACATCAGGGTTGGCCTGCGGGTGGTAGGGTGGAGTAGTCCAGGTTTCTACTCCCCGTTCGGCACACGTCTTGAGCCACTTCTGGCTGGCGAACTGCGTCCCGTTGTCTGTGAGGGTGAGGATACATTGGGGGTAGCCCAGTGCGAGAAGATTTCAGACTAATTTCCCGACGATGTGGTGGGTTTCTTGGCTGGGTATCGGAAAGGCTTCCACCCATCAAGAGAATAGGTCAGTTACCACCAGCAAGTAACAATTTTCCTTGGTACTCCTTGGGTAGGACCCCATCAGGTCTGCAGCTATGTGGGTCCATGGGGTGCAGGGGCGCATCAGTTTGACAGTCCGTGGAGGTACCGGGTATGCCTTTCCCCAACAGCATTTCTCGCAACTACCTGTGTATTGCCTGACATTCTGGTTCACTGTCACAGATGTACCAACCGGCTATGTCGGTGAGGGTCTCTCTTGTCTAGGGGTGGCCAATCTCCGGATGGTCATGTTAGGATTACAGATGTCGGCCTGCAGGTTTTCAGGCACCCAAATCCTGCATTTGGCCCCGGATATGCTGTTGGGGGACCAAATTATGTCGTCATGGGTCTTGAAGCGGTGGGGCTGTTGTTTCAATACACAATGGATCTCCTGGTCCTGCTGTTGGTAGTCTGCTGATCTGCAGTTGCAAGAGCAGTATTTGCTCTTCAGGTGTAGGGTTCGGTTGGGACCGCATGACGCCACCCCGCGTCATGCTGTCCCAATCCTCGTCTGCCTTTTCGTCGTAGTCAGGTCTGGCTAACGGAATAAGGCATCCGGTAAGTCATTAGTTTTCCTGGGACAGTCCTGCACTTCAAACTCAAAATTAGTCAGAAACATATCCCATCTCCTGAGTTTGACCTCGGTATTCTTAGACTCCCTCAGCATTGGAGGACTTTGCTGTCAGTTCGAAGGATCAAATGCAACCCCTCCAGGTAGTATAGGTACTTTCTGACGGCCCAGATGACGGCGAGGCACTCTTGCTCATTGATGTGATACCTCTGCTCGGTGGCACTAAGCTGTGTACTGGCGTAGGCTATCACTAAGGGGTGGCCGTCCCTTCCTTCTGGTACAGGACTGCACCAAGACCGTTTTGGCAGGCAATGTTTGTAAGATGAGGGTCCCCTCCCCCTGGAATCGATGAGCTGCTTTATGTTCTGGAAGCTGGCTTTTAGTGATTCTAAGACGGCGTGATGTTCAGGCCCCCCACCACCTGGCTTCTTTCTCTAGCAGAGGGTGTAGGGGAGCCATAACACTGGTGATGTCTGGCACGAAGTCGCACAGCCAGATGCATAGGCCAAGAAAGCAGCATAGCTGCTTCTTTGTGGTGGGTTCCTCCGCCTCTTGGATGGCCCGTACTGAATTAGCCTGGAGAAAGTTGCCCCTGGGAGAGACTACATGTCCCAGATAGTCAATGGATGACTTCCCGAAATGGCTCTTGGAAACCTTAGCTGTTATGCCATGTATCTCAAGGCACTCCAGCATCCTCTGAAGGTGGGTGAGGTGTTCGTCCCATGTGTTGGAGTACACTAAGATGTTGTCAAGGTACGCAAAGCAGAACTGTTCGACATATCCTGTCAGTACCTCAGACGACATAAGTTGTTGGAACGTGGCCGGAGCTTTCTTCAGTCCACAGGGCATAACTGGAAACTGTAGGGTTTCTCCCTCTGGACTGGTAAATGCAGTGTATCTTCTGCTGTCGAGATGAACTGCGATCTGCCAGTACCCCAATTGCATGTCAAGGATACTAAAACTTCCAGCCTCCCCAATGTCCCGCATAATATGGTCTAGGTTTATGACTGGAGGCGCAATCAGATGTGCAACGTCATTCAACGCCTTGTAATTGACGAAAAAACGTAGTTGCCCGTCTTTCTTCGGCACCAGGACCACGTGTGAATTATATGGGGATTCAGACAGCTCAACAATGCCCTTTTGTTTAATTTTGTTCAGCTGTTCCATCATAAGGTGATGACGTTGAGCTGACATCCTATATGACCTGGAGTACACGCATGTGGTAGTGGTCGGCCATATTTCGTGCTGTATAGTTCGTGTTTATCGAAGTGTTCCTCCTGTCCTGAGTGCTCCTGCATTGTTGTCCAGCACTTGTTTCAGTTGTCCAAATTGTTTGGTACTTAATTCATGTTTGATATCTTCAGCCTGCAGCGGGGGTGGAACCACCGTGTTTTGGACTGTGCTCCCAATTGACAATAATGCAATTCTTGCTGCCCATGTATACCTTTTGCTGACAGCAGTCCATGACACGTTGTTGGCATAGCCATGGATGTCCCAGTATGAGCGCTTCTTGAAGGTCGGGTGATACAATGAATTCTGTCGGTCCGGCAATATGATTCAATCCCACATCTAGGGTAATCCGACCGTCGACTGCTAATATGCAGTCGGGCTTGGCCATGCGTATACGGTTTGGGTCTGTGGACGTAACGCGATCCTTTGGTCGTTTGTTAAGAGGTTGCTGTGTGCGAAATTTCTGGTTGCGGCCAAGTCCAATAATGCAAGGAAGTCTTTACCATTTACATTAACCTCAATGTGTGGTGCTTCAGGTGGCGCGGCTTATTCTTTCAGGTGGATTACTGACACTTTTGTCCCGGCGGAGTCGAACCTTTGATCAGCTAGGATTGGCGTTTCTCGCCGGTGAGGATCCCTTTTGCTCAGGCACCATGGGTGGCGGACCACTAGTTGCGTGGAAACTGCCGCTTCGGGCAGTTTTTGTGGAAGTGATATTCTAGGCAATACCAGTATTTCGGAAGGTTGTGAACTGGCAGTGCTGGAGGTGGTATTTTCTCTTTCTTTTCTGGTGGTTTCTTGGGTTCCACCGGTTTGCTAATCTTTGGTCATTCTAGGCAGGCCTGAGATTGCAGGTTTCGCTCAATATCTCTCATCTTTCCACAGACAGTGGCTTGGGTATGACGAGAAGGTTGCATGAGTGAGGAAGCTGCATTCGCGTTATATGTCATACGCCACTTTCATTTTATTCGGGGAAAATTCGCTTGAACATCTGGACTTTCCTGCGTATAAATAATTCGGCTTCTTTGCCTGGGTTTTGAGTCCTACTGTAGAACTCGGTTGTTCGATTCACTAAAACCTCTTCCCTTGTGAATTCGTGGGTTAGGTGATTACTGAATTGTGCCCAATCCATAATAAACTCGCCATACTTGTGCCACCAAGTTGGTGCCTTGCCTTTAAGCTGGCCCTGGGTCCGGTTTATCCATTGTTTAGGTGGGATGTTCTGTTCATGAAGTTCCCTTCCTACTCGGCGAGGAAGACAAGGGTGTCTTCGTGGGTTGTCCCGCAAAGTCAGGCATCTGCGGATCCCCTATAGTTTTCCCCAGGCCCGATCTCAGCGTGTGTCCCGGGTTCGGGGGATAATATTTGGCTGGGCGCCGGTAGACCATGCCGGGTCGGGTTACCTGTTCATCAGGCCAGCCAATACAAATGTGATGAAAGTTCTCTGCGTATATTATACACCTAACGGTGTAACCTCTGTTTCCCTGGCATGTCGCCTAGCTACAATAGGTTGTTTGCCTAGTCCAGTACTTGTCGCATCGGAACTCGAATCTGTCAGTGTAGCGTACCACGTCTGTCCAGCCCAGACACATAATGGAACTGTCACTGGCCGTGATCACATTCAATGCGATTAATTCCCTCCCCTGGGCAATTTGACTTAGTGCACATTCCATCGTTAGGGGGAGCCATTGTGGTCTCAACTGGCTCGTTTTTGGTTATGTCTGTGTCTGACGTACTTGCGGGGTTTTGAGTGCCACGGGGTGTTTTCAGACTCCCCGAAGACTGTTATTTGTAATAGTTAGTTTCTCCTGGCTAGTAGGCCTGTCTCAGGGTTGTGCTGGCCTGATTTGGATTAACTGATCTCTCAATTTAAGGTGGATGCCCAACGTTGCGCGTCAGAAAATCCCCTGGTTTGATGTGTGATGGGCTTTAGCAATTGGTCTGTCACTGACCCAAAGTAATTTTGGTCAGATGCTAGGCTAGTCGCAACCTGGTGACGTGCAACTTATTCTTTATGCGGGATGGGTGCTTTACCCGTGTACAATTTTGGCCTCATTGCTTGACAACTAGGTACAAAATCTGGTTCCGTTAAGATTGCTCGGAGGGTGACTCTGTTGGCTCGTACGAGTATACCTAGACAGCGTTTCCCCTGAGGCTGAACTGACGCAGACTCGTTATGAGACGTGCTAGGGGTGGTTTCTGTGGTCCAGTGGATTTCGGGTAAAGTGGTTTCTGATTCGTGGTGTATGAGGTGCTCGACATGTCATGGACCCCACTGAGTGATGGGAAGTTCTTTCTGCGGGTGCCTTGGGTGCTGTACAGTATGGCGTGAATTACTGGGTGATATCCTTCAGTTATCTGAGTTGACGACTTGAAGATAGCTGGTAAGGCGATGGGTGGAGCTCGAGCGGTGAGCCGATGGAGAACTACAGTTTGTTCTCCTGAACTAAGTAGCTTGAACCTGTCAGGAAGGGATTTAAGTTCCTGGGGAGATTTAGAGGCAGCCCTTGCCCTTTCACTCTCTTTTGAATACCACCACTGCAGGTAAATGGCATTAGGATAAATATCTAGAATCGGATCTGGTTAGGGTGAGGCAGTCAACGTGTAATGTGTATGAAGTGTAGGTGCTAAGGCCGCTGACAACGCCGTGACTCACTCTCAAACTCAAACACCGGAGTGAGGAGTTAGTTGAGCTGCGTAACGTCAACAGTGGTTCTAACACGACGAGATCCTGGTAGGGTTGGTCTCCCCAAACTATGAGTGCTACCTCTCTCGGCACCACTAGTGTGCAATGAGAAGAGTAAACTCCAGACTAGCAGTCCAACCCCTAAGGAACAGTATCCTAGTGTCAGGGCTCTACCTTTAACCACACTAGTGAGGTGAATGGGTGGCCGTCCAAGGTTGTTTTGTATGTTGTACGAGGTGTCGTTACGGGAAAAATAAAACTCCAGCCTCCTGCTGTCCCCGCGGTTAGGGCTGATGTCTATGGGGAATGGGTAATAGCGTACAGAAGTTATATTCAATGTAAGAGGAACCAATGTTTATTCCTTTTTACGGAAATAACAAAGATGGTGAAGGTAGTACCTCCTATCCCCTAGGGTTTGCGGAAGGTGAACACCCTAAGAGAAGCAGGTGGAGGAAACCCGCGCACAGCTAGAGGGAAGGCAGGTTAACAAACAGCTAACTGACTTGGCTTTCCGTAGCTCTATTCTGCTCATTCAGAAGGGACCGGTACGTGTCTAAGTGTTGAGCTTGACAATGACGGATCTTCAGTAAACTTGGTACAAATGAGGAGTCTTCGGCCCTACGAGAGATGCAGTGAAGAGTTCAGGAGAGAGGTTTAGACCTTCTGCATCAGGAGAATGTGCGATGAAGGCCCAAGGTAGGAGACAGACGTCAATTACTTGAAGACTGGTCATGAGCCCTGGTGCGGCCCACTATTTATATTCCTCCGGCGGCTTAGCCCTTCTTCATCTGGCATAGGTGTCGTCTTGGAGAGAGGAGGTAGCAGGTGCAAAGTGCATGCTATAGATCCTCAGTGAGAGTGACGTCAGGGCCGGTGCAGAATCCAGGTTCATGTCTCGGCACTCATACTAGTAGTGGTATCTGGCAGCGTGTTGCTGTACTCGGTGAGTCTCGATGCACGACTCCAGTGGCTTGGCCGGCAAATAATTACATCTGTCATGGAGCATCCGTCTTTTGCCTTGAGTAGATACAACAACTCCGGACGTCTCATTAGTGGTAGCAGCAAATCACACTTTGTTGCAAGTCCCCCTTGTTTGTTTGCACTGATGAGTAGAAGTCAATTGATAATAATTAAAAGAGATCATGCATCAACACACATACATATATATTTTTTGAAATATCACTTCACGTATTTCTATTTCTATAATAAATAACCTGAAAATAAAATACAGTACCGTAAGATGGCGTGAATTTGCCACCGGGGTGAAGAACACATAATCCAAAATAGTTATTTTGCATTATTATGATGGGTAAGATGTTATATTCAATATTTATTTAGTCTGAACCTTTTAGGTAACAAATTGGGAATACGAAATAAATGTTAAAAAAAATTATTAACCGGAACAAAATGTGGTAATGCTATTTTTATTCTTATAAATAGATTTACTTAAAAATATAGTCTGGAAAAATATTTTACTCTATAGTTACTTATAACTTATTAAAGGATCAGTACAATATTTTGAGAAATTTCACACATTTCTGAAGACAAAGGCACAATAAAATAAGTTCTTGAGTTACAAATACCTTTGTTTATCATTTATAGTGGTTGTTCATTGTTATTGTTGAAACATTTCTGTTTGAAGAATGTTTAATCATCATAAACTGACTTGTGACTTCGGTATCCACACTTACATAGGAATATTTAAACCTCTAGAAGGTTTCTAACATTTTAATTGGGCCCTTGTAAATTAAAAAAAATGGTAACTTTTTACCATATTATATTTGTTACCTTATACTTTATTTTATATATTCTTAGACTTTATGAAAAATATGCCTCGCTCATATACTCAAAGTGGGAAGTAAAATTAAGTTGTATTAATCAGATGACCTGGAAAAGGCTTTAAAAGAAGTTGTAACTGGAAAGTTCAGCTTGAATGTTGCTTCTAAGAAATATAACATTCCTACGGAAACTCTGCAAAACAGATATCATGGACGGCATGTAAAAGCTCATGGAGGCCTAAGTGTGTTCAGTCAACACGAAGAAAGTCTTTCGAAAGAATGTTTACTTGTGAGTGCTGAATGGGGTTTCCCATTAGATTTACAAGATTTGAGGCTCTTGGTGATGTCCTATTTAGATAAGAAAGGAACTGCCATTTCTAAATTCAGAAACAATATTCCTGGGAAGAGTGGGCAAGGAGCTTCATGAAACGACACAAAGATCAACTAATACAACGTTTAGCTATCAACATAAAACATGCATGTGGTGCTGTAGATGAAAATGAATTGTCAACATACCATCACGAGGTGAGCAAGAGTTTAGAAAGTTTGTCTGCAGATAGGATTTTCAATTATGATGAAACGAATCTAGCAGATCATCCTGGTCATAAAAAAATGATTTAAAAGAGGGGAACAAAATATCCAGATAATGTTATTAATTTCATAAAAAGTGCAACTACAATAGCGTAACGATTTTCGCTTCTGCAGGTGTTATTTTACCGCTCGACGTAGTTTACAAGGCAGAGCACTTGTGGGACACTTGGCGTCAAGGAGGTCCAAAAGGTCTTCCATTTTGCAAAGATCCTTGCTGTAGCAGAGGAACGCGATATAACAGATCCAACCATGGATGGTTTGATGCGATTTGTTTTACAGACTGGTTCAAGACAATTTTTCTTACACACTCACAAAGGCTACCAGGACGAAAGACACTGATAGGGGACAATCTCTCTTCTCACTTCACCGAAGGCTGTGCAGAGAACATGAAATTAAATTCATCTGCTTGCCTCCTAATGCAACACATCTATACCAGCCCCTGGATGTGAGTTTCTTTGACCCAATGAAGAAACAACGGAGGAAAATTCTTCAAACCTGGAAGAAAACTAATTCCAAAGCATCAGTAGTTGAGAAATCTTAGTTTCCAAAGCTACTAAAGGAAATATTTGAAACAATGAGTCCAACAATTGCTAAAAATATCCAAAGTGGATTTTTATCTAGCGGTTTACTTCCACTTTGTGAAGTGAAACTGCTCAAGAAACTACCCCAGACTCCATCCAAGCTAACAGACAGATTTGAGGCAAGAAATTTTCGATTGTAGGGGAAGAGGAAACATCACCAAGTAGTGCACACAGTGACTAGGAACTAAACAGCACAGTTAATTGGTAAAAGACCAGGTGACATGATGCTGGTGAAGTACACTACAAAGAAAGGTAATATCAGAGTTTATCTAGGAGAAATTGTTACAGTTGACAATATTCTTGAAGAATTTAGTGTTAAGTTTCTGTGTTATGTTGACGATGTGCTCCAGGTCCAAAAATGATGATTGTGACAATGTACCCTTCAGTGAAGTTATGCTTGACAGGAAGATACAATTTTGACATGCCTGTCAGTGTCATAGAATGAGTGAATTTCAATCAGACTATAACATAAATGTACAATACCTTTTCTTTTATTTGTTGCTGTTCATCAATATTTTTTAACTGATAATATTATTAATAGTTATTAGATTTAATTTAATGTGCCAACCTAACCCAAGAATTGTAAAAATGTGGTTTTAAATTGAAAGTAGGCTAACAAGCCAACTTCACCCCAAACAGGTTCTAGCTGGCTTTTTTTGGTTTTATGTTGAAAGTTTATTCTTTAAAATATGATAAAATGTGTAGTATCTGAAAACATTACTAATATATATGAAATATAAATAAAAATCTCTTCGCATTCATAAAATAAAATCTACCAATACTACAGCCTTTTAAAGTTAAAATTTGGCCAACTTCACTCCATCTTATGGTAATCCCTAACCAGTTTTATTTTCTCAGGTTAATAGAAATTATGCTCTTAGTAGCTAGAGGTTCAGTTCCTGAGCATAAAACATAAGTGACTTGTTAATTAATTCTTTTTGGGGCTTTCTTTGATCACAAAGTCTCATTACCTTCTCTGTAGTACAACTGTGTATTGTGAAAGTGTAATTTGTTTTACTCAAGTGGTATTTTTATAAGTCTCTGAATGCTGCTGAGGTACTGCAGTGTCTGGCACTGCCTTCTTTAAGCAGAAGGGTCGGATGCATACCTGGTAAGAGGATATGGTGAGGATCAACAAGGCAGAGGTGACGGCAGTGTGCATGGCCTCATACAGCAGCTTGGGCGAGAACACAGTCCACACAAACAGGTGGTAGCGCTGCCAGGCTGCGAGGGCAACGTACACTGCCAGAGGCAGCAGGCGAGCAATTGCCACTGCCCGGCACACTTCCTCCAGTTGCTGACCTTCACTGCAACCATCACAAGTAGCTTCATACAATCATTACCTTGAATTGTGAACAATGTGGAGGGGAGAAGTCGTTGGTATCTTCGACAACCATCATGGCCAAGTGTAAACTGCAAGTACATATACTGTCGTTCTGAGTACCAATGTTAAAAATTGCCTTCAACTGGTCTATGTATCCATGGCCTGCCCAAATACTAACAAAATGCTCACAAAAACACATATGCACACACATATGTAGAATTCCAAAACAGTCTAGCATTACCCAGAATTCATTTACATATTGACACGCCATGAGCAACATCTATAACATGCTAGAGCCTCACCACAGTAGTGGCACCTTCCCGAGAAGAACCCTACATGCCACACGCATATTGTGACCCCTGTGATGCCCAGGAATTGACATATGGGGCTGCCCCTGCCACCTCCTAGGCAGTAACCCACAACACACCATGCCACATTTCCACCCACCTGGTTGCTGGCTGCAAGGGCAATGCAGCCCAGTGCTCTGCAACTCTCTGCTATCTTCACCGTTCTCTGTCTCTCTCTGCCACTCCCTGCACCCTCTGTACTGGCTCTGTTTCAAGTATAATTAGAACCAGCAGTTCTTAGTGCAGCAGTTACTACTTGTTACTTGACAAGCGAAGACTCCTTACTTTGTAATGGTTGCAATACGTTATATTTACATTTTACCGGACCTTCAGAAGAAAGCACATTTGGTCGTGAACACATTAATAGTTACTCCAGCTCTTTAATTGTTACTAAATAATTTGTAAACTTAGGATGCTTTTTCACCAAGAATAAAAATATGTATGTATACCAGACTCAACTCAACACATGCTTTTTGCTTAACATAATCATAGACAAAACAATGTACATAAAAAAAAAATTAATTTTAAAATTGTGTTTTTTTGGAGTTGAAAAACTTACAATATGTTGATTTTATTGTGTGTTAATGATCTGCGTGGCAATCTGTGAAAAATTGTTGTAACCCTTTTGCTGTGCTATTGGCAAATAAACCATCAAAATATAAAAACATTATCTATCAAATCGTCATTATTCAATGTTTAGTCACCCCTCAGTTGTCATCAGTCTACACATTCATAAACAATCTTGACGGGCGTCTTGCACTCTAGTCAAGTGGTTAGAGTGCTGACTGCCCTCCCGAGTACAGTCAGTGATCCTACCGTGGCGTGTTCATTACTTGTTTAGCCCGAGGGGTCATGGTAGGTTTAATAGGGGGTCGCTTAGCAGGGGGATACCGTCTGGGGAGTACAATCTTTCTCACTGCAAGGATTGCCAAGATACGGTATGCCAGTTGTCCCGGGGATACGTGTAGTGAAATACAGTTTAATCAGTAGTGATGGTGGGGCTGGATGATCCCGATGGAGGGGTTGAGGTTTTACGTAGCGGTTGCATCGGCCGGCGGTTGAGGACGTAATTTAGGAGAGATGCAGCTAAGCGGGTTTTTGGAGTAACCTTCAGCGGTAGTCTAACCCGGATCACTTTCCGGAAGCTAAACGGATCGTACACGTACTTGGAACTATTTTTCTCTTGTCTGGTTTGGGTGGTACTACGCTCGTGGTAGGTAGGGGTGCCTCTGGCTGACGATAACTTATATACTCTGGGTATGGCCACGGCCAGTAGGTAACTAGGTATGCATTGAGTTCGGACTCGTGGTCAAGTGGGATGCTAGGCGAAATGGGGTGAGGTTCTAACCTCGTTGAAGGGGGTGTGTCCTCACGCTTGGTCTCTACCTCAGATTGGGTGTTAATTAACCTCTGCCGAGCTCATCGCTCTTGGCACCGCATACGGCTCTGAGTCCCACCTATATTACTGGACATTTAACTTACAATCTAGAAACACAGCAGTAATGAACAAGGAACAATTTTCTATAAAAAAAGGGTAGACAACGAATTTCAAGTTTCACGTAATATTTTATTATTACGTTTAAGAAAACAATGGGGAATCCCGGTTGGATTCTACACTCTAATAAAATTTAATTACCAATAATTATTTAAATTACACAGGTGAAGGTCAGGCTGTAATAAGTAAATGACATATAAAGCTCTCTCTACTTTGCTTTACTCAATTCACAGCGTAACCCCCGAGGGGTGGTTTTCCAGAAGGGACATCGCGACAACCTGTTACTGCGGAGTCAAGGGATTAACTGGGGTAAAGGGGTGCAGAAAGTGGACGTCGTGGATTACCTCTGGAGAGATGGGCCACCTCTGTGGTCGGCTGGTGCAGGAGCGGATGAGCCTTCACAAGATGCTGGAGTGGTTGAGCCTTCACAAGCTGCTGGAGAAGTTGAGCCTTCACAAGCTGCTGGAGAGGTTGAGCCTTCTCAGGCTGTAGGAGTGGAGAGAGAGGTCTTGGTCAGACCCAGGGAGTACTTACTGACCTATGCAGCCAGCGAGCCCGGTGACTCTGGCAAAGGTGTGCCCGTGCCTCCTTATATAGTTGAAAATCCCTGGATCAGCGATCTTCCGGGGGTGCTGGGGGTGTTAGTTTTTCTCCGCAAGAGTTGGATATCATAGGGTTGCGGCGCCGCTGCTCATTTCGTATTTCCCTGCGATGAGGCAACTACAAGTTTACAGCCTCCACTCTAGGCTTGGCGGGTGTGACGTCACGGGGCAGCAGAGGTGCTGCGATCTTGTGGTGTCGGTCGAACCTCCTTCTCAGCTATCTCGAGATAGTGGCTCGTCTGGTAAAACAAACTTGAGTCAAGGGGGTGGCGATGGCATGTCGGAATCTGGGCGGGCAGTACAATTCATAATTAAATGCGTTAATTATTTTTGTGTTTGAAACTGTCTAACGCATGGAGTATTGGCATGTGAAAAGTAGTCTGCCTCTGTTTGTGATTTGCCCCGAGCTCTTGCTTGCTAGTTTGTGGGGCGAAGTCGCCCATAGGGTCCGCAGGCGTGCTGTGCAGCAGTGTGGCATGCGTCAATCTTATAATATTTATTTTGCGAGAATGCAAAAATTGTACTTTTTTTATTCATACCGAAAACTTTATACATTTATTTCCTATCCCTGAGGTTGCATGACATACTTCCAAATAAAAATATTATTAAGGTCAAAACCTTTGCAATGCATGTAACTTGGTTTCTGAATACACCAGGTCAAAACAAAGGTTTAGTCGCATCAAATGCCTCCCCTACATATAATGGCTGTTTCCATCCACACCTCAATCATTGTTTTGCCAAGATGGGTGGAGGAGAGGAACTCGTTACTTTTTAGTGAACATTTTCGCTTCATTATTCTACACAAATCCAGCTGAGCCTGAATATCAAACCAAGACAGCTACGAATAGGTACTAGAGTAAAGAGTATATCTGAGAATTGATACACATTACTTTGGACCCAGAGCAGTAACAATTACTAAAGTAACAAGTTGTTGCTCTTTACACATTCCTATTCAGTGCTGACACACACAGCTTTTGTGGAGAACGTCAATCTGCCTGGACGTATAGTGAAGTCTTCAACACCTGCTTAGCTATGCTTTGCATCACCATTCTCAATAGCACCTAGTTGTCGAGTCAAAGTACCGGCAGTCTAGGGCTACCATTGCAACACAACATGTGCAACAGCATTTTTGGACACTGCCATACATTTTTTTTTGGCAACCCAGGTATGGCCCTTCAGGTACCAATAAGGGTACATGCTGAGTATGTGTGTTTTACTGTCAAGGCAATAAACAGACGTATTCCAAGTTGGACACTTTTGTCACTCTCTGACTCCTTTGCTGCTCACCCTGTTTCCTGTTACCTCCCTATCTGACCTAGTGCTCTGCCGATACACTTCCAGGAGTGGGCACAAGTGATAGGTCGTTCATGAATTATTTGTTCTGATGTATGAAGCATACTCTACAAATTCAACTCAGCCTGTAGGAAGCCATGACACCCTAACCAGTGGAAGAACCCGGACTGGTACACCAGAGATGTATACTACCCACTGTTGCCAGTAGCAATGAATTATGCACGCCAGTCATGCATCCCTGCCTTGCCACCTGAACAGAACCGGCCTGCCTCTAAGCAAGCGGCCTGCCTCTAAGTGAGCTCCGTGATACCACCTGCAATACATAGCTACCCCGGTTCCAAACCTTGCCAACAGAGCACAGCAAAGTATGACGCCGCCCACTCAGGGAGGAGCCGGCCGGCCAAACATGCCAGAAGGAAGACACCAGTCTGTAATTAGGGCCGGACAAGCCCCCAGAATGCCAGTTGACGTCGAGTCGTCATAGTATTGGCTTCCTCTGCCTTGACACCTCAGCAGCTCGCCCTACCACTGCTGTGCTATGGTCCTCTGCCGCAACCAATCTACTACCAGCGAAGCTTGCTTCAACCCTCGAGACACACACTCCACTTGGGAGTGTCACACCCCGTTCCTTCAGAACCACAATAGGTGACAGTAGGGTTTGAGTCATTTTAATGACTATTTATTTAGTTGGTCTAGGTTCGCTCTTGCTCTAACAGGTCGCTTGGTAACTACGAAAGCCTAAGAGTTAGTATGAGTCATCATCTTTATTCTCCCGAGATAAATACGTTCAAGTTGACACACTGCGTTCTTATTCCAAGGGTGATTTGTATCTCTCAAACCCTCTGTAAATAGCTGTCCCCTAAGGGAGCAGCAGGTGACCGGTCTGGCCAAACCATTGCAGATACTAGGGTAGGACTGCAGACTCCCTTAACTGGGTAGTTTGTATGCCTCAAAACATCACACGATTCTCCGGCCACCCATACTGTGGGCCCAGTGCGCTAAGGCACTTGGTGCACACGTACGGTACACTCCACGAGGGAGCAACTGGACCACCCGTGTCAGCTAACCCACTTCATCCACTGTGTGCAATTTGCCAGTTGGAGTGCCGGGCCTGACAAGGTGTGACACGGTAACTTCTGAGTGGCTCACAACAAAGCCTTAGCACCACCCCCTAAGCTAACCTGCTCCATTTACCACGTGCAATTTGCCAGTTGGAGCACCTGGTCTGACAAGGCATGATGTTATCGCATCTGGGTACTCTTAGCTACGGAATTACTGTCACCTGCCCCTTGCTTGCTGTGAAGACCCTTAGTATCTAACCTAATCCATTCACCGGACGAGAGACTGAGTGGGCCGATAAGAAGGCATTTACGTCTCCTACAGCCAGCTAATTGCCAGGTAACCCAACCCAGTTGGCCTTCAGCCTTTCCTCCACTTGGGATCAGGCACAAGCTATCTACCGACTGCAGGAGCCTCACTCCTCAGTCCTCTTTATTAACTTGTTCAAGTCAACATGGTAGATCGCTGGCATACTGCATCCCATCATCATCCACCTGCAGCTCGGACTGCCCGTGGTACTGGTCCTTGCCAGCACCAGCTACTGGACACCAGCACCTGCTGGCACCACCCAGAACCTAGCATCCCCTAACCAGCCACCACCAGCCACACACATGCCATCATTGGACGGAGCTCGCAGAGTCGTTTGCTGCCACCTGCCAGAGGTCAGCTACAGCGCCAGTCAACAGGTAGTAGCCAGCATCCACTAAAATCTACACCGTCTTAGACTCCTACATAGCCTGCTGCTGCCCAACCAGACCAACTCTGTGTACTGGCTCCTTCTGAGCTAATTCACCCACAATAACTAGCCCATAAGGCCACCCAGTGTTCTCTGCCTGAACCAGCATAAAATAGTCCCGCCTTGTAGACCAGGTGACACACCAATCTTTCCAGACGTCAGGGTCAGTTCAAAATTAACTAATTGCTGCATGAACAAAAACTTGTGATTTGTCACCACTAAGAGAAGAATAGATTCTTCAAGCGTCTGTGATTTAAAAGCTGAACATATGTCAGAAGAATGAGAAGGAGAAGATGAGAAAAGAATGAGCAGGTCTGAATCATTCTGATGCATGCCACACTGCGGCGCAGCGCCTGCGTACCCTACAGGTGGCTTTACCCCACAAATGAGGTAGCAAGCGCTCGGGGCA
Organism: Dryococelus australis; assembly: GCA_029891345.1. Taxonomy (NCBI): domain Eukaryota; kingdom Metazoa; phylum Arthropoda; class Insecta; order Phasmatodea; family Phasmatidae; genus Dryococelus; species Dryococelus australis. Next base: position 75,390,495 of record CM057002.1, on the reverse strand, counting down.
AGTTACAACAGTAGCAGACTACTATTCATGTGCCATTGGAGAACTTCAGACACGAAAATAATTAACACGTTTAATTATGAATTATACTACCCGCCCAGATTCCGATATGCGGTCACCACCCCCCTTTAATCAAGATTGATTTACCCGACGAGCCACAACCCAAAGATAACGGAGAGCAAATTTTAACTGACACCACAGGATCACAGCACCCCTGCTGCCCCGTGATGTCACACCCGCCAAGTCTCGAGCGGAGGTTGTAAACATGTCGGCAGCCTCCACTCAGGGCGATAAAGGAATACGCGGCGCTGCCGCAGCCCTACGAAAACCAATCCCTGCAGAGAAAGGCTATCGTCCCCCACACCCCCTAAAGAGGCCACGAAGCTGGGATTTTCGACTATATAAGGAGGCATGGATACACCTCTGGCCAGAGGTCTCATGGCTCGCCAGCTGCATAGGTCTGTGAACTCTCTCCCTGGTCTGAGCAAGACCTCCTCTTTTCCTGCAGCTTGCAAAGGCTTGCTTCTGGGAAGATGATCTGTGTCAGACTACCGCTTAAAGATACCCTTAATCACCGCGTAACTTCAACCCCCTCAAATTACAACCCCAGCTGTCCCTCTACACGGCCACAACGGTTAGAGGCGACACCACAGCGGGGATCTTCCACTCCCACCGCTGCAGTGGCTTAATCAGTAAACATGACGTACCCCGGGACTGCTGGCATCCAGTATTTCTTTCAGTAAGGAAGATTGTATTCCCTGGACGGGAGGCAATCAAGGTTCAACTCACCCTGGGGTCTGATTCCCCTTCATTCCGAAGCAATTCCTCCTCTAAGCAGCCCCTTATGTACCTACCACGACCCACCGGGTCTAATCAATCGAGAACACACCGCGGATGGATCGGCTACCGAGAGAGAGATGCGCGCCAATTCGTAAAATGAATCAAGAGGCATGAGTCAAGGGTCAAGAGACATCTCATTCGCAACTTACACGCTGCTAGGTAAAGGACGGAATGACCTTGACAACAAGAATTACAAACTACTGTGTCTCTCTATATAGATACCACCTGCACCACATTGTGTTGTAATATGACACCTGACAATGTCCAGTAGCAGTTTAAAATTTCATAGTTCACATACCAGTGCACAAAGGCTTCTGCGAAAATAACAAAAAAGTCTATTAGTCATCATGATAACTATCAGGCACAGAATTTCTTGGCTGTTGAAGGTCAGGAGATCTGAATTGCTGCTCCCACTAGCTGGTGCCAGTAGCCTACAAAGGCTGTGCTCCATTGCTTACACTGCAGTATTACAATGGTTGCAAGTCAAGCAACATGTTTCTCAGATGCGCTCCTAAAATTATGAAATATTTAATTAAAATTAGGTTACCTTTTGCAAGAGGCTTATCTTGCTGAATAAGTAAGTGAAAATTCTATATCTGTAGCTTTAACCATTCGTTTTTTACATTAGTAAAGAGTGTGCATGATAGTTGGCATAAACTCATGATTATTTTTCAGAACAAAGGTTATTCTTCGTTTTTCCATTGACAGAAAACCATATTTTGGAGGTATATCTAAATGCACCTGCCTTGTTTTCAAAACAGGTGATAGGTCTAAATCATGCTCAGTCAATGCAAAATAATATGTAGCACAGCTGCCTCATTCCAACCAGTGTTGGTACCTGCTGTGTCCTGTAGCTTCAGTTCCAGGATGTGCTTAGAATATTTTTCAATGTTTTTCAGTTGCATGCATGTAAAGTTTTTGCTGAAATTATGTAACTAAATAACCTTGTACTATCCCCAGTAGTTGCTAAAAGGAAGTGGTACACACAATGTTGATGTAGGTGAACGTACAGTATGATGGATATGCATTGCATCTACATCAAAGACAATATTAGTGTAGCAAAAAAAAAGTCAAGAAACGAGTTACCGTTTTTGATGACTACCAAAGAATGTTGCAGTAGAAATGTGTTACAATTTTACGATAAAGGGAAAAATTTAGACAACAAAACAAATTATGGCTGCTATGCATAACTGTTCCAACAAACTGCATAGTAAAATTGTTGAAAATTTGTTTTCGTTTTAGGAAAATTGAATGTCGGAAGTAGTTTGTAATGGAAAGGAATGTAATAATACGGACGGATATGGAGGAGGTGCTTTTGCTGTCTAGTAAGTTACATCAACAAAGTTGAATTATTATTTCTATGCTAAATGCAAATGTAAGTAAATATCAACTACAGTGTCACATTTACTTTTAACAGCTGTTGGTAGTTTGTAGTAAAAATGCTCCAACACTTAAAGTTACAAACTAAAAATTTTATGTGTTTATCTGCTAGAAGAGTTTTCTAATAGATGTAAACTCCCAAATATATCACGTATATAGTTTATAGATTTCTCTTTCAACTACCTATATTCAAATGTTTCTTTATACATAGAATTGTAATTTATATTACTACAATTCAGATTTCCTGACACATGTACTATGATGCAATGGACATTTGATAAATGTGGCGACAGGGCTTGGTAATGCTCACCAATAGGCTAACATTTAGCGACCACGTTCTGTGCCTGGTATATAAGAATAACAGATAAAGCATATAGAGGTGCGGCAAGAGCTGAAAAAGAAAGCGGCGATAAGAAATATCCGAAAGGGAGAGAGAGTCATGACTCAAGAACTGTAACTCATAAGAACGAAACAAACAATTCTTTTGAATGACTCATTTAACTGAACTGATCTAAAATTGATTTGTTCTGCTAAATAATTCTGCCCATCACTAGCGGGAACATGCTAGTCCCCCCCTTCTCACTTACTATAACAACACAGAAACCGTTTATCCACTGCAAATGGAAACTACTTAGCTTGCTACAAAAAATTCCACTTCTTAAAGAACTTTATTTTCACACAAAGTCTTGGCTTGAATGCAAAATATCATTACCAAGATAACTGACGCCTAGGGTATGGATATGTAGTGCAATGCAGATGAATAAGAGAATGTAATTATTTAAAGAACTTTATTTTCACACAAAGTCCTGGCTTGAATGAAAATATCAGTAACAATACAGTAAACACCCGATTAACCGTGTTAATCGGGGCCAGAGAAAACACGAATGAGCGAATTTGTTTTTAAAAACCAGGATAATAGAATTTACACATTTTTACTATTAATGGAACAGTGATGTTGGATCCGAAAATCTTGATAAAACAAAGTACCTAATATACATTTCAAAGCAAACACAAATCAGGCACTGTTTGTGCAGGATTCAAAGTGCACGCTACTTTCACTGATATTTATGTCGCACCAAGTGTAGTTAATTCATGGCGCATCAAGTATACACAGCCTTTCGCTGGCACCAGACAGCGCATGAGACGGGCGACCGGGAAGGATAGATAAGGGGTTCGTAGTGGTGTGTTGCTTTCGCAACGTGCGTCACGCAAACCCGTCCTTTAGATGGCAGAGTTAGTTGAAAGTTTAGAATGTGATGCAATAAAGACTAGACTATAACGTGACTTGAAAGGAGGCAACCGGGCATTTAAACAATGCAGTACAACCCCATTAAAAATAAAACCTTTACAATACAAAAGCTTATTAAAATTTTACCGACTTACAAACACACACAAAAGTTTAAAATCTCTGAAATGTTTAGTTTTTTGTTAACAGTTAAACCCTTGATATGCAAAAAAATGTAAGAAAAGGTAAACCGTGCCTTTCTTGAAAAAGGCTTCACTTTCCTTTTGTTTGGCACCGGAATTGATGTTTTTGTTTATTACACACCATGCTAAAATTGTTTTATTATTTATAACTTTTCCACGATAGTTTAAACTGTCCTTTTACGCTTTATTGACATTGCGGAAACGAGTGAACAATGACCCGGGTCGGCAATTGATAAACTGGAAAGACGTGTTTCTTCGGGGGGGATAACTGAGGCCGTATCTGAAACCGAAACGGCAAATGCGTTATATTGTAATTTGTCATTTAGTAAGTTTCACTTCAGGAGTTGTCGACAGTCACTTGTTTAACACTCGCGGCGACACATTTTTTACATTAACAGTGAAAAATATTTCTACAATCATCACTGGAATGCTGCGCATACGTTAATAAATAAGAAAATAATAAGTTACGCGATAACGACTTACAAAAAAAATTTGTTGCAAAATATATAAATAACGCACAACAGTTACCTGCTTTTTAAAACATGCCTAGTGTATTTTATGAACAATTATTTGTTTAATAAACATTTGCGCATGTGTTCATTTTGTATTTTTGCTAACATCTGCTGCTAGATAGAAAATACCAAATAGTAAATTGCTAAAAAGTCACCATTTTTGTATACAAAATCGGGTCACGTGATCATTTCGGCAAAAAAATCTGCCATTTCGGACACTGCCTGAGATGAGTCAGCGTACGACGTGCTTCAATGGATGGAAATTGATGTCTCACACAGATCTCTGTGACAGGCTGACAGTTTAAAGAGATAATCATCAGCTCACGCGGCACAGCGATAGACATAACTTACCACTGCTTGTTAAATGACACACTTTACAGCATCACCTGACTGCCGCACAGATAAACCGAAAACCGGTTAAACGAAGCACGATTAAGCGGGAGTGTACTGTATGTAACTGTTGCCTTGGGTACAGATATGTAGTACAATGTAATAGAATAAGCAAATGTAATTACAAGAAAATAAATTTTTTCCATTGTTTAAAAATTAATTTTTTCTTCATTGGTCTAGCCAACACCACATATACAAGGAAAAACTTTGTGGTTTTTGCAGAATAAAATGGTAGCTAGCTTTTAATATATCCTTTTTTATTATTAGGTACCTATACTAAATGAACTATTGTACTGTGTATGTACATAATGCCATTATCGAACAACAATAGGCTTCTGTAACATAATTTCAATAAGTACATATCATACATTTTTCTATGATTGAGTACTACTCAGTAGTAGAATACTTCTTTGCACTGTTTTCCTCAGGGTTGGAAATACTACATACATTTTAAAAGGGTAGCATATTTCTGTTTCACCCAACTGCAACCACTCGTGATCAGAAAATTATCATACTATAGCTGCCTTAAGGATATACTGTAACTCCAAATCAGCTACTATAAGGAAGCAAATGAAAATTCATGGCATACCTATATAAAATGTTCCAGTACTGTGTATCACATTCAAGAGAATGTACTTTTGACTGACAAATACTGTTAGTCGAATTATTATGCAGCAGACATCATATGCACTGCAAATAAACAAAGTTACATTGATGTTTCTGATGATAACACTTTGTATAACTCCTGGACCAGATATCATTTTTTCAGTCAAAAGATACAACTGTTGAAGGCTTGTACAGTATTTTCTTGAGCTGGGGAACAGTAAGTAATTGAGATTGCAATGTATTAGTTGTGATTCTGAACGTATCACTTGTATTACTTGGGACAGCAGAATAAAGATAATACAGCATTACTAAAGGGGAAAAAATAGGTTTGGTAAAACAAATGAAAACACTGATAAAACTGTATGAACAGTGGAAGGACTAAAATGCCTTAAATAACATGAAATTATTGAATGATCTTTGAAGCGTGTTTTATTTTGATGGTACTGTCTCAACAAATTAAGCACCAATGACAATTTGCATGTTGATGAAGCAGAAGATAAAGTGATGCCAAGTACAAAAGAAGTAATTGCAGCATTGAATGTTTTAGAATATGTCCTTGCATAAAACTACTGTATTATTTAAAAATGTAGTGGACACACATTAAATTGTGAATAAAGCCCAAATGAAAATACTGTTAAAATAGCATTTTAATAGTGCAATTTGGTTGCATATCCACTGTATACTTCATACAAACTTGGTGGAATAACTTTCTTACTGTACCTCACAAAGTCAGTGTCCCACTGCCTCCTCCTCGCCAGACCACTCAGAAGCAGTAGGTGTGACAATACGGGTGAAGAGTATGTGTGACACACAAGAAGTGTCCCAACCACATATGGGTGGTAGTCCTGCAGGCCAACATAGCCAGCTGCAACATCTATGCTAGCAAAACTGTTAGAGTTGCCCTGAAAACATTGCATGCAGATGACATATACAAATACTCCTTCAACTATAACAAAGAGAGATAGTTAGTTTGAATTTTTTAAATAATAATTACTTGCTGTGTAGGAACACAGTTAAATATAACTATGAGTTTTTAAAGTGTACTACATGAAGATATATGATCCTAAGGGATCACAACAAGGACTAGCTAAATGCACCCAAAAATAATAATTTTCATCCCTGTATCTTTCAAGCAGTGTCTAGTTTATAAAATAATTGTAGTTTTCAATTTATGTGTTTTTGTATATTTTGAATATTTTAAGCACATTGTATATCAACCAAGAGTCGAACCAGAACTCTGAGCCACAGAGTTCTAATGAACTTGCCCCAAAGAATCCAACGTACATGCGTAATTAATTGCGAGTTTACTCATTGCTTGAGTGTTTTGTTTGTTAATATTAAGATATCCAACGTGCGAATTATGTCCGTGTTAAAATAATTCATTAAATTGTATTCGTTATGTTTCGTTAGCTGACCATCCCAGGCGATGGAGGGCCTGAGGTTGGTAATCTCTCATGTTGTCACATGTAACTGTTTTGCTTGTTGTGAGACCCACAAGTTGCCAAAGAAAGAGTGCTAGGCTTTCTTCAACTAATACACCAAATCAAGTAATGTGATAGTTTGTCTTCTATGAGCACAAATATAAAAGTATGCACAAGCCTTCTATGAGTAAGGCTTGTACATACTTTTATTCCCAATCCTTTTTTTTTTGTGTGTCGTTTTATGAAATTTCTTTCCACAGGTTCTCATATATAATTGTAATTAGTAACCACAGCATTACGCTGAATTTGTCAACGACACATGTAATGAAGTAGGCCGGGCGACACCCGATACACCGCATTATTCTTCATAGTATTCCTCACCACAGGGGAGGAAACACTTAATGGACCTTGCCGGGGCGAGGGGAAGAGAGAGAGCCAACCTGAAGTGTAAGACAGCACTACGACCCGCGTTCCACGCGGCGCGGCGTTTCCCAGACGAATCTCAGCACACACAGTGAGCGTAACTACAGTGGCCATCTGGCCCACAGTTAAGGGGTCCACCTACAAAATCTGAAAGAAAATTTTTTTTATGCCTTCCTGCATGATGAGAACTTCCAGATGAGAGGGAACAGTTTGAGATGGGTACTCTGTATCGTTTAAATTTTGGCAGCGCTTTTGTGATTGGCAATACAGTTCGTATAGGTATTTTTATGTTCTTTTTTTATTTAATATTTAATTTAATATAAAATTTACCATATTTAATATTCTTTTATGTATTCCAGTCATAGTAATTATTTTATATTTATTCTTTGTGAATATTAGTTTTATATAGCGTTTATTATTATCTGTTTTTTTATATTACGCCGTGTATAGTTTTAATCTTGTTAAAAGCCAGCTGGGCGTGCACAATGTCAGTGCTGGCCACTTGACGTAGTGACAGTGCGAGGCAGGAGAGGAGAGTCATCCAGCTGTTTTCGGCCGTGATACGTTTGTGGCGATGGGCGAGTGCACGGCTTAGCAGAATGGGCCACAGTTTAAGTTCGAGTTGGATGAGCTTGATGTATGTAAAATGTATGTGGCAATATTAATAAGGAACGGAAAAATTTCTGAAAATAAGTAAGTTTCTGAAAATGTCGCCGCCGGATAGAAATTTAATTTTGGCACCTGTGGTTTGTTTGGCATGCCTGAAATCTACTTTGGTAAAAAACGCTGCCGGACATCAGCGAGGCCCTTATGAATGCTGTAGGCCGTCATGTTGCAGTCACCGAGGAGTTGTTCATTTCGGATATCCAGGCAGCCGGTCTCCGTCAGCTGACTTCTACCAGCTGAGCTCGAGTGTGGAGGCGTGCTATGGAGCTGTGAACTTGTGGACGTTCAGCAAAATTGCATGTACTGAGTTGGCAACGTATTTTGCGGGGCCATTTGGAATCGAGGCCCGTTACAACTTAAGTTGTAAGATTAAAGTTTTCCGTGCCGTTGAGCTGGTCTGAAGGAATGTGTTTTGTGACTGTGCATTTAACTGGGAAAGTAAAGTTAAATAAAAGAATGTTTAAAAGAAACAGTGCCCACACATTAATTTTTTAAAATTGAGATTCCTGGCCAGAGATTAAAGGGGGAGGGAGAGGGTTATGTATAAATGTTTGGCAATCTTAGTGAGGTATATTGGACCTACCCCAGTTGCTTCACACTGGGGGTTTCACATTCTACATTCCCACTCCACCACAATTCAAACAATGAGTCTTCATTTTTTTAGGCTTTATAAAAATAATATGATTTAAATTACTCTCATTTCTCAGAATATCGAAGAATTGTTAAAGATAAAATCAAATTAGACAAGAAAAATAGGTTATAGAATATCAATAATAATCTGAAATATAATCCAAATATATTTTGGAACTATGTTAAGATAATGAAGAAAGGTTATAAAGAAAACCTAACATAACTTACTAATAATAAAAATAGTACACGATCCAAGTGTGTATATTTGGTAGCTATTTTGCTAAAATGTATGTACTTAAAACCTTTAAGAATAATTTTCAAAGTAAACAACAAGTTAACAATCTACTTATTAATACACCTTGTATTTCACAGAGTATGGTTCTTTGGGCGATAAAAACACTAAAAGTAGCAAAGCAACAGGTTATGATGATATACCAAATTTTATTATTAAAGACTGTGCAAAAAACATTAACCCCACCACTTATGCATATTTTTAATTACAGCCTGGACAGTGGTGTTTTTCCTACTCTCTGGAAAAAAGCTATTGTAGTGCCTAATTTTAAGGAAGGTAACAAACAAGATATAAATAATTACAGGCCTATGTCTTTGTTATGAAGCTTTCCGAAGGGTTTTGAAAAAGTAATCCGTAGACATTAAAATTTGCATACTAAAAATCTAATAACCTAATTTCAACATGGTTTCCAATCTCGCAAAACGACTACTAATTTGTTTAATTTTGTGAATGAATTATACAATAAAGTATTTTCTAGAAATCAAATGGATGTTATCTTGTTTAATCTCTAAAAACCATTTGAAACATGTCAACATGTGGTAATTTTGAAAAATTAAACGATATAGGCCTTGATAATTCATATGTTGATTGGTTTACTAACTACTTTTTAGAAAGAAAATTTGTTGTTAGAATAGATAATGTTTACTCCGATTTCTATCCAGTAATGTCTGGGGTTCCCCAAGGCGGTACACTTTCTCTATTACTTTTTAGCATTATAAAAGTGTTAAGGATGAGCGGGATTGTGCAATGCTGCAACAGGAATAGGAATTGGTGTATGGATAAGCCTGTGGCTTTGAATGAAACCAAAACAACATGCATCACTTTCACTAGGACAACTAACCCAATTATTCATAAATATTTTGTCAATAATATTGTAATAAACAGAGTAGAGTATATAAGAAATCAAGCAGTAATTTTAGACTGCAAATTATTTTTTCATTGACACATAGATAGCTTAATAAGTAACATTAGTCGCACATTAGGTTTAATTAAATAGATTACTTTTCAGCCACATCACTTGACTCTTTATGTCCGTACTACCTTAATTATGTCTAGGTTAGAGTACTGTTCGGTGATCTGGAATAATATCACCAACACTCACTTAACTAGAATAGAAAATGTACAAAAAATATATTTAAACTGTTATTTCCTAGATTTCCTGATAGCCATGACTTTATATATAAAAATGAACTTTCCAGATTCAATACACAAAATCTCAAATTATGAAGAGATATTTATGATGCATTATTTTTAATCAATTTTTTCAATCCCATGTACAATGTTCACAAATTCTAAATAAGGTAGAGTTAAAAATACCTAATTATAAATATAAAATAACACATACACTTACTTCTTTAAATTTTAGATAAGTTCTACTGTAGTTAGTAGATGTGTAGTTATTTATAATAAATAATCTTTTAAATTATGATCCAGTTATTGGAAAAAAAATTATATTTAGTTAATTATATAAACATTACATATATTAATCACTTTTGCTGAATCACTGTTGTATACCGTAATCTTATAGGTAACTTGTTAATTTTCCTTTTATGTGATGTGTTTTTTTTTTGTACATATATTGTGCCTGTTTCTGTCCAACATGTATTGTTTGTTTAAATGTATGTCTTGTCCTACGTTTTGTAGTATGTTGTACATTGTGTCTGTCGCAGTCTAATGAGTTTTGTTTAAATGTGTTGTCCTATCTTATTTTCTGTAGTTAGTTTATATGTTTTATGTAATTGTGCCCCCTTTTAAAGGTTTTCAAATGTTGGGTTCACAATAAATATAAATAAATAAATACATAAATAAATAAATAGTAATAATAATTATTATTTTTGTGTTGTCCATGTATAAGTGCACCTCTACCATGGCTTTTAGCTGTTCGAGGGCACTATAAAAATGTTAAAAATGAAATGAAATGATTATTATAATTACTACTACAAATACTACCTGAAAACACAACTTTACCTAAATAAAAGTTTTCAAAATTGTCAAAAAATAATTATTATCAAAACTAAAATACTCAAAATATTCTGAATATGTACCTAGAAAAATTCGCCAAAAATGTTTAAAACAGCACAAATAAATTAATAAAGAAAATTTAATAAAATTATGTAAAATCTAAGCCACAATGGTTGTGATCGCTAAGGATTCATGGCATGATATAGAGGTATGGAGGATCAAATAGCAATGTTTGTGGTATTATTAACCACCTGACATTGCATAATTTATAATGATGATGATTAGGATATGGTGTTTAACAAAATTATACAGGCTTGATTCCTGGAAGGGTTAACCTGGAGTAGCAATTTAACCAGGAGGGGTGGGTGAGAGAGAGAGAGAGAGAGAGAAAAAAAAAAAGGGGGGGAACAAAGCAGAGAACATAATTATCCACCCCCTAAAAAAATGTTTCACACTGACATGGAACTGCCCTAAGAATGTTTTAAAAAGAAAAAGATATAATATCATAATGGTTTAAAATACTGATTTCTCCAGCACCTGCTGAATGGAAAAATCAACTTGACCCCTAAAACCTTGACGCATGCCGAATGCTGTCCAGCGCGACTGCGCACTCTACGGATGACTCCGCCCCATCTGCGAGTCATGTGCGCTTCGGGACGGAATATGTAAATGGCAATCCAAATTAAATGTATCGCACCAAGAAGCCCACAAGCCTGGGTGGCCGATCACATCATTACATATTACATGCGTAATTTCATTCCCCATTGCTCGTCCAGAATTATACATGCAAAAGGCACCCCAGCGATTGGAATTATATTTATTGAGAATTCTAGTACTAGTGTCTGGCCCCTGAAAGAAGTTCCTGCAATCACGAGAGATGACAGCACCCCTGTGACCTTGTGCCATCACAGCCACCCCGCCTCAGAGACAGGGGTTTTCATTTGTCGTTGCCTCCACACAGGGTGATAAGAAACCCCCAGCGCGTCTGCACCCCCAATAAACCTGCACTCATGTTGGAAGGCTACGCTACCACCCTGCACCGCGAATAACTGCTGACCAGACAAAATTGAGTATAAATACAGCCCCAGCAGGTAGCACCAGCGAGTGTCGCCGGGCTCGGTGACCGCACAGTACACGAGCCCAACATCCAGTCTGCTGAAGACTCTCCTTAGTCCACAAGGGTTCATCCTCCTCAGCTCGCATGGGCTTACCTCCCTCCAGTCCACAAGGACTCTCCTGCTCACTAACCTCTCGCCTACACCCAGGTTGCAGAAGGCTCTCCTTCGGGCTCGACCCAAGGCTACTCTATCTCCTACCACAACCCCTCCCTTCTTGACCTACACCTTAACCTACATCAAGAATCTCTCTCTCTTGACCTGCACGTCATCAGGGGCCTGCACGTGAGTCAGCCAGCAGCTACAGGTATACCCCACCTTAACCCAGGTAAATCCTACCTAAGTCAACTTCCCATGACTCCATGTCATATAAAACAATTTAATTGTATCTTATTATATTGTGTATTTTTGTAATAGTAATTATCATTGCGTTTACTCCCCAGGGAAGGAAACCCCACAATAAACAACTACGTAACATCGAATACCTGTGTGTCGTTACTGTAGTAGTGGACCCCTGCTCCCTCTATATATTTTTATATTGTGTGTTTGTTATTGATCAGATGTACAATAAGAAAGGTGGTGCCCCCAGTAAGCAAAGATGTAGGGAACATCGTGCCCTTGCTCAAGTAAACGCCAAACCTACGCCTATAGACGAACCGGCAATTAACCCGCCTGATCTAATACCACGAGCCATTTCCCCTTTTATCCTGCTGGACATTTCTTCTCCCCTTGATCACCTATTCGGTGGTAATTTGCCGGGGTACCCCACAATGGACTATGAGATCCAGGAGCAATTACTAAACCAGGAAAATGGGGCTATTCCCCAGGACAACCTTGATAACCTGCCCGAGATAACCTTTAGCAATGTTAACCTGACATACGGACGGAGAATCCGAGTGAAACATCCCGTAGGCACAGTCCTAACAAAACATTGTTCCAATACGCTAGCAACGGGGAAAGTGATCCTGGTTCGATTCCTGGCGCAATCCGACACTCATGTTCCTATGGCAAGACCCTCTGTTGATTATGTCCCAGCACGTCAACCAACCCACCCAGCTAAAGTCTGCCAGGTTATGCAGCCCCATCATCACTTTAGATTAAACTTGTCCCCCTTACTAGTTAGGATCGCTGGCATCCTGCGTATATTGGCGACTATAATAGTGAGACGGATTACACTCCCAGGATGGGAAGCCACTTGTATTCGACTCACTCTGGGGTTTGACTCCCCAAGCATTTGGCCCCCAAGCGGCCAAATGCTGTAGTAAAATCCCTAATGCCTCAGAAGCCTAATTGAAGGTATAGTATTCGTCGTGGTAGGCTAAGCTGGGCTTGGCAGGGCGGTCAACGTACCGTACTACCTTCCGAGATAGTCCACCTTCCTTAGAACACGTGTCAACCTTAAGTCTTATATTCACTCCTGGGTTGCACCTGTGTATGGAAAAAAGTGGAAGACGTTTAATGGGATAGTGGGTCCATGGTTAATGTTACTTCCATCATCTGAGGCACATCAGTAACCAAGCAGTTGTGTATAAAATGTAGGCACATATTGTAAAATATCTGGTTTATATATAGCAGCAGAGTAACCTGGTAGAAGTAGAATAGCATGCCCAGCCAGACATGAGCAAGGACATTCCAGTGGGTGGCCTCCCACTGGAGTGCATGGTGTAGGTGAGCGCTGAACAGCACCTGTGCGGGAATCAGCACGACATTGTGTGGGCGATGCAGGAGGGCAGCCAGCAGTACCCAGCAGCCTGCCAAGGTGCCTGGCAGCTCCGTGCCTAGGTGTCTGCATTGAGCCGCACCCACAAACGCCAGCACTAGCAGTATGCTCCAGAACACTTGCACCTCCTGCAAGCCCCTGCAACAAACAACCCCAACAGCTGCACTGCACCAACTACACACCGTGGGAGTGTTGTTTCTAAAGTTGATTACAAAGTCAAGAGATTCAGGAGGTGATTAACAGCTAGGATTTTAGTGATTATGGGGTTGAAATGAGCTAAGAGGTTTTGGCTGATGCTTAATGGCAAGATCTTAAGTGCGGCAAAGGTGAAGTGAGGTGATTATGGAGAAGAGGCAGAATGCAAAGTTGGAGAAAATGGAGTGCCCAGAGAAAACCAACTGTTCAACTGCAACGTCTGCCATGTTTCCAGTTCACCTTGGTGGGAGTGTCGTCTGACCACTACACCACCATGTCCCCGTGGGGTTGAAATGAGAGAAATGTGTAACAATAATGGAATTCAGGGGAAGGAGAAACACAAGTGCCCTAAAAGGACAAGCAGGAGAATAGCAATGCCAACCATGTTCTCCACATGCAAGTTGCGAGCATTACCACACCAGGAGTTAGCCCTGAACACCCCAGAATAGAAGCTAGGGACACTAGTCACAATCAGAGCAGCTCCATTTTCTTAAGTTACCGTACATGACAATGGTTTCATTGAATTACATTCAGATTTTCATCCCTTGTCTACAGAGATTTTAAAACAGATTAAAGTGGGCCAAAGCACTCTGTGTTGAATGAAAATTGAAATTGTTGCAAGTACTGACGCATGCTGCTTTCCCGTTTATTTACTAAACAATTAAAACTCATCAGCCTCACGTATTCCTACGTAACCTGAGGAAGGATCAAACCCAGCAAAATCTTTCACGAGTGTCCTTAGATCGCCAGTACGTTGGAGGTTGAGAAAATTTGCGAAAAGGTTGCGAAAGCAGTCAAGAAGCAGCCTCCCCCCCTTCCCCCTGTGCGCTGACAGCCAAGAAGGTGTCAACTGCTTCAAGGCAAGCTGAACATGTCCAAGAATGCATGAAGCCGAGTGCCGGGCAGAGGGTAGCTACTCCCACCCCGGCCTCGCACTAAAAGATGTCATGAGGCACGTCACACCACCCACCTTGGCTCGGCGTGCACCTGTCCAGTGGACAATATAAGGTGGTGCACTCCCGGGCTTGGGAGTTATTTTCTTCTCCAGTAGCTCGCCTCAACACTTCGAGCTCCTCAACCCGAGCGTGCCTGACAGCGCACATAAACCACATTGACCGCGTCTATAGTTCTATAGGGCAACAGGTGTCAGTACAAAGTAACAATACCACAATATTTTACAAACTTATCATGTCAGTGAAAAGGTCTGTTTTGAACTTTTAATGAGACTATTAAATTTGACAGTTTCTGATGTGCACACTAATTTTCAGCAAGAGCTGCCAACATGAACACATACAAGCACATTACAAAACAGGTGATTGGAAACAATTCAAATGGTGTAATTTGTTGTGGCATTGTTACAAAGTTGGTGGTTCTGCCTGTCAAAATATGACCTTCGTAGATGAAATGGACAATACTGTCATTACACGAGCTTCAAAGTGACAACCACTCCAAGGTAACTGTCTATAACTCGAAATACATTTCTCAAACTGTGCATAACACAATACCAATTGAAATACAGGCATAGGCCACACATTCCCTTCATGACTGTCCATCCCACCTATGTTTTTACACCTTCGCCGTGCACCAGCCATGCATCACTTGCTGGTAAGTGTCACGATGATAGCATGATAAGCAACCACTAACATAGTGTCAGATTCCGTTCATATCCTTCAAAAGGCAATCCTGGGAGAGAGGAGGGGTGTGATTTATTCAGTCCATGGAAGAGCCAGTTCCTTCCTGGACGGACTACGCCAGAACCTTTCCTCCCTTACATTGCTATGTTACTGTACTTTAATCTATGATCATGTTCTGTGCCTTGACGTGCGCGCTTCCCTGTAGGGCCCGGCGACATGATACGTGCACCTGGCATGAAGAGGGGGGGGGGGGGGGCACTCGTGACGTGGGTCCAAGGGTTGCAGACAGCATGAGGTCAGCATCCTCGGTGCTGGTGCCATTGGCTGCAGTGAGGTCAACCTCGGTTTCATTGCGAGTCCTCGTGGCAACGGGCTGTTGTAACTTCGCGACAGCGGCGCAGGTGAGTGGTGGGCGAAACTGTCACTATCCGCTCCCGGCAGTGGAGGGATTACATGGTCACTTGCAGTTACTGCTCTCGCTGTCTGTGCCGCACATCTCTCATCCTCTCCGGCCTGACCCGTTGAGCTGCGGGGGCCGGTCGCCAAGTTGACCGGCTATTCCACCGATGTTTCCAAGGACTGCGACAGACTTTCTCCTTTGGCTCATCCACTTTCTCCAATCTTGCCGGGGATGGGGTAGGAAGTGTAGGGTAGCAGCAAGTGCATCCTAGAATCCCTATCCTCTGGAGGGGCTCCACCGTTTCAGGGGGAGGCGTTGCCGGAAACGATCCTGGCGGGAGTGGGTATTCTGCAGCGTCCAGGTTGTTGTCTGGGGTGGGTGCTTCTTCAGCCGTAGAGAAGAAGGCCGGGGACACTCGCGCAGCGCGTGCAGTTGACGTCTCAGTAGATTCCTGGCACTTGAAAGCCAGGGGAAGGCCACGAAGGGTGATGAGGGAGATACACTGTCTCTCACGGTTCGGTTGTCGGGTGAAAGATGATCTGCGTGATTGCGCCACGATGCCTCGGTTTAGACACGAGGTGGTATCCGGTGGGATTCGAACTGAGAGTTAATGTTAAAGCTACCTGAACGATGGGTCTTAGCGGGGAAAAATCTCCTACGGTGAACCTCCAGGGGGGGGGGGGGGGTGCGAGTGGTAGAACTGGGGAGGGGGACTGGCAATCCTCCCAGAGTCCTGCGAGGGCAACCTACTGCTGCGAGGAGGAGGGGGACGCTGCGTCCGCCTTCGAGGTGTTTGGGGTTCAATTCTCGTGGGGGGTTCTGTCCCTGCCCGAGTCCCATTCTGACTGCAGTATGGCCGTAAACGACCTTGGGTTCGTGGTTTCATGGGTGTTAGGGGGTACGCAGACCTGGCGAAGGTTTAAAGGCCTTCCTTCAGTCGAGTTTCGGTTCCTTTCCGCGCTACTGTTCCCACTAATGGGGCCACATGTCTCTGGGTTACTTGGCTGTACGTTAGGGGGGTGGGGAGGTGAGCTTCATGCCTTTTGGGGTTGCCGCTTCGGGTAATCCTTGTTATAATGATGGTCTGGGCAGTACCAGCAATGAGGCAAGGGGGCGGCGGGGGTTGGCAAGGTCGCGTCGCCCCCAGCAGGCGGTCTGGCCATTAGCCTTGGTGCGTGCCATCTGTTCTTTCCTAGGGAGGGGGTGCTCAGTCACCTCCATTTCCATTGCACTATCTACCAGCTCCTCAACGGTCTGGGGCCAGGAAGTGACTAATAGATTTCGCAGCGAATGGAGAAGGGTACAGGTGATACTTCTGACACACTGTCCTTTGGTTTAATCTGTATAAACCCTTTTGTGTAGGCATTCTTTGTGCCTTATAAATAGCTCCACCTCCTCATTGTGCCTTTGAACGCGAGAGTGTAAGTCAGTTATTCATTCGCTTAGGAGCTCAACGCCAGAAAAATGTGAAATAAATTGAGCCTTAAACTGTGGCCAGCCTTCCACAAATTCACTGTATTTCTCCCACCACCGTTTGGTGGGACTGGTGAGGTGGTGGTGAGCTCTGTTCTCTCATTGTTTTCTTAGGATAAGGTGCTCCCTTAATTTACATTCGCACTCTGCAAGGAATTTTTCAGGGTTCACGTAGGCTTTCCCATTAAAGTTGGGTAGTGACAATTCGCAGGGTAACTCGGAAATGATTGGGCTATGTGTGTGGGTTGGGTTGCATGGTTTGGTTGTCTGCTCCCAGTGACAAATATCGCACTAGTAAATCTGGCCGGGGTTTCGTATTCTCTCGTCCGCCCAACATATACAGACGTGGTGGAACTCCCTATTGCACAAGATGCAGCGCACGAGATATCTGCCTTGGCCCTCACACTCTGGCCACTGGCATGTATACAGATCCTCCTGCCTACACTCATTACAATGGTACTCCAGCCCGTCAGTGAAATGAGGTGTTATCATCCCAACTGATACACCCATAATGATATTCCCACTGACAATAATTACACAGGATTGTGTTCAAGCTGGTGCCTGTGAAGTTTGGCAAGTGGCAAGGGGCGTTACTGACTCTGGCGGCATTGACCTCGGCTAGAGCGCAGCGTGTCTCTTGTTGAGTCTCCTGAGTATGACATGGTGCTAGTGTGGGCGCCACGGAGTGTTTTCTCTGACACCCCAAAGCAAGAAGAGGGGTGAGGAGGGGGAGGAGGGCGGTGACTGACTAGAATCTCACCCTCAAGACTTCAACTGACATGCATGCTTCCTCTTCGGCGTGTCTTTTTCAGACTAATGATTTCTTCAACCTCACGTCTCGTTCAGTGCGCCGCACAGCTAAACTCCACTGGAATTCAATTTACAGATCTTACTAAGCACTGTGTAGAATTACCAGAGAACTATTTTATAAAGGGACACAAAGCAAAAATATAGCAAAAATATATAGCAAAAATAACGGAAAACTGAGACATAAGGTTTCACGTAATTTTTATTAAGCCAAAAGGAAGAAAAGCGGAAAGTCCCGACTATATTTGTTACAAATTTTTTTTTAAATTTGCTAAATGAAAAAGATACAATGATATTAAATCTCGTACAGAGAAAATTCAGGCAAAGGCGATCCCGGGGAAAATGTCAATTACTTAATTAAATGCAAAACTTCTACGCTACGCAATTTACTCTTCATTTGTTTTTATTCCTTAAGTTACAACATCTCTGACTGTGCACAGCTGTGTACCGACCCACAGTTATTCCAATACCTCATCACTGGGTGGCCCAGAAACGGGCTAACAAAATTCACAGTGCCCAAACTACGTGCTGCGATGAGTCATGGCCTGACCCTCCTAGGGTTCAGCCATACAGCCCTGAAAGACCTCATTAAGAAGACTAAGTTTCCATACTCTCTAGAGGGATACCAGAGCTAGTGCACCATCAACCCACTGCCATTGATGTCAACATTTACACAAGTAGTAGAGTTAAACAGTCTCTGCACATGAGATCTACCAATGGCCTAAGCAAAAAGACAGCACAAGGCAGAGTAACAATGAAATGTGTACTTGTCAAAGCCCATCATTCTAAACCTTAGGGAATGGAACCCACCATGGTGACAAGGGGTCGGTACCCTGAGGTGTAACCTGAAAAGGGTTACCAATATCTACTTTTAAAAGACGGTAAAACTAAAGAACAATGAACAAAGTGTGAATGTACCGGAGAGTGACTGCAACACACAACACTTCCCCCCAGTCTGTTTAATGCAGAGACTTTATTGTCATGGCAGCAGACTGAGCAAACCTTGGTCAGCCTATATTCTTTATATGAAAAGAAATAAAATACAATGCAAAACTCTCATGGTACAAAAACAATACATAAAAGTAAACATCAACACTTGCATTTAAAAGTTCATTACTACTTGTCGGTAAATATTTTCTGTAGTACATGTTTTTCCAAGGATTTTAGTTTGTTTTGTAAGAGAAAACCCATAAACTCTTTAGTAACACTTAACATTTGACGCGTGCTGCTTCGACACCTGTTATAATACGACTCCGACTCATCGCCTAGGAGTACTGCTTCCATTTCCACAGACGTGAGCAACACGTTGCCTACCTCTACAGGCAATGGGAACTTCTGTTTTTTTCCTTCTCACCTGGAAGGCACGCATCCTGGCAGGCAAGCAGCCGCCCCCTTCACGCTCAACGCCTACAAACTGCCCAGATCTCGGGCACAGCTGAGCAGATCTGATGAGGCACGAAGTAAGAACCGCTGACAAGATAATTCTCATGTCACCCAGGGCCGGAGGACGTCATACCTCCCCTGCTCCCCGCGCCAGCAGCCTACAAGCTACCACTACATAAGTCCGGCCACAGTCGAGCTCTGGAGTCATTCTTTCACATCTTTTGCACCACCCACAGCAATCTTAGTGCTTGGGAGCTCTAGAGAAGTTCGAAGCCTACAAGTATGCCTTCGTGGCAACCAACTACATACGTTGACGACCAGTCAACCCGGCAACATACAAATACAAACTTCATTCTTTTAACTTAATTTGTCTCCTCAAGACACCTTTAATTAGTAGTTTAAATGTAACTATTATTTTTCGTCTAAAATCAGCTTTTCCTGTTTATTCAGAACCAGGTCGCTTACACCTGGAACCACGCAGTTACCTTCAGCTATTCTCGACTTGGTAGGAGGTAGCACAGGTCACATGTCTATCGAACTTTCAATAAACACACATTGCTTTCTGCTTAGCTACTTTTATTTCCAGGGTATATACCTGTATTCGCAGGAGGTAGATTATGCTGAGGGGACACACAACCAGTAGAGGCTTGGCGCAACTCCGGCTCAACGTCCCTGATCAGTCTGCCTATGGTAGGGGATTAATGGGGACTCTTATCGAGCCAGCCGACAAGTCACTATTGGGGCACACAGTTAGTATTTCAGTTTCAGTGCACTGCGTGATTTATGGAACTGTTACCTTATGCTTCATGAGAGGAGGAGTGGTATGAGACGTACAGAGCAACACCTGGCTCACCCTGCTGCCTGGCCGAGGATAGTATCACCCTATCCTAAGCAGGATAGACAGGTGGAACGGGTCCGTGCCACCGAATTCAGATGTCAAGCAGTCGCACCTGCACCGGTAATATTAATTGAGTTTCCATTGTGTGTCCGTACCAGCTACAAGTATCACCCTGTTGTCTACGGCTTCATAACCAGAGAGGAAGTTCGCCTAGGTTGGGACAACGTGGTCTTCTGGATGAAAGAAGCACAACTTTGGAACATTCGTGTAGGCATTCACCCCACTTAAGACTAAACTTACCTCAACTACCTAACAAAAGGTGAGAGTGTATCAGAACTAGCCAACACTCCTTGCCTCATCCCCGCTACCTAAGTCGCTTTTGGTCTAGCGAGTAAAATCTGTAACTACCATGTAGCTACTTGTCAGTCTAATCGGACATGCGTCACATTTATGAATTATATTTTATTTTTGAACAGTTTAAGTCTTGCATACTTCACGAACCTATTATGGCCTGAAGTGGGCAAGACACTTAAATGAAAATGTAAAAATAATTACGATAGATTACAATGGTTAATTTATGTTTCTTTCCCATTTGGCACTAATTTTGTGGTTATAAACATTGCACAAAACTGGCATTTGCTTCACTAAACAGAGCAATAATATAGTTAGATACTGCTGGCCAACTAAAGGAGTAAGTTGAAGGGATGTAATGCATTTCAGCACAACTTCCCTCAACACTGCATTCATTTGTCCTTCTCACTGACAGTCTTGAGAAGTATGCAAGACATAAACTTTTCAAAAATAAAATCTTATTCATAAATGTTAAGTGCTACAAAAGAATTTATGTGTTTTCTTTTACAAAACAAACCGAAAGACTTGGAAAAACATTTACCATAGAAAATATTTACTGACATGCAGTAATCAACTTTCAAAAGCAAGAGTTCATGCTTACTGTTTGTATTGTTTTTGTACCATGAGAAATTTGCATTGTATTTTACGTCTTTTCATTTAATGGTTATCTAGATCATACACATTTTGACAGAAGGCTGACCAAGGTTTGCTCAGTCTGCTGCCATGACATGCTCAGTCTGCTGCCATGACAGTAAAGTCTCTGCATTAAACAGGCTGGGGGGAAGTGTTGTGTGTTGCAGTCACTCTCCGGTACATTCACACTTTGTTCATTGGTCTTTAGTTTTACCTAATGCTGGTTCGATGCCGATACCACAGTATCTCCTCATATTTATAGTATCTGTATCGTAAGAATCTGATGAAGTAAATTCAGATACTCAGTGCAGGTACCGCAGTTTACCTAGCTTGGCCATAACACCAGAGGATAATAAATAGGGTGGAAACTCTGGAGTAAGACAGGCTAAAATACTGCTGCTGTTTTTAGGCAGCAGTTGCAATTCTTATTCTAAGAACTAAACTGACAGAATATCTCTTGACGAGGAAGGGCGGACGAGAAAAGCTACCCTGCTGAGAGATAATCATATAGGGGAAGTATTTTGTACTACTTGGAATTACACAATTCATTCCTAGCACTTTCAACACAAGTTTTTCAATCTTGCTTTCTAAGTATGCTTTATATAGTACACCATTTGTCTTACTTGACTGATAACTCTCTGCTTCACTAATACATTTCTCCCTACTACGTTAACTTTTGGCACACATGCCTTAACCTACATTGCAGTTAGTAAAAGGGTATATACATTGGGGTTCTCCCTCAGTATTGTATTTCCTATTTTGCTAACCTCTTATGCTTCATAGTTATTATTCTCACAACTCAGTTACTTTATTTTACAAGTGTTTAAGATAGAAAGTAATTCTTTGGTCAATATCAAGGACACTGGGTTTTACTTTTGTTCTATATCATTCTCATTTACATTGCACTTAGTCTACTAACTGTCGAGACAAGATTGCACTAAATTTCATAGCGATCCAAGTCGCTTCAAGAACCAAAAGAACTGCGATTTATCCTTGTATTCATACGTGGGATCATTTCAGTATTCCTTACTGTTACTAACCACATGTTTATGCAAAATTATTATTTTATCTAACCTATCCCATCCTGGGTTTACCAATAGGTGAGTGTTATGAACTACTCAAAATTTAAAGCTAGTTCTCTTAACTCACATGTATGAACAGTTCTATTAAAAATCTAACCTCGCACATCAGTATATTCTAGTCTAAACATTTTCTTACCTACACATTGACAAGTTTGAATTTGGAGTTTATGTAATAGTTTTGTATTGACATGTGCAGCTTATACATCTAATCTAATACGATTATGACTCATCACCAAGAGTACCTCTTCCACCACTACAGACGTGAGTGACCCATTACCTACCATACAGGCAGCAGGAAGTTATGAGCATATTCTCTTCACCTGAAGGATACGCAACCAGGCAGGCAACCCCCCCTTTACAAAGCGCTGAGAGCCTATAAGCTGCCCAGACCTCAGGCAAGGCCGAGCACCACCGATCAGGCACAAAGCAGAAACGCTAACAAGAGTATTCCCACACCAACCAGGGCAGGAAGACGTCACGCCTCCCCTGCACCCCACGCCAGCAGCCTACAAGCTTCCACTATATAAGTCAGGATGCTGCCGAGCTCGAGAGTCATTCTCGTTCTTCTCTTACGACTTTCCACAGCACTGCTCAGTGCTTGGACCTCTAGAGAACATCGAAGCATTAAGTACGCCCCCTGCGGCTAATTCACTGTCGACGAACGTCAATCAGCGAACATGCTCACGAACACGTTAGATTCACTTTGTTTCTTCAAGACACATTTCTTAGATCAGTTTCTTTGAAGTATTGTATCTTTTCTCATTTAGATATTTCTTTCCCACTTTTTCCATTAGAACCAGGTCGCCTACACCTGGCCAGCGTAACCTTCAGCACTCAATCGCATGTTTATTGAACCATCAATAAACATACTTTTGTTTCCTACCTTACCACTTTTATTTCTGAGAGTATTTGTCTGTTTGCCTGCTAGACATGGGTTGCTGCGTACCCCATTGACAAGAATCGAGTTCTTGATATAACTGAATTAACTTAAAAAAGGGCACCCTTCAGGAGTCCATCATATTTTCTACACACCCATTAGATGGCAATCTGTTGCTTTCCAACTGCCACAGCACTGTACCAGTTACGGGCAGAGAGGAACAGAGGAGCCACAACCACTAGCAACACCTTTACCCAGGGAGAAGCGACAGTCTCGAGTTATTACTTTATACCACAACATTGTTAGTGCTGGGATATCTGTAGCTTGAGACCTGCTGTTCATCTCTGTGTGAACGCATATTTAGTGGCGGTTCTGGTGACCCAAACAGCTGCCCGTCTCTGATCATTCAGCCTGCGTGGGGGATCAGTGGAGACTTAACAGAGCCTGGTCAGCAAGCCAAAACCGGACTGACACTATAAATTGTGTTTAGTTTGTTCATGTCAAGGTGTACTTAGCATACTGTAAGCAGACTCAATGCCTTACGACCATAGGCACGGCCGTAAAGGTACGGAACGAAACGCAGCATTCCTTGCCACCAGACAGTTGAGTGCATTTCCTCAACCAACTCCAGAGTGACACGCGGAACGGGTCCGCGCCACTCAACTCAGGCATGAGTCAGTACCAGCGGTTACGGTAACCATCATATATGTATCTCCGTTTATCCGAATTCATCCCTCGTGCCATCCTATGGTGAGAAGAGTGTTAATCCGCACTGCTACAGGATTCAGCTGGGATAACATCCACTTCTGGACAAACGAATCTCACTTGTGGAATCGCCAGTTTGGCGTAGGTCAAACTAGTTATGTCTGGGTAAAACCCACTATGACCATGTTACCCAAGACGCAATAATAAATATGTGCTAGCCAACTTTTTTTATTGCTTAACCTTCCCTAATGCTAAGCTATCTAGTATGAGTTCTTGCACTCTACTTTGGCGTTGTAGCCTAACTCTATCACTCCCTATTTCTGTTCCAACACTTTCCTGAATTTCTCTAACAGGGGAAATAAAGAAGTGGCATAAGCCAAATACTCACTTGGGTGGATCTAAGTTATGCGGTGTCATTTGATGCTGCGGCGCTTCGGTGATTGCCCTAGTTTCCTGGGGGGTAGACACAGTTAAAGGCGAGCGGAATGTTGTTGGTGGTCACCAAGGTGCTTCCCTGTAGCGCCCTGGGATGTGGATCATGCGCCTGACACACAGTAGTGTTGCTCGTTTTGGCACGCCAGCAGCATGAGTCAGTCCTGGAATGGCGGCCTGGGTGACGATGCTGTCTGCCGGTGGACGTCTCTGGCAGCGGCCTGGGTTGACGTTGTAGATCTGCTCTGTTGTAGGTGTTGCTCTCCCGGGCTGCTTCCACAGCGCTGACACACTCAAGCATCCAGGTAATATAAATGACTCTCTCTGTGACGGTTGACTCTCCATTAATGTTGGTCGTCTGGTTGACCAGTTGTTGGTTGGCTCACTTCTGTTGCTGTCAATTTACTCCCATTGCCAAGGATGAGTGGAGAGGACAGGAGGGGTAGCTGGTTGCATATTCGGGCATCCCTATCCTTGGAGATTTCCATGCCCTCGGGAGATGACGTGGATGGAACAGAACCTGGGGGCAATGGGTACATAGTCTCATCAAGCTCGAGTTCCTGGTTTAGCACTTCTTCCTCTACGTGAGAGAAGGCTGGGGAGACGGTTATGCCATCCAGCGAGGTTGTCTCTTGTGGTCACTGGCTACTTCCAATCAGGGAGGTGGCAAGGGGTAAAGCTGTCTGAGTATACGATGGTCTACCCTTATCCGCGGGTGTTGCTGGAGGTTCGCTAACCTCCGTAATGGTACTATCTGTGTGAAGACTTCTAACATTAACCCTACCTGCGGGGCTTCGCCATCAGCTTTCTGTTGTAGAATTGAGTTTCCCGGTCTGGCGCCAAGGTAAGTAGAGGAGGTAAGAACTGAGTTTTAAAGGTAATATCATCTCAAATATTCTCCCTGTATTTTCTGTCGTGTGTATGGTCTATATGCTGGGGAGGAGGTGATACTTCCCATTCTGTCCCCGGGGTTTCGGTTTTCCTGACCTCCTGGGCTTACCTCCTGGGTGTCCGGATTTCAGTATCGTCTTCAGGAACCTCTGGAGGGGTCCAGTCTCCCAGAAGTGCTGGAATCTGCGGTGGTTGCAGCGGTGGCTGGCTTCTGGTCAGTAACGTCTTCAGCTGGGTTGAGATCCCGGCCTTGCAAGCAGTGGGATCTCCGGAAGCCCCTGTGGCTCGCACCCTGATGGGTACCTCTGGCCCTTGTGAGCAGTGGAGATGCAGACACTGAAGTGCGTTGGTCATGCCAGCCCTTTTTATACTTATCTCTCGCAAGAGCTCGGTGGTGAGGGTTGAGGGGGATGGTAGGCTCGGCCGTATGGGCTAAGAATTCTATGATGCTGAGGTGGTACTTCATCCATTATCTCGACCGCAGGTGCTAGTAAAATATGTGCTTACCTCCAGTGGCACGCTCTGACACTGTGACCTTCGCTGAGGGGAGCGGTGGCTTGATCAGGCAGTAAAATCTTGGTTGGGGGTGTTGGCGTGATGGCTTCTTGGCGAGTCTGCGTGAACAGTACAAGCTAGGATCATGTGTCTGTAGTCTCTACTGACCTTGTGCCATGAGGTACACTCTAGGCACATGTCTTGCCTCTCGAGTACTGTTGTGACTGATTAACCTGCCCCAGTATGAACATTGCACTTAAAGATGGGACGAAGTCGTCGGTAGAGTGCACATTATAGATGAAGGAATGTGTAACGCATCGCAGAAAAAAAATTTGTTTATTATAAATTTAATTTTCATGTCCCAACAATTCTAAAATGATTGGTTAAGCATCGGTGATGAGACACAAGATGTAACAATGCCAAGTTATAATGATTCCTTGAAATTCCGATACATTTCATTCCGACAGTCCCTATGGCCATCTCAAGAATGCACATTTTGGAATTCCAACACTAGCTACCAGAATTGAAGTATCAGATCAATCTGCTAGCAAGATCTGTTTTGAATGGATGTTATGGGAAAACAAACAATTGGCGATTGTTGAATGAAGTCAGCAATTAGCATTATTTATATGGGAATTTTGATGGAACCAAAATAAGTAAACGGGAGATATGGTAAAATGTAAATAATGGGAACAAAGAATCAAGAATCCACTGCAATTTATCCACCTGAATGTTAGCATACCCTGACCTCTAGGCACCCTGGGCACAGGCTGGAATATACGTATGTGGTTTATCAATAAACCCACACATTCACTAAATTCAGTCTTTTACCCCTTTGTTCACCCTGATTCCTTCCTAATGGGGCCACAGTGATGTAGTGGTTAGACTACTTGTCTCCCATCGAAGTGAACTGGATTTGATTCCTGGTTGGATCACTCTTGGATTTTTTCATGTGGGAACCTTGTCGGATGATGCCACTGGTCAGCTGGTTTTCTGAGGCACCTCCCATGTTCCCAGTCCTTTCATTCCGGCACTGCTCCATACTCACCTTGCTTCACCGTCAATGGCTCTCAAGACCTCGATGGTAAGAGCTGCCCACATATCCTCACTCATTCCTAACAGTCTGTCGCACTTTCAGGCTCACACATGGTGTGAGACCCGAAGCCCTTCAGGCTCACAATGTAGTGCAAACTGGGAACCACACTCTACCGCAGCCTGGGCATCTGGTTACCAGCGATATTGCTGCTTCTCTGGGAGCAAAGTTCACCACTGTCAGGTAGAGGATGTTCTCTACATAATAAAGGGACCAATCCATGAGCACTACTGATAAGATGATGAAACTAACAGTATCCTGTTTGACAAAGTTTATAGAAAGTAAAAACTTTTTTTCACCTTGACTGTGGGTGGTCGGGAATGCTTATATTTCCAACTGCAGCACGATAGGAGAACACACTTGAAACCGCTATGAAAGACAGCAGCCTCTTTACTTTGGATGGCATGAGAAAGCAACAGCAGCACAGCACACCGTACAAGCCTGCAAAAAAAAAAAAAAAAAAAAAAAAAAAAACACACACACATTTCGAAGAAATTTAACTTAGGTTTTTAAGTTGTTAAGACACTGGCTGCATTCTAGTCTACTGGGGTGCAAAACCATTATGATATTTGAGGGCCAATATTTTTATAAAGTTGTGTTGTGACTGGGTGGTTACAACTGGTGTAGTGGACACCTCCCTTTGCAGTTTTAAGAAGGTGTATTGTGTTGATGGCTGATATGCCACAGGACTTAATCCAGCAAGCAGTGGCATACTGAACAGTCAAGTAACAGCCCTCCAGCAGCTGGTCTGTAGCAGGCATCTCCTCTGCTGCTGTGCATGGGTAATCGGAACAAGAGAGCAGAGATACAGTGTGTATTCATGTGTGAAAAAGACAAAGGGGATGAAAACAATGACTGTGAAATGATAAATGTACCTGTTTCCATACTACTTAATCATTACATTATTTATATAATCATATACTGCGTTGTGTTTTTAACTACACTATGAAGATTTTCACCATTCCTCTTCGGATGCTAGGGCACTACATGGTCTCCAGTAAAAATGGGAGGGTGTTAGTTAACAAGTTCACTATCCCCTTGATCACTTCTTACCAGTCTCTTTTTTTCACTGCCATTCACCCTTATTGAAAATTTATGCAATTCTCTGAGGTAATCAAGAAGAACAGACAAGCGATGTGGTGTTATGCAAGGTAGGGGAAGGTGTACCTTGCTGCCTAGACTCAAAAGTCAGGAGCGAGAGCACATTTAAGTGACTATTCACCAGCCCCCTCAAAAAACTACAAGCCTAGCCAATACACAGCACCCTCCAGCACCTTGGCTCACAATCAAGATGCTATGTATTGACGCAACTAAGTTACCCATACCAACTTGAGGTGCCACGGGCGACATCGCTATTCAATCTAGCCTCGCCACAACCACTACCCCCTCCCAGGAAGACGTTATGCCGCACATGTCACAGTACTCTCTGCTGTGAAACCCATAGTTACAAAATGGGCTGGCTGCTGCCACCAGCTGGACGGCAATCCGCTTCATGTCTCGACACATACCCACCCCTCCGGCTGCTCGAAGTGGAGAGGAAGTGTAGCCCAGCTTCGGCTGCCTTCAGCCATCTCTGCCACTTCCTTTGTCGCCTCTCTCTCTCTACCACTCTGCGTTTGCAGCGCTGACCCTGTGTTCCTGGTATATATAGGACCCACTGTCTTCAGTTCATGACTGACTTGTGCAACTCTGTTGCAGACTGTCACTCTGTCCTGACATGGACAGACACCTATTACCAAAGCCAGATAGTGCAGCACCATTCGCAGAATGTCACACTGCCTGACAGCTCATGGAAGCCTCCCGTGCTTCTCACCTACACAGCTAGCCAAAGACTTACAGCTCAAAAGTCCAAGTTCCGACCACTGCAGTTAACCTCGCCCCTCGCACCAACTACTGCAGTTACCCTCGCCCCTCGCACCACCATGTCTTTTGACACTAGGCATCACTCCAGTTGGAAACCTAGGATCGAAACTTCAGGCCCTAATCAGAATACAGGCTGGATGTGTGTCTATACTTTGTTTAGGCAATAAACAGTATAATCCAATATGGATGCTTGATCTCTAACAGCTACTATTCTTCTAAACCTGTATCCTTCTGTCTCTTGCTTCGTCCCAGTGATCCACAAATACCCTTGCAGGAGCAGGTGTGTGCTGCCACACCCTATTCCTTCCTCACCTATAGGGAGCCCCATTTCTGCTGAGTAGTGGCCAAATCAAAAGTTGTACCCTTCTGTGAGTGCTTGGATCTGCCGGTAATGTTCCACCCAACCAATGTACTTGCACAAGGCCAATAGTCGCCTCTATTAGGGAGCTCCATCTCTTCATGATTCTTAGATCTAGGGTGATGTCCCACCTTCCTGAGTAACACGAGAGTGGTCGTCCCTTTCCATGCTGTTGTCACTTTCTGTTAAGTACTTAGGTATGCTGGTAACATTCTGCAGGAGGCCAATAGCAAGGGCTACCTATAACACTCGCCCACCCCTATCGAACAACCACATCATCCTCTCTATGCTATCCTCCTCTTATGCCTCGCCACAGGGCTGGGCGGGATAAAGATGCCAAACAGGGACTAGTCCTAGTGGAGGCCTGGTCGAGGACAGAAAAAGTGTCAATCGGGTGTATTCCTGGAAGAGAGACGGAACAGCACTCCAGAGGGGTTCAACGGCCAGCATGTCTAGCACAAGCAGAGATTCCTACTTCAAGCTACTGCAACATGTTTCTCAAACCGTCTTGTCATTGTTTACTACTCTGCCTAAAAAGCCTACGGCTTAGAACTGGCCTGCAGCCATAGAAAAGGTGGTTTAACACCTGTAGCCCCAGGCCAGCTACACACCATCCAGAGTACAAACCCAGCCGACCCTGAAAAGTGCTTCTCCCTGTGCCCGGCTGGCCATTACAGAATTGCCAAAGACAACAAACCCTGCACTCAGAAACAACCCCACCAAGTCAACAATGCCTGCTTCCCATCCGTCTGTGGTGGATGGAGTGGGCAGGGGGGAGGAGATCGCTCTGATACCATTAAACTTCAGAAACACATGTTAGGTCACTCAAGACTGGGATACCCCTGAGAAAAGCCCATTGAGCCACCATGTTGAACCAAGATACCAACTTCAGGGAGTCATGTTAAACACCCAGTGGAGACCACAATCAACATGGCCTGAAATGAAAATAGTAGGAAGTGTGAAGGGCAAACTTGTGTCATAGAAGAGTGCCTGGACACTGCCGGATACTTTATAACATACGCACACTGCGATACCACACTTCATTACGCATGTTTAGCATGGGAGGACCAGGATAACGATACAGAAGGATTAGAATATGGGTGCACAAACAGTAGATATTGACACCACCTCTGTGACTACATAAACAGCCCTGGGATAGGCATCTACTGAATCGCCTGCCACAAGTGTCAGCGCACCTATCATCATCTCTGCCTACGATGGGAGGATAGGGCCAGAGATCTGGATGGTCAAATTTTCAAATGCCCAGTATGTAGAATCAAACCAGAGGGTACCACCTCTACCAGAACCTGTTGCAGTCATACAACCACCAGTCCTCGACCAACTTCCACTGCCTGAATACACTGGAAAACCGCAGCAGCATCCTAGGAATTTCCTCCAGGCATGCACAACCAAATTCGAGAAGACAAAACTACCAAGAGCCATATGGGTTTCCAAGGCAAAGACCCAACTGCAAGGAGAAGCCAAGAAATGGTGTCGCAAAATGGCTCACCACACACTGCAGTTAGATGCAGTAGAACTGATTACAAGGCACCTGTTACGAGAAATTTGTTCGCATTTGCAGAATTCCAAAACGAAGAACCTGGAAGAGCTCGTGAGGATGGTATGAGACAGGAAAGCTCAGGTCCAAATCAAGCCTGTGCCAGCAACCATGTCAAATCACGTCCAACCAAAGTATCTCCACGAGGTGAACAGAACCTTCAACCACACCAACATCCATGCAGCCCAACTGCTGGCACTGTCTCACCAGCCACTACCACAGGAATTGCCCTGCTCTCCAGAATAAAATACAGGCCAGGCAGATGGGTTCAGCTAACTCCGCCGGACCTAAGAAGGGTGGTGAACCTCAACAGCTGCAAAAGGAGAGGCTCTTTGAGTGACCATTCTTAAGGAGAAAGCAGTCATAAGGAATTCACCCTGAATCACTGCGACAATCTGTATGAACAAATTCCTGGCAACCCTGGACACCACCACGAATGCTAATTTTATCCAGAAGAAGACCGCACCACACAAATATTTGAGCCAAATACAACCAGCAAAGAACACCACAACTTACATATCCAGGAAGGGAGTGTCTTTCTGCAAAAGGCACAGTAACACTGTCTCCGAGGTTCCCAGACGAGTCAATTTCAACGAAATTTTACATTGTAGAAGAATTAAGAGAGGCAGCGATCCTAGGGCAACCACGACTGTCCTAACAGCAGGCCATAATAATTGCCGACAAGGTTGGATCTGTCAAGTGGCAATTGGAAGAAGATCTGTAATATGGCGGAAATTTGCAGAGCCCGACCTACATCAACACACACCTGAAGAATACATGCAGATGATGCAGGCTCTACCAAGTCATGCAAATTATACCAAGCAACGGTAATCAGAAATAAAGCGCCAAAAACACATGAAGTGTACAAAGCACGGTAACACCAAGGATGGATAACTTAACGTAACATTTACTAACACTATTTTATTCACTAACAAATTGCATTGTAACATGATTTCGGTAAATACATTGTGCTCAAAGATGAGGCAAAGTCAAAATGTACAGTACTCATCCTAAATGCGCAAATGTGTCACGCGCCAGTATCAATAATGTTAACAATACAAATGCATAAGGAAGTGTATAACATGAGCACATCTCACCGCACTGTTTTGTAAATGTATCAACACTCGTGGCAATTGAAAGCCCTAACACGTACTTCGCGCCTGTGTTGTCAACACATTCTGCAATTGGGTCGCACCACTTCGTGCGCACATACGACCTCGTGGACTGCCTTCCAAATGGCAGCGCAAATTCTATCCCAGGCTTCTCCCTAAACCTTTGGTTTCATTGCAAAAACAAGTTACTGAACCCGTCTATTCAAATACAAAAACTTCCTTATACGCAACATAGTAAATATTCTCTCATTTTATTATCAATGAACTTAGTTATGCCCTATGATTTATTTATTGATGTTACATCTTAAATTGATTTTGTACCCTTAGTACAAAATACTCATGATAAAAATATCATTTTAACAATGTTTTCCTTGTTTATGATTTAATGTTTAACACCCTGCATCAATTATTCCATATGGAAATAGCTTACTTCCAATTCACACAAAGGATTAAACTAATTTATTGTGAGTGAAACCGTAATATTTTATATATCCTTTAACCGTTCACTTCTTTAGTGAGTTTTATTATTTATCAAATTAGGTATTTTGAGTTATGGGTACGTTTTATTGGTAAAATTTAAATGTGGCTAAATTTATTTATTATTAAAAAATATTCTACGCATGGGTGGGTGGGGTAGTTTTATTTGAGTTAGGGGAGGAGGTTAGTTATTATTTCACTTGGTTACGAGAGGCTGGAACAGACCAGTGCCTGCACTAGTGTTATAAATTTAAGATTTTTTAATTAATTTATATTTAATTTATTATTTAATGTTTAAATCTATACTGATAGGAGAGTCATACCCGATGGTTTAGAATAATTGAATTAACGCTTATTCCTTTCATGGTTTGACATGTTATTATTTCCATATTGGTTTTACACAGATTACATTAACTGGCAACATCTTGGAGGAGCTGATATACAAAATCATTAACATAAACATGGAGAAAATCACCATTCTATTAAATCACCATCCAACAAAGCTTCTATAGTTGGCTTGGGACAGGACAGAAAAAAAGTGACCATCCGGTTCACCCTTTCATTGTTCTCAGCGACGATGACCATGTTATATAGCATGGCCAATCATGGCTAGCAAAGGCATTGATGGCGAATAGATTAGCCAGTCCACATCTGAATAGTATCCTTAAAATTAAATTGTAAAGTAAGATTTCTGTACATATTTAAAAGCTTCTGTATCCAGTGCTGAAAATAAGCCAAACAACAAAACTAAGAAACATAATAAACCAAACGAAATCTGGAAAATTAATGATAAGAAGCCACAGTCTGAGGTTACACATCGCCCAGGTATCCTACTGAAGGAAAACCAGTTGAAATGTAAGATCTCATTGCCCGAACCTGACTTTGCACCCTGCCGCAAAGCTACCAGGCCTATTCTCTACATTGGAAGTGCACCAGCACCTTGTAGAGATTAAGCAGGAAACTGTAAAACCCCATCAGAAGGGGTGCACCTGACCTAGCGCCCCGAAAAACCAATCCCTCTCTGACTATGAATGTCCAGTCAGCCCAGGCATCATGCATCAAGAAGAAGGTAGATAGAGTTTTTCTGGCACCCAACATGGGGCATTTTGCTGTTATAATGACGAATACAGCATGGACAGGTTAAACAGACCCAGCCAAACCGCCTGGACTTTGGGGAGTCCAATAAACATCCAGTGGCGCATAAACGAAACTCAGAATGTCCGAAACCAACATGAGCGAGCACGAGCTCAACGGCACAGTTGTAGCTACAACCAAACACAACCGCAATTCACAGCCAAACTGCCCCAGCATGGCGAACCAACAAATACAATGTACCCATTTTCAACAATGGTACCATTACTTCTACCTACGCTGGGTAGATGAACCCCACTTCACCAATGGCCTCAAGTACCACTGTGGTGATTGTTAAACACGTCAAACAGCATTCTGCAGTTGGATAACCTGTTCAGGGCATGGTACCCACACAATGCACTGTATCCTGTGTCGGGAGACCTACCACCATGGATGCATTGGTTGGCTAGAGGAACGCATTACTAGGGCTAGCATAGTTTATCAGTGCGAAGTTTGTAGACGCGCTGTTGAATACAGACCGCACAATTCAGGACCGGCCTTCCACTACAGCACCACTCGTTACACATGAGAGCCTCAATTGCTGGAGTTTGCGGGACGACCTCAGAGGACCCGCTAGTGTTCACAGCTGAATTTGAACGGGAATTTCGCACCCATGAAGTGGCCGAAGAGCAATGGGTCTTACAAGCACAGGCCAAATTAAAGAGCAAAGCCATTGACTGGTGGCAAAAATATGGGGAATTTGTCTCGGAGTGGAGCCAACTTAGTAGCAGACTCGAACAACAAGTCACAGATGAAGAGGTATTGGCACGCCTCACTACGGAGTTCTATAGCCGCACCACAGATGAGAAGGTTGAAATCTTTGTCCTACGCAAGGTTTAAATGTACCGCAGGATTTTTCCCAATGGAGATGAGGAAAGATGTGTGCGGCAGGTAACCTGCATATTGTTACCTCGACTAAGGAACATCCTACTCATCCCCAAACCACTCACAGTGGACGACCTAGTCGACCGAGCACGAGAAGTGCAGGGTAACTTTAAAGCACAAGCTATCCTCGACCACCCAAAGCAAAACAAGCAAACGGAGTCAGACAAACCGTTTGATCAATGCAACAAATTGCCACCACCCACACCACCAGCACCACACCTACCGAAATGTTGGTATTGCCCTGCATACCATTTAAACAGAGACTACCGGCAGTGACCAGCGCAAAGACAGGAATGAACAGAAGAAGGGGCGCAAACTGTATGTCGTGTATCACCCAAGTTGAGTCGAACCAGAAAAGCGCACCACAGAAGGGAAACGCCGTCGGCAGGCCAACAGGGGCGACCCCATTGGACAAGAAGGGCAAACCATCCAGCTCCTAGATGAGGAAGCTGAAGTACCCAAAGCCCAACACAATGAAGTTAAAGTCAATGGGAAGAATGGATTGGCACTGCTAGACTCAGCCGCTTCTGGCAATTTCGTTAGGCGAGACATCTTCAAACCTGCATCAACACATCAAAACAGTGAGGATGGCCAAACCAGAATGTACGCTAGGTCACACATGGCTTCAACAGCAAAAATGCATAATGGACCACTGGCAACGGAAAGTATACCTGGGTGACAACCACTGTGTAACAGTGAATTGGGAACACAGACACGTCACAAAACCTCAAGCTATCTGCGAAGAGGAAATCAGCCACAACCTTACTGAGACGCAGTTCCAACAATTGAAAGAAGTCCTTGACGAACATGCTGGAGCTTTTAGATCTGAGGGAACACTGCGTCAAACATGTACGATCCAGCATGAGAAACTGCTGAACAAGCAAGCACCCATCTATAACACACACACACACTTTGCAGGACATAGGCGAGGCGAACGTCTTCAGCACCTTGGATATGCAGTTTCATTATTGGCAAATAGCAGTGCATCCAGACAGTCACAAGTACACTGTGTTTAGGTCACTGGAAGGAGAGACTCAAAGACGGGCCTTCAACTTTTCGACGGTTAATGTCCACAGAAGTCTTAACCGGTTACATTGGAAAGTTCTGTTTCGCCTATCTCGATGACGTGATTGTATACTCCTAATCTTGGGAAGAACTCTCCCACACTCTTGCAATGAGTGTTGGAATGGCTGGATATCCATTGTGTGATAGCGAAACTTTCGAAGAGTCACTTTGGAAAGATTTCAATCAAGTACCTCGGCTACATCGTTTCCACCAAAGGTAACTACTCTCAAGACAGGGCAATACAGGAAGATGAGGAACCATGCAACAAGAGGCAACTCCGTCACTTTTTCTGATTGTGTAACTGGTTCCGAAACTTTGTGCCGAGTATCGCTGAACTTATGACACTCGCACTCATTGTTGGAAAAGGAAGTATGGTGGTGATGGACACCTGAACATTGCACCGCATTCCAGGCCTTCAAGCACAGCTTCCAGAACAACCAACATCTACACTGCCCACAAGGAGAAGGACCTCTGATCCTGCAGACTGACGGGTGCCAAAATGGGCTAGGCGTCGTATTATATCAAGAGAATCCGGATGGCAAGCTGCTTGTTATTGCATATGCTAGCACCTGGCTCAACGCAACAGAGCAGAAATATAACATCAATGAGCAAGAGTGCCTCGCACTCATATGGGCAATCCGGAAGTACTGATACCACCTGGAGAGACTCACTTCATACTGAGGCCGACAGTAAAGCGCTCAAGTGGCTGAGAGAATCACGAAACAACAAGACGAAGCTTGGAAGATGGGACCTCTTTCTTTCGGAGTTTGATTTTGAAGTCCACCACTGCCCAGGCAAGAACAAGAACTCCCAGATGCCTTATCTCTGCAGCCAAACCTGGACGATGAGGCCAAGCCCGATGAAGATGTGGACAGCATCTTACCGCCTGAATCTCCAGAGAGCAGCCCCAAAGAACAACTCTGACTTCTTCAGCTCTGGATCAGTCAAAACCAGATCAAGCGACACCAATAGCAAGACCCTGAAGTGAAGGAACTACTACGGAAGCACCCGCAACGGTTTTTACTATGAGACAACATCGTCTGGTTGCATAATAATCAGCTAGAGGCCAAGTGGAGGATCTGGATACAGAAGAAGTTGCGCGTCGACATCTGCTGGCATTTTCAGGATCATCCTGACGCATGACACTCTGGAACCCGGGGAATCCTAGCTGAAAAAAGCACAAGAAAATCTGGGGCGGCATGAGCAGAGACGTCCACCAGTACATCCACAACTGCACCACCTGTAGCAGACACAAGGCCTACCCTGCACTGCGGCTGACTGACTGGGGTTGGCCTATCATTCTCCAGCAAGTAACTTGGCGAGTGTGACTTTGCTGGCAGACCCAAGCATGTACTGGAAGAGGAGATAGTCTAAGGAAGCAAACTGTTCTTGTGCTACTCAGGAAGACAGACTTCACTAAGCACCATGACAACACAGTCTTTGAGATGGCTAAGGTTTGGAATGAGGGTTCCGGCTCGTAAATGCTCCTGCAAGAGTGTAAGAGGTATGGTGGTGAAGCAGGAGATAGCGGGAGCAAGGCAGAGAAGTAAAGAGCACTGGGAGCGACAACTCAACCAAGTTTGGATTATGTCTGTTTATTGACTCGTCAGTGAAGACACAAACCAGCCTGTACCTTCATTAGGGCCGGAAGGACCGATCCTAGGATGCCAACCAGATACTGTTGATGAAGGTGCGGGGGTGAGTGTGACCCAAGTCAACGGTACTCAGACTCGTGACGTAACTGGCGAGTTACTAGATAGAGAAGAGGCTCAGAAGGCTACAATGCGCTGGCGAGTAGCGTTGCGGCAGTGATGACTGAAGTAGTCAGCAGATGTTCACGTTAAAGGTGATGGTAGACCAACTGGTAGAGTATCATTTTGCGATAGATTGATGTCGGTATACGCTCGGTAGAGTTGTGCGAATATTCAGTACAATGAAACGAAAACGAAAATTCTCGATTTCGATAAATTTTTGGGTGTTTAATGAACATTGATTTAGTGCACCAGCAAAGAAAATTTTTGCCAGTAAATAATCTTGTTGGTTTTTATTATTTTATAACTGAAACAAGTACATAAAATAAAGATTTAAATGTAGGAAAAAACCCCTTTGGTAAATACTCCATATCCTACATAGTTTTGGTTTGATTTTCTAATGAATTTGTTATAATGAATAACCTGCTATAATGTTAGGAAATTCATTAAGCTTCCATTAGGGCTGAGCCTTCATGATATAATTTTTCATTTTCGTTTCAGTTTCACGAAAGTTCATAACATATCCTTCATTTTCATTTTGTGAGAAAAAAATTCACATTTGCAAAACCCTAGCACTCGGACAGTGTGATGTTCTGCAACAGACTGACACCAGACAGCTAAGTCAGTATGCGCTCGGACTGGGTGATTGGATGGCAACAAACTTGATGCGAGACAGCCTCGAACTGTGGGCTGAGACCAGGACCAGTGCAAGGAGTGCAGGGTTAGCAGAGATTTTGCAGAGAGAGAGGACAGTGGAGATGGCCAAAGCTTGGAAACTCCTTCCTCTCCACAGCCAAAGACCGACGGGGTGGGGAGACAGTGCAGTGGTGCAAAGCAGGTTGTGATCCAACAGGATGCATCAGCTGGTTGAGTCAACCCTGGGCTTCAAGGCGAGCTGTGGCGTGCGCCACCGTGGCCCCCTCCTAAGAAGAGACGTTACATCTTTTCTTAGGATAGGATCACGGCTGTAGTGAAGCAAGATCAGGTTAATGACTATGCTCGTAGCACGTCAGTGTTATTTTCAATTTAATAATTCCTGTATCTGACAAGAGTTTAATTTTGGTGGGCATAACTTGGTTTCCAGATGTTGCTTAAAGTTCATTGCCAGTCGTACCAAATGTGCCATGTGGTGCTAGCATTCTTTAAGGGTGTTGTCCACTGTGTCTGTACTTTGGACAGTGTATCAATGCTCTCAGTGCATGATTCCAGGTAGTTTTCTCTCGTAGTACACATGATATATTTCCCTTACACTTGTGATACAGCATGATTGTGCAGTTTGCTACTGCCTACACTTAATAGTGGCAATTTATAAACTAAGGTTGTTCACTTGTGCCCATTGCTAGGCATACTTTACCAGCTTTTCCTAGGACTGTTGCTGCCACCTTCAAGATGCAATGATGTGATGTGTGCATGCTCACATTTACTAGGAGCCATTAGATTTAGGAATTCAGACTATTAGTTTTCTTTTATACTTTTCTTATGTCATGTAGTACATAATAAGTACAGTAGTTACAGTGACTAAATCATTATATTTTAGATTTAGTATGTGAATCTAGTGCATCCAAGTCTCATCTTTAACCCTAATGTGCGAGTACAGACACACTCGTAAAAAAAAAATACTGACACAGGAACCAATCAAAACCCTTTTAAAAAATTCACTGTTAAGTTTTCCTACTTAATGTGTGACAATAATTTTGCACTTGTTCTATAAACACCAAAGTAATTTAATCGTTTTAAGAAGTTTTTCTGTTTAATAAGTTTAAATTTTTTAGTACCTTAAAAAAGTTCTAAACAGAGTTCTACTGAAGCAAAATTTTTAGCGCACAAAAATAAGACAACCCTCACAATTTTGGAGGTAAAAGATGGAACAAAACATAGTCTTATATTTAGTAAATATAGTATTTTTATTGTGTGGTGCATTACTTGGGTCCAGATGCTTAAGCATTTTAGTACTGCCTCCAACAAAGTGTAATTTCTCATGTCCAGTATAGTAGCATATGTATTCTTCACAATTTTGTTAAGTCTGTCTATACGT
The DNA here is from genome assembly GCA_029891345.1 of Dryococelus australis. Taxonomy (NCBI): domain Eukaryota; kingdom Metazoa; phylum Arthropoda; class Insecta; order Phasmatodea; family Phasmatidae; genus Dryococelus; species Dryococelus australis. Next base: position 75,351,589 of record CM057002.1, on the reverse strand, counting down.
AATACGTATGCCATTAAATGTTTTATCTCAAGTGGTTAGGTAGATTTTATATGATGTTTTATGTATTCAGAACGCAAAAGGTAATTAGTACAATTGTACTTATTGTAAACCACTCGAAGCCAAGCACCTTGAAAATTGAGTTTCTTTTGTTTCGAACAATTGAGGATTTGTACAGCTGTTATTGTCTGTAAATCTGGTGACAGACTTCTTGTTTCCAACCATGCAGCAACCCACTACAGTGCTTTCTGTTTGAAAATTTTACCCCACTAGCTACATACAGACATACAGTAAGACCTCTCAGTCATTGTACTTTTCTATTTTAACGCAGCGCTCTTAGGCTTTCGGCCTTACTGCGTTTCTGCCTCCCATTAGGCAGGAGAGAGGAAACACGTCCTCTCACCGCAAGGAGACTAGGATTAATGTGACCGTTGACCAGATCCTAAGCCCAAACCTGGCATGTTCGCACATCCCTACCTCCTCTACCACAGACGTTCTGAGACCCTCGCACTCAGAAACCAAGTGTGTGGTCTGGCCGGGGTTCTATCCATACCCCTAGTGCCTCTCCAGGGCACAACCGGAGCGGGTTGCCGCTCACTGCTTGATCTTTCCACAAGACCCCACTAGCTACAACTGAAAACTGAACAACAGACAAACTTAAGTATAGAAAATGTGCACGAACCTGCCAAGAAAACAGTGATGAGATATTTCTCATGGCCAGCCATGGACAGCCAATTATTGAGGTCCGGCAGGGAGGCCCACTTGTCGCCAGTCTGGTTGAGCTTGCGGAGTACCCTGTGTGCTGCCAAAACTGCAAGTGTGGCAGAGAAGCGGACATGCTGGGAGGCCAACAGAATAAAGGTTGCCCAGAAGAAGTACCACACTTGATGCTCCTCTTCTATGAAGCTGCTGGATGCAAAACTGCACACGTGTAGAAGCATTCCCGCAGCTAGGAAGCCAGGCACTGTGGTCCTCGGCAGCTTCTGAGGGAAACAGTACAACCATAGAGCTCAGTTGGACTACAAGCGTTCCATCACTGGAGTTAGCAGTTCACATTCAGGAACCACAACTGAGTGAGGTGGCATAGCAGTAAAGCGCTATAATACTTACATTCGGAAGAACCCAGGTTTGATGCCCACTTCAACCATCCTAATTTTGGTTTTACAGGGTTTTCCAAAATTACTACAGGTAAATGCAGGAATGGTTCTTTAAAATTGGCCCCCTGGCTGTTGGGCAATTCCATTCCCATGTACTTTTTCCTGAATCCTTTGTATTTGTCTATCGAGGTCTGGCCGTAGTTCGGAAGAATTTTAAATATAATGTTACAAAGTGAATTTCACCTCCCCCCACTAAATTATTAGTTTTAATTATTTTTTTTTAAAGATCTGTGTTGGTCATGTTTTTGTCGTTTGTTGTCAGTTCGAGTAGATTTGTTGCATTTTTTGTTCAGATGCGGGACATTTTCTTCTTGCATTTTGAAAGTTTTAGGCAGTTTGTGTAATTTTTTGGTTGTTTTTAGATTTTTCCCGAGAGTCATTAGTGTTTTAGCTTAGGACGCTTTCTGGAAGTAACTTGTTAGTGCATTTGTTGATTAATTTTTAATTGTAGTGTTTCCCCCCTCTTCTTCTTCTTCTTCTTCTTTAAAGGCTCACTCATTTTATAGCTAGATGACTGGTTAGGGACTTCAGGTTAGCTCGAGGCCTTTGCGATCAGGTATTGCGGTTGTGAGCTGGAGTTGACCTGGGTTTTCTTTCAGCCAGCCAGATGCCGAATGTGTTGCACGTGAGCACTGCAAAGGCAGGCAGCGGGCAGTGGCATGATGCGCAAAATCACTGAGGACAGCTGTGTGTACCTCTAGGGCAAACGAGGGGTAAGAGAAGTAGGTAGCTGGAGCACCGCTGGGTGAGGTGGGGGTTGCCCATGGTGAAATGATTCACAGATGCCCACCTGACAACAGCGATGTTGCAGCGTGGGTGGCACGGCGGTCCGTTGGCAGTCGTAAAATTTTGGTAGTACATTTATGAAACAAGAGTTTTGACGTTAAAGTTTGAAATAGCAGCATGGTTGGATTTTCCACAGTTGTTTGTAAGTAATTCATTAGAGTATGGATTTGCAGTTATTCGTAGATAACTTAAATTTTGATGGAAAGGAAGTTTGAGTTATGATGTTAATAATTGACACAGTAAGAGTGAAAGCCCTTGAGAGTTGTAGTCAGAGTTTTAATGTAAAAGTTAGAAGTTTTCTTTTTGGTGACGCAATGTTTTATTGTTGAGCAACTTCTTTTTTTTTCCTTCCCGTCGACAAAGTTGTGTACCGGTAGAAAGTATTTCTTCCTTAACTGTGAAACTTTCGTTTTAGTTGTTTTTCTGTTCAACAAACCTGTCTAGACAACGTTTTAATTAATGGAATTCAGTTTTGGTAAAGTCAGTCAACAGATGAATTTGCTGTTTAAAATTTGAGTAAATTGCAACTGAAACGTTATATTTATTTGTTTATTTTTTTTTTAACGGAACTAAGAATCAGAATTTAATAATTATTTTTGTACCAAATTTAAGCCAATATCTAAAACCATATTTATTTATTTATTGTAAAAATGACCACAGTTTGTTGATCTAAATTTAATGAGTTTTATAGTTGTTATGTTTTTTTTAGAAAAAAAATTATTTTTGGCCCAGTAAATTGATGTTTTCAAATCTATTTATTTTATTTAGTAGATGTTAGAAATTCCCTTGATCTGGTGTTTATTTTATTTGGTTATTTATTTTAATTGGATCTTTTCGTGATGAGACTGATTACTAACAATTTAATTACGAGTCAATTTTATTTACTATTTCAACATTTGGTCTGAATCGCCGGATATTAGATGTTTTAGCAGATCCCCTTTTCACATTTTAACATTTGTTGTCATCTCTAGGTAATTTTTCCTTATTTTCCTTCTTTCTTTAGCCCCTAAATTTTTTTCACTTTGTCACATTAGGTTTCGCCGCCGCGTATTATAGAAGATTAGAAGCCCTATTTACTTTTATTTAAATACCCATTTTTTTTTCAGCTTTGTTACATTTGGTAGAGGCGCTGGGTATTATAGAAGATGAGAATCCCTATTTTCTATTATTTAGATACCTTATTTTCCCAGCTTTGTTACATTTGGTGATAAGCGCTGGCTAGTAGTAGTTTCGACCCAGAATTTTTTTCCAAAATTTGTTTTTGAGGTGTTTGAAATTTTTCTAAATTTTTTTTTTCTCTAGCCTATACTTGCCAGCGGTAGGCGGGTTCGGGTTAACTGACGGAACGCCGTATAGTTTTGTACACTAATTTTTTTTGATAATTTGTTTAGTTTGTTAATTTTATTTCTGAGTATTGATTATACAAATATGCAGTTTATGTGTACACTTATCGTACTTACAGTACAAGTACAGTAATTTAGTAGTTGGCTAACTGGACGCCCTTTAGTTTAGCTAGTTGGAACCATGTAGAATTGTGGAGACGTGGTAATTATGTAGTAATATTTGTTGGTGTAGAAATTCATTTATTAGAATGCTGGTTTTTTTTAAATGTTAAAAGTAATTTGTTGGCTTTACGGCGAATAGCACCATAAGTTGGTAGGATAAACGTGCAATAGTTGCGGTGTGCTGTTTTGGTACGGCCAGAAATTAGTTTTTTCTTTGGGGCGTTAAAAGTTAGCTGTTTTGAGGCCATATAGTTCAGTTCAGAATTGTAGAAATGGTTTTCTGAAAGGGATTTTATTTTTTTTGTTAATTAATAGTAGCAAGAACAGAGCTGTTTTTATTTTTTTAAGTTTTGATAAATTTAATTAGCCATTTGAAGTCATATGTGTTATGTTTACAGACCAGGAAGTTTTCTTTATAGTTGCTTTGAAACAGTCAATGCGTTTAGTTGAAACAGAAAATTTTTTTACGTAAAGTTTTCTCTTTTGATAGCTACCATTTCAGAGCAAGACATGTCTAGGTAGGAGCGCTCGCTGCGGCAGGTGCTGCAACCACAGGTGTCATTAGTTCATGTGATGGCCACGAGGTGACACTAGATGCATTGTTTTGACGAGTCAAAGTTACATTTTTTTATTTTTGGTTGTTTCATGTGTCTTTTAATAAGATGTCAAACCATTAATGTAAAGAAAATCAATCAGGACGGGCTGATTTCTAAGAAAGAAAGGAGAAATAAGACTGTTTTGGAAGCTGACAAATTAAAAAAGTTTTGCCGAAATGTTGCAGTAACCAGATGAGACAGCAGAGTCAGTGGATCTGTAGAATGCCAGACGACAAAAGCTGAGTTTAAGATGTTCTGCCACACCAACAGGAAGGGCAACAGATGTAAATAAAGGACAATGCCTTGCTGCCATGACAAATTTTGTACAGTGAATGTAATCTTTATTACATTAATTAATTAATTTTTCTGGAAATAAATTGTTTTTGCAGACAAACAGACGAGTTAGTGTACACAAAGAAGCTTTTTAATTTTAGGAAACAGGAAACTGAAAAAGGAAATTCGCCAGGCTTCGGAAAGCTATGTCTGGAGAAAGTAAAATTCTGGAAGGCACACGGTAGAAGATGAAACACGGTTTTGTTTTACTCAGTTGTTACTTCATGAGTGGTTGGGTTGAACGCCCAATATAATTATTTGTTTTAATTAATTTTTTATCTGTGAAACCCCCAAATGTGCGGCGAGTGGGGAGGGTCAAAGTGACCTCACTCGTACAGTGTTTTACAATCACAAATTTTTCCCTCTCCCTATATATGTGGCCAGGAATTTCATTTAATTAAAACAAAATTAAGTGCACAGTATTTGTTTATTTTAATTTCTACGAAAGTTTTTCTTGCCACAGAAAGTCAGGACATTATGATAATGTCACTAATCTTTTGGCCAGCTGAACAGCACTATTGCCAACATTATCCAAGTAGTAACGGGCATCGAGCGCAACTTGCCCCCACCTAAAAGAACAGCTGGACAGTACCTTCAAATTTGAGGACGCTGAGTATTTTGCAGACATAGCGCACCTCCACACAAGCGTCCGTAGTTCGTGGACATTTACGAACTGCAAACTGCCATCCAGGAAATACAAAGGCAAAACTCCCCACAGATCGCGCAGGCAGCTCTCAGGCGAATTTCGTGGCGATGATCCACAGCAGAAAAATAGGGCTCCACAAAAGTTCGGCAGCGTTTTACAACCAAGCTCAACACACAAGACGTGAGAATTTAGAATGAGTATGCAGACTAATTTCCACAATTATTTATAGAAGTTTTATAATAACCATATTGCATACAATGTTGAACGCAAGACTAAAAACCCAAAACTCATACTGAGGCTCACTAGGTAATGCCATACCAGAGCTGGGTGTGCTACAACTTCACACCTGTTCCCCATCTGCTGCTGTTACAAGACTTGCACCACTCCGCGCGGCCGCTACGAGTGGCAGCGCTGGCGACGTGCACATACTCAGCTGGCTTTCTAAAGCACTCAATAATCATACAAAAACCCTATAAAATTACTAACTAAACTCTAAAATATTACACAATGCTAAAATAGAAATACTAAATATAAGTATAATAAAAAACATATTAAAAACGACTGGCCGGTCTAACCACATATTTAACAACATAGTAACCACTCATAAGTGAGCGCCCAATTCAAAATTACCAACCGCTGCATATTTCATAATTGACGACTCACGCGTCACATCTGCAACCTGTTTTGTTGGAACAAATTTTGTTTTCGAGATTTTTAAAAGGTTAGTAGAAAATTTCCAGAATTCTGGTTAATGTTAAATTTCTTTTGGTGGTATAAATTTTTGATATTACGGTTTTATATCAGGTCAGGCGTAAAGGGAGACGTCTGCTACCCATAGTTTTCAGGAAAGACCTCTGCTCTGAATTTTCCTACTTCCTTATCTGTTGTTCTAGTTATACTTTTCTCCTCTCTAGTCTGTCGTGGGTGGCACATGGTGACCCTTCTCTTAGTCATCCAATGGGCCCCACTAACAAACATCAATCTTGTCATCTGTTTCGTTACTTGTATCTGTCCTTAAATCTCAATTTCGTTTACCCTCTTCAAGGTTGAAAACTTTAGGCAGCTCATTAGGGGTTAGCCCTGCCCCGAAAATTTCTCACAGGTAAAATATTATGTACACCTTACTAAGGTAATACCCTGAAACACGATTATGCTTACGAATCATTATGCCATACGTCTACAGTAACGTCACAAACATGAAATAACAAAAATGTACCTCCAACAGCCATATATACAAGTGAAAAAGTGTCATATTTGCACAAAACCTTGTACCACACAAAGATTCACACGGAACGATAAGTCAACACCCGATACGATAACTCCTAGGTTAAATCCCTTATCAGTGGTTTTTTCCATTTATGACATACTTACCTCCCTTGTAATTATAATACATTAGCAACAAAATTAAATAACTAAATTAATTGATGAATGCCAGATTAGACTGACTTGGCACATTAGTCGAGGATTTTGACCACTGGACTAAAAGTGGATTAACTGGATTTAGATAGCTGGGGTGAGACAAGGGGTGTTGGCTAGAACTTACTCACTCCTGCTCCTGGATGTTGTAGTCGAGGTAGGTATGGCTTAAGGTGGGACAAATTTGGTCAATGCCGGAATGGATTTTCCACAGACGAGCTTCTTTAGACCAGAAGATGAAATTGTCTCAGCCTAGGCGCACTTCAGTTCCGGTCAGGAGTCCATTGACAACTGGGTGACACGTGGTATGGATGCGGACACAAGGTAGAATATCAATTACTGGAAACGGAGCAGGCGCGACTGCTTGTCGTCTCAGTTCGGCGGCATGGCCCTGTTCCACCTGTCTATCCTGCGTAGGATGGGGTAATGCTATCCTCTGCCTGAGAGCGGGGTGAGCCAGGTGTTGTTCCCTGCATTTTTTTTCCACTCCTCCTCTCATTAGGCATAGGGTAACAGTTCTCTAGCTTACGTAGTGCACCTTAGATAGAAAAAATAACAGTGTAACCCAAGAGTGACTTGCCGGCTTGAGCTAGATAAGTCCCCCCACTGATCCCCCACTGTCGGCGGGTTGATCACGGACGTGGAGCCGTATGGATCGCCAAGCCTCTACTGGTTGAGCGTTCGCATTAGGATACCTGGTAAAACTACAGGCCACAGTCACTGCGCACTAACTAGTGCAGATGGTGAGAAGCAACCTGAGTCTGTCGTGCCTCCTGGTGTGAAGGTGTTGCTAGTGGTTGTGGTGTCACTGTTTCTCCCCCACAAGCACTAAAAGTGCTGATGTGTAACTGGGAAGAAACAGGTAGCTGTCTAACATGTATGTCTTAATTCGGTTTAATAAAATTCCCGGTTTCTGTCGACAGTGCACAGCGTAGTCTACTTTTAACTGTGGGTACAAATAAACACCCTGGAAATAAAAGCAGAAAGGTAGAGAACAATGTGTGTTTATTGAAAGTTCAATAAACACATGACCTGTGCTACCTCCTACCAAGCCGAGGATAGCTGAAGGTAACTGCGTGGTTCCAGGTGTAGGTCACCTGGTTCTAAGTAAGAGGGAAAAAGCTAGTTCTAGAAGAATATAAATGAATTAAAGTTAAACTGTTAATATAAGGTGTCTAGAGGAGACAAAGTGAAGTTAAAAGAAAATGTCAGTGTTCGTATGTTGTTGGGTTGACTGGTCGTTGACGTACGTAGTAAGTAGCAGCGGAGGCATACTTGTAAGGTAGCAAACTTCTCCAAAGATCCCGAGCACTAGTATTGCTGTGGGAGGTTGCTAGAGATGCGAAAGAATGACTCCCAAGGCCGGCAGCGTCCGGAAGCTTGTAGGCTGCCTGCGTGGGGTGCAGGGGAGGCGTGACGTCCTCCGTCCCTGGGTGGCGTGAGAATCCTTCAGTCATCTGCTTCGTGCCTTGTCGGAGTCGCTCGGCATTGCCCGAGGTCTGGGCAGCTTGTAGGGTTCGAGCACTGGGTAGGGGGTGGGGGGCTTCCAGGTTGCGTATCTTCCAGGTGAGAAGTAATTGCTTGTCAGTTCCTGTTGCCTGTAGGGTAGGCAATGTGTTGCTCACGTCTGTAGAAATGGAAGAGGTAGTCTAGGCGATGAGTCGTAATTGTATTGGAATATATGTATAAGTGGCATGCGTCATAATAAACATACTATTAAAGCATAATACAAATAAAAAAAGAACAAAAGCAGGTAGCGTCAATATCATATTTATTATGAATAACACACAATTTCTGGATGGCCACGTACCATATTTACCCGAAAGGAAGACAACAATGAATTTAAAACAACCCCTTCCTAAAAAAAAATATTAAAAAAATATATACATTGAGGGGAAAAATATCTAAACCTGAATTCAAGACTACCCCTGTGAAGTGCCAAAAAACTTATTTAGATTGAAAGTAGTTGTGCAGGAATTTATGACAATCCATTCATGAAGAAATGCTATTATATGAATAATATGATATATTTTATTTACTTTTAAAGAAAGCTAATCATAATGAAATAGGTGTCTAACCTGGCTGTATGGTAGCAGCATCTTTCTTACACAGTAAAACTTTTGTGGGTGTTAATATATTAGAGACTTGCTTCCAGCAAAGGCTCCCTCTTTATGGTCACAGACAGCTGCAGAGAGGGGGGAGGGAGCATCAGAGAAGGGTACCCTTGTCAAAGTTGACAGTCTCTGCGCTACAAAAATATGTACAACCATAGGACACACAGTATTTACGCATGAAAAACCTTAGTCAAAATCCTTTGTCTTATGGCATGCCAATTTTGGAGGACTAACTGCTACCTGAGTATTAATAAAAATTATGAATAGAAGCCCGTAGTAATTTCACGCATGTAACACAAACTTAAATACTGAACTAGCAGTGTCACACATTTATGGTATTTGTGCCTTGTTTTGAATTGAAGAGGACCCTGAATTGTAGACGATCCTTTACTTTTTTCTATTTTTTTTTTTTTTTTTTTTTTCAAAAAACCTTATCTTCCTTTAGGGTAAATACAGTATATGCATGTTACCAGCAGTACCAACCAACTTTCGATACAACTAAATTTGATCACCGATCTCAAACGTCGTCTTCTTATGAGAACACGAAGAGCGTTACCAAAAGTACTAACTACAGCAGTCTGATTATCAACACCACCTTCATGAACTGGAAAAGTTTTCCAACAAATAATATCACCTATATCAATGTCATTCAAATTCTTGATTTCTTTAGGATCCTGTGCATCCCGGCCAATTGCTGTGGAAGAGCCAGCAAACTCTCCGAGCTGGACATCTCACTCGCTGCCACCTGGGGCTAGCCGCTCTAACAGTCTGTCACTTACACCTGCGCTCGCCCATGACAATTTGGAAACAAGGAACACAGCAGGCCACAGAGCCAGGTCCAGCCATCCCGTGCCTGCAGTGTTCATGTCAAAACAAGGCAATAAGAGAGACACCTTGGCAGTCTTCTGTCAGATTCCAATTACCGCATTCCCCGGACGCACCTCCAAGGAAACGGGAGCGCCCCAGCAAACAAAGCCAGCAGCCACACTAGTAAACACCGTGCCAGGTGGTATTAAGCAGTTATTTATGCTACTCATAACAGTAACGGTACCTACTGGCCATAACTAAGAAGCCGATGGCAGCACCCCAAGCAGCAAGAAGGGTCGACAGATACCTGTGCTATCATAGTGCCAGAGTAGCTAGCTGGAAAACCCCAGTGCTGCATATTGTTGGACAGTGCACGTCAGCACAATGCCAATCCCTTTGAATCTGCCTTCATTAGTCAAAGTAGCCAGTGAAATCATCGTGCTACACAAAAAATTAGTGCTAGGACAAATAACCTTTCAAAATGAGAATATAATCACAGATTGGCATGTTGCACATTTTTTACTTTAAATTTCAACACATCATAGTTCAGTTCATGATGTAAAACCTGTACATAGTCACCATAGCTTTTTATTTTGTTGTTGCAAATTATATAAACATAATAAATGGTAGGAAGGCTTAATGAAAGCAACCAAAGACTGAAATCCGTGAGAGCAGGTTACGAGAAGAAGCCACAATTGAAAGAAAGATATCTGTATACCCAGTGCCATGTTTGCAGATTACGTTAAAGTAATCTATTTTCTAAATGACATGTTAAGAGTCGTTTAAGCAAGCAGCCATGGACTTTATATGAGTAAAGTTGTAAGAAGACCAGACAAGTTCGTTGATGCATACTATTTGAAATTAGCTTAATTAAATTCTGTGTCAAAACTGGTTTTAAGCAAGCAGCCGTGGACTTTATACGAGTAAAGCTGCCAGAAGATCAGAAAGAATTGTAAGATGTAATTGCTTTGAATGAGAATTTGCTTTCTTCTTATATTTCTGTCCTATTAATGTAGTGGTGATTTCATTTGTGTATGTGTATATGCCCGCCACTTCACTCTAGTAAAAACCCTTATAACAGGAGATGAGTCTGGAAGCGCTCGGCTCAATGAACCTTTTGTTTGCAAGTAGCAAAGACAGCAGGCTATGCTGTGCGACACCAGGAAACACTATAAAACCTCTGCAAAGATGGCGACAACAGTGCTGCACGTTAAAAAGAGAAAGATTGAAGTGTGTAAGAATGGTGATGCAAATTATTGTAGGATAGTCAGTTAAAAGATGTTTTCTCCCACTCATAATTTTTGCATGCAGAGCACATGTTTGCAGTGAGTCACCAGTAAGAATAAGTTTGAGAATGCACGCTGTAAAGAAAAGAGCCACACGAGACACGCCGCCAGGTTTCCCAGTAAGAATAAAACAAAACGCAGACCAGAACGTGCACTGTAACTTGAGTTAACAAAAAAAAAAAATCACAGTGCGCCTCCTGATGCCAGCTGGATACTCGGCTATCCTCTTTCTTATCCTAGGAGTGAGAGAGAGAACGAGATAGAATTATCTATGTGGATCTGAGCGAGACAGCGAGGACCTATTTATTAATTTTTGTTTGTAGCAAGTAGGATAAGAGGATGATGTAAGAGCGAGAGATGAGAACAGACTGTTTCACTAGACTTACCTCTAAACATCTCCAGACGGTTTGCGACTACCACTCCACCTTCCTTAAGGTTTTTTTTATGTATAGTGTATACTCCAAAATTTTTTTCCTTTATTTCTGAGAAAAAAGGGCATGCTATGCAAGAGTAAAAGTGTTGTTTTGAGGTTGTGAATAATTTTTCTCACTTATAGGTCGCACCTCTAGTTTTCAATAAAATTTTTAAAATAAAATGTGCAACTTATATGTGATAAAATAAGGGAATTACTGATTACGAAGCTTGGGAAGGCCCTTCCTGGCCTGGGAACTGGGGATTTCAACCCTTACGACTAATTTAATATTCAAATTTCTACAGTAGGTAAATCTAGTTTTAGTGAGACCAAGTTAAAAATTTGTGAGGCCAGTGTCGCGAGGAGCATACCCAGGAATTTTGAGAGCACTTACGCAAAACCCCTGTGTAAAGGGTAGGTCGAGTGGGTTTGCATGTAGGCACAAAATCAGATGTTGCTGGAAGCGGGTCAGCTGCACATTTCTCCTCGCCGGCTGGCTCATTGAGGCGGTTTGCTGTGGTACAGCGGCCGATACTGGTTGTGGTGAAGTGGTGCTGGTGCTGCTGGGGAGTTCCTGGGGTATAATAGAAGGGTTTGCTGTGTGGGAGTTTCTTAATAAATATTGATTAAGTGCAAGGAGTGTCACCGAAGTGTACTATTAAAAGGTATTCTAAATGTGAGCTGTTTGATAATCTGATGGGTGGCAAAAATAAAGGATTTTTGTCCTCTACCTCAGGGGTACGTAAATTTGCTAAATTGCATTCAAGTTCCTTCAAAATTAGTTTCAATTTATGTTTGTTACCACCCTTTTCTCATATAAGGCATGAGGACAGTAAAATAGAATTGCTTAAGATGAAGTCGGTTATTGACAGCGACCGTACTGTGTACTTCTAGGCACACTGGTTTGTAACGTTCTATCATGCTCAGTTGGTCCATGTCTGGCTGTTAACCAGCGGTGGATGGAACTTTCGGCCGTCACCCAGCAGTGAAACACAGCATAGGATATTCATGTAGTTTTATACAGTGGCATGTAAGTGTGGTTCCACTGTAGGTCAAGTGGCAAAAATAGCTCGCTCTCCAACCTGGTATTCACCAGTGACGGCGGAGTAGGAGACTATTAGTGACGCTTTATTCCACAAGTGGAGGAGTTCCTATGGTGTTTTGGGCGCTCCCAAAGATCTACCAGCTGGCAGATCTCGATTTTCCTCTTAAGGAGTTTCTATTTGCCTTTTTGACTTTTGTTATGCGTTAGCCGGCTTTACCTTAAAGCAAGAGAAATGCAAACTCATATAAATACCTCAAGGGCCTGAAAGGAGTTTCAAAGCTACTACAGTAAAAATTCTATATAGTGAACCTCTTTATAACCAAATTTGTGTTTGGTCCGGTCAAAACTGTATGAGATACAATGCATTTTTTACTCTTTATAACAATTTCCCCCCCCTTTTTGGCACGAAGACTGAAAAAGTATGATTATGTTTACTGTCAAATTATATTTCTCTTTTTTACAAAATTTTATTAGAACTGTAAAAAAAAATCGCTCCATTTGTCATACATTTCAGATAAAAATAACATTTACAAAAGTCATAATGTTATTTTAAGTGCTGTATAAGCTGTATTGTCTGACTTTTTGTGTACCAAGTATTTTTTTATCATAAAAGTTTTTACTACGCATTTAAAATTTAAGAGTTTTGCAGATTTTTGGTTTACATAATGTTGCTTGAAACGTATTAGTGGTATATTTTTTCTAAGACAGTGTTAATTTATTAATAGTGGCCATAATGGTTTACTGTATAAGTGATTAAAAGAAAATCCATTTAATGCAATTCAGTTTCAGTAGAAATTGAATTCAAAATTGACTGCATGAGGAAAAATGATACATTGTAAATCACCTCTCTATAAAGAACCCTTCTATAACAAACATACAAAATTCTGGTCTCTTCAATTTTGTTATACAGAGGTTTTACTGTATTCAGAACACCCTGAGAGTTTAAAATACAAATAAAATTATGTTTATTATTATTATATAATTGAGGCAAGTGGTTCCAGACTCTCCTAGCACTAATTATTATGCAATTAATAAAATATTTAACAGAAGTTGGTTGTATGTCAAAAACCAGATGAAGGCAAGCTGTTTGCAAAACAAAAGAAGTTTGTATGGCGTGATAAATTTCTGGCAAAAGAAAATTAATTAGCCAAATAATTAAATCCTAATTGAATTTATTAGGGGCAGTACTGAACAATATTGAACAAGAAGGGTGATGATATTGGATTGACTGGAGCCTTAAAGTATTGTTCGGAGGGGACGTCGTTATCGGCCCTGTTGTTACCTGGGGTAGGCTACCAGGAAAGGAAAGAGGTTGATGTTTGGGACGATGTCGGCAGGACCCTCTTGTTGGTGTCAGCGGTTCTCAGGAGCTGCTGGAGTGGGTATTGGAGGTAGCTGAAGAGGTGGAAGACCCTCTGGAAGGCAGTTGTCCTCCGAAGCAGCTGAAGACGTGGATGGCCACTGGTAAACCGCAGCCAACAGTGCGGAATGGGGGTCTAGTGCACGCACACCCTTGCAGAGATTCTCCTGGCCTTCTCAGCAGTGGAGAAAGGGTATCATGGCACTTGCCCTGGGCTGATACCTCAAGCCTTCTCAGCAGAGGTGTGCAATAAACTGCCCTGAGGCTTGCTCTGGAAGTCCTATTTATACTAAAAATTCCAGCTTGTAGGTCCTCAGAAGGGTAACGGGGAAGCTATCACCACTTCTAGGGGTTGGAAGTTCTGATGTCACTCATGGGTACCTGGATCCCTTATCTGCTTGGTGTGGAGGTGATCCACATATTTCAAACCTCCGCATTCGTGAAGACTGTGATGCTCCATTGGAATTCACGCTGCCCCCCATTGGTGCGCTGTGAAACTGGCGCTATCTTTCTGGAGGGTAGATAGTACACATTTCCAAGAGGGGTGTTTACGTGATGGCTTCTGGGCGAGTTTCAGTGAACAATAAAAGCTAGGAGCATGTGTTTGTCGCATCAGTTGGGCCACGCCACAGTACCCTGTAGGCACATGTCCCACCTCCATTACTGTGTGATTGGAGCGACTTCCCCTATAAGGAGATAATTGCATTCCCAGATGGGGCAAAATCGTTTCTTCGAGTGCGCTTGCTAGAACCGCAGAATGCATCATGCGTCAAGTTAAATCACATTATCTCGTGTTATTCCGAGATACACATACATGAGTGACAATGGGAAAGAGATGAGCAATTCAATTTAAATTGAAAGTTGTAATCTAAGGGTGTGAACATGGAAAAAGGGTAATTGAAGACAATTTAGTGTTAACAAAAATCTGCACTGCATTGGTGAAGAAAAAAAGGAAAATTGCTTAAATTTGTTAAGGGGGAGAGAAAAGGGGTAAGGAGATTTGTTTTGTGTATATACATGTATACTTAATTTACTTGAATGGAAAAATATATAATTAGTCATTGTTTGCTAAACCATAATTTGAATGTTCATTATTCCTGTCATAAATAGCAACGGTAAGTGTATTTTTCTTGTTTGGGAAACTTGGTGAAACTGAAATAACAAATTTTAACATTTTTTTTTGAAGAAAGTTTCTGTATGTTTAATATGTAGTGCATGCAGGTGTGAGAACACAGAAATGGTACGATCAGCAGGCGGACGTTTGCAGATGACACAATTGTGCAATTCGCCTAAGACCTGAGTGCGCAGTTGTTAGCAGCTGTTCAAAGCAATGGTAACACACACAAATAATCTACTTGAACTCTAAGGACTATTCTCTGATGATGCAAAACCTTTGGTGTTCTTATACTGTGGTCATAAACATTTTTACAATCTAGTAATTTTTTTCCCCAGTTTCACGTACAGGCTGCACCCCAAACTTTGCACCACTCATCTGTTTTTAATATTTAGGCAAATTTAGATATTTATATGGGTTGGGGTGGGTTAATTTGGTCCATAATCAATCTGCTTCACCGGGATTTGCTGTACCCTGGTCCTCAGCTTCTGTTCTCCATTCTTCAGGACTGTTTGCTTGTCAATGGCAGGAACGTAGTCAGACAACTTCTGCACCAGTAAGCAATAAATTTTCGCTACGTGCCTAGCCTCATGATGCCTAGTATGGATAACCTTCCTACAGCACAAATACTCAGGCACTCAAAGACTTTTGTTTAAACCATAGATGCATTACCAGTTTGTAATGATCATAGTTTCTACTGATGACATATTAATTATGAGTAAATAAAAGATGTCTGCTTAGAACTTGTACAAAAATGTGTGATTCACAGTGAATGCATATATTTGATCAATCTAATACAACTATAATGTAATTTGATTTTAGCAAGTTAATGAATTAGATAATAAACAAATAATGTAATTTGTACGTATTTTTTAAAATGAGCCAAAGAAAATAAAAATGACAGTTTTTTTTAGGTACAAGCATTCAAATAAATGCAATGTATTATTTCATATTATTCTTTTCTCCTACAATTCTGTTGGCTGAAGGCTTTACGTACAAGACAGAAAAAATCTCAATGTTGTACACGTCCACACAGAGAGAATTTTTCCTACATAACACATACACAAATGACCATAAACAGTTTTGTAAGAAAGCTTCTTTCATTTTGATATGTAAATGTTCATTACGTAAACTATTTCATCATAACCAGAGCTTTATGTGGATGCCAGTTTCACATGATTGACCTCTCGAATAGTCCACTGAAAAGAAAATATTGTTCTTTAACGTAAATGAGATATTAGTCTTATTTCCCAAAGTAAACATCAAATAATAGCTTCCAAAGAGTGGCAGTATTTTGCTATTTAGAGTGAAAATGACATCTACGCAAAGTTTTCATTGTGTAAAAAACTGATTTCTCAAGGTAAATCAAAATTGTTAAGCTTAAAAAAAAAACTTAAAAAATATTTATTTGTTGTAAATGAGATGTACAATTTAATCTCTATAAAAATGCACAGATAACAGATGAGCCAGATTTTTTTAATGTCCACAGAGTTTTTTTTTACACTTTTGATTGAAAAACAAAAAACCGAGAACCCTTTTTAAAAACTGGAACCAAACCAAAAACCTGGTAAAAGTGGCACCAAACCATCCCTAAAACTTACAATGCAAAGGACCTAATACCTTCATTCATGCATCAGTCCATTGAAAATGTGAAACTGCTAGGAACCCAAATGTGTTGGTGATTTGCCAACAACCTGCATTAAAGTTTAACATTACACTTGCAATACAGTGTCAAGACTTACGACTATTTTAATTACGTGATTGCTAACTTAACTGGGAGCGTGCATGATAGCATGAACGGTAGCATATGCACTTAACAGGCAGTGATACTTCCCAAAGATTTATTTCAAAAGTGCTCACTTTACCAAGAACTGCATTTACCACTCTGAATTGGGTGTGCCACAGCAGCCACGAAAAATCCCAGGACAGCAGGATGCACACCAGTCCTGTGGCCACCACACCATGTAGTGTGGAAGTCTCGCAGAGGAGGCTACGACACTGACTGGCTGAGCAGAACACCACATTCCACAACAGGAGCAGCATGAAAAGGAGACATTCCCGTCCACCCAAGCTGGGCCAGGGTGAGGCAAGAAACAGCAACAGGCAGACCTGTGATATAGGAACTATTAGCAACCCTATGGATATCAATAAAACACAATATAATACTGTACATACACATTTTCCTGCCTATGCTGGTACATAGTTTTTTTTTCACTAATTCCAACTCTGCTGCCAATTTCTTGGAATGTGCAGCGTAAAAATGAACACAGAGGTGCAAAAATAAAAACTGCCATCTTTAAAATTATTTGAATGATCTTACAAATGTACACAAACCAATAACTATTGAATTTAAATGTAAAGCGCATATACAAGAAGTAAATGAATATGTGGTGAGATATAGGCAGCTCCTAACATTGGGGTCTTGGGAGCTGATGAGGGGGAAATGAGTTTGGGTATGGAGATGCAGTGGCACGCAAGAATAGAGGAAACAGGCAATCACTGAGAAAACCAGTTGGCCAGTGGGGCATCATCCAGCACAATTTCCACGTGCCAAAAATTTGGGGAGCAACCCCACTGGGAACCAAACCCAACACGCTTTGGTAGAAGGCAAGTAGTCTGACCACAGCTAATTGTGCCCCCCAAATGAAAAAACTTGAGACAAAATTTTTATTAATCTACACATATAATGCCAGTTTAACAAAAAAGGGGGAGGGGGAGTTGTGTGTGTATGTATGGAGTTATGTGGGTGTGTGTATAAGTGTACACTTAATCAGAAACAGAACTAACTGCACACAATACTACATGCACTAACATTTTACACATACAGGGATTATGAAAGCCAGAAAATGTTATCTAAGACTTTACAAGTAATAAATATAAACAAATTAAATGTTATTAAAAATATAAATATATTGTAACATTTTTAAAATGGAAATATGTTCTAAAAATGTAGGACCTGAAAATAGTAGCTATGTACTAAAAATTTGTTTGTACATTTTAAGGAGAATGATACACAAAAGCCATATATTTATCCTATTTCTGTTACAAGATTTTTTCAAATGATTTTCGTTGATATCTGGCACAATGAGACAAATACATAATAATTTTTAACACATTCTTTATTACTCTTAGAGCACTGATTACAGAAAAAAAAGAATATCTTATTATCTTTCATCAATGCTCCGAGAATAACAAAGAAAAGTTATTACCAACACTCTAAGAAGGTGTTCAAAATTATTACTTATGTCGTGTCATGTTAAACATTTCAATAAATCCTCTGAAATACAATGAAAATTGGGTAAATATACTGCTTTTGTGCACAATTCTCCTTATGTGTTGTAACGCTTAAAAAGAAAACATTTAAATACAAAAAGTTAATGGAAGGTAAACCCCAATAATACACGATTGTACATCTCTATGTAATTCAATACAGTGTTAGTACCCTAACTGGTGCATGTTGTCTCCAGAATAATAGCAAAACACAGTAATAGTGAGTTTTTGCAACCATTTTATTACCTGCACAAGTATGATCGAGGCCACCACCAACACGTACACATCAAATTCCACCAGCGAGTTTGCCAAGGCACAGCTCATTTCATCCAGAGCCACAGAATACAAACTGTGGACTCTGCGAGCTGCCGCATCTAAGCTACCACCAGATGTCAACCATTCACAGTGGAGTGTAACTGCCTCCTCGTAAGCTATCCACCCCCCTGTAACAAGACAGATCCATCAAGGTTATTTAGTTAACTAATTTGGTCGTCATGTTATTCTAGCTGGTATAGAATGCACATACTCTTATTTCAACCTCTGACTTACTATCCTTCACACTTATAATCACTTATTATTATCTCATCAAAGTTTGTGTGTTGGAGGACTTATCTTTACATGAATTTGTGAAATTTGTTTCATTCCTAGTTACTCATTCACATTTGAATTAGAAACACCTGCATTGTAGCCAAAATGGCAAAATTGCCACCTTGTCAAATGGAATAGTGCTTATCCAAGCATGACTGTGATGTCTTCAGACATTACTGACTGTTTGAGTAACAGTTGAACATTAAATGGAGAAGAAACAAGATCTCAACTCATTTCATATCCTAATACATATTTTTCTCTAAAGTTTTGCAACTTGATTTTTTTTTCAAAAAATTATATTTTATCTTGTTTTAAAAGTTGAAGTGATATTTAAAACGTATTTTACAGTATTTAAAAATCAGTTTCTGTATCTGTACACTTTGGTAAATTTTAGTCATTTTAGGATTGCATATGATGTGTACGGTTGCACGAATGTAACCTCAAAATATGACAAATTTGTAAATTACACACAATCTTAGTAACATTAAATATTTTTACATTAAACGTCGTCTTACGAGTAACAAAGGACGTAACCCATGACAAATTGAGAGGTCGGCAAGAAGGATGTTGGAGCTGAAGTACGATGGAATAAAACTGCAAGGAAGATCAAAGAAAAGATGGGAAGAGCATGTGGCTGAGGAAGTGAGGAAAGGAAGTGAACACTGGGAAACAGTGAGCGAGTGCTGGAGAGACAGAGGAAGACCGAAGCATTTTGCCAAGTTGACTCGCCCACGAGCTGGAAACAGCTAAGAATAATAATAACATGCCCCTGATCAAACGGATGCTACTCAATGTTTGGTTCTCATGAGTCAGTAGTGGTGAATGTGTTTAACCGATAAACTGTTCTGGTAATATTACTGGGCACGCAACAAAAGTGTTTCATGACACATGAACGTTCATAACAAGTTGGCACTAGAAGCTGGTTAGTTTCAAGGCTGGTTGTTGTTCATGTTGACACATCCAGGTGTCAGTTTGTGACCCTACACAAGTCTCTCATAGACTGTATGTTGTATGACCTGGATGTGAGGACACAGCCTCCTTGCTAGCGTTGACTTACTCATTGGCCGTTCATCAACAGTTTTTTGACAAGCTCGTGTTGAAGATAAGCATTCTATTATTATGTCATTGCTGCACGCAGGGACTGTTAACATCCATAACACTATCACATATTGTAATGGCTCTCCATCCATAACACTATCACATATTGTAATGGCTCTCCTTAAGACTGATAAATCCTACAATGCTTCATGTGACAGTGGCAACAGAAAACTCACATGAAATAGGCAATATTTTACCCCTAAATGAGACTTCTGAAAGACATATTACTGAAATAAACAAATCATGCAAACACTATACTCCTTGGTCAAGCACACACTACTTACTAAGGACATTCAGGAAAATTACAAACAATTCCATTTCCCCAATTAAAAAAGAAAAAACCTAAATAACCGTGGAAATAAATGGAATGTGTCCCCCTCTTTTTATAGCGCAAATACTTAATTAAAGTAACTTTGCGCAAAAAATTGGAAACATCATTCAACACTAACCAATGGTATTTTACAGAAAACATGTTAGCTGTAAATTTCGCATTCTAAATAAAGTTATTTTATACAACTATCAATGCCACTTTAATCACGTAATACTGAACTAACTGCCAATTCAAATAAATAATTGTAAAGTACTTGAAAAGTTAAGAAAACATTCAAATGATGATGCCAGAAGTACCAACTCATCCCTCATTACATAACCTTTCACTGTACGCACTGTGTGAGTTATGGGAGGAGACATGACGCCTGAACTGCCCTGCCAGCTGTTGAACATTGTAGTAAAGGGCATGCAGCTGCCTGGAGACAGGTAACCCTCGCAGCAAGCTTGGTACAAGCTTCCCCAGGTTCCCGGAGGGTATGGGCAGGCCCAGAAGCACAGAAAAGGTGGGCACCATGTCTATCTGGCCCACTGACTCAGTAGCTCTGTAACATGTCAATATCACTCATCATAAATACACATCATGAAACACAAAATGGAAATTACAGATATGAAAAACTTCAAAGTTTTATGAAGAAGACATAAAGGTAAACTCAGTAACAATTGACTTACTTCAGTTTTCTAGAACAGTGGTCTTAAATTTTTTGTGTGCATGCTCCTGGAGATACATGGATTCATCTCACAAGGTACAGAAAACCATTTATAATAAAAATTCATAAGTAATAACATACATTTAATAAAGTTATTATTTACCAGCTGCCAAGCTTCACAGCCATTTTTATTTCTGGAAAAATTCCATTTAAGGTACCTACTTTGGAGGTAAAAAAGTCAAATAAATGGATTTTAGGGGTACACCAAAACACAAAAATTTAATACCACAGCTCTAGAATGTAACACCCATACACTGTTCTAACAACAAATTGGTCAAGGCTGTTCACGATAAAGTGAGCATTTTTGAAAACCCTACTAAATTTCTACTTTCAGGCCATTGGTTGCATATATTTCCACATATTTATCAAAATACACACTGCCACATGACTTTCAGCTTATGTTTACATCAGATGGCATATATGCCCACTGCATACTCATTAAATAACTAACAAAAAGGAATAAATATTGCGATTGGCACTATTTATAAACACATATACGTTAATAGTATAATTTATTTTCCAAAAAATATTGCTATCACTGAGGCCATTCAAATTATTACCGTATATAATGCTACCACATCAAATATTATTCCTACAGGAAATACTGTAAAATTTTGAGCAAGGTCATAAAATCTGCAAAAAAGAATTTTTCCTGAACGCTCATTCAGAATTCTCAAAACAAAATAAAAATCGTAAAAAAAACACAACAAAAAGAACAACAAATCAATGTCCAGTTGTAAACCTAAAAGTGAACAACTGTATATCCTTAGACCCTAAATTAGTTGCAGATACATTTAATTCATACTACTTAAATATTGTAGAAAACATGATTACAAAAATATTAAACAAGATATAAACCATATTTATACATTACAGGGTACTGAATACCCTGCTATATCATTTACATACACAACTCCAAAAGAAGCTGAGAAAAAAATAAATACTTTGGAACCAAAATTATCAAGTGGCTATGATGGCATAAGCTGTAGGTTATTAACGCAATGTGCTTTTCAGTTTAGTGTTCCATTAAGTCATATTTGTAATGCTATCATCAATACAGAATTGTTTCCAGACAGACCCTAATGCCTATTGTAACATTATTGTTCAAAAAAGGTGACAAGATTGAAGTAACCAAATATAAACCTATCTCACTTTTTATATCCTTTTCAAAAGTAATTGAAAAACTAATTTACAGGAGGTTGCCGCAACATTTTGAGAATCACAAAATTTTATCATGTTTTTAGTTTGGTTTTAGGAAAAATACCTCATAAAGTGATGTAATTTTCAAGTTAACAAATAGCATTCTTAATGCACTTGATAAAAAGATGCCATGTAATGGAATCTTTTGCGACCTTACTAAATAATTTAACTGTGTAAATAACAACATACTTATAGAAAAATTTAAGTTTTATGGAGTCTCAGTCAAATAAGCTTGACACATGACAAACTGCTGCGCAGCGTGACTGCACTCTCTACGGGGGACTTCGCCCCATCAACAAGCAAGCAAAGGCTTGGGGCAAGTCACAAACATTGTCAGAGTATTTTTCATGGGCTGAGAGAATCGACTCCATGCGTTGGACAGCCTTGGACGTAAAAATAAATAACGCGTTTGTATTGGATTGTACTGCCTGCCCAGATTCCGACATGCCATCGCCACCCCCTTAAGTCAAGACTGTTTTACCCAACAGGCCACTATCCCAAGAAAGCCGCGAAGGAAGTTTAAACTGACTCCATAGGATCACAGCACCTCTGCTGCCTTGAGATGTCACACCCACCAAGCCTCGGGCCGAGGAGGTAAACTTGTCGTCGCCTTGGCGCACGGAAATAAGAAATGAGCGGCGCTCCCTGCAACCTTGACAAAGCAACCCCTGCGATGAAAGGCTACAATTCCCAGCACCCCCGGAAGATCGCTGATACAGGGATTTTAAACTTATAAGGAGGCACGAGCACGCCTCTCGCCAGGCTCGCCGGCTGCATAGGTCAGCGAGCACTCCCAGGGTCTGACCAAGACCTCTCTCTTCTCTCCCACAACCTGCAAACGGCCCCAACCTCTCCAGAAGCTTGCAGAAGACTCCAACCTCTCCAATAACTTGCAGAAGGCTTCAACCTCTCCAGCAGCTTGAAGACGACTCTTCCTGCAATTGAAGACTGCACGTCACGCCAGAGGTAAAACAGACGTCCAAACCCTGCACCCCCTTTACCCCAGTCACTCCCTTGACTTCGCGGTAGCAGGTTGTAGCGACGTTTTCCCTTCTGGACAAACTCCCCCTGAGCGGATACGCTGTAAAGAGCGCAAAATAACGTAAATTAAGTACAATTTTAAATCAGAATAATTTTGCTTATTCTTTTACCAGGTTCACCTTTGCCAGAATTAATTTACATCAAAAATTAATTCTTTCTGTCCAACCGAGATTTCCAATTTCCAAAATTACAATAATAAATATTACCTAAAACTTAAATCTATGGCTATAGTCATGAGGCATGCCGAACTACACAGGAGAAGGGGTTTGCATAAAGCTTTAAGTCTGAAAAGACATACTGCTGCTCCTGGGTTTCCGGTGCTCCCTTGCCTACCCTATGTGGTGTCCTAATTCCAGACTGCACATCTATTTGTCAGTGCCTTGGGTGTGACTGAATAAGACACACCCCCAGGACTGTACGTCTGCAGAAAGGAAAGAAGGCTGGTTAGATGCACAGTAAGAAGGGTGGTATCCCGAGCCGTAACCGGCGCAGAGAGCGACAAGCTTTACAGAGGTTAATTAGCTCAAAGGTAGATGCAGAAGTTACAAGTGAAGACACACTTCCATCTGCAGAGCCCGACTTTATACCTCGTCTTGTTTCTCCGTACATTCCCCTGGACCATGAGTCTGAGTTAGATGCCTACTTGGGTATTTGTAGGTCGTGGTCCGATCAGGAACCAATCAACTATCCCCAGCCGGAGACCCCCTTGCTTGCAGTAACCAAACCGCCACCCAAGTTGGACCAGGAAAAGGAGGTACAGAACTAATGTGTAATTCACTTAGCTTCTGGGAAAGTAATCACGAGTTCGACTACCACTAAAGGAGGTCATTCCAAAATCCCTTGCAGCTACTTCACTAGTAAATTACAAACCCGCACGCCGGCCTACTCGACCACTGCGTATCACATCAATCCCTCTGGCGGGATCGTCCACTCCTACCATCACCCACCATTGATTAAGCCGTACCACGATACATACCCCCGGGATAGCTGGTGTCCTACATTTTCACAGTTCTTGCAGCGAGGAAGATTGTTCTCCCTGGACTGGAAACAATCATGGTTCAACTTACTCTGGGGTTTAATTCCCATTCCCTCAGACGGTATCCTCCCACTAAGCGGCTCCCCACAGAACATACCATGACCCAACAGGCTAGAGTAGCAACAAACACGCCGCGGTAGGATTACTTGCTGAACTCAGGAGGGCAGTCAGCGGCCTAACCACTATCTCAAAGATAGGGACGCGCGTCAATTGGCATCTAACGTGGGGCGCAAGAGCTCTAGGTAGCTTAGACTTGAGAGCTGGGACCAAGCCAGTCACTCCCCCCCCCCACCCCCCTCAATGACTCCTTGTAGAGGAGTCCATACCTGAATTTGGGGAGTCAAATTAAACACCCCCTGGCGCCCATTAGCAAAAATGCCTGACTCCGAAGTGAGTCTCCCGGAAACACGAGGTGCATTAGCAGAAGTAAATACTGCTGAAATAAGTAATATGCCGTGCCCCATCCCGATGTGCACAGGCACAAACCTGGGTGCCATTATTGCAACCCCGAATTCCATTACGCATGTCTCAGATGAGATGAAACACCTCGCTACACAGACGGCCTCGAATGTAGGTGTCAGTCTTGTAGGCAGGATGACGCCGGGGTCTGCCAATGGCCCGAATGCGAAGGATATATCGTCCATTACATTTTATGCAATCGAGAATTTCACCACAGGTGTATAGACTGGATGAATGAATGCATCCAGAACCCCAGGCAAGTGTACCAATGTGAGGTATGTAGGCGGGAGCAAGTCTACAAACCTCCCAACCTGGTAAATCGGCATAGCCCAATCACCTCAGGAAAACCCTGCGAACTCACGTTGCCCGAGTTCCATGGAAAATCCTACGAGGACCCACAAAGTTTTATTCAGAAAAGCAAACGGGAATTAAGGGAAAACCTTGTCCCCTGGAAACAGTGGGTGAGCCGAGTGCTCCACCAACTAAGCGGGTCCGCCAGAAAATGGCGGGAAAAATACGAGGAATTCATAGAGGGATGGCCCCAATTTAGGTCCTAACTTATTTTGCACTTACAGGAGGTGAAATTCTCTTAGGTCTCATTAATGACTACTTGCACTCCCGTGTGCAACACCTCGACGAGGAAGTAGAGATTTTCATCAGGCAAAAAGAGAGCCTACATAAGAGAGTCTACCCCAAGCAGACAGAAGGGCAGAGGGTCAGATGCAGAATCCGCACCCTACTGCCCTCACTCAGGAATCTCTTACTAACCTCTAGACTGCAGACAGTAGAAGAGCTAGCAGAGAGGGCAAGGGAACTTGAGATAAACAACCGCCCCCTGCCTGAGAAGGCCCCAGTAGCATGCGCTGTCAAGGACGCTGGCCCTAACCCCTTCCCCAAGCTGCCCGCAGGGCGGACACATCCACCTCACTGCCCGCCGCCCTCGCCTATCGGCTGGCACCGCGCAGGCCCGCATTACCGCAGGGATTGCCCAACCCGGTGAACTCCAGAAAGGAGAATCCCGCCTCCCTCTGGGCACCAGAAGGTCGCGCCCCGCATCCAACACCCCTCATTGCCTCCCCTTTTGCAGACTGCCAAGGACTGCCTCGTACGGAGCTAGCCGTGCCCGGCAGAGTAGGGGAGAAGGAAGTGCAGACATCCGGGAATTAAGTGCATTACCATGTCCCCGTCCCCTCTCAAACGCAGGCCCGGCCTAATGAAGCAGCGGCCCGTTTACAGGTACTAAACACCGCCCATATCTCCTCGGACAAGCCCCATTTGAAAGTACAGTTTTAGGATACAACTGTCATGGCAGTACTGGATACAGCCGCAGCCCGGAACTTTGTTAGTAGTGAACTACTCACGTGATGCCAAAGGACCCAAGTGACCTCCACCCATCAAATAATGGCCCACGACAACGCATGCCTTCGATTGTCTCAGGAGATTACCCTTGACTTAAGGATACACGATCATAACATTAAAGTCCCCTTCCTAGTGGCCCCATATCTGGGAGAACCAATGATATTGGGATGGCCCTGGCAGCGGGAACAACGATGTTTGATCGACTGTGGACAACAGTGTACCACCGTGGGTAACCACAAGAGCATGGTCATCAATTGGGAAGGCAACCTGATTCAGGCTACCCCTTCCCTAGCCCCAGTCCATTTGTTACGCATTTGGATCGACCCCATACCATTTCCCCACACAGCGAGCATTAAAACCCCCACTCAGGCCCAACGAGTCGGATGACTTCGGGCCCGACAACAACATAACGCCAACCCCTTGCTCCCGGTACAACCTGCCCCGAGTTTCGAGCCACACAGCCCATGGGACCTGAAAGCTACGTCGCGCATTGTACTCCAGAATCCACCCCCAACAATGGCCAGGATAGCCGCAGACAGATATCTCGTAAAGGCATGCCCATCCAGACACTGCCCTCAGAATCTGCCTCAAATCTGACCACAAAGTCAACCCTCCTGGAATCCATAAATTATTAGTAGTTCGTAAATCCCCAAGTGGGGACGGAAAGGAACTGAACCCCGGACACCCCAGAAGCTGGGTGTCCTAACCTTAATTAGGGAACGTCCAGAAGGGACCTTGTAGTGTGGAAGTTTCTCTACCCAACTGGTAAAGATGGCCGGGCTAAGGCCTTACACAGATGTCCTTAAGGGACGACGTCGCTATGACCTTTGTTTACCTGGAGATTTAAGGGGGTTCAGGAAAGTTAGGTCGACATGAGGTAGCTGCTGGCGATGAAGATGACCCAGAAGGTTGGGGGGCCCTGCAGAAGTAGAGACCTTCCGGTGGCAGCGTCCTCTGGAGCAAGTGGCATCGTCGAAATTCACTCGCGGCAACCTGTGCAGCTGAGGGCATCCAGCCCGTGAAAGGATACCCTGACCTTCACAGCCAGGGGCATTGCAAGACAGAGTTGCCGCCATGGTTAAAGGATTTCCATGCTTAGTATCGTCCCCAGCCTTTTGCATCCTCAAGAACGCTGAGCAACCTCCTGAGCCTCGCTCGGTGCGGTAATTTATAGTAATTTCTGCTGATCATACGTGCTCAGAAGGGTGGGGGGGAGTTAGCCTGCCTCTTAGGGGTGGAGCTTGTGACGTGACATGCATGGGCCATGGATCCTTATCTTGCCTGTCACTCGGCACATGATGTTGAGTTCTCTGGACTACAGGCGCTCGGGGAGGCAGTGACTCTTCGTTGATTGGTCTGCTTCCTCCAGTGGTGCAAAGTTTGAAAAGTGCACACTCGCTCTAGCAAATGCGGTGAAGTATAGCGATGTTCCATTTAGGCAGGAGCGATGACGTGACGGCTTCTTGGAGATTTGGAGTGAAGGTAAAAGCTAGGAGCATGAGGTAGGAGGTGTATTGAGGCTCTGTCAACGTCTGGAAGTCCCCCATGTCCTGCCTCTATTACCATGTGTAAATGGAGTTAACTTGCCCATAGAACTTTGCCATTATTCAGATGGGGAAAAGTCGGCCATTTGAAGTGCGCTTCTTCTAAGCGCTGAAATGCGTCACCTCGATGCCACTTTTCTCCACAGAAACTAAGAGCTTTGTTTGGCAAGACATTGAAGAATAGACCAGTTTCATCAGAGTTAAAAATGTCTCATGGTTCATACTTTTCATTAAGCGATGGTCAACAGTTTCAGGGTCAACACTTTTACTTTCATCTTAATGCCATTTTGTGCTTCTTTGGTGGACTCATCAATTCTCCCCCCAGGAGCTAGGAAGCTCTGTGCTCCATTAACTGTGATTTTATTAGAGCTGGTCCCTTTCTGACAAGACGTTTTGTGAGGGCAAACGCAGCCTTAGCGACCTTCTTCCTACCAGCATGGTTACCAGACATGGGGATAGTGATATGTATTACTGAAGATACAAATGCAGATGGGTCTGTCTGAAACCTGTAGGCTCTGGCATGAATGGGTAATGTATAATGTACTCAGCATCGAAGGGAACTCTAATCTGGCATGGTCCCAGTGAGCTGGTAATGCCCCCTGGTGCCGATGCCATGGGAGTTTGTCCTCGCTTACCTTCCGTCAACAAGCAGTAATAGGGGTAACAGGATCATTCAAGTCTCACGGTCAGGTTGAGGGTACTGACGTTCTTCGAGAAGTACACAGAGTTTTCCTCTGACTCTCCAGTGATGTCAGACGCACAGCTGGAGCCTCGGAGCTTTCCTTCCTTGGGCTTGGGAGGCCGGAAAAGATAATCTATGCCATTGCCCAGGGAGTGCCCAGGTGAGCGACATGACCTGCTGGCAGCCAAGCACCTAACTCTGAAAGCAGAAGGCTGACTTGAGAGCAAGTGTCTTTAATGCCAAAATGTTGAACACAGACTCCGACCTTTGCCCAGAAAAGCCTGGCAGGTGAGAACTAAGCATAACATAAGGCACATGATACAGTCTAAAGGCGTGGGCGAGTGGCAAATTCTGGCCGACTGTACACACTGAATTCCAATCCGTACAAATAACTGGCTAGCAAACAACACGGAACTCAGGCTGGGGACTTACTCCTAGTTAACTCTCGGAAAAAGCTGTAACTGATGACAACTGAAGACAACTGGACTAGTGTTGCAGAGGTCAGGCTGGGGACATACTCCCAGTGAAATAACACGAAAATGGTCAGTCCGCTGCCTATATACTGCTCCGAGGGCTGTGGCGAGTAAGGGGTACATGAAGTGGCAAGAGAGTAGGGGCAACCAACCCTCCGTGCCGAGGATGCACGTGTGGTACCAGCCGGTCCAGCACACAGCCTTCGGCAGGGGGGTGGTCTACCCAACGAAATGGCAAGCGGTGGTGGTTTGCGGGCTGCCTACTGGCAGGCAGCACAACAAACTTCCGGCACTGAGGTGTAGAGAGAATGTGACGGATTTGATAGCAACAGCGTGTAATAACACAGAACAGGGGCAGAGACAGAGGCACAGGCTACTACAAGTCCAGGACGTCGCCTCGTAGGGCATAAACCTGATAACATATTTTAGACAAGATTGGATATTTTTTTAAAGTATATATACAACCGTTCGAAGTACAGCAATCTTGTACACCGAGGTGGCAAGCAATGTGCAGGGCTTTCTCCCGCAGCAATTTTCCATCGACTGGAAAAACCTGCAGCATATGTGTTCAAAAAAAATTCAGCAGCAGATGTTCAAGTTCTTCATATCGCAACATTTTTACTGCCTTCATTTTTTGTCATTGGGCCAGCCGTTTGAGCAACACTTACAATTGACTATCTCATTTTAACAATCCTGTTTAGCATTGAAACTGACTAGCCTAAATTCTCTGCTAATGACGCACATGTGCCAGTATATGAGTCTACTTGCTTTCAAATGTTCATCTTTTATTCAATGGTAAGTAATTTTGTTTCCGACTCACTGATGTCATACCATTTGTAAAGCACCAACCATGCCAAAGCTACAGTAAGACCAAAAAAATAACCAAACAGCAGATCAACAAAGCTAAACCTAGGCAGCAGGAAAACAAAAAAATCGAAATTTCATACACAAAGTGCAGTGAATAGGTATGGCATACATAACACACAGATTTTAACATATCAGTACAGCACACACAAAATATGATTCTTGTGATCTTAAGCACGTGGTCAAGATCAACTACCAGTGCTGTGATCTAGTGCATGCGCTCAGTCGGCTACTGGTGCTTCGTTCTAGTGATTGCTACGAGTTATCGAGGCTCAATGCTTCTGTAGTATTCCAACAGTACTTGTACCTGAAATGTATTATTTTTGAAACGTGTATGGTATCGAATGTAAGAAAATGTGCCAGAGACTGATTCTTATTAGACATGTGCCACTTATACGAGTTATAATAAACACGACTACGACTCATCCTAAAATGTCACTTCCACCAGGAACCACAACCATAGATGGCTACAAGATTGTTCCCGTGCAGCGACAGTTACAGACACATGGTATTTCCTGATGTACCAGACCCAACTTTCTCTCCCTACTCATGTAGTATCTGTGTCCAGAGGAAGGGTCAAACCCAATATATTATTCATGAGTGCGCACAGGATCGCTCCAGCCTAGCGGGCAATCCTAGCAAGCGAAATAAACATTGTTTCCAAGCGGCAGCAGAACACGTCAGCCTCTCCGAAGCACCTGTTAGACAGAGTGTCGCCAAGCTCTCGAAGATGGCAGAGCGCCCGAGGCCATATAGCAGAGTGCAAGGGTAGATCTCCCACCCCGCTCGCTCCAGGCAGACGTTACAGAGTGACGTCAAACCTCCCACTCCAGCCCAGGCATTGGCCAGCAGACCGCACAACATAAGGCAGTGTGTGGCCGAAGACGCCAGTTAACTTCGCCAGTAACTTGCCTCAACACTTCTGTGCTGTGGCTCTCTATTGCAACTTAGGCCCTCACGGTCCTCTGCAAGAACTCCTACAGGTCTTCAGCAGCCACCAGCAGCTGCCGTCACCAACCAGAAGCTCTAGAGGCTTCAGCAACCACCAGTTTCCAGAAACTCAACATCTCCAGAAGCCTGCTCGACTTCACTCCATACTTCCTACTGTTGATCCTCCTGGTTCAACAGCCGTCGCCACTATTGGTAAGTGGCAACTACACCCATTGCCGTTTTGGTAGCAGCCCTGTTTGTAAGGTCTCGTCTAGACAACCTCAGGGTAGAGTAACTGCGTCAGAGTTGTTTTCATAGCCGTTTAAGTCATTCTATACTTGAGTAGTTTAGGAGCAGGTCACCTCCACCTGTTAAAGGGTAATTTACTTCCGTTTGCACTCTGCTTAGTAGTAGGTACAAGTAAATTCCATTTTTTATCCTCTCCTGAGAGTACATTTGTTTAGATATATTCTGTCCGATACTAGGAACTCTACTTCTAGACGGAGCAGGCAAGAGACCAGGTACAATAATATTACGATCCATAGTGTAGGACTACAGATCCCCTTCAGGAATCTGTACGTCAGCAAGCACACTCACTTTCGATGGCCATCCATTCTGTGCACCCAGGTGTATAGAAAGTTAGAGCCCCAATCAGTAGGTACTCATCAAACAGGAGCAGGACAGCCACCTCAGGTTGTATCGCTGACCAGAGCACCAAGGGTGCTGGCAGAGGTATTATGCCTGGGACTGGAGGCCCGACTGTTGCTGGACTACACCCTGATGGCAGTAGGAAGAAGGCCTATACGACCTACCACTCTAAGTTTGTGCGCAAAGGTGCAGAACCATAGGAGCACAAGGTTTGCATCATCAACTGCTGTTGGGCTCTACACTTAGTAAGGGTACCGTCAATTGCTTGCATCAACTGAAAGTAAGTTAAGTGTCAATACTGCCTCTATACCCTTTAGGGAAAGGCATGGTGCTCGAAGGGAGGAGAAAAGGAGGAGTTCTTTGCTGCTAAGCGAGTGTTCACCAACAACCCATCCACACTTGGTGGAGATACGCCATGGGAACAGGCTCAGCCGCCCATCACTTCAGACAGCACCCCAGTTTATTTCCCCTCACACACTAGTCTGGGCATTGAGTCACATACTGCAGTACATGCACTATTCACTGGACGTGACACCAGGTTGGGTATTGCCAACTCATTTTGTGGAAGCAGTGCAGCATCCAACGGAGCCAGAGATACCTCACCCCACCCTTTGGCACCTCGTTAGCCAGCAACACCCAGACGATTGTTGGTCACAGCCTGCCTACATCGACACCCGAGACCAGGAGACCGGTGAGTGAATACTCTGGTAAAAGTCAGCACTGCCTCAGTGGGCTAAGGTGGTAGTGAGAAATATTGCGGTACTGCCCACAGTAGACTTCGTACCAAGCCGTCAGTGCTAGTCTCTAGTAAAAAGCCAACTGAGCCTCAGCAATTGTGTACCCAAGCGCTCACCAAAAGTAATATTGACTAGTCAAAGTGACATGTGTCAAGTGCTTTTCTGGCGCCCAATGTGGGCAATCAGCATAAATAACTGTTAATCAGTGAAAGTGGCACCAGGTCAGAAGAGCCAGAGATAGAAAGACAGTAGCTATGTCTGCATAAACCAAACTTCGAGGAGTCGAGAAACACCTTGTGGCACCCAAGCCAATAGGATGTCAGAAAGCGAAGGCAGTCCTAAAGAGCCACATGCCAACGACATGGCTAACGTGGCCCCAGAGACATGTAGTCATACCACTTGCCAGGGTACCTGTATTTACCAAATTATGCGCACCCACTATCGGTGTCTGGGATGGGAAGATGAAGCCATGAATACCGACGGATTAGAGTAAAGGTGCAAGACGCGTCAAACTCAATAAGACACATATTGTAACTGGATCTCATGTCCAAGTCATGGATTATGCCTAGTTCACTATATCATATTGACGCATGTCACACTGCTGCGCAGCATGCCTGCGCACACTACGGGTAACATCACCCCAAAAACAAGCTAGCAAGAGCTCGGGGCAAGTCACAACTGTCGCAGACCACTATTCATGTGCCGACAGAATTGACTCCACACGTTGGACAACTTCAGGCACGAAAATAATTAACACGTTTAATTATGAATTCCACTGCCCCCCTCCCCCCCCCCCAGATTCTAATATTTGGTCGCCACCCCCTTGAGTCAAGATTGTTTTACCAGATGAGCCACTGCCCAAAGATAACGGAGAGGTAATTATTTAAAATATACTACGCTACTTTGCCTGGCCAAGAAGTTCCAAACAACCCTTAAGATAGCAGCACCTCCGTGACCTTCTGACATCACGGGCAGCCCGCCTCAGTCCACAGCAGATAAACCAGCCTGTGTTGGAAGGCTATGCTACCCCCTATCCCCAGAGAATAGCTGACACAGGGCGATTTTCATATAAATAGAAGTACAGCCACGTGGTCCAGCAGAAACGCCGGGCTCGCCGGCTGCATAGGTTCGCGAGCTCTCCTACAGTCTGCGAAAGATTCTCTACGTCTCCTCTGCAGCCCGCCAGGGCTCAACCTCCTTCGTTTCAGTAGCCCAAGGCAGGGCTTAAACCACTACCTCCAGCCAGCAGCTTGTAGAAGGCCACCAGCACTCCAGCCCCAGCTTGGACAAGGCTTCCTTCAGCTGAACGCCCAGGGACAGTTCTCCACGTTTGGTAAATCCCACACTGGTACCACTGAACCTTACCTCAGTCAACTTTCCTTGACTCCCACAGTAACAGGTCGTTGCGCGATTGCGTCCCCCTGGATAGAGCCTCTCAGTTGCATGCTGTTAATAGCGTAACTTTATTGTTTAATTAATTGACTAATAATTTTCAATAGGAATTAATTTCTTAATAGATTAATTTTTCCCAGGCTCGCCTTCGCCTGTTGATGGAGATTTATATTATTTACCGAGCTTTAATATTTCTTTACCTAGCTTGTAGTGTGTAATAATTTAGCTGGGTCTCTGCTAAAGTGTTGACTTAAGCATCATAAAATATTACGTTACAAACTTAACCCCCTTGTGTGTCGACTACTGTATTTTAATTTTAGATCCTGTGTAAATATTTTTGTGTTTTATTAATTTTGTCTATAATTGCAGTGCTGTGTGTTCAACCATTTTCACAGTAACTCTAAGTAACCACACGTCTCTATCTGGCTGTGTAGTGTGTTGTATCCCTCAGGAGGCAGGGCCTGATAAACGCCATAATACCTGAGATTCCAGGGCACCCGCTGCCTATACGAAACACAAGGTCTAGTTACTTGGGTTACCCTTGTAAACAGCAGGTCCGCGAGAGTGACTGGAGATTTCGCCCTGCCAAGGACTGCTCATCCGCAACTCCTTTTGACAGCTCTATTTTATTTGTTGTATTTCACTACTAAATGCACAAACAGCACGGAGGTACCGGTAGACGTCAGAGGCGACACAATAGGCGCGCCACACTAAGATAAGCACTAACAAATCAGCTCATTAATGATTCAAATCCAAATGCACTGGTATCTAGTGAACCAGAGAGTGAAGATGTTGATTATAGCATCATTACACCTCCTGACCACGAAACCCCATTAAAGCACTGACTAGGTTGGTGTAAACTGGACGGCGAATCCGACTCGGAGGAAACCCCCTTCCAACCAACCCTTACACAGACATGGAACTCCAATACAGACGCACCGGATTCCTCTAGCCGATCAAGTATCGTAAGATTAATATCTGGGAGGATTCTTCGGGTTCGATACCCGAGAATGGAAGTACTCCCCAAATTCTGCACCATAATGTTGGCTTCTGGAAGGACGATCAGGGTTCGAATCCCTCCCAAAGTAATTCCCTAAATGAAGCCGGAACAATCCATAGCCAACTTCATCACCGCTCGACAGCCAATGAGGCAGCGGCGGATCAATCCTGTCAGTGTAAGCTAGAGCATTCACCACCATACTCCTTCACCTCTCATATCCGATTGTGATTTTCACCCTTATTGGGACAGCTGGCATCCCGCTTATTGAAATCCCTTCTGGTACAGAGAATAAGGCTGCCCAGAAGGAATATCTTAATGCTCCGACTCACCCTGGGGTTTGACTCCCCTCCACCTCATAAGGTCCGAGAGGGCAGTCAGCATCATAACCACTTGTTATCCAAGAGGAGCGCGCGTCAGTATTGAAACCCCACTGACAAATAGTCATAAGGTGTACCGAACCCCACAGTAGACAGGGTTTGAGAAGGCTCCGAGTCTGAAAATACTTTCCGCCACTCCTGGGTTTCGTGTACTCCCTTTCCTATCCTTGGTGGCATCCAAATTCCCGAATGCGCATCTTACCATCAGGACTGTACGTCTGCAGGAAGGATAGAAGGTTGGTCTAAGGCACAGCAGAAAAGGTAGAAATCAGTAACACGACATGTGCCCGATGACTGTGGCATCCTGTATTTTGGCAACCCTTTCAGTGAGCAAGATTGTACTCACTGGACGGGAGGCAATCAAGGTTCAACTCACCCTGGGGTTTGATTCCCCTCCACTCAGGAGCAATCCCTCCTCTCAGTGGCCCCTTTTGAACCTACCATGACCGGGCCAAATCATTAGAGAACACGCAGTGGAAGGATCAGCTACCGAGTTTAGGAGGGCAGTCAGCGCTCTTAACTACTTAACTCGAGAGAGAGACGCGCATCAATATTTAACAAGCCATACCACCACACCTACATAGGCTGGCCAGAAGAGAGGGTCACGCGACAAGGACCAGTATATTAAAGCTAGGTGTGCCAGAGAGCCACCGAATACCACCCGCACAACCCAAGGCGTCATTCAGGGCATGCTAGACAACCAGGAACAGCTTCGAGCTGCCCTGCCCAGACATACGTGGAGGAAATGCATATCACCGACCACGCAGGCGACCTCATGAGGATCCTGTCGCTTTCACTTTAACGAATGTAAAAAAGAATTTAGTGAGAGTAACCTCCCCACAAAGCAATGGGTCTCTCGTGCACAAGTCCACCAAAGGGGGAAAGCCTCAGAGTGGTGGGAACGCTATAGCGAATTTATCTTTGAGTGGGGTCAGTTTTGCAAATGACTAACGGCGAACTTTACAGACAAAGAGGTGGTAGCTTGACTGACCATGGAATTCTATATTTAAGTGCAGGAGCCCACTGAAGAGGCTGAGATTTTTATCAGAAGAAAGGAGAAAATGTTCAACCAAATATTTCCCGACAGGAACGAAGCTAGCCCCATCCATTATATAGGAAAAATGTTACTACTATGTCTGAGGAACGTCTTGTTAATGCCATAACCTGAAGGCGTAAAGATTTTTCCGGAGTATTTGGGTGATTTGTCTTACAAAAGTGGCATATGAATGCAAGTCCCCACAAATCCCTTGACTCAGTGTGCCAATCCAAAGCACAAGTAGCTGAATGTTATGGGGCATTGTTCAAACGGGATGCATATGAATCCCTTACCTCCACACCAGCTAGTTGTCTGCATCAGCAGAAGCTGGAATGGAATTCTAAATTGTCCAATTCCCAGTTCTCTTTGAGCCATCCAAGGCATAAGAAACTGCATTCGCCCCTCACAACGTGTACATTCTATCTGTCAGTTGCTGATTCCGGTGCAGTTGGGGATCATGCACTGGTTCTCCCCACTTGCTTAATTGGCTACATCTTTGACAGGCGAGATAGAAGACTATTTTCTGCCCTACTGCATTTGAACTAGGCACCATGGGGTGTTTATTGATTCCCTGAAGTTAAGGTTATAGTGTTAGCCGTAAAGCTATTAATCCCAGGGGCTTTTAGAGTCTTTCAACTTCTTTTAGCTTGCTGAGACGCCACACATTGAGCACCAAAAAGGTTAACACACAACCTGATTGCGCATGGAAGCAAGAAACTCCATTAACAGGGTTATTAGCATCAGGGTAGCTTCATCAAGAGCTCTACAACTCAACTCTTGGGCTTGGGAGGTGTAGAGATGGGTGCACGTTGAGTTGTTGCCCGAGATGGAGCAAATACAGCAACAGTACTGTTAGGATTTGCATTTGGCTACTGTACAGGAAAGGTAACTTGGCGGGTAACATAGGTGACGTAGGTAGGTTGGGTAGGCACAGGAATCTGTTTAGGTAGAGTTGATAGCAGTGCAGAAATGACCCTAGGAACGACAAAACAGGCCTAGCCAGAATGCTGGTGTGGACCTCACGCTGCTAGAGCTCTGCAGTGCTTGCCACGTACAGGCTGAGGTGGTGCTGTCTGATTGCTACTGGGCATCTCATCTTGCAAGCGCAAATAGGTACTCTCTTTCACAGTTGGCTCCCCACTCCACAGTACATCTAGATTGAGCAGCAGCTATCTTTGCAGCGTTTGTCCTCTATGTTCTGTGGTGAAGTATGTCAGGCTTATGCTGGACCAAGTACGTGAGTAAATTGGTCCAAACTGAGTGCTGAGGAGGACAGAGCAGACTTTCTAGAGTCGGAGCCTCTCTTTGGCATTAGTGCCCAGGGATCTGACCACTTCCCAAAGGAGTGTCCCTCTACCCGGCAGTAGCTAACCTCAATTTCCGTTTCAGTGATCTCCAGAGAAGTGGCAGTATTATTGGTAGCCATGCACTCATCTGAGACAAGTGACATTTCCTACTTGTAGGTGCTCGTAAATCATAGGGGAGATGGGATGGATTACTATGCCTACTCTCCAGAGAGCCTAGGGAAGTGGTAGCATTGCTTGTAGCCGAGACTTCCTTGAATAGGGATCAGAGAGGGCCTTGCTCTCAGCCCCAGCAGTGCCAAGAAAAACAGCAGTATCACTGGTAGCCAGACACCCAAACTGAGGTAGAGAACAGTTTGCAATGTATACTAGATGTATGCCTGAAGGTTACGGAATTGAAGGCCTGCCCAAGTCTGAGGGGGTGGCAGATTGTTGACAAGAACAATGCTGAGCTTAATAGGCAAAATATTGGAGTAATTGAATATATGGGTTCAATGCTAAACCGCATGTGTATATCCCAGCCTGGGCCCAGGATGCCTGAAGGGCAAGGCGGCCTAACTGCCCAGAGAGTGGGATGGTGGTGATCGTTGAAGAGTGACAGTTAGTGACCGGCATGGGCATGCCCACACAGCGACTCAAATCCCATCCGTTACCAGTGTGAACGCCACTGGAGATGAACTGGAGTCTGGCACACAGCAGAAGTTCTACACAAAGCTAGCAGACAAGAGCTGGCAGGCAGCCAGCCAAACAGCAGGAAGACTAAGCAGAAGAGCAGAAAAGAAGGGGGCTGTGCAACATGAATTCACAAAAGTTTGGCTGGAATGTGTGTTTAGTAACCCTGATAGAGAGCCATCTACAGAGGAAAGATGCAACCAGATCCCCAAGGCAGGTGCACCTGCTTCACAGGTTGCCTGGAACCAGGCTGTGGCACACTTACTCCCTGGTAGGTGTGCTTGTGTGCCTCTGTGTGTGTGTGCCGGAGGCACCATTGCTGTAACTGGCAGAGGCATGACTTGGCATAAGGAAGGGATGCAGTTGAGGCAGAGGCACAAAAGGATAAACAGATGTCACCTGTGGCATATCAACACAGTTTTTACTTAACCATTATAGCTAAATACAATTGACTCCCTATCTATCGTTATTCATGGGACTGCC
Organism: Dryococelus australis; assembly: GCA_029891345.1. NCBI lineage: Eukaryota > Metazoa > Arthropoda > Insecta > Phasmatodea > Phasmatidae > Dryococelus > Dryococelus australis. The sequence goes on along the minus strand of CM057002.1, from coordinate 75,313,785 downwards.
AAAAAATTTCCATACACACAGGATTTCAGTAGATGAGGCTTCTGACATGTACATTAATAAAATACAACTTCTAACCTAATAAAATTTACCTATGTTGAATATAGTAAGAGCTGTACATTATCTATGAATAAAGTTCAGCTAGTAATCACAATAAAAATGGGAAGTTTAGAAGAAGTATTACTGAAAATAATCCATTAAAAAACATTTCTCCGAAACTCGTTTGAATAAAGAAAAGTGTCTCAAAATACTGTGTATAATTGATAGTAATCAGACACCAAACACTAGCTGACATGCACGTGCACACACACGTACACGCACACACACATTGAATGAAAGTCAAATTTTGAATGTCCCATGCGCATAATCGATCAGTTGAGAGTGCGCAGAGAAGTTATCAATAGGACAGTGTATTCATGGCAGCCGGCAGACGAGGGGTGGCTGTGGGAGAATTACCCCTCCAAGTCGCTACATCTTGGCGACACATTGTGCGCGTGGCAAATGTCTGTCTTTTAAAATAATCAATTATATTTTACTCCAAACAAAACTTGTAATCTTGAGACAGAAATAAATAAATAAGGCAGTTATAATTGATTCCTTTTCACTGTCTTCAAATTATTAGTCATTCAAAATCACGTCTTCTGTTTTCCCCTATCGTAAATTAAACTGCACTCGGCTCGGCGCTTACTTATACATTATTAGACACCAAAAGGTGGCAAAGAGGCCCTTACATTTTATCAGTTTATTCAAAAGACGTGTCTATTGAAATAAATTAATATAAATCCTCAGGTTTCCCCGCAAGAAGTTACTGAAAATGAACTTTACACTTATAATACAAGTCGCTCGATGTTCAAACAATTTTTGGCGACAAGAGGAGGTCAAGTATATGCTTCTGGGCATATACTCTTATGTGCGAAGATGCTGCCCCTTGAGTTAAATAAATAAATATTACACTTTAAAATCATGTTGACTTTACCCAGATACAACGAAACACCAACCTTACGGGAAAGAACGACCTTTGATCACAAGAGAAAACATCTTTGCAAATAATAAAAAAAACGTTAATATGTATTGTGTAAAATTTTCAGTAAAACCATTTCCTTTGAAATACAAGTGATGATTATGAGCGATGGATAATCTTGATAACATTTCTACATTCGTCAGGCGCACTTTATTTGCTCTGTGGGACGGCGTGTGAAGGCTAGCATGCGTGCTCTTGACAACAGCTTCCCCTCTCAAAAGCTTGTAAGGGGAAGAAGGAAGCTGTGCAGCTGAGAGAGACAGAAAGAGGAGGGGAGAAAGGACGCTAGGTTGCCACGATGGTTGCTAGGTCACCACTTCCCCTCTTGTCAGACATGCACGGGGAAATAGCAAGCCAGATGCATGTCGAATAACGCCGTAGACGTGGCACAAGTGTTGGGAAGACAGACAATGCACTTCAGAGCACTGATAAATGGCGGCATGCGTGATGTATTTCACATCCATTTACTAGACATTTGTACACACAACCAGGGTAAAACCTATAGTCGCGGGAAATTTTAGGTGACGGGAGCCGAATTATACTTCGATCAATGCAACATGTGATAAAACGATAAAAGCGGGTTATTTTAACATTATTTAAATAGGAATTTTGCAGAGATCACAAAAAAATTCTTGGTGGTGGGATGACACAATAGAACCCATTACTTTCTTGTTGAATGGCAGGTGTTCTGCCAAATTATTTGTGAGCGCTATGCACACACAATTTTATGATCCTGTGCATTTGCACCAACACCGGAAATGATGTTTATACCTGTTCTCCGGACAGCTGAGACCCAGAGTTAAGACTGGGACAAGCACCTCAGCCAATGAGGCACCTCCGTGGCTGCCCGAGTCTTTCATGCCATGGTCCCCACAGATCACGACTGCTGCAGTCTGGTTGGTTGACTTACTCTGCAACAAATATCACTCTCTTCGACCACCACATCTTTGTTATACCTGTAAAACTGGTAAATAATAGGCCCGTAGGCTAATAACAATAATCTTGAAAGCAAAAGAAGAGGAAAGTGGTGAGCCACACTCCTGTCACCAAATTGGTGACAAAACAGACAATTCTGAACAGGACAATTTACGCAGAAAATCTTTCCCTGATTTGACTGCAACACGAAGCCATACTTTTCGACAAGCCCATACAAGCAGGGTTTGCGGTGCTCAACATGCCCAAAACGCTGATGTGCAGGTTCCACCATGACGTGATGAAGGCCCAATATGCAAAAGACATTGAGCTCCTGTATGCAGACAATGACTAGTTCCTGTTTGAGATTAGAACAACGGACTTCTATGAGGACGTGGTTTCAGATGCACAGTTCTTTGTAGAGTTTGACATCAGTGGCTATCCCACAAACGAAAAGTGCTTTTCGCCCACCAACAAGAAGATAGTGGGCAAATTCAAGGACGAGTATGATGGGTCAATTATGACCGAATTCGTTGGACCACTGGCGAAACTGTAAACATACTAATGTTAGGGAAAGGTCACAAAATGTGCCAAGGGAATACAGAAACGTGTGGTGAAGAATAAAATAAAATTTGAAGACTTCATGGATGTTTTGGACACTCACGCGAGCATGAAGGTGAAGATCCACGTAATTAGCTCGCACCAGTATGTCCTCTATTTGGAGTGCCTCAACAAGACGGTGCTACGATGGACAGATGACAAGCGACACATATGTGAAGATGGTGTAGCACGCTTCCCTATGGCTATTATAATATTTAGATGTCCTCTGCATTTTGTTGTGCATTATTTTTTTTGTAAATTTTTGTATTTTTTAATATAGATGTCTTATAAATTTCGTTATATGTGATTTCTTGTACATAGATGTCATCTGCATTTTGGTCTGTATTTCTGAATTTTTGTATATGTGTTAAATGCATTTTTGTGCTATTTCTGCATTTCATAATTTGTGATTTTCAATATTTGTCCATTTTGTATATATGTTCTCCTCAGTTGTATGTTTTTCCTGTATTTTTGTACATATGTTCTCCGCATTCTTGTGATTTTTCTGTGTTGAACTAGATGTGTGACGCCTTGACGATGAAGGAGAACGTAGTACGCAAAGAGGGTTTTTGGTGGGTGCTAGGCCTGGTTTGACTCTGTCTTTACTTAGTACTGGGGTACGTCCAGTTTAAAATACTGGCCTGGTAGTCCATGAGTGATCTTACGTTTCAGTGGATTGGCTCTAGACTGTATACCTGGGTGATGCGTAACCTGTAGAGGCTGCTTAACCTGTGTCAATTCTGGCTGGCGTAAGTTTGAGCAAGGTTGGTTAATGAGCAGTGGCTCAAATCCCATGAAGTATGCGCTTGAGAGTCCCAAGGACCGGTCCTGTTTGCTTAATTATGCTACAAATGGGGTCCTGGAAGAGGTCCTTAGGAATCTCTGGTGTGGCCAGTATCTGCAGGTGGTGCAAAGCCTGGGTTTGATCCCTAGGTGACAGTTTCGCGAGTGTAGTTAGGAGGAGGGGAGTAAGCTCCTGCAAATGCTCAGAGGCGGTAAACACCTGTCTAACCTTCTTTTGGATACCACTCTGATGGGAGTAGAGCATCTGGACAGAATCACTCTCCTACAGCTGTGAAGAGACAGCAGGTGACGTGTTGTACTACCTTGTGTACAGACACGTGTAGCATCTAGTATCCCTATCCCCGTGCTCTGTGTTCAAACGTGGTGAACATTGGGAGCTAGGTCTCGCTGATGGACAGTCTCTGCATGAGGATGAGTCTCAGAAGAGAACAATCTTCCCCAACTCAGAGAACACTAATTCCGGCACCGTAGACGCGCTGGATAGAGTAGCCGCTGATCAGGCAAGCTGGTCTCAAGAGATGGTACCTAGTGTTGAGGCTCTACCAATCTGCCCACCATAGTGCACAGAAAGGATGGCCGTCCAATGTGCGTGTCAGTACTCTGATTGGAGTATTGCATTTGAGTAAATTAACCGGTCACCTGCAATCCCTTGGACAGCGCAAGGTTCGCTGGAAGGGACATTACAACCACAGGAAAGATACCCTTGAGTTGGTAAAAACATCTGTTTATTCCCTTCCACGGGAAGTACACAGAGTGGTGTACTGATCCATGCTGAACCAAGTGTGGGTGACCTGGTCATAAGCTAACAATGGCAAGGTAGACGAGTGTTATGAAACTAACTTAAACGAGTACTACTCCTACTAGTGTTGCCCAGAAGGAGTCACAGTGTCTAGGTGTGTAGATGATGTTGGCATTGGTTGGATCTTTGGCACAAATATGGTGAAGACTAAGCTGGATAGAAGGATGGCTCCGGCAACGAGTTGTGATGGAGACCAAGGAACTGAGTTTCTTTTAGCACAAATGCAGTGAAGGAAGGGCAGATAGAGCTAGGAAGCAGGCTGGTCAAGATCTTCGGCAGAGTCTGCGGTGGAGATAATGAAGACTGGTCACGAGCAGGCGAGCGACCTGCTATTTATACTCTGACTGGTCATTCCACTTCAGTCAACTGGATAGGGGTGGCAATGGAAGGGGTATCTGTAGCATAGCTTCCTCAAGGCGTGACGTCATCAGCCGCCTTGAAGAATCAACATACAGCGGAACAAACTGGTAGAACGATCTGGCAGCGTGTAGTAGTAGTACTAAAATGCCTTGGATGCATAATCCCGGTGGTTCGGCCGATGAATACAATCTTCGGGCTGGAACGTCCATTCTTGCCATCAGTAGATAGTACAAACTTGCATCTCGTGATGTGTAGCAACAATGAAAACTCAGTTTGAATGAGGTGGCAAGGCTTGCTTTCTGATGCGACGAAGTCGCAAAACCATTTTTGAAAAGATGTCTAGCGTCAAACTGTACGGTTTTCTGAATTGTAATATTATGTTGCTTTTTTTTTTTTTTTTTTTTTTTTTTTTTTGGTGAATGCAGAAAAATTATTTATTTTTTGGCAAGAATTTGTGTCTTATAAATTTAATTAATCGCTTGGAAAACACCTACGCATCACATGTATGTGGCTCTGGTGTAAAAGAAATATCTTTTTATACGCGAAAAAAATATATCAGAAAAAATTTAATTTTCTCCAGGGTTACACGTGTTTAATGCGTGGCCCGTCCCAACTTGTGATGAAGCTGTGTGCATGGTTAAAACATGCATGCCGTAAGTTTGAGAGCAAGTGGAACGACATGATTGGCATTGAAGACAATCACATCTGGTCTCGAGGTAAGAGGGCCTAGTTGGGTGGAAAGGGGTGGAGGCCTACCGATTAATTAACGAACGTGAGCAATTAACTGATTAAAAACCAATATAAAAATTGGCAAGGTTGGTGGTGGAGGAACTTCCGCAAATGTATGTTTTTAAATACATATTTAAATAATTTTTAAATACTTCTTTATAAAATTTTAAATAAATTATTTATAGTTTTTTAATATTTAAAAAATATTTTTTTAAAGTTTTTTGATTTTTAAAATTCTTTGGATTATTTTCTAGAAATTTTTGGCTATAAGGTCAGCCAAGGTCAAAGTTAAAGGTCACAGCCAAGGTCACTTGGATCCAATATGGTAGCTGGGTGAAGTCATAACATGGCGGCCGGCCGGCATCTGGCACCTACTCCGGAATCCGTTGCCCCAGACACACAATTTATTTTCGACTTAAGTATTTTAAACAGTTGAAACAGCTCAAGTACCATGCAGGTAAGTGTTTATGTGAGAACATGCAGATTTTAAGGTGAAATTAAGCAAGCTAAACTGCCCCATCATACCCAGTGCAAGAGACGAGTGTGAATTTCCTTGGCTACTTTGTCCATTTCTTGCAGCTTGGGGCCAACCTTGGGGCTTTTGGGGCCCTCAAGGTGGCCAATGTGGTCTAGGCCCAGGTAATGCAGCACCATGATGTCCCAGTCAGCTGCACTAAGCTCCGAGTCAAGGTGTCGTGTCACATTGTCATCTACCTGGCACACAACAGTTGTCAGCACAACTAGCAACACTGAAAAATTGCAGCGCAACACACATCCTTCAATGTTGTAAACATTATTTTTATACACATACAGCATCAAATCTAATTACTTTTATTTAAAGCATTCCACTTTACATTAGTACTCCTTTAACATAATCAGAATTTTTCCAGAAATCTTTTAAGTATATATTAATTTTAAATTTCTTATTAGTTCCATATAAAATTATTTACAAATATCTACATGCTCCATAGGAAACCATATAGGAAAAAAACAACTTGAGTAACTTTCAAAACACAAAATCAGTTTCCACAGTAGCAGATGACATCAGATAATACAGTAAGAGATAATCACACTGAGATCAATTTTATATTCTAAGAGAACATGCACACATGCAAGTGCACACCTGTATGTGTGCACACAAATGCACACAGAAATACAACATGGATGACAATTATTTTGTAAGTACACTATGCACATCAACTTTTTTATACAGCTAAGTATAATTAGAGTACATATCATACTTGTAGCTCTTTAAATGTACAATGAATAATAAGTACAATCACTATATTTATGACTTAGCATTTTTACATACTCCACACTTTTATACGCACAGCGTTAACTTCAAAAATGTTAGTATGCATGATAAAAGCGGGGAAAAACTTTGATGGGTAAAAAAAAATTCCAGAACAAAAAATTAAAATTTTTTAACTAGACAACTATTTTAATTTCTAAAAATGTAAGAATGCTATATGAAATCATTGTAATTAAAATTGTGCAATTGATCATTTCATGAGTTATTATAGGCAAATATATACACACATCATTAACCTCACAACATTAAATATCCAACCTCTTGTCATGTGCTGCTATGTTGTGATGCATGACGGACTTCAACAGGTGTCACATCACATTGCCAAAGTGAATTTAGGGGGCGCTAGGCTAGGTGCACCCTGACGGCAGGTGTCTCTAATCTCTGTCCTGGCTATTGAGGTAGGACTGAACTAAGGGTTAAGTCCCTCAGCGATTTTAGTAGGTGGTTCTAATGTAGTGGGCTTGTAGGTTGGTGAAACTGGTATGGAGAAATTGTGAAGTTCTGCTGCCCATTCTTGTGGACTGAGATATTTGAACCCGGCAGGCAGGAAGGCGGTAAAGCTACAATGGATATTTAGAGGCAGCCTTTGCCCATTTAACCCTCTTAGGAACACTGCCACGAGAGTTAAAGGGCATGAGGAAAGATAATTCTACAATCTGACCTTGCAGAAATGGGGCAGTTTACGTGTAGGTTATGTAATGAGTGTGTGTAATACGGCCGCCTGCCAAAGCCATATCTCACTCAAACTCCGACACCAGGGGTGCAGGATTAGTCGAGCTGTGTAGCAGTGGTGACAGTCCATACATGGGGGTGAGGTCCTGCTAGGGTTGGTCTTCCTAGACCCGGAGAAATACTCCTCTCTACACCACCAGTGCACGATGAGAAAAGCAACCTCCAAGTTGACAAGCCAATCCTAAAAGGATTGAGTACAAAATGTCGTGGCTCTACCATTCACTACACTAGTTGCAGAGAACAGGTGGCCTTCCAACTTTGGTGTGGTGAATGTCCCAGAGGAATCTGGTCCTCTCAGACCCAAGGAAATACTACTCTCGGCACCACTAGTGTGCGATGAGAAATGAAAATCTTAGGCTGGGCAATCCCTGAGGAAGCTGTATCCTAGTGTCGTGGCTCTACAATTCGCTACACAGGTGCAGCAAATTGGTGGCCTTCCAAGATTGTATTGTTATTGGTGTTAGGTATTCTGATGCAAAGAATAAAATCCCGGTCACCTGCTGTCCTTCGTATGGGCCTGATGTTTACAAGAAGAGGTACTATGACTACAGAAGCGATATTCGTAAGTTGGCTAAACTGTGTTGTTTTTTTTTTTAAATGGAACTAAACAGTGATGGTGAATGTACTACACCTATCCACGAGAGCTTTTGGAAGTTAACACCCTATGTGAATACAGGTGAAGATGACCTGCTCCTAGGCTAACATGGTCGGCAGTAAAGTGGCTACGAAAACAACGCTGACATTAAACTACACTACAACTGTTGTCCTGAAGGCACCGGTGTCTCAGTGTTTGCTGCAACTTAAGGCATGAAGTGAAGGAACTTCGGCCCCCCAAGGTGCGGTGAAGTCTTGAGGAGTGGATATGTCTTTGGCATCACTACGACACAATTAAGACCAAGGTAGGAGGGCTGAAGGTTCCCACGGCACCAAAGGTGCTGTTAAAGAACAAGACAGACGTCAATTGCATGAAGACTCATCAAGAGCCTTGGTGCGGCCCTCTATTAATAATACTCAGCAGCATGCCCCTTGCTCGCCTGGCATAGGAAGTTGTCCTGGAGAGGGGGTAGCAGCTGTGAAGTGCGTGACACAGATCCTCTGCGAGTGACTTCAATGGTGGGCGCTGGCTCCAGGCTTATGTCTCGGTGATTGTACTAGTAGTAGCATCTAGCGGCACGCTGCTGTACTTGGTTGATCTCGATGCATGGCTTCGGTGGCTCGGCCTGCGAATAATTATATCTGGTATGGAGCTTTGGTCCTTTGCTTGGGTAGATAAAACAATTCCTGACGTCTCGTTGTTGGTGGCGGCGGCAAATCAAATTCCGTTGTTAGTACACCAAGTTCGTTTGCACTGATGAGTAGAAGTCAATTTAATTATATGTAGAAAGATGTCATGCATCAGTTATATCTATGAGTTTATCACAGGTACCAAATGAACAATGGAAGCCATCAACTAAACTGGTAGGAACCAAACTAACTACACAGCTTTTGCCGAGACTCCAAACCATGTTATCTTACCCTAATGTCCTCGAAACTCAATAAAGGAACACATCAGCATCAGTGCTACCATCCATCAGGGTTGAGATGATGAAGTTTAACTCTGCATTAGCCTACTATTAGCAGGAGATTACAGTGACTGGTCAGATGTAGCCAAGAAGTGTATTCAATCTACCCACTAACACAGAAACTCTCCTGGGAACTGTCCGTGAAACATCCAGCTGGAAACCCTGTCTACTGTAATACCAAAGCTCACATCCTCTAATAAACAAGTATCTACAGCACTTTTTCTTGACAGTTCACTAAATCAACTATGCATAAACGTACAAACACAAAGCTAAAACACTTATCACAAACTGATCCTGGAGGATCCCTGCTGGTGATGCAGCAAGTCGAGCTGCATCAGCTACCACTACAAACATTATGGGGGATTGAAAGTTAGCAGCAGGCCTACCACCCACCCACATGCTTCACTCCTGAACACCAACCCTTGCAGATGAAATCACCTCATTCACAATCAATAATTATACCAGATGGCAGTGAAACTGGCTGCTGGAATCACCTCGTTCATAATCAATAATTATACAATAGAATTAGATGTGAGACATGCCCTCAAACCTTTCACCACCAGTGCCTGGGATGACCTGACACACCAGTGTCAATGAGTGGAAACAATACGGTGAGTTCATGACCACTTGCTAGGAGTTAAAAAGCAGTTAAGCCGGAAGTTAGCAGGGAGGATGTATTGGTCACGCGAACCCATGTTGTAAAAAGCGATTGAACTAGGAAGCAGAGGTCTTTATCCTCAGCAAGGCCCAGGTGTACCATAGGATAGCATCTAACAAGAAAGACAGTGAAGGAGTCTGAATAATTACCAAATTACTCCTGCCCACCTTGAGGACACCCTTCCAAGAACCCTACGTGCCAATACTATCGACAAGTTAATTAAGAGGGCATGAGAAATATAACTGGGCAACCTTGAGATTGAGGAACGTGCCCGGAGAAAGCCAGGAGGTGCACAATCAATAATGGCCCGGAGCCCACCTGCCACTACCATTAGTAAACACATTATAGGGGAAATGACCCCTTTCATTCTCAAGTGCTGGCATTGTCCTGCAACACCCACATAGGAACTGTCCTGTAGTCAAGGATAACATAATAACCAAGACAGCAAACTCCAGAAGAACTTCCACAGCAGATATTGCCACAACTGCCGAGACATACCACCCCGGAAAAGACCATGATGCCGCAGTCATAAAGTAAAGAGGATGTCGAGGATATGGGTGTCCACTGCTCATGCTGTTCACCTGTACAGAGGCGAGTCCCTTTTTGATTACTTGGTTCCTCCACTCCATCGGGTTGGCTTGAGGGTAGTACCCAGGTGTCGTCCACCTCCTGTTTCAGCTCAGAAGGAAGAAATAAGGAGAGATGCAATTAAGCATTGGGAATTGCTTGCTGAAGTGTTTAAGCTAAACTCTAATGTAGATTCTTGGACAGAGCCCTTGTACCCATAAATACTGTTCGGCTGTGAGCTCAAACAAGCCTAAAGCCATAAAAAATATATATGAAGCCTCAAGTACAGCACTTTTAAAGGAAAGGCAGAAACAAGGAAGATATGTTTTTACATAGAGAGTTCACTAGTCGAGTATTTAAGTTGTACGTGTAAATAAAAGATTGCTGCATCAATATAGTCGAGATTGTAAATAAAAAGGGGTGCCAAATGTAATAGATACAATTTAGAGTGTGTTTATTCTCTATGTAATCCTTGCTGTTCATGGTAAAGTGAGCACTTTTGAGACCCTAATTAATTTTTTCTTTCAACCATTCTTTTATCCTTTAACCACATTTTGGAATAAATATTGCCATGTAAGTAATAAACACAGTGCGTATTTTCCACCGCACTCTGAAGTTAACATCTAAGGCTAAAATAAATTAAATTTATTGACTATTATTCCAAACGAGAGGGCTTTCAAAAGTGCTCACTTTACTGTGAACATAGCTGTAAATAACTTGATAGAATATCCAGTACTTATTATGGACTGGAGAAACTGTTTATATCAGAAATTGTATGCACCTGAGCCTTAAGCTCAAACTGTAAGCAACCTTGAATAAGGCAGGCATATGGTCAGATGGGAGAAGAGAGGTGAGACGGACAACCTGATCACCTCAGAGCAGGTGCTCCACTCACAGAAGAGGGACAGTTACAGAGTAGTAGCACCACCCAGCGCAGAACCAAGGTAAACCAGAGACAAGATAAGCAGCAAGCATTGCCACCACCTTACAGGCGAGGTGATACAGCATCACAAAATATGTGTGGGGGAGGGGGGTGGTGCATTGACATACATCATGCTCCTGATCACCAAGCCCTGCAGCTGAAATCACCTCGTTGACAATAACTAATTATTAGAGATGGGATGAACCCATATTTTGGAACCGAACCGAACTAGAACTTAACCCAGAATATTTTTATTGAACCGAACCTGAACTGAACCTTAAAATTTTACACGAACTGAACTCGAACCGAACTATGCTATAGTTCGTCGAACTGAACTCGAACCGAACTATGCTATAGTTCGTCGAACTGAACTCGAACCAAACTTTAAAAAATGTCTTATCCTTGCACATATGCCCTCATAGTTCAGCCCTGAATTGTTTATAACAAGAAGAAAACATGTAGAAACACCTTAAAAATACAGTGGATTACAGATGCAAAACAGTAATCAGTGTGTGCACACATGCATATCTGGAAATTAAGTACTTAACATTGATTGAAGTGGTCCCGTGGATCGTTTTAGCAGTGTTGCCCACACAAGTAATGAGAGTTTTGTTACTGGACCTCTGGACTTGGCTACGAGGTGCAAAGTGAAAACAACCTATATACATACAGCCTTCATAGTTCAGCCCCTATTTGTTCAAGTATAAAACACAAACAAACTAATACAACCGCATTCACAATTTCATTTCTTGTTCAAACACATAGACCTAAAATAACCAGTAAACATATCACACACGCATGCGCACACACACACACACACATCCCCCCCCCCCTGCAAAGTTTCACCACACACAGTTCCAAAATGTAATAGCCAAGTTTTTTTTAATGTGGGGGAAAAGGTACAAAATAATCTTAATATTAACTTTTGGTTCATATGATAATTTATCATAACACTGGGAAATGTATCTTTCTAGTAGTTTTAGACGTGGTATGTGAAAACCACAAATTAACAACACAAAAACAATGTTAATTGAAAACGTAATTTTTCAAAAACTCAAGCAAATCACTTATTTTGTATACAATCATTTTAATAAAGAATAGCACCTGGTTTTACGAGAGGCCAACTCTAGAAACACCAAAGGGGAACCAGGAGTCACAACTTTCTACTCACAAACCTCTGTTCGTACCATCGCATCTCGAACTGCCACATACAGAGAATTAGAGGCAGGGGGAAATATCCTTCTGTCTTTCGGCTGCACAATAAGGAAATGTAGGGTAATTGCGAACGCGAACATTCCATTGACTATATCGCCTATCACCTGCTGTACTCCCATCACGGAGATCATACGAAAGCAATTCAGTCTGACAATTGCCCTCATCACCCCTTAGAGACAGTCACTTATGACATTAGGGATATAGATAGGTACCAAGCCCAATAGCAACTGCAGCAAGCTTACGCCAAACCCCCAAGGCCCATATTGAATTTCTTTATCACACCTGTGAGACATTATCTGACAAGCTACAACAGAAACACCTTATGGTTTGTTCCCATGTAACAAGATCTGGGAGGGAAGACTACTTTAGGCGTCCACAACCAAATGCACAAAAAGACGTAGAGAGAGAATTCTACCCCACTTTTTGCATCTCCAACCAAGGTACTGGGTAAGCGTAACCACTGAATAGGACCAGCACCCCAGGAAGATACAGTTTACCTACAGGTCCTTGTGAGTGCCAAGCAGTTATACCTATGAATTCGCTAGTTTATCTAAGGTAGCACATGGTCGAAGCCACCTTAGGACCTGTACTACTATCTATTCTGTAGGCATAAACTTACTACCACTTTCATCCACCTGGGCAGATTACAATTTAAGTTGAAATTGATAAGTTTACCTATGCCTCACTGCTCTCACAAGCAATGTTCTTACAACCTAAATTCTCATCTTTTTTCACATTCATGCAATTTGAAACATGTTATCCTAGTTCTCTGGGAAATTCAGAACAAGATTTCACTGTCCTTTTCACTATTGAAACAAATGCTACATAATAACTTTAAAAAAGATGGAAACCAGCAATTGGAACAATTTTGGTATACCAAACATCTATTCCTCCTTACAATTCCGCCAGATCAAAGTTCTCACACATTTTCCGATATCCTAGACCTCATTTTCAATACCACTCATTCCAGCCTCACAAATATAAAAAATAGTTTCTTCCTCTCCTACAATTTTAACATAAAGGCACAGTTCTGCTTGCTTAAGGGTATTATACAACTGACACAATCTTCAACTACTGAAAGTGATAATCATGTTTATTCCACTCTATGCAGTTTTCAATTTATGCCTTAAAGAACAAAAGTTATAGAAAACTATGATGCGCAGCAAGCATCGTCATTACCTAATCTATCCTTGTCACTGTCGCGGCCCCCTCCTAAGAAGGAACGTTACGCAGCACACGCAACAGTTTGCCTTCAAGCCCAAAGTTGGCTTGGCCCAGACGATGCATCCTGTTGGACCACAACATACTTCACACCATGAAGCGGCCTCTCTGACCCCCCAGCCTTCAGTCATGGGAGAAGGAGTCACCAGCTTCAGCCCTCTTTCTCTGCGAACTCTCTGCTACCCTGCAACCCCTGTGCAGGCCCTGTGTTCCAGGCATATATATAGCTCATAGTCCAAAGTTTGATGCTGTCTCGCGTATATCAGTTACAGGACGTCACTCTGCCTGACTGCACACTGCCAGCTGTCTTGCATCAGTTTGCTGCAGGATATTACGCTGCCCATTTGTATACTGACTTCATAAAAAATTTCTAAAGCTAGCTGATCATGGTCATCAGTCTAGACTTCCATGCTGCTCGCCAGCAGCTAACAGAAGCCTTTTGTGCTTTTTATCTATGCAGTAGCTCTGCCAGTAACGTGAAGAGTCCGAACAACTTTGACTGTGGTCCTCACCACCCGTGCTTCAGCATCAACTGAGTTTAAGCATCACTCTGGTTGGCATTCTACGATTGATACTTCAGACCCTAGTCAGGGTACAGGCTGATTTATGTGTGTTTACTGACCAGTAAATAAATAGACATAATCCAAACTTGGTTGAGTTATCACTCCCAGAACTCTTTACTTCTCTACCTTGCTCTCGCTGTCTCCTACTTCACCACCAATTCATTTACATTCTTGTAGGAGTAGACAAGATGCTCAGCGAAACCCATCTTTCTGAGTAGCATTAGAGCAGTTACCTTCACTAGGTTATTGCCACCTTCAGTACATGCTTGGGTCTGCCAGTGAAGTCCCGCTTGCCAAGTTACATGCTGGAGATCAATAGGCTAACCCCAGTTAGGGAGCTCCATCTTTCCGTGAATGCCTGGGTCTGCCAGTGAAGTTCTGCTTACCAAATTGACACGAGAGTAGATGCCCCAAACATGTGCTGATATCTTGTTAGTTGCTTGGGTCTGCCAACGAAGTCCCAGTCGCCAAGTTACTTGCAACTGACTTGTCTTACTTCCTCCAGGCCGTTTATACCCCTACAGTACCCGCTGCCAACCTCTCTATTCTGTCACCCCCTCGATGCCTTATCACAGGGCTGGGTGGGAGAAAGCAGCCAAGCAGGGACTAGCACAGGTTGGAGGCCTAAGAGTATCAAACTGGATGTACACAGTCTATTTTGGAAGGAGGAGTAAGTCGTCCAGCAGAGGGGTTCTAGCTCTAGCACAGCAGGAAGCCAGAGCTAGTTAGCATGTTCCACGAGCTGTATCACCGCTGCCTCCCGCACCATGTACGCAATGACTTCCCCCATCTTGGAATGCAATAATCCTTATGGGGAAAGTCACACCACTTAAACACTAATTGAGGCAGGACACGTGCCTACAGGGTACAGTGGCAAGCTCCAACTGATACTGTAGACATGTGCACCTAGATTTTACTGTTCACCGCAACTCGCCAAGAGCAGTCACATCAACACCCCTCTCCGAAGAGTTGTACTATCTGACGAGCTGCATACCCTCCAGGAAGGTCGCGCAAGTTCAACAGTATGCCGCTGGGGGGCAGCACATATTCCACTAGAGTACTACAACCACGAGAGCCTCAAGACGAGGCGATAAGATATGTCAATGCCTCCATCACAGGCGATAATAAAATGCACCCCTTCTGAAACTCGGAATTTCTCAACCGCTGTGAAGCGAGGGTAGCTTCCCCCTCAACCTTCTGCGGTCCCACAAGCTACAAATGTTAGTATAAAAGGGCTATCATAGCAGGCCTCAGGGCAGTCTTCTGTATCTTCACCGCTGTGATGGCCAGAGGTCTAAGCCAAGGGTAAGTGCTTGCCAAACCTGCTCGCTCCACTGCTGTAAGGGCCAGAGTATCTTTTCAAGGTGCACAAGAACTAGGCACTCGAGTCCCACCATTTTCCCAGTTGAGGTCTCTGCATGTCTGTAAGCCAGCGTCCACCAGATGGTCCTCAACAGTCTTCAGCAGCCACCAGCTCCGGAGGATCACCGCCCTCCAGAGAGTCTCCACATCTTCAGTGACCTCCAGCACCAGAGGCCCATGGATGCAGATGCCACCAGAGAGTCCTGTCAACACCGCTCTCATTGACCCATCCTTCCTCCTTGGTCAACCACTTCGAGGTAACCAAGGTCACGATGACGACGTCCCCTATCGTTCTACTTAAAACAACTTCTTCACTGCCCTTCTAATAATGAATCCCTGTTAGTTAGGTTCCTTCTGAACAAGCCCTTATTAAATTAAGGAATTCAATTACTTCGACTTTAAATAAATTAATCCTTTATCGCCAAGACAATCACTAAAAAAGAGTAATAGCTTTACAATCAGGTTGCGTTCACCTGAGTTCAATTAGGAATAATAGCTAATTAATGTAATTATTCTTTTACTAGGCGAGTGCAGTCCCACGTCAAAATAGACGTATTTAATAAAATGGTATTTATTTTAAACTTAAATTCTTTTATGCTTTCATATTGGTAGATTTGTTCCTTACTTTAAGCCCTTACGGCCAAGTTAAACTCTTAGTTTCATATTGAGGAAAAGCCGGCAAGTCTGCGTACAAAGCAACAAAGACAGATACACACACAATCTAAGATGCAAACTGAGTTCTATCGATTAGTAGACCTTTGGGGGCATCCAAATCACCTCAGGCACACATTCGTAAGTGGAACTGAGAGACTAAGGTACCTCCCTACACCACTGTAATGGCCAGTTTGGAGAGAGGAGTGCTTTGGACACCCGAACCGTCACAGACACTTCACCTGTACACTTCTGTATAAAACGACGTTGCCACTCCCTAAGCTCTGTCCCACCGATGTAACGGCCGGAAGTTCCACTCACCATTGAAAGGCCATGCCAGAACAACAGAATGTGTGGTCTTGTCGAAAACCAGAGCGTCCAGAAGTACACTATAGTGATTCACATTTACACTGCTTAACTTCAGGATTGTTTATTTCTGATAACTCATACCTTACGGCAAGAAAGGCAGTGTAAAATATAGACTGAAATTAGAATTACAGCTAGTAGCGGAAGAGTTGGTTAGACTAGCTACCTTAGTAGCAGAAGAGACTACGCCATTATTTGCACCATCAACTCAATTACCTTTTGAACCAAACACAATTCATCTCGCCATTGTAAAATATGAAGATGCCTTATTAGGATAAGACTGTCAGTGGTTGAAATATCCCCCAAAACAACTGCCCTCCTTCAACTTGGAGCAACATCTCAATAGCACTCCACCGCAGCCAACACCACGCGCTGTTCAGTTGCCACCCGTCGCAGCCAGTAAGGAGAAATTCACGAAGACATGCCATTAACAAGGAAAGGTCTTGGCAACGGATAGTACTTCTAACACCAGATTTTGTTCCCGTGAGGATACCGGCTAGGCCCACATTGTACAACAGTAAGGCACCGAAACATAATTAACTCCCCCTTTTCTGACATTTTAAATGTCCTTCACGATACTGGTTCCGTGTTGGTCGAAGTCCTTCTCTGTAATAAAACCCAACCTACCCATAAACTCACCTCTAGCTTTAAATTAGTACTGACGTTCAAGGTCCCAAATTCTTTAACCAGATCGGACGCAATCAAGCCCCTCTGTTTAAGAGCCTTGTCCCACCGTGGCGAACTCCCAGCGTAGCCGGCACCGGCGCACATTCTAATTCAAGTTAATTAATCCTTGGGCTTGCGTTTCGACTCCAACCTATGTTAAGCATCTAATTTAAGTGTGAAGTGTTTGTTGTACAACCTGATAGCGTTTAGGTCTGATTTACCTATAATTTTATCTAACCCAGACCGTGAGGACAAGCGACAGTATTGTAATATCGCTATGTTACTTTTTTAAATTTATTAGAATCAGTGATAATCACTGTATAATATAATTCTGCCTTATAAAGTTTTTCTTCATAAAAAGTTTTTTTTTATAGACTCACTATGCTAACACATGTTTTGAAGAGTATTAAAATATAGTCACCAGTAATATGTATTATTACAGTGTTTTTCTAAAAATCATCCTTAAAAGATGACAACTATGTACTGCAAAATAAAACATTACAATAAGCATTCAGAAACAATCATGGAAAATGTCTTGCTTCGAGTCATCACAACATACCTCAGTATAATCGGTGACAAAAAAGAAGAGGTTCCTTCACTCCTGATGAAGCTATGAGGAAACAGTTTTGTCCACGTATCGTCTCCATAGAAGACAACCTTGAGGCCACGACCAACAGCCTGCCTGATGAGACTATCCTCCTTAATCTCCTGACTGCCGAGATTCAAGATCACGTCAATGAAGTTGGGAATTGTGCCTGTCGTCAGTGCCTGGAAAACACTTCCTACTACATGTTTTGTCAATCACTTGGGATGATACCGGAAATGAACACCTCACAAATAACTCTTTTTATATTGTATTCATTAAAAAAAAATGGGAAATGTTTGAATTTATTCTTTCGTTACTCTACTACACTGTTGCCAGTATACATAAACTACTCAGTACAGTAGAACTTCGCTGTTGCAACCCCATTTATTAAGACCATCGCTTAAGGAACCGTAAAAAATTCTGTAAAAAAATTGACATGTTAAGAGGGGTGCGGGCGCCTAGCTGTTCACTTGACAAAACACTGTTTTGGGTCAAATACTTCAAAGTTTATCCCGACATAGCAGAGCAAGCGCTGTGATTGTATTAACCTTTTTCAAGCACCTATTGGCGTGAAAGGGCATTTCCAGCAGTAGTAGCAATAAAAACAAAGTATAGAAACAAATTCAATACTGCCAGTGATTTACGTTGCGCAACTTCTTCTATTCAACCAAGAATTAGGAATCTTGTTATAAATATGCAAGCTCATCCATCTCATTGATTGATTTCTTTTTACCACCATGTGTGTTCAACAAGAATTAAAATGTAATGATTAAAAAACCCCTTTTAGACTTTTATTAGTTTTTGTTTTACCATTATAATAATGAAGTTGTGACACGGGGGGGCGTAGTTATTTTTTTGTAGAAGTGAAGAAGTGAGGCATGATAAACTAAAGATTGGGAATCCCTCCTCTAATAAAACAATCCCTCACTAGTAACTCCATTTCTATAAACAGTGAGGGGTCGTAACAGTTGGGTTCTGCTCTAGTAAAGTGAAAATTATTTCATGATATAAACAAATCATTATTCACATGATGGAATCCTCTACCATTTTGCTGAGTCCCACAAAATTTGTGAAAGTTTATAAGTAGAAAAATTACAACATTGCATTGAATGAAATAATACTCCTCAAGTGATGGTTACAGCTCAAACCTCTACGTCTTTGTAATACAGTACATAACAACAGTACATCCTAGGCATTCCTAAGTTGGGGTCTGTACATAATTACAGAAGGCATGACATGAAATGAAACTTCAAGCCTGTGTGCCACAATTAAAATTTTCCATACAAGCTCGGGTAGAAGCTTCTATGAGACCAAATAACAGAGCCTGCATGCAAGCAGGTATGGCGGTTTTTATGGAATAACCTATCACACAATATTTGCTGCAACACAAGTAAAGGCAAGTGCAATATTTACGATTTTATATTGGCAATACTGGTTTAGGAACAGTGTTCACTCACATCATCAGCATTATCTGTTTGTGCACAGTGTCCAGTTGTTTTCAACTTTTGTAACAAACAAACAAACACATATATTTACCACAATTTTCACACAATGCTGTTTAAGTATCAGTAAAACTTGCTATTTTTATTTATAATTAATTTTTGTTTAATGGCCTTATAGCCGTTTCTTAAAACCAAATAAACAAAACTACAACTAACCTCAATAATGCACTCCACCACCCTCTCTCAGATTGGTTAAGATTTCAATAGGAAACCTTCCATCAAATTGACACATGACGCCTTTCCAACAATGATATTACAACTTCGCCTCATCAGCGAGCAAGCCTTTCCGCCTGATTCCAATGGAGTTTTCATTGTTACCAAGATTGTACTGTTTACACGGCTCAAGAATGGACGCTCCAGCCCGAGATTGTATTATTCACTGGCTGCCGAGGTTGTGCACCTAAGGCACTGAGCAACACAGCATGCCGCAAGAGCACTACTGGGACAATTCGCCGCATATTGATTCTCCAAGCCGGCCGGTGACATCACACCATGAAGAAACTATGCTACAGCTACCCCTTCTACAGCACTGCCTCTATCCAGTTGATTGAAGAGGAAGGCCCAGCCAGAGTATATATAGTGGGTTACTCGCCCACAATCGCCAGTCGTTCAGACTTCATTTTCTCCACTGCAGCCCTTGCGGAGATTATGACCAGCCTGTTCACCTCACTCTAAACCTACCCTCCTTCACCGCATTCATGCAGAAGGAACCACCTCTCCTTGGTCTCCACTACAACTCATTGCCAGAGCTCTCCTTTCCATCCAATCTTCACTACATTTGTGTCGAAGATACACCCCAAATGTTGTCTACATAATGAGAGACTGCGGCTCCTTCTGGGCAACATATGCATAGGAAGTAGTACAGTTTAAGTTATTTTCATAGCAATTGTCTACCCTGCCATTGTTAGTCTAGGACCAAGTTGCCTCTACTTGGCTCAGCGTAAGTTAAGCTTCCCTAAGCTCTTGCCAACATTAGGAGGTAGTGCGACACCACTCTGTTTACTTCCCGTTAAACGGAATAAACAGATGTTTTACCAACTCGAGAGTATCCTTTTCCGTACTTGTTATTACCTCTCCTAGTGGACCTCATGCCATTCAAGGGATTGTAGCTGACCGGGAAAATTACTCACATGAGCCAAACACAACCATTGAGTACCCACATGCACATTTGACGGCTACCCATTTTGTGCTCCCTGAGTATAGAATGGTACAGCCCCGACACTAGGTACTCAGTCTCTTGAGGCTAGCTTGTCTGCTCAGTAGCATACTCTCTCCACCGCGTTTCGGCGACGAAGTTAGTGTTCTCTGAGTCTGGGGAGACTGTTCCCTCCTGAGAAGACACTCATACACATGCAGAGACTTTGAACTACGAGGCATGACTCTTAGTGCTCCCCGTGTTTCTATGCCGAGAGCTGAGATAGGGAGTCTGCTTGAGTTGGCAGACACTACAGCTGGCAGAACACCAGTAGGAGGACACGTCACCTACAGTCACTTCACGGACGTGAGTGTTACTCAGACCAGATGTCCTACTCCCATTGGAGTGGTATCAGAGAAAAAGTCAGACATGCTAACTGCCTCTGGGTGCTTGCAAGAACTTACTGCACTCCTAATCTCTATGATCGCACAGCTCTCTCCCAAGGCTCAAACCAAGGCATAGCGCTGTCTACAGATTCCAGTCACACCAGAGATTCCTAAGGACCTCTTCCAGGACTCCATCCATTTGAGTGAAGAAACGCACCCCTTACTAGCAGCCTACATCAATTGACGGAAACAGTCCTTGGGACTTGCCAACATGTATTATGGGGGAATTAAGCCATCAGAATCTAATCAACTGACCGACACCACCTTTGAGCCACTACCTGTAAATCAGCCTAGCTCACACTAATGCTAGCCGGAGTTGATCCAGATTAAACAGCCGCCTCAGGTTACTCATCGCTTCGAGTCAATCCTCTGAAATGCAAGGTCACTCTCATAGGGCCTGACTTTGTGCCCTGCTGCAAAGCTACCAGCTCGTCCTCTACACTGGACATGCACCAGTACCACGTAGAAATTAAGATAAACCTGAACCCCCGCCAAAGGGTGCACCTGATCTAGCATCAGAACAAAAACTCCCTCTTGCCGTAGTGCCGTTCCCTATTGCCCTACAAGCATCACGCGTCAAAATATTGCACATGACCAATCACAAAACCATCCACACAAGCGGCCACGCAAGCTTGCATGGGATCTTCCAATGTGGCACATGGGCTTAAGAGTAAGAAGCAACTGAATGCAGTGGTCTGGGAAACTTTTGTATTGGGGGGGGGAGAAAACTCTTAGCCCATTAGCAAAATTTATCTCATTCCCCAACTGCAAAATCCCAAAATCTAATCTGCCAGGGATTAAACCTGAGACAATATTGTGGGAGAGGAGCAGCAAGACAACTGTATAATTACAGAGGCCTGCACAAGTATTAAATAAAATGTATGAATAACAGTAATTCACAACTTATATATATATACAATTTCCATCAATAACTAACAAGAAATTATATAAAGTATATTTTTATCCTTTGTAGCTTAATAATATGGGGGAAAAATCTGAAATAAAATAGTCAGAGCAGGGAAAATTCCATTCTTAACCATTCATGAGCCATCTGACACAACAAATATGGAGAAAAGTATTTTGAAATTTACACAACAGAGGATACATAAAATAAAATATATGTATATAAAAACATGTAATAATACTAAAAATGCTTACTGCAGAATCATTGGTGGAAAAGGAAGGGACAGGCTGTCTTCTTTGTACCACTCAAGCTACAATAGCTTCAAGTAGTGACAAAACAAAAATTAATCAATGAATAAAAAATCTTAAAATTGCAGCCATGCCAAAATGATTTTTCATTATAATAATGAATAGTAAGAAGCTGAGCTGACCTTAATCCGAGGCATTGTAACAGTTGGAGGGTTTGCCTTCCCTTTCAGAAGACATGCCTTGCTGTGCTTGATAATTGAAGAGACATACGGCATGTTAATGCTGCCGGAGGGATCAGCCACGAAGTCCCAACGGAGTGCGTCTATAACCATGATCACCAGTCTCCCAAGTACTGGTTTGTAGAACTCATTATTTGGAAACCTGAAGGAAAATATAACAGAGCTGATGTATGTACAGTACTTATTTTTAAAATGGGCTTTCGTGAACATGTAAATTTTTTAAAATATCAAAAATCGATACTTCCCCAATGTAACTATATTCTAAATTCTAATAATTTACATGTTCAATTTTTGCAGGTTTTAAAAATACTAGGATTTCATTTATCCTTAACAGCATCCAGCCATTGCATTATATTAAATTTAACTAGGTAATCAGACCCAGTGACAAATACGGGAACTTAAGGCTATCTGGCAGTTAAACCAAAAGACAGGCAAAAAATCTCTTTGTGAGAAAATTAAACCACTAGAGATAGAAACAAAAAATTCAAAAGCATCAATATGACTTCTAATACAAGAATATTGATGGTACAGAAACAAAATATAAATGTTTAAAATATAACAAATTATTTTAATAGTTTTAAAGTTTGACAACCTTTAGATCTTACAAGTTATCACATGCATGTAATACTAGGTGATAATACTCACAGCAGAACGAACAGAGGCTACGAAATATCAGTGGATGCATAGGATGAAACACGCTTAATAATAAAAATTCTAGAGGTTATGGCATGTGACCAAGTGCCCTTGTCACAGTGTGGATGCATGGAGTTATTATGATTCAAATTATATGTGGGTAATTTATAAAAGTTGTTTAATATTTAGTGAGTATTTACACATACTTACGTAAAATTATGTTCATTCACTTACTTAAAATTTTTGTTAATACAATAATGAGACATAACTTTGATACATTATAAGTGCTGCAATTTTCAGTACTGTAATGAGGCTTACTTGCACATAATCTTGTTTTCCATCACCCCAACGCAACGTACAATAAGAACGGTCAAGCTTTTTTACTTTTAAGATAATTTTTACTGTGGCAAATTTTTTTGGCCTACCTTCCATGAATTTATATTATTCTATACTTTTGATAGAATGCAGTACAGAAAAACTTAAATAAAAAATCAGTGTTTTTGACAAAGCCTTTTGAGCACAATTATTTAGCTTGTCTCACATAAAGTGTAAAACAATGGTGTCATCAGGCATTTTTCTTACACGAGAAATGGCAAAAACAACTAAAAATTCTGTTAAATTCTGCACCTTAAGCAAAACAAATAATTCGAGCGAACAGTTACTTATCTGAGGAAAGTTGATGGTGATGGAAAATGAGGTGATGAGCTATATCTCAGCAAAGAAAAAAGAAAAGTCTGTTTACTGTCCCTCTTTGTTGGCCCTTGTTTACATTTAAATTGCAGTTGCAGGATGATCCAGAGATCATTCACCTCGGAGTTGGTCCAAAGTGGATCACATTCATAAACCATGACTAGAGTAAGACTAACTATAGGCAGGGTGTACTGGTGCTGCCTCTGGCCAGTGTGGCAGTCAGTTCGCAGCAGTGCGTGAGTGGAGTCACAGCCATGTAGTGTATTGGCTTGAGTTGTACAGCAGTTGGGGTGCAGTGCATTTTTTGCGGCCGAGACATGAACAGTGTTGTATGTTCAGTGTGAACCGTGTGCAACATGCAGTCTTTGCACTGGTTATGCAGAAACCGCAGCGGGTGTGCCAGGTGGTAAAATTCAAACGTCCCAGAGAGAAACTAGAATTTGAGGCCGCTAAATATTACGTGAATCAGACCCTGTGTATAACTTCTACACTGCTATTAGTGTGCAGTCTCGCAAACAAACTGTACTATTAGCTAATCTGTTATTGATGGATGATTGTGCAAAGTTATGGGCTGGACTGAATGTTAATGGCAAAGGAAGTAAAACGAGTTAAAGCTCATCCATGATTTTGTGTTGAATATTTGTGGAAATGTAATTATAGTCTAAACTAACGTGAATAAATTTTTGATGCATTTTTTTTTATTAAACAGTTTCCTACTAATTATTTTGTATTCCATAGAAGTCAAAATATTAATAACACATTTGTTTTCTTATGAAATTAATTTAAAAAAATGAAGAATTTGTGTAAGAAAAGATAATTATTTACTTGTGCAGAAAGCATCTCATTTTAATTTCAATATCTTTGTTTTTGTGAATTGCAATTTAGCCTAAGTTCTGAAAACAAAAAGTTTTTTGTATCTTAATGATTACTTCCACAAAAAAAAAAAAAAAAAAAAAAAAAGACATTTATTACTCTGGTCATTCTTTTTATATAAATTTTATTTAATTGATAAAATTGATTAGAACATTTTATATTTTATTTCTAAATGATTAAGCCCCCCCCCCCCCTTTTTTTTTGGAGATAAATACTGGCTGGACGCCAACCATTCCTTAATTAACAAAAAAATTCATAAGGACCCTTTCCCCATACCTACCGTTGATTGCACGTTACAATATCTCGGCTGTGCCAAATTCTAAACAATAGTTTCCATCAGTGCCTCTTGGACCCATCTTGTCTAAATACATGACGTTTAGTACTCCGTGGAACCAGTACGAATTGACTAGAATACCTATGCGTGCCAACTTTGGCAGTCAGGCCATCTCCAGGGTCCTGGATCACATCCTGGCTGACTTTAAATATAAATTTGTTTCAATTATGTCAATGACGTGATTGTGTACAACAATATTTGGAACACTTACGTTTAGTGTTAGGTAAATTTAGATAAGTTGGCTGAACCGTCAATCAGGATAAGGTCACTTTATGTAAAAATAGTCTGTTTTTTTTGGTTATGTTATATGTGAGGGTATATTGATGTTAAATCCTGAGCATGTGGCGCCAATTGTTAATTTTCCATGGCCTCGTACTCTTAAGAGAATACAAAAATTTCTGGTTTTGATATGGAATCACGTCAGGTTTATAATCACACTTTTCTAAGATCGCAGCCCCTCTAAATCACTTAAAAAAGAAAGGGCTTGAGTTTACTTAGGGTTCCGATCAAGAACATGCATTTCATCGGTTAAAAAAGTTACTAAGTTCACCACCCGATTTGTCCTTGCCTGATTTTGATCGTTGTTTTGTTAACCAAGTCAACAGGTTTTTCATTGCCGTAGGTGCAGCACTAGATCAGTGGATGGAGGGCAGCAGGATGGAGGGGGAGTGGCTTTTGCTAGTTGTTCACTTACTGACCACGAGCGTAATTTTGGGATGTATGAGACGAAAACCCTTGCTTGTTTGTTTAGCATGGAACATTTTGCTGCCTACATTGAGCATGCAGAATTCAATCTTTTCAATGACAATCAGACATTGAGTTGGGTGCTTGCCCACCCGCACCAACTCGAAAAATTAGGTAGATGGGTGTTACGTTTATCGCGATTCAATTTCAAAGTTCATCATGTTCATGGAACTGAGAATACTGTGGCTGAGGCCCTATCAAGAATGTTTGATACAATGGATTTTAAGCCTGTTGAAACTGATCCTCCAGCCGATTTAAGTCTTATACAAGCTTTTCCCGAATTTTTTGTTGATTTGCATGAAGCGCAAAATAAAAATCCCTGGTGCCAACAAATTAAAGGCGATATAGCAGCTGGGATTATATGTTCCTATCTGGTTCAGGATAGTTTGTTATATTTTACAGGTAAATCAGGGTGCGCACGTACAATTGTTGTTCCGAAGAAATTGTGGCCTTCAGTATTAAAGTATTTTTATGATTCTTTATTCGGTGGACATTTAGGTATACAGAAAACACTTTCCAAAATTATCTCTCATTTTGCATGGTCCTTTACCGAGGACCAATATTCAGGTTCCCCAATGTCCATGGCAAATTGTTCACTTAGATACTTTTGGTTCTTTAGTTCATTCTCGCAAAGAAAATGTTTGCATTTGAATAGTTTTGGATACATTTACTAAATTTGTCATTCTTCTACCACTTCGTAATAAGAAAGCTCCTACAATAGTTAAGGCTATTTTAGAGCAATATTGGGAAATTTTTGGTGCCCCTGCTGAAATTGTAACCAACAATGATACTTATTTTCAATCAGTTTGTCTCAAGGACGTGTTTTAGTTGGTCAATAAAATATTATACTTCTAGTACTTATTTTCCAAAAGGGAATCAGGTAGAACACTTTAATAAGAACATCAAGGCAGTTTTGATGATATTTTACAACAGTGATCATACGCTTTGGGATAAGGACTTTGATTTCATTAATACTGGTTTTAACAGAGTGATGCATAATTCTACTGCTACCCCTTCTTTGCCTTTTTTTAGGTTGTGGATTGACCCATCCTTTACTTAATATCTAGAATGTTCCCGCTTCCCCTTCCCTGGATCCTGCTTACCAGAGTCACCTCCTCAATGACATTGCTCACCGCCTTGAAGTACTAAGCGTGAGGTTGCTGACTGACCGTCTAGACAAAAATTGAGTCCCTACACCCTTTGTTGTGGGTGACAAAGTCTTGTGTGAACAGTGCAGACAGTGAAAATGAGGTTAGATACCAGTTCTTGCCCATATACTACGGACCATATGTTATTTCAAAATTTCTAGCTACTAACACTGTTATGTTAACTGTACCAGGGTAGACACGTTAGTAACGAAAGGCTCACATTTCCCACCTCAAAAAATATATTTCCCGGTTTTAGTTTTAGGTAATATTCTTATTCTAGGTCACTGTATAGTTCTGTAAATGACAGTGTGACATGACCTTGTGTCCTTTTAATTCCCATATTTTATTTTCTGTTCCATCTGTGTATCAGACCTGCGTTGAGTGTGGCTCTTCGGCGCAGTTCATGGTTGAAGTTTCTCCTGCATGTTGCATCCGACGCTAGCACTCCGCCTCCTCTGTTTGAAGAGCTGCACACCTCCAGGTGCCTGGATCCTGCATTTATAACGGTGCTTGCTCAACTGTGGACTTCTTGACATTCCTGGGAACTGGGACTTTGACTAGGACTTCCAGATGTGTTCAGCACTCTACATTCATAACTTTTTGTTTGCTTCAAGATGGTGTTTACCTGTGATGTACTGTGTCTACATCAAGAATTTATCTTTCTCTTTTTTATACTGTATCTTGTATGCTCTGTATTAGAGTTTCTTCGAACTGTGTAACATGTCAAATTGTTTTTTCCTTTCTTTTCCTGCTTCTTCAGTGAACTGTTTGTTCTTCCGGAAACTGTTAGTATATGGAACTGTGTAGTGTTCGCCTTGTGCACATTGGGTACAGACTGATTCGACTGACTTTGGAGGCTAGAGGACACCTTTGGGGGGGATTGCGCAAAGTACGCTGTCAGCAGTGCCTGTGCTTCGTTATTGTCCCATCACTCCGTAGGTCCAATCTGATCTCGGTGTCCTCTTCCCCGCTCCTACCTTGCCACCTCTTGTCTTCCTCCTTCCTTGCGCATGCACACTGGCCAGACCCCCACCTGAATTGTTACCTGTGATTAATTCTGACTTTTCATTGGCCTATTCTTCCTCCAGCCTTAGCCGAGATGACTTGGTTCTGGTCGACAACTGTGGACAATGTCTTCAGCGTTGTTGGTCGCCATGTTTCGACAACTCAAAGGTGTGTTCGGCAGCTGACGATTCAAATTAATAATGGTGCAGAATGTTGAGAAGTAATTACAATTATGGGCTTAGAGTTGAAGTGTTCACATGCCTTATCATTATTTGGAATCTAGTATTGATTAATCTTGTTGGCATAGAAACATCTTAATTCTCGTTTTAGAGTTGTTCATTGAAGTGGAATTTGTCAACAGTTTTCAGATTGTATTGCCAATTGAAATTTTGTCAAGTAAAGGGTCTCCTGGTTTAGCATTGCCGGTGTGAGGAATTTTATCACGTGAGAAAGGGATCTCAGTTTAGCATTGCCGGTGTGAGCCATCGAGAGATGTATGGATTGTCGTGGGCACATTCAACCTTGTCCTGCTAATTGTTTTTCCTCAGTTGCACTGCTCAGCCCATCTCTATGAATTAAAATAAGGGTTATTATTTTAGCTAGTTTTAAAATTTTTGGTCCGTCGGTAATTGTCTAAAAATTTGGGTAATATTTGGGCGAGAGTTTAATGTGGTTGCGTTTTAGCGAAATACTACGTTTTCAAGATGTATGCAAGTATGGCAGGCATGGTTTCATTTGATGCCTGTAATATAATACGAGTTCTAGTTTTAAAGAAGAGAAATATTTTTAGCAGATTGTGATAGCCATCTTTATACTGCCAAAAGTTTGGTGCACGACTTATTGCAATCATTTTACAGTGTCCGCCGGTTCACTGCCTTTGACGGCTCCAAGGAGTGCATCAGTGGTGGTTGGTTTTTTAAAATAAATTTTAAACTGGTGTGTAGTCTTGGCATGGTTAAACCTATTTAATCTGTTATCAAGTTTTGCAGAATATAAATACAATGCCAAGTACAAATTTTGAAAACTGCCCCTAGTAAAGACCGTAGTAAAGTAAGAGCCCCATAAGAATACATATGTAAAAAATATATATATTTATATATGTATTAAAATTATGTGAAAATCCTATGAATGAAGAAGGTTAATCAAGGTCATAGTCAATTAAAGTTGACTGTCTTCAGAGTAACGGCTCATTGGAAATTTTGGATGGCCTACTATGCTATTCTACTTGGTAATAAAAAACAAATATTTGAAGGGCTTGAAAGAGTGATTGTTTATAATTGATTCCCTTTTTAATGTTCATTGCACCAGTAAAGAGGTTTATAATAAAATTACTGATTTCTTTGGTAGTAGTGTTCTTGGTATAATACTTTTGTGGTATGGGTCCACCACATCATTATTAAAGATAAATTGAAACAGCGTTAGAAGGAATTGTGTATCTTACATAAAAAAAAATTGCAGGTAGTCACATATATATGCATGTATTTTAATAACTCCATAAAACCTGAGTGAAGCAAAGGTGGGCTTCCAGTAAGTACTGAACTGAAGTGATGTCTTTCAGTGCCTGCCACTAGATTTATAGTGTTCATTTACAAACATAATTTTCTTCACTGACAGAACAGTTATGGCAAAGAGATAAATTGTGGCTGCACCACTTTTGGAGAACTGTCAAAATTTACTTTATGTAAACTGAGAATACCTGTGAATGCGGTCACCATACATCCAGCAAATTGGATGGCATGTCTTTTTCTCAGTCTTTTTTCTGCATCTGACTGAATTTTTTGTGGAGATCGAAAAGTTTGGACTTTCGATATAATAGATACCTAGTGCTTGTCTACTAATTTTATATATATATATATATATTTAAAAAATTGTTATAACTGTGTTAAAATTTACTTAAGTTAATCATATAAATGTCTGTACGTACTTTGAAAAATCACGTAACTCAAGTTTACGATTTGTTTTTAAATTTTAAATTCAGATTCACTTTTTGCACTGCAGTCTGTATGAAACAGTTTTTTTTTGTTTAAAACAACTGTATGCATACAAGTACATTAATTTTGTGATACTTCACATTATATGTTAATTGGTAATGGGAACATTATTTTAAGTAATAGATTCAACTATTCAAAGGTGTTTTTGCTTGGAAGAGTAATGAATTGAAACAATCTTTACAATGGTATTAAAATCAAGCTATACGCAAAATAATTTAATACACCATTTTCTAGCATCACTATTTTGTGGCTTAAGTGAAATTGATTCATCCAACTTTTTAATGAAATATCCTTTTCCTGAGTGAACATCCCTCTTTTTTATCCCGAGTGTCTGGTAGCCTTACCTGTGAAAGAATATTTCACAGCAACACTACAAACGATGTTTGCAAACATCACCTGTTGTGAATATTGATATAATATCAACAATGGTGTACATTTTCATCACTTATAAACAAAGTTACTTTCCCTTCAAAATCACATTCGTTTTTAAACAAACTTTACCTTTCTGCAAACACTTACTCCACTATAGTTGGTAAAAATTATTTTACCAAAAATAAACCTGGGACCTACTGTATGTCCCCAATGCTAGACGGCACATCATCCATTGTTGCAACATGTCCATCAGGAATTTTGAGAGGGAAGAAGCCATACAGGAATAACAAAATGCCAAATACTGCTTGAATCATGAGAGCCAGGATGCAATTCTGACCACAAAGAGTCATTATGCTATGTGTGCTAGCAGCCATGCATCTGTTGGTTCAAGAGTCTGAAACATCAAATAAAAAGTCAAGGCAAATCAAAATACTGGATTATTATCAAAGTATTAACAAGAATTTTCAGTGTGTATCATTAGCCACAGGTAATCTTAACAATTTAAGCTACATACCCTTAAGTAATATTGTTGCTTTCATTATATTAACCAACCCATTTGGCTCACAATTACTCCCTACTATGCAATTTTAAATGGTAAAATTCTCATACAAGAATATTTGTTACTTATTTCTCAGAGATTTAAATAGTAATAAAATACTATATAACTAAAATATAGGTTTGTTCACATGGTATGCTATTTCTGCTGTGTGCGAGTAACTTATATTTTTCATGAGCAGCGAAGTAGTAGAAATAACAGTTGCACTCGATGGGATGACACAAACCACAAACAGCAGAAAAATTGCATGCCAAAAATTAATAAATACAGTACATTTTATTAGGAAAATTATGATGATTACCACTGTGTAGTTCAAGTGTATCGAAAATTCAGGATACTCAGGACAACTTACTTTTGAAGATATGCGGAACTTCATTATTTTCATATCCCTGTGGCACTGCTTACAGGATACCCAAACATCATCTCATCAGTAATCTCTGTAAAAGTAAATAAGATTTTGTAATCTCACCACTCTCAAGACAATTCAATGTTAGTAATTTTAGTTAAGCTTTTTTTTTTTTTTGGCTCATTCTTATCTGTGTACTGTACCGCTGCAAGTAAGAGCTGAAATAGTTGCTGTTTATAGCAGAAATAGCAACTGCTGCTGCCACCTGAACAGTATAGAAAAAAGTGCTTCCGGTAAAATTAACACCAACTAGCAGAATAGCAAACCATGTAAACCCACCCCATAGTTTCTGGATATCTTGAAGGGGGATTGGCCCTCATCATTTTGATATTTTGTATTATTTTCTACAGTCAGACAGTCCATACATTTAATATATTTAGTTTTACTGACCTACAGGATGCTCTGCATAGTTTTGTTATGGTTCCTGAAGTCAGTATTGTATGTTTGAACTGCTGTTGCGAACATCACCTGTGAAGTCACCTTAAGAAAACAATCACTTAAATCACTCATTTCTTCTGAGTAGTTAATAGTCAGCAAATAGTCAACAGAGTAAATTTATAGCTAAAAAATAAAAACTGCAGAGTAATTATTTGTTTTGTTGTGTACAAAATTTTGATACACATCATCAAAAAAAGAGAAATTATTACCAACACGCTGATAAACAAAATGTAGGGGAATAATCCCGCTAAACAAATGCTTGAAGTTATGTATACAGGCTGAGTCTGAAAACTACAGACAAACCCCAACTGCATTTTCCTTATGAAAAATAATGTCAAAAACATGTATGCAACATGCTTTGTAAAGGTGATACATACCCTTAAAGGTGGAGCTAAAAAACATGTTGACTGTAAATTTTACAGAAAGTATTGGAAATGGAGCAATGACAACCCGAATAATGTGTAGTTAAACAAATAACAGCAACCACAGCAAAACCGGTTGCAGCCATTAAATTATGTCATGGAGAAATTAAGGGTTCCAATCCTGATGTCGCATTAAATAGCACATTATATTGAACAAAAAAAAGTTGTCATGTGTTATCACGCTAAACCTCACCCGTTGCGAAAAATTCATACCTATAGGTCGCAACCATTAAATTAATGCACCTACCATGCATGCAACATGTATCACACGTGTACATTTGGATAATAGAACCTACACTGACAAAGATGGTATGGCTGGCAAGGAATGCACAGAGAAGCTACCTTCACACACTTGTAGGTGAACACACGTAAACCTTTAACAACAAACGGACAAGTACAGTGGCGGATCTAGGTAGGGGGAGGGGAGCTAAAGGTGCTTCATCCTCTCTTTTGGAACTTGATTTAACATTGGCTAAAGCATTATTCTTAAAACAAGTAGTGTTAATAGTACAATATTAATGCATTTATTAAAAAAGTATATTGATAGATTATCCACTTAGCATTGATACTATGACGTGTGCCACGTTCCCTCACTCTCAAGACCGTTTGTCCGGCCGTATTCTGCAACATCACCGCAGCAGGGATGTACGGTCTACTGACAAGCGGAGCGTGCACCAGGTCATGGATGCGCGATCAGGAGCAGTGCAGTGTAGCATGAGGGTATGCCGGTACTATTGCAGCTGGTGGTTGCCAGGAACGACTGCAGTAGAGACTCCACGAGGCGGAGTGGTAAAAAAATAGATCCTAAATAATAGCTGGACCAGAGAACCCACGGTCTACGCATTTTATTCTTGTTACGTGTTATTAAAGGATTTATTGTTTGTTGTTTTTCTTGTTCCCCAGTGTAACGTAATTTCTTTCATCACTCATTTAGCGTTATGTTCATTATCAGTCACCAATATTTTGAATTGCAGATACTTTTATGTATTTTTCCATGTAAGTTTTGGTAAGTAGCATAACGTAAAGCAGGAGATTTATGTCTGTGGCAGTAAGTAGTTCCACCCTGGTGGGTGGGCCAGCTGAGACCCGCCCACGCATCAGGCGGGAGAGTCAGTCAGCAAGTAGCATCGTACGAGGGTGGTGCGTGTTGTGAGTTCCGGCTTTTCCTGCGCACCGGGCGGCCTTCATCATTTTTGCTATGTACACTTAACTGCAATAGACTTTATTTACTGGAACCTTTATCGTTTTAGCTGCCTGATACACCACCCTCACTTCCTGTGGGAATAGCATTGTCCCGGGAAGCATTTAGCACTGTAATGTCATTATTGTCATAAGACTGTTTCGCAGTGGCCAGTATTTTTTGCCACATTCTCCGCATGTTAAGTACTCCTAAGAGAGGGAGGTTGATTGAAGTCTAATAAATGCTATTGTGAACTGAACAGTACGTAAGTTATATCAATCACCTTGTGCGTTTAAGGGGACAGGCCCTAACAATATCCGCACATCATGTCAGCATCTTTTAATTTCATTCAGTCTTTTCAAGTGCATATATCTTAGTAAGTTGCTGCGTATTTTTATGGGCGTGTGGTTGGCCCTAACAAACCACGTATACGAGTATTCAAATTTTGTAAGTTTCCCGCCAAGACAGGACCCAGCATGTTACATAGTCGACCCACCTGCTACTGTTTAGCAAACACAATGCAATTTAATTTGGAATAATAATAATCATTGGTCAACCGCATCATCAGAGAGGAGATTTAACCTGGGTGTACGGCCCACAATCCTGGGACCATCAAGAGTCTTCGTGCTACAACAATCATCTCGGCGTCGCCTTGACAGAGCATGGCGCCTACTAAGGTAAACCACATCCTAGACCTCTCCTTCACTGCCCCCAAAAACATATTCAACCCTTTTTCAGTCCATTCCACGCCGTCAATAAGTTATGTACCATTATAACTTAATGTTTGCTAAGTATGTGTTTTGATCGTAAAACACAGTACTGATGGAGTTGCTTCAAATTCCTTTTATATATATATATATATATATATATATATATATATATATATATATATATATATATATATATATATATATATATATATATATATATATATATATATATATATATATATATATATATATATATATATATATAATATAATATAAAAGTGCCAATAAAATTCGCTAGGAAATATTTTTCTGAAGACTACAGCAGCTTTTAAAAGTTATGATAAAACTTTAACTGTACTAAAAATCAGTAGAAAACAGCTGATATTATTAATAGTTGTCTGCTCCTTTTAGAAAAGTTGCTGTTTATATTCTGAAACAACTAGAGTGCAATGACACAGGTACGAATTTAGCTGAAACCCAGCATGACATAATTATGTTAAACTGTTCAATTGTCAGTGATGTCATTAAACTGACAGTGTATCTCACCTAGACACATAACCAAGAGAATGGTAATTCCTTAGTGTTCTTCCTCTAACATGCCATATCACCAATTTTTTCAATCATACTTTACTAGATCCATTCTTGCACAATTTTCATTGGTGAAAAAAAAAAATTCAGATATAAAGCAATTTTGAAATTCAGTCTCTGTAATATTTTTTTATAACCAAACCTAAAATGTCTAGGCCTGCATATTATTTTTCTCAGAAACATGTTCAATAGAAAATAACATATAACATAATTTCATATATCATCATGGCAAACAACTTTACTTGAAAAAAAAAATAGGATTCTTAATAAAACGTATTATGAGCTATGTACAAACATAATTTTTTGTCCAGAGAACAATTTTAACTCACATTTTTGGGTGTTTTTTAATCAAATGCTGGACAAATTCTAAGATTTTAAGTATCACAGATGGATGGTACACTCCTGTAAATATTCATAGAAACCGCTAAGAAGATTCTTAATGAAATGTATTGTTACGCGCTCCCTTCCCTTGACCACTTCCAAGCAAACGGAAGAGGACAGAGTAGTGATATGATGACAAGCGGCGAAGGGCTTCCGAGCAGTGTTTATGAGAGTCGGGAGTTTGGGGTGATAGTGTGGCCTTAAGCGATAAGACGACGAGCCAGAAGAGCAACGCATGGAGCTGGAAGTGACCAATGGGAGGAAAAACAGTGACTGCGAGCATCGGTCCAGTGAATGGTACGACTGGCAGGCTGGACTATACGGTTGGTTGCCTGAGTGAAAGACTACGCAAATAATAGCAACAGGCAGACTGAACATGTGTTACTTATGACTGAGTTAACGGACTATAACCAAACAGACATAGTGAAGGACTGTAATTAGAGTTGAAATAGACATGAAATACTGCGCTCATTGAGAAATAAAATGAATTACAGGGTGACGCCATCGGGTGAGACACAAGACGAACGATGACACAAATACTTACTGGTAATTTGAGTGCCAGCGGTACTCCCAAACACCGCACTGTTGACACTCTGTGTTCTCAGGGATGCTGTGGGTTCTGTGTCTCCTTCTCACCCGTGTGTACTTACAAACATGTAGCCAATACTAAACTTTTACTAAACATCACTTTGAAATAAACACTTAATAAAATAATGTGGCTAAACACAGTCACTACTGAATAAAAGAGGTAAGTTCACTGTAGACTTGTTTTTATTGTTACTATGCGTACATATCAATGTGCCAATGTAATTATATCTCGATCATGACTAGCCATTCCGCTAGAGTGCTCCCCACCCTGCAATTAATCTAGAGCAAGCCTAGATGGATGATATCACTGAGGTGCGTGAAAGCACAATCTTCACAAGGGAAGAGGGCCGACAGCCAATAGGATGGACTGACGGTGTTTCCCTGAAGACAGGACACGGTGAATTACAAATGAAAATACTCAATGAAACATATTAACGTGTGTGATTACTCTGCATCACTAACGCAAAATCGTTGGGGCTCACCCTCCAGTATGTGGGTAGTGTGGTGACAGCCTATACACAGAGCCGGCTAGGACAGGAGTAATTGAACCACACACAAATTACAAAATTACATAAACCCTCAAAAGATACATGAAACAAGATGGGGCACGAGATGAATATTCACAATAAACACACACATGTGTGAAAACAAGTTTAGATGGCGCGGATGCCGCTGGATGAAGTTTCGCAGCGGACCACGTGGTGCAGGTGGAATTACAATATTTCTTTGTGAAAACTGTAAATTAAATCCAGGCAAAATATCATTCTGAGTTAGAAAATAATTCTTTTTGTGATTTAAGTGATTGCAGGCATGTAGCATGCCTGATGGCCGAAAAATCAAACATGAAAGTGACTGTGTGGTCAAACACAAAAGCATCCATTTACATGAAAATTACACGGAGCCCTGACAAAAATTTAACGTAGAACCCTGAATAAAATATTGCACATACAATATTATATAACTAAGCACTCAAAACGCATTGATGGTATATACAACTACCTGGCGTCAGTCATCCATGTGTTTATACGTGATGTTGCCGTAAAATATTCAAACATGGAAAATTCCCTCAAATACATACATGAAAACAAAGCACTTAAAATTGCACGTAGCAATAATGCAGAAATTACAATGAAACGTCACTAACATAGACG
Organism: Dryococelus australis; assembly: GCA_029891345.1. Classification (NCBI taxonomy): domain Eukaryota; kingdom Metazoa; phylum Arthropoda; class Insecta; order Phasmatodea; family Phasmatidae; genus Dryococelus; species Dryococelus australis. Next base: position 75,277,496 of record CM057002.1, on the reverse strand, counting down.
GATGGCGCCTAATTCAAGTTACGCGGGTCGCGTAACCTCCCAGACATCTTTCTCCTCCTTCTCGTTGATTACGTTAAAAATGCCACAAGGGCGAAATAAATTAGTTATGCGAAAGCATAATGCTGGGGATATGTCTGGCAAAATGTACGCAAGCAAAGGCTGACCGGTAAAGTAAATTGACTACTGAAACCTACATCAGTGACCAAAAGTTGTAGTGGGTACGTGACAGTGCCAGCTCTCCTCGACAGACTGTCCAGAGGCAAACATAGCATGGAGCTACCATGACCGCCTACAGGGTTCACATAGGTGGAGTGCTATGCAGGCCGAGTAAAGTATTTTACTATAGAAATAAAAGTGGCACAAATTAAATTAAATACTGTTTTACATTTTAAAATTTCTTATGAATTTTTTATATTCAGTGTCATTTTAGGCATGTTAAGCCCTGTAAATACAAATACAAAACCCATTTTGCACTGACAAATAGTTCTTATGTGAAAGTTCAAAATATTGGCCTCTTTGCGCACATGGAGGAAACGTGACGTGTGTGGTGAGCGCCGCTGGCTGTTAGCCGGAATCAAGTGTAGATAGATAGATAGATTAATGTTGTACCTAAATAATAGCTGTATGAATAAATTAAAAGTAATATTTAGTTCTTTTATTTTTATTAAAACCTCCATCCCTCACAAACTGATATACGCCAGTCAGGTGTCTTGTAAAAGAACTATGAGCTATTATGCAAAGATATTTTTTCCTATCCAGAAAACATTTCCGAATTAGAATATTTGGGATTTTTAATCAAGTGTTGGGAAATTCCAAAGTTTTTAAGTATGGCAGACAGGTGGTACCCTCCTGTAAATATTTGTGGAGACAGCTGAGAAGATTGTTAATTAAATGGATATGAGCTATACATGAACATATTTTTTGTCCAGAAAAAATTTCGAAATGTACTTTTGATTTTGTGATACCATCATGAAAAATGCCAAATTCTCATCCTACGTTTTGCTATTCAAATAGATCAATTAACACAGTCTGCCTGAGATAGAAAAAAGTTGTTAGCATAATTAAGAAGCCAATACTATACTGCTGTAGTTTGTGGCAGAAAAAAATTTGTTTACTTATATTTGTTTCTCTTATGCCCATTATGACGAGAATTCCAGCATTGCACAATGATGATTCGTGTGGCCTGCCGGGCTGCTTCACGAGTCATTTGTCGCAGCAGTGGTTGTGGTGACATTTGGAGGGGCTAAGTAGGGGAGGAAGGATAAATCAGAGGTACAGCTAACTTCATGCCAGACAGTTGTGAGGCACAGAAACATGGGGATGGTAAGGGTGACTGTCCCATTGCTGCCAACAAAGGACACTAAGCCAGTATGCAATGTTTTGGTTGCGCTACATGTAATTATGGCACCTGTCATTTTATCGGTGGATAGTCTTCATGGCCATACTATAGTTTTCTAGGCATCTGATTAGTATATTTTTTAAGGTATGACCGACTTACACAGCCACGTGAGCTATATTGGAAGGTTCGAAAATGTTATTTTCTTAGGAATATGATCTTTTAAAATTACCATCTGAAATTTGTTCTTTTAGTAGATAGGCAGTGCACTGTAAACCATTTCATAGTTTCCTGCAGTTCAGTTCAAGCACAGTGAAAAACTGAAAACCTGTACATACCGGGCAATTTAACAGGTTAAATTGCCTGGTATGTCTTATCTTTCTGCCTCTGCTTTTGTCCTCATCAGTTATGTAGTAGTCAGGAGCAAAATAACATCAACTTCAGAGGGTGGGCTGAAGGGGCATGTCTCTTGGCACCCTTAAAAATTTCATAAAATGTGAAGTTTGGCTACACATTTACTATACATATAAGGGTGCCGTAGGGCAATAATACATAGTTGTAGGCAGCGTAGTCTGAGTAACACTGCAACTTAAAGATAAAATATTTCGACAGTTTTGTATACAAAAACTCAAATTTTCTGCTGTAGGCACACACCTTGAAAATGTTAGTATTTAAGTTAGAGAGGTTAGGCCGGGAACACACGGCAAACTGCACGGGCCTCCCCCGGCCCGTGCAGTTTTAATGATACATGGAGAGGCATTGGGCAGCACAGCTGGGCGCCCAGGGACGGGCAACGGGCATTTTCCAGTACTGTGTTCCCGGCTTTACTTGAACTCAACTAAAAATCAACTATGCATCTGACTCATAATCCCTTTCCCAAATTGTCATTTCCCTCCAGTTAGTACTCCTCTGGGCATGGTCATATAACTGAATTAAAGAATTTGTTTTTTTATATATTAATTTATAAAGGAATGTTATAATTTTACCATAAAGGCTGTGTTGGCAAAAAAATCTTCTGTGAAATATCTTTGATCCTATGATAGGATGGTTGAGTCAGGTCAATTTAGTACCGGTATTGTTTTTATGAGTGATGCATTTTTAAATGTGAATCTTCACTACTATGGAAAACATTTTAATGGCACATGCTGCATGCCAGAGTTGACTATTATATAGCAATACTGAAAAATAAGTGAGTAGGTGCATCTTGCTCAGACATGTAGCTTAGCAAATTGTTGATAGACAAAGTGCTGTAATTGTGTACTTTAATTTGACTTGTCTAATATCTTTGTACAGCTATGTATTGAAAATTCATCTTAAGTATGCAACAAAACGAACAAGCTCACCATACCAAGTTTTTTTTAGTTTAAATGATTCTGATGCTGTGAACCATCTCACTTGAACTTCACTTAGGTGTTGGTGCACAATTATCACATAATCAAGGATACTTCGAGTGTACACAAGCTAAGTAACAAATAGTTTTTTCTCAACTTTTCTTTCCCACATCCTGAAAACTTTTGTGCTCGGAATAACGATTATGGAAAGAAAAAAAATCACACAACAATGACGCACTTTTCCCAGTAAATTTCAGATAAAATACAATAAAAAAAAAATTAATATTTTTAAAATACTTGTAAACCTAGAGACGTAAAGTATACCCTGCTATAGTACAACAGCAACATGCTTGTTACGAAAACACGTGCTTATTGACGCCCATACTGGGAGTATACTCCCAACGACCAGGATATTTACGAGAGAATTATTTCATTACACAACTAATACAAGACAATACTAAACTAGTGAATATTCACGTGTTAATTTTAATACCCATTTATTTACTTCCCATCCTCTGTGTACAACATCAAACGATACAAAAGTAACTTTTCTCGTAACAACATAGCCAGACACAACCTATCCAAAATTTAAACACAATGTTATTGTTTGTACTGGGATTGTGCTATTTTGATCGATAAATCTATAATCGATATTCTTGTTTGTCGATTATAATATTTTTTTTCAATGTACTTAGTAACTATCAACTGTCTATCGATACTTTTTTTTAAAATTCAAACTATAATATTTATATTATATTATAAACCACAGTGAAGTACAGTTGGAAACATGGCCTTAGAAGGAAAGGCCTGGATACTTTCCTTATAAACCTTCCATGCATACGAAAATTCATCGATGAATCTACCAGTGGTCGATACACCAGTTGACGAACTTCAGGTGGATTTTTTAGAGGTGTTTTCATCTGCTTTCAGACACAAATTTTATACAATTTCACTCAAATTTTTAAAGTTTTCATTGCCCATTTCTAACACTCAACGTCTGAATTATTTTGGTATATTTTGGAATGCTTAAAAATTACCGGTTGTGGGTGTTTTTAAATTTTATTTTTCAGAGAAAGCGTTCGAAAATTCATCGGCTGTATCCGATCAACCAGATTTTCATGCATGTGGAACGTATGGGTGTACATTAGTGAATTTTCGAATACGCGGATGGCAAGTTATGTCGCCGGTTTGCAAGGTAGCCTCTGCAGCGCTATATGTCTTGTATTTGAATGTTGCCATAACAAGTCATTAGGCCGCACAGACTAGCCTAGAAATGAAACACAACTGGGTAATTCTTAAGAATAGGGGCTTTTTCGGAAATCGGCAAAATAATACCTGGATAAGTTTTCTGCAAAAATAAATAAACGTGATAGGAAGGAGGTTATCGAGATAGCTGTATTTATGCTACAAAATACGAATAATTTATGTAGAATATATTTATATCGGGATGCTTAATTGTTTTACATGTAAGAATACAGTTTGCAACAAATATTTATAACGTAAAACGTCATGTACGAGGTACATTTACAGCATGATGCTGAGGTTATACAGGTAAACAACACAGATTCGGAGCAGTGTCAGGACATTTTGTAATTCTGGTGAATAAGGTGTACCTGGTATATATTGAAGAGAGGATAAAACACATTACTAGTACAATAAATATACATACAGCAGATAAGACAGAGCTAAATTCAGAGTTGGTGTTTATATAACAGGCTACGTATAATGCCATGTTATTCTTGCATTACACTGCGTGTCCACGTTGGTTGACTTCAGGTGGATTGTGGGAAATTGCCAGATGTTAGTTGCAGTTTAAAAATGTGTCATGTCAGAGGTTTCGGATTTACGAGTGCTTAAATGCGTGGTTTAATTCAATTCATGTTGTTTGATGCGCACAGCCCTGCTGAGTGACATTGCAGAACTCGGCCGGACAAACTGACTTAGGGGTTAGGGAATGTGGGACATGTTAAACCCCCTCTCCCTTTTTTCGATACCATTTGTGGGCCAACAGATGTTTCTTGCAGCAGTTGCAGGTGCGGGCTGGCCTGTGTGACCACAGGTGGTACCGCGGCTGCTGTGGCCCTGCCGCAAGATACGTTGCTAGCGGTTGCCCCTTCCTAGCAGGCAATTCTGGCTGCTTGCATTAATGACACGATGCTGGCGGGTGTCCCCCTCGGCATGAGCGCCGAAGGTGGAAAGAGCACTCAGACCCACTGCCCTCACTGTCTATCTCTTCACTCCTGTTGTCCTCCTGCCTGTTTTGCTGCCTCCGGGTGTGACCCGTCTAAACAGCCCCTGCGGACACCTCTCCTGCACTTGCTCTTGCTGCTCCTCCTGTAGTTACATCTCCTCTTGCACCTTCTCTTACACCTCTGTGAGTTCATCGATGCTGCAATGCACCTCATCTTTCATACTATCAGCTCGAGATGCTGTGGGTTCCCTGTGGGGCTTAACCATGCCAGGTGACTCCCGCAAGCCCTCTTCTTTTCCCCTGAACTTGCTGTAGGTGCTGATGCACATTACAGTCTGCTTCCTTGCTTTCGGAGCTTGTCGACTGCATCTCCGTCCTGCATCACCTCTGGTGAACTCGTTGCATTGGCGTGCACTGGTGGGTCGTCTGCGGTTTCCTCCCCAAAGGAAATCAAGTTGAACGATTCCATAAGAACTTAAAGGCCTGCTTAACAATTTTTATAATCAGGATCATTCACTCTAGGATCAGGATTTGGACTTTAATAAATATCAGTTTTAATTGTGCTCCTCATGATTCTACAGGCTGTCCTCCATCCTTTCCTTTACTGGGTCGAAACCTTACCCACCACTTTCTGACCATATGGAACCTTCCATCCCTTCTATACTCCCTTAGCGACACTGACTGGGATCCCAAGCTTGGAGAGGTTGCTCAGAGGTTGAGCGCAGCGAAGGATCAGATTATGGCAAAAAATGGGTCGAGATCACTTGGACATTAAATTTAGTGTGAAATGTACTGTGTCGCAATTTTGTGTTAGCATGTTTGGCAAGTTGCATTCATTTCAAGTAAACTGATCCCGAATTTTTGGGGTCTGTTTAGGATAAGCAAGTTCCTTTGTCCAAATACTGTACAGTAAATTTAATAGATGTAAATACTGGTAAGGTCATTCGCAATGCCCATATTACACACATTAAGCCCAATTTATAAGAAAGTGATATTCTTGTTGTTTTTTGTTGTTCAATCTTTCTCCCACTTCTCCACGCCTTCTTTTCCATTCATTTCTTCCTTCTCAGTAGTGATTTACAGTAACCCCTTGTTTCTTTTTCCATATTGTTTCAAACCCCACCTATCCCCAAGCTGAGCCGAGTGGAGCATTCGTTGGTTTGGAGGTGATGCTAAGGAGGATATTAGAGGCTCAAAGGGATTGGGCGTGCCCATCTGCGAACACCCACATCTACCACGAATCGCAAAAATGGACGCCTATTTCTGAATACAGTGAGGTGCATTATCGTGGGACCATCGAGTTGCAGCAAGACATGCATTCTACTGAGCCTGCTGGAAGAAGAGAATGGCCTTCGCTTCGAGAATGTCTATGTTTATTCGAAATCGCTCCAGCAACCGAAATACCGGCGATTGGCATGTGTAATGTAGGCATGGAAGGTATGAAATTTTTCCCATGCAGTGATAATGAAGCCGTCGTACCTCCGAGCGAAGTACTGCGAAACTCAATATTTGTCTTCGATGTCGTCTGCGAGAAACCAACTCGAATTCAAGAATACTCTAGCATGGGTCGAAACACGAACATGAAATGAGTGTATCTCGGCTAGACTTATTCGCGCAAATACAAACAAATGCTTCGTGAATAAACAAACATGTTGGTGCTGTTTCGCATGGACGATACGAATTCACGTCGCATTTACGATGATAATGTTAACATGGACATGGCCCTATCAGGTTTCAAAGATATGTGTACGTTTTGCTAGAAAGAGAAATATGAATTTTTAACGATCATCAAGGACCTGCTACATAGGGGAAGGTACAGGCATGGGTTCGATCAGTTCATCGCTGTCTGCCGAGAGGGTTCGTCTACTGGTAACCAGCAAGTGAAGCCATCAATACCCCCTGCTACATCGATGGGTACCGTTTCAGCAGACGATTATAACATCAAAGTTAATGATATGTAGATGGAATGAGTGCAGTGCAGTCGGTTTGCATGGATGGTACACTTTCAAGATGTTCGTGTGAAGTCGAAAAACTTCAAAATATATGGCCATCAGCTTTCAATACTTATGGACATACAACTCTTGCTACAAAGAAAAATAAATTTGATATTAAAGGTGAAGCAGGAAGTGAAGCTGATATTAAAGACAGTATTGATGACGACTACGACGGCAGTAATAGTGTTGAATATTATGATTATTTCCTCGATGGCCCCACACATTTCTTCAAGGAGATTTCTTCAAAAAGTGATGCGAAGAAGGCAGAAGACACAAAGTGTACTGACAATATGTTTACCGAAGATCCCAACAAACTTATAGCCAGACTTAAATATTTGCTCGATAAGCAACAATGTGGGGATAACTCGACCATGAAAAAGGTGGTTTCGACCATAAGAGCACTTAAGGATCGGGGTTATATCAGATGATGCAATGAACTGCTTTCTTTTAAAAATGTATTTACAAAATAATATTAAATTATTATTATAATAAAATGTTTGATTTTTTCTTCTATATTTCTGTGTGTTGTATCCTCCTTTTGTCCTTTAATAGTCAATAACAACAATATATATTAAAAATATTTAATAAATTAAGCATGTAATCAGAGTCATGTGTCATGCATGTAGCTATACCATTGAATGGAAAAAAAATTATTTTTAAAAATATAATGGAAAATTGTAAGTTTTGTTTATGTCTATAAATGCTGACAGTTCGCTTGACAGTGAAATCGAGATGTTAACACAATAGTCAGTAACAAAATATGCTTGCATTTTATTATTTTTCTCGAGTTTTTGTTTTCAAAATCGATCATGGTCGTGGGGTCAAGGTCAGGTTGTACGTATCTATTATTGCAATAATCTGTAATGTATTATGCTTGTTGACTTTTAGGTATTTTTCTGGAGTTTTTTTTATCTTCCAGGCCATTCAAGGCCATGTTGTCAAGGTTAAGGTAATTTGCATATTATATAGTGGTAGTAGTCTGTAATGTATTATGTTTGCTGACTTTTATGAATTTTCTCTCGAGTTTTGGTTTTTAAGTTATTCAAGGTCATGGGGTCAAGGTCGAAGTATCTGCATCTAATATGGTCGCAGTAGTCTGAAATGTATTATGCTTGCCGATTTTTATGAATTATTTCTCGAGTTTTAGTTTTCAAGTCATTGTCATTGGTTTCCAATATGATGGATGTGTGAAGTCTACTAAAATGGTGGTCGCCTACCAATATGGTGGCCTCCAGGATTTATTAACAAATGACGAATGAAAATATCACGAAGGCATAAAGAGCATCAGTGAGATGAGTGTGGTTGAGGGAGACAGTCGTCTAATGGGGATGCAATGCATGTGACTAATTTCGGTGCTGGGAAATCCTATGCGAGTTTTTAAATAATTAAAAAATAATTTTTAATAATTTTTAATAATAAATTTTGTTTGGTTTTTTTGGGATGTTTTGGATTTCTTTGTGCCTTTTTTTGATTTTGCATGTTAAAGGTCAGACATCAAAGGTCAAGGTCAAACATCATCCATATACAATATGGATGCAAGATGGCTGATGCTTAGGTCTGAGTCCTGTCCTGTATACCTTATACATACTTGGCATAGGGTATGCCTATAAAACCAAAATGGCAAGCACTTCTCTGTAGGTCCTAAGGGAGTCCCCAAATTAATTAAAGTGGATAAAAATTGGATTCAAGGGCTTTTGAGCATTGCGGGCGGGGGGGGGGGGGCTTCTACTATTTTTTTAAGGTTTCTCTTTTTTTTTTTTTTAAGGAAAAAGAGTAACTTTTAGGGAAAAAGAGACAATTTTCGGCCGTTTTAGTAGATTTTAAGGGAGAAAAGAACATTTTGTTTGAAAATAGGGTAAAAAATTGCAAACGGTGATGTATCATCATGGCGGCCAGCCAGCTCCTGCTCTCCTATACAAGATGACGTGCCAGAATCGGCCAAACCATATTACTGACTGAATATTCTAAGAATATATTGCGAACATTAGGGAGCATTTGTTTCTTTTACGCTCATTTTTTAGTGCATTATTGGGTTTTACTTCTATATGAATGAAGGTGTGATTGAGAAACTGTCACATTCCAAGTGTACTTATTGTATGGTTCGTAATAAATATTGTCAATGTATTGTGAAACTGTTTTGGTATGTTCTGAATACTTCCTTGGGTCGTACGTATGGCACAATGTCGATGACATTAGTGATAGCAATGTTCCATGTCATGATGGTGGAGAGTCCTCTACAAGCATTTTAACCAGATATGACGAACATACAGATAAAACTGGAAAAAAAGTTCTGCTGATAAACAGTATCTCCTACCACCGACTACCACTACAACGACAAGAAAGTGTAGAAAATATGAAAGGGTGGATGAAGCATACAAGTTCATAAAAAGTGTTTAAGAAAGTGTTACAAAGAAATACGATTTTTCCATGTACGATGAGAATGTTACTTGCAGAATTCGTAATGCAAATCAAAATTCACAAGCTGTGGCAATTGTCAAACAAAACATTGACAAATACCCTGGTCAACTTGGAAATGGGCAAATACGACAATACTGGTCGAATTTCTGCACCATCTGTTTACTCCCCGTACAGTGAGAATTCATATCATTCGGCATCACCTGTGTGTTACATTTCGCAATCATCCATACTGTGACGGTGCTTGCCAACATATACAGGACGAGGTCTTTGTCTCAACTGCTTCCTGAATGTATGTGTTTTAAGTTGGAAAACAGCCGAGTGCCTCCCAATGATATAAAAAAAAAGGATTTGGGTTGGTTCCAGTGAAAAGGTTTGAAAATATTCTTTGCCTTGTGTTTATATATCAACTTCAAATCATTTGCAATATTCCCCCCCCCCCCCCAAGATCACATTGAAAAATCTTTATATAATAATATACCTTTCCCACCAATTACTTTTGGTATAAAAAGTTTATATAAAAAAATAATTATGTTTAAAACTCCCCCCCCCCCCCCAAATCTACATTTTTACAAGATTACATCTCTTTCCAGCTATATGCAGGTTACATATAATTATTTTGCTTTAAACCATACTTAACTAAAATGGCCGCAAGCCCCCACCTTTAAAATGTTGATGGATGGAACAAGTGAAAGCCCTGTGCTGTCTCCCCGAATATGGGCGAGACACCTGTATTTATATCTTATTTGAAATTATCTATAGCAATACGAAATGATCTTCACTCCATCGATATCCAGAAGTCCTGGAAAGGCACCCTGGTGGTATGTGACTGGCTGGCGTCACGTGATCAAGGTGACGTACGAGGGAGGGGAAGGCAATCATAGCTTTCGTGGGTGGCAGCGGCCATGAAGGGGCCCATACTTGCAGACCAACAGGCCTGCCCAGCAGAAGTGAGGCGTGGAGCTTGTAAAACACACCCCCGTCGCAGTTAAGGTAAGCCAACCCAAACGGCGAACATTTTCTCAACTTCATAGGACACCATCGGTTTGACTTTAATTCGATGTGCAGGGATAGGCGTCACAATACCACAATATCTGTCAGACTGTAATAATGCTTTGACATCACAAAATCTAAGTATTGCACATGAAAACTACACACACTTCTCTGAATGTTTTGTTAATAATGACAGTAATAATTCTAGCAATGTGTGAGCAATATGGTTATATGCCCAATATCTAAGTATTACTGTGTGTAGCCGTAAACTATAATGCGTAATAGAATTATATTGGGTTAATTTAATTTTTTGTATTCGTGTAATCTGAGGCTCGTAAACAGTTCGCACAAGCTACAACAGAAGGAAGAATTGCGTTTTGCAATAATTTGGCTCTCAGTAAATACAGTAAGTACAATGATTAATTTCAAGTAGACCGTATTGTGTGTTGTTAAATTCTAAGAGCAATCTATAGTTTGCTTTTCGATTTTGCTTTTCCAATCTTGGTGAATATATTTAAACCCATGTTGGATAAATATATTTTGGAAATGCATAAGAAGTGTTACTGTGATTGGCAGTGGGAACATTTTTGAATTGAATAGTATTCCAGTTTGTTAATCATTTCTATATTAATCATAGAAATCAATCACTATACTTTGGATTTACCTGTCAATATTTGTGCAGTGCTTCAATGAGCGATTCACATACTTCTGGCACAATGATCGATACAGACAGCCTCAATATTTTTAACAAGTACATGGGGCTCATATATGAAACTCCTGTTGCTATAAATGGAGGAGTAACTGCTAACCTAATCGAAGCAGGAATCGCCAGGCAGTAATTTGTATTTTATGTCGTAATTTTTGTTGCCACCAAATGGAGAAGTTCCTCAAAGTCTGATTCTGACGAAATTTTGAAAATCGCTCCCATCATTCAGTAACAATTTCGCAAAAAAATTGTCATCCTATACTTAACCACCTCTTAGAAACCTTTTCTTCCACCAGCATATATTTTTTTTAGTCGCGCTTTTACTGATTACAATGTAGGCAGCACTAATGGTACCTGCTGCTAACAGGTCCATTGTAGGTGGGGGACTGAGATATATCTACTAGTTCTGTCTGGATGCGAAACATCGGTGTTGCCATGTTCCCAGACACAAGTCGTCGTATTCTGTCAACTGATGTCCAGATCGCCGGATATATGTTGCCAGCGATTATCGCCTGGTCTAAACTTACCCTAAGTCAGGAGTACACCAATAACAAGTCACCTGCCCTTCCCTAGCCTCGTCTACAGTACTGGGGAGAGGACAGGGGCTGCGGATTTAGATAGTTACACACCATACCAATAGAGATTTCGTGCACAGTTTGGACACTCAACACATCTTTGCTGCAACCGTAAATGGACAGTCATGGAGCTTCTATGTAAATGCAGGTTACGGAACCTGCAGCGAGCATATTACCGAATGACATCGAAGTGCAGTCACATGTCAAAAGGCTGAAATAAGCTTGCGAAACCCAGCCCCCTCAGGGCAGCAAGTAGTCCCAGATGGGCACAGCAAGTGCTCTGCCAAGCACAGAGTAAAAGAAGGTGCAAAAAATGTAACTGACCAAGAAACATTTACCCTAAACTCAAGAAAGCATTTTATGCACACATTATATTGTTATGGATTGCTGTTTGTGTCCAGGCAGACATAATTTGTGCGCACATGTCCACAATCATGCACTACACAACCACATTAAACTCTTACATCAATGGGCTATCACCACAGCCTGCTCTACTAGGCTGATGAAATCCTGGTAAATCTTATATTATGCATAATAAGAGCCGACAACCTACTGGAATTCGTCCAGGGGAGCTCAAAAAGGCGTGCATGCCAGTACTGAGGTTATGGGTAGTCTCGCAGAAACAGGTGCACCATCAATAAAGCTGACTGTCGAATTGTCTCATGACACAGTCACCACAGCCTACCTATAACTCAAAACATTCACGGAACTTGCAATAAAGGTAGAGGAATTCCCCCACCCAACAGGGCCCCTGCCAGCACCACAGCAGTGTGGCTATAGACTGCAATGTTGCACCTGCTTGCAAATACTGCAGTGGAGCGTATCTCACTACATAGTACATGATCCATATTGGTTGCAGCCTAGTTAAAAGTGCGCACCGCATGGCAACAACCCCTGTGCAAATTACCATGGTTGTAGTGAGTACAAAACTGCAAAATGGAGTCGGTACCTTAGGGCAGCCACAAGCGCCCCTGTAGCTGCAGTGCAACACTATTGGGCTCAGAACCAGCAGCCATAGGCGGTTCGTATATATAATAACAGGTACGACTGGCTCCGGAGTGGGACAATGTTTCCTGTGCTCGCTAACAACCCAATCCCCCGCGGCCCGAACCTAAGATGGTGCACGAAGGATGAAGCCATGCCCGAAGGGCAACTGCAGCTGGCAATGAGTTCTACACATTAAGATGATGCCCCGTCGCCGAGGTACGTCCAGAGCCAGGAGTCTGTCACTAACATCTGGTTGGACATGCAAGCATTTTGAATTATAGATCCAGGAGACTTGGAAGTGAAGCTGTTGAGTAGGAAATAATCCTGGCAATACAGTCGCTTGGGTTAGAGCCTGATGAATGGCAACAACTGTTGATGTGTGTGGGTTAGGCAACACTAATTCTGGCATATTGGTATTTCTAAACTCAAGGCCACTGTCTTCAGACACTGTCTCTGAAATAACAATTTGAGAAATATTTATCCATTCAGATTCAGTTATGTAAGTTTTAGAAGGTAAGCTGGTTGAACCATCTTGACATTCACCATATTTGCATTTAGTTTTCATTACAAATTTATCCATCACAGTCACTAATCATATAATCATTATCTGTAAAAAGAAGTTTAAGTGTCTATTTTTTAGATATGTGACTGAAGAAACTATAGCAATCGCCAGTCAGTATGCAGTAAAATACAAACTACACTGTTGATTGTTGAAACACAACACATAAAAACTGTAAACTGCGAGTAAACAAAGTAAAACTATAAACAGGACTATTACATGCTGTTCATAGAGGACAGCACTAGCAGCAAGTAGTGCACCTCACTATACCGTATAAAAACATCTAGCATTAAAGAATAATAATTTTGTAATGCATATAAGAGAAAAGAATACTATAAATTGCTGAAATTAATCTCACATTTAGCATTATGTAATGATGCAATTAATAATAATTTAATCGGACATTTGGTTAATTTTCTGTTGTTTTGCTAGGAACTATTTTTGCCTATCAGTATTCGACGATTTGGCGGTATTATTATGATTATTTGTCATGCGATTACTTTTTCCGAAGTCTCAGTTAAGGTTGTGTCAGCAATAGGATATAAGGGCTGTTACCACATTTGTAGACATTGCTTTCTTCGAAAAAGCTCTTGAGATTCGATTATTTCGCTACCAAGCAGTTCGGCCGGCATGGGAAGGTGGTTGCGACGGAGGTTCGCTCGGAATTCGAAGGGATTCCGTACCATGCAATGCCCTTATTTTGTTAGGTTTTTGGCACCTGGGTGCGAGGAGTGGGGGTTGAGCATATGGTGACTTTAACTGTGAGCATCTGTTGCGATGCGAGTTTTAAGTAACATGAATAATTAATTAACTCTGCGGTGTTGTTCTGTGTTTCAACTACCTCGTTAAGCTAACTATTCGTGTCTCTGCATTAATAAACTGAAGAATGTGAACTGTTTTTTTACTTGAAATAAAACTACAGATGAAATAACTCGACCATTGAATTCATTTTTTTCTCTAAATATGGCACCTTTATATAAAGCTCATGTCTCTACCAAGTGGGTATAATGGAACTTGACATGTGCCACTTTCCCCTTTTCTAAGACCGTTTTTCCGCCCGAGCTCTACATCGCCACAGAAGCAGGTATACGCTCTCTGCAGATGTGCAGAGCACACTGCGTGTTTGTAGTGCGCGACTAGTGCAAGAGTAACTTAGGGCATGCCAGTGCACCGTAAATGGCGCTTGCCCAAAGAGGGTAGCAGTACTCTGCGAGGTGGAGTGATGTGAAAAGAAAATCTTGCAATGCACTGAGTAAAGCTTCTTACACAATAGGAAACTTTAGCATTTCACTTTACGTTTCCTTTCCTCTGCCGAAACCACCAATACACAATATAATTGTCAGAGTTCAGACAATTGAACATCGATTCTGGGAGCTTCATAAAAATTTGTATCTTGTTATGAAAATAATTATTATAATATCCAGAAATGCATTTTACCTATCTTTGTTTTTTTAATAGGCTTAAAATTTGTATTAGAAGTTTATTTCAAAACAAAAATACTCATCTGTTTTCTTCAATCAAATATGTAAATTTATTTATTTCCTCTTCACATTATATTTGTTTGCCTTTTATTTAATTTAAGACGAACTTCGTATAATATACCGAGATTAAAATCGCACTACAATAAAATATCGTTTTTACCACATAACCTCTGTTAGATTATCTGCAAAATGGCTGCTTTACTTTGACTTTTAATATCAACTTTTAAAAATCGTAAAGTCAAGAGTGATTGATTTTACCTTCCACAGTTCCATTGTGTCAAGCTCCATAAGAAACAACATGTCGGAACGCAAACATAATGTAAAATGGTAAAGTCAAATGTTAAAGTTTTGAATTGTGTAAGGCCCTTAAAGAGCTTGCCTTATAGAGTTTATTTTGTTGTTCATTTTGCCTTGCCAGTGTTGTGTTGTGTTCTCTGCAAATGTGTATTTTCATTTCCATTGTACGCTGTGTCCATAAACATTTCACCAGCGCTATGCATGTATATATCATCCAGGGTCAATACGTTATTTAATGCATAATGTAATATTAAGTTTACTGCGGGTAGAGCAGGAGTTTACGTGTCATGCAGTAAGTAGCCCCGACCTTGGCATGAAAACCAGTTCTCGCCCACTCGTACGCCAGGGAGGTAGTTTAGTCAGGGTCTGACATTCACGGAGCGTAGTTGCGTGTGTCTGTGAGCCCCATGTTCCCACTACCAGGCAACATGCATCTTTTGAGACTTATAATTTCAATGCAATAAGAGTAATTTTTTAATAACCGTTTCATTTTCTTGCCAGCCGGTACACCACCCTCACTTCCATCTGGTTTTGCATCGCCCGGGGAAGCTTAAGTCGTCTGTAAGTTTTGTACATGATGCAAGTTAGTTTCACAGTGTAATCGTGACTACCGGTCTATATCATCACAGCATGTGCCAAGTGCTTCCCTGAGAGGAGTGTTAAGTAAGCCGACTAAATAGCCTGAGAACTCATTAGTCCGTAAGTTATTTCGGTCGCCGCAAGGTGTTTAAGGGGACAGGCCCTAAAAATACCCGCATTCAGTGCAAGTGTTTTCAGCAGCACTCCACATAAGCATGTATCAGGGTAATTTAAATATTTCACTATCCTCTCCTTGAGGCATGTGGTCACCTGAAGTCTGGCGGCGGGGGGATGGGGAAGGGCCATGTTACTCCCCCCTTGTCAAGGATGCCCATGGTTAGGACAGTAAGTGCATGTTTATCTGCCCTGAGCAAAAGTACCCATTAATTGTTAGGAACAAGACACTCATTTACATGCTTCACAAATTTTGTTTCATGGACTTTCTCCAACAGCCAAATCAAGCTGCTCTCGTGTTTCTAAAAACAGTATCTGTAAATACATTTTAAATTTTTTTAAAAATATATACTATGGTATTCAGTTGATTGAAATTATGTTTATATATACTTTTTGAGAGAGTGTGAACTTTTATTTCGGCTAGTATGGATGTTGTTTTTGCTGGACTTTAGGAATCGTCATTGTGCCTGCCCTACATGGAAATGAGAAAGAAATTGTTTTCTTTGTTGTCAGAATACATTAAGTGCTTTATTTTCTGCAGTGCATTCATCCATCATAAAATAAGTTATTTGGTGCCTGAAAAATAAACCATTGATTTTGCCTCAAGGTGTTCGTAAACAAATTTTCCAATCCCTATATTTAGGTTGTACACAAAAAATTCAAATTTCTTACCGAGTTTCCACCAAAGTAGGCGGTATACTTCATTTCCACAAGAATGAAACCTAGTTATTAACTTTATGACACCTGGTTTTGGCGAACAGGGTTGTTAAGGGGATTGTTCCATTTTTGCAGGCAATCAGCTAAAATTATTATACAAGTAGATCGCAGCAAATGCTTGGAATCACATATATTACTTCTCCTAGTAAGTGAGCACTTTTCATTATGGGTGTTGCATCTTAAACTGCCGACTTATCTCCACTTTCATAAAAAATTGCTTCAGCCCCTTGAAAGGACTTATTTTATTGGATACAACACTTAAAAGTGTAGGGTATAAAATATATTACCATTAAACACATCCCGAATGCATAAAAAAAATAGCCAATGCATACTTTTGTTTTCGTATTTTTTTAATTATTTTGATTTTTGTATATTTTTATATCAGTTTAGCTTTCTTGCCTAGGTGTTTGTCTCCATCTATTTCACTGCCTACAAACACAAGAACTGGCAGGGTTCAGCGATGCAACTGCTAAACATTCGTATGGATTTGCTATTATCAGTGTTTTGTTATCATAGAAGTACATTTCCTGGGCCCAAATTAATGTTGACTTCACTCAGTTGAAGATCGAATCTCAAGTACACTACTTTCCTTGTTCAGACTAGCCGAGCAACCTGTATTCTTTGTTCTTTTCGTGGTTTTCGATATGTTATTTTCACTTCAAATACAGTGTCACTATTAATGAAAAACTATTATGAAATACAAGTATTAAAACATTTGGATATAACTTACTAATAATTTTGAAGTCATGAATTAATTCAAACCATTGCGGCATGACAGTTGCATTATAAACCAAGCAACGGTGATATAAAGACTTGAATTTAACTGACGATTTATTATGAGATAATCGGTTTCCTTCTCTGGAGTTTACATTGCTTGGTTTCCATGTTATCTTGTTTTAAAAGATGAGTGACATCCGGTGATGTATCGCTCGATATTCCTCGCGCTTATTTGTTATATGTCGTATCCCACTGCCATGTACCTGCCGAGGTCGGAAAAAATAAATACGCAGTTCCTTACAGTGGGACATTTTCACAATCTGAGGGAACTGTATTCAATTTTGGACATTCACAATATAGAGGAAAAAATCATGAAAATACAAGGTGTAACATTCCCTTCGAACAAAATAGTAAGTTGCTTCGTTGTTAACAGCGTGTAATGACAGTAAAATGTCACCCGACTGCAGCTATCTGTGCTGGCCACACAACAGCAGTGACATATGCACACCGTGCCTTGGAGATAGTTGAGAAGTGTCGTCCAAAGTGGCGATAGGCCTATAGTATAATATGTGGTGTGTCGTAATATCTTCTACTGGGGTTTAAGATAAGATTTTCATTTGTAATTCATTATTGCACTATACAAAAGTTCGATATGCTTCTTTTCAATGAACTAAGGTTAAAGTGAATTATTCCACATTATTCTGCATTTATCTTTGAACGATGTTACAGCTTGCCTGTTACCCTATGAAACCCAAAGTAAATTCTAGCGCAAAAGTGCACAATAAGACAAAAATGTTCTTTTTCCAAATGGCTCTAGAAATTTTACATCTTGATGTATTTGACATCTGGAAGCAACAATCGTCAACAATGTGGTGTGATGCGAAATTATCATATGTGATTGACACATTGGATCTTTTAGAGCTGCCTAAAGATTCATTAAGAAGTTTAGAGTGTACTATAAGAATCTGAGGATAAATGGACGAAAGCACAAAGATATAGTAAACGTTATTTAAAGAACAATGCATCATGGCTAAGAAACACATTAACCTTTTTCGATATTGATCTTCAATCCGTGCCTGCAGGGCGAGCATGGTTGTAATTTTGGCCCATCACAGGCACGATATGTCATTGCTGTGACACTTTGTGTGAAAAAGCAAGCATTGATCGAATTTAAGTACATCGTCGGACGTCATAACTACGGCATGCCCGCCATTCTTGTGTCATCCTATATTAGCCGTCATGACTGCAACCCGCTTAATTCACAGAGCTGTGACAGACAAGATGACTGACACCCGAGAAATAATCTCAAATCGTATATGTCTGTTTACGAAAAATTATGGATTCTGTAAAACGTGTTGATGTTAGTCAAGGTGTCGGAACAGCAATAGAGATCTGCCACACATTCGGGCAAGCGATTTCACATTTGTCTAATGTGCAGGAGGCTGGCAACTAGTGCCAAGGTGTTGGTCAATATGGATATTGGTTAGGCGAGGAGCGGTGACTATAGTTTTGGAATCTCGGTGGAGATAATTACCCAGGGCGCCAGATATTGCCGGGTTGACAATATCGTGAAGTCGGAGAGCTGCTGTGGACTTGTTCCTCAGATTCGTTCGGCCGACGACCACGGCAAGTCCTCCAAGTGTAGTTGTTGTCTCCTCATAGAATACAAATTAATATTGACTGAATAACTTCCTTTCTTGTTGCGCTGTGGGATATCTGGGCTACCCACACACCCATACGAAACACTGTTACTTATTATGCCTACTCATGACCATTTCAATCATACTTGCATAGTAAGTTGCACTTAGTGAAAATTGGCGGGAGAAGGCCCGTACTTTAAATGCCTTGCGGTGACTGGAAATAAACCACACATGGTAACTCGTCACTGCTACGATTTACTCAGTAAATGATTAAATTCCCATCGGGAAAAGATTACATTTGGTGCTGCTTACGAATCCGTAAGCTCGAGTAATACTGTGCAAAAGACACGTGGTCACAATAATTAATTTAAGTATAATTTATGCCTACCCTGGCGATGCAAGCACTGGGCAGGTGCTAGGAGCGGCGGAGTCTCGGGCAACTGAAATACGAAAAAGGTTCCGGTATGCTAAAATAACCATTGCTGTGAAATAATTAGTCCAACATGGTGATGGCTGCCCGAACGCGCGAAACACGAGCCCCGACGTGACACGGCGCACCCCCCCCCCCCAAAGACAAACGACTACTGACTTTCTCCACGCTGCGTGCCGGCCAGCTTGGCAGGCTTACACCCTGCGCTGCACTAGTTCCCTGCACACAACATTTGCAAATCGGACACTTACCCTGCATGCCAGTGGTTAAATATTGCTCCTAAAATTAATCCTGTATATACTATTCATTATACCAAAACATTGCACTGTATGGATGATGTGGAGATGATAGAAACGTAATGAACATTACACAAAATTTAAAAAAGACACTTCGAAAACACTGAGGGCTTTAGGGCTGCAAAGGCAGGCATATTTATTGGTTGTGTCCCATTGCATGAAGTTATCTTACACTTTTATTGCACAAATTAAATAACAAAAATCTCACAGGGGCTATTTTCGGATTACTGCACCACACACACATGGTCGCACTCTCTCTGCTCTGCATCCACATCGTTTCTTGCCACACTGCTCTGCACTCGCGCTCGTAGAGCACACACACACATTGTGTTATGGAACCTGTACGGTGGGCAAACGGGCTAAGGGGAAGGGGTCACGTGGGCACACGTTAGTATTTATATACAAATTGAAACTTTATGTATGCATAAGTAACTGTAAAAATTTCAATTTGTCCCCACGTATATAATAAAACAATAAACACAACCTAGAAATTACGTGATAATTATGGAATTTACACACCTTTACAATTCTGTGTTTGTGTAGCTCAGTGGGATAGTGCATGGGTTCCCGCCTCATAAATTTTAGGTTTTAGAGTTCAAATCTCTGTATAAACGATATTATTTTTAGTAATTTTATGTGATACATTATTGTTATTTATTATTTTTTGTTATTGACAGAAAATGCTCATTTCTAGAATATCTTTGTATAAAAGTAATAATACAAACCAAAGTTAAATTAAAAAAAACACCGGTGGCCGATTGCACCGTGCAGTTACTTGTGTATTATTGCTTTTATGCAATGAAATGTAAGAAATAATCATTTTCTGACAATAAAATAAATTATAAACAACACTAATGTATAATATAAAATAACTAAAATTACTGCCATTCTAATTCTTAGCCTATTATTGAAAAATTTAAATAAGCTGATCACAGTGGCGAATTAAATATTGTTTTTATTGAATGCAGCTAAATAGTTACATGAAATAATTTTTTTGACGATAATTTTATGTTTATATTGTGCAATTTACCATGATTTAAAAAAGTAAAATAAAATCACGATTCGTCCTCGCATTTTCGTGTGTCCTTCACCATGTTGCTGTCGTCTGTATGCCATGCTAGAACTGTGAAGTGTCATGTAAAAGACCATGCTCGAGCTGCTGGTAATTCAAGTACTGCATCAGGTCTAATCCGATCTGGTAGCCCTCAGAAGGCCTTTAAAGATTGTACTTCAAATGTTCAGACACGAAAAATCAAATGTCTTTGGAGTCATCCAGTCATTAGTAAGTGGAAACTGTCATCACAATAACACTACAAAAGGTGGTTAAACGTGAGTCTGTTGCGATAGTCCAGGAGTTTTGTAATGCTTCACCTACAAGGGGGTTGCAAGTTCAAGGAAGCCCAAAATGTATCCTTCACAGGTCCGGCGAAGTTATCAACGGCTCAAGCTTTGGCTGTAATACTGGATTTACATTGGCGTGACGAGCGCGACACAATGGAAGTAATGCTTCATCCAATCACAGACGAGTATTTTGTGATGTCAATGCGACAGAAATCTCGGGCGCGACAGACTTTCTGAATAGAACAAAAAATAAATTTTGTTGCATTGCGGGCGCAACAATCGTCAATAAACGAGTGTATTTTCTTGTTGCAAGAGTGGTGGCAATGTTAAGTTGGTAACATTTGTAATGACAAACGAAGAAATTACCTTGTTGGTGTTTTCGGAATATTTTAAACCTAGTTAATTATTTTAATTTGCTTTCTTTAAGCATAGTTAGATGTGGGTACCACTATAGTGTATTTTATAGTGTGAAATGTAATATTAATCGACACGTGTGTACCGCTTCATAAAACTATGATTTCAGGAAACATGCACAGTTTTTAGTTTACTGAAAGATTTTGCTAATAAATTATTTAATGCTAGCGATGAACAAACGTGATTTTAGTGAAGTGAACTTGTAAGGATTTCTATAGTAAAACACATATTAAAATTATCGCGAGTTTTACAAACAGAGCCTGAAAAAGCTGCACATTCAACTGTTGTAGTGTGTAAATATTTTTTTTTGTTTACCTGTATCGTGAATTTAACGAGTGTAAGGTTAACTTCGGTTAAAGTGTGTGTTTGTACGTGTGTGTATTGCTTCATCTGTACTAATTCAAACAGCGACGTATATATCGCGCTTGGTTTTTTCATTAAAGTTGAAATTTTTGAAGTTACAATAATGTGATTGTTATATCCGTACAAGCAAAAGTTCTCACTGCTACATCAAATAATATGCAATTCAAAATGCCACTGCTGCCTCATGAAAGATGTTAAACTAAAGCCCCCATCCCCTTACTGTTTCCTTTTTTCTCTCAAAATAAAATAAACAGAACCAGTGGAAAGGTTACTTGGCAAAAGTAAAACAGGTTGGAATGCCATCCTATAGTCTATTCACGCCTTCTTCGGCCTTTTGGAATAGAACCTTTCAAAAATCACCCTAGGCGTAACATGTCAACCTATTGTGTTCAATCACTTGTATTCCACGATTATCTAACCCTGTGATTAACGTTAAAGTATTGTGTTCTTGAATAGATTATTAATTTACTTAGTCTCTTCTATAACTTGTAATATTCATTTCTTATTAATACGCACGAACAACAAAGAGAGCAGCATATGTTGGCAATGGCCGGTAAGAAATAGTTCACAGTGACAATATATTTTAACCACGTTTTTATGGATTCTATTTGTAAATGAAACGTTGCCAATTGATATATTTGTATTGTTAGGTAGAATTGGCGGAAACCCATTTCATTGCTGCAGTTAAAAATATTAGTGTAAATGACCGTGCCTAGGCTCGGTCTAATGACACTGTTTTTTTCCCCGTCCGGAATATGAGTTCAATAAGCGAAGCGGATCGTGTCGCCTCTCTTGTTCTCTCTCTTTCTCTCTTCTCTGTCTCGGGAAGTTCGTACTACCTGTCAAGCATTGTTATTTCGAATTTCAGCACATCTCATACTAATTACAGCAATAATAATGATGTTTGAAATTGCAATTTACATCTGAAACAAGATTTTATTATTTAAATACCTATTATATGTTATTTAGATGCGATGGCACGACGCTTACAAATCCAGCAGGTAGGCCGATGTAGTGTGGTAAGGAGATTCTAGAATTTGATCAGCTTTCCCCTAGCCTCGTGCTTGTCCCAACATGGCGGGTGATTATACACTTTTTTTTATAGAGCTTTACGACTGGTAGTTGTGTGGCGACGTGTAATTGACACGATGTGTTTCTGAACGAAGTGTCAAGTTCGTACTCATGGTTTTGAAACATCCTAGACAAGTTACAATGTTGTAATAAATATGTGTTTCCACAGCAGGGTTAAATGTGTTGTGATTGCCGCATAGCATGTAAACGGGCACAGTGTCTGTGTTGTAATCGTTACAGAGGCTAAGTTTGTGTGGATTTCAAATATGTGCAAAATTTATACGTTTTTAGCCATGAATGATGTTAGGATGAAGTTTATTATTTATATCTACGTCTGTTTATCACAACGTTCTACCTTCGCAATAGGTATTTGAAAAAACAGTTGTGTAACGAGCTTATGTTTCTGTGGTTTGAATGTCTGAAACAATCCCAACGAAATACTAAGCCCATCCAGATAAAATATAATAAATAATAAAACAAACCTACAAACCAGTAAGTACCAATGCATGTATATATTATCAGAATAAATGATATGGTAGGCCTATATGTTTGCATATTCACCAGTATATTTTATGTGTGTCGATGTACATTAAATAAGCGACACGAAATGCGTGCTTGAATTTGCTGTGTAGTTTCGTTGGATAGGTTGTCCCTTAGTTTTAATTATTATTCCAAACACATCAATTACAGGTTAAATACTATTGTCGTTTCTGCCACAGTTGTAACAAACACTGTCGTGACAAAATATTAATGTGTATTATGGATAACTTGCTATATCATGTGTAACAAATGGTTATAAAGCTGACCTAAATATTGCTATAGGCCTAAATTGTGAACATTTGTAGGAAATGTTTTCTGCAGTATGACATAATTCTTTGAACAGCTGTCAACAGCAACCAATGCATTTGACAGTTATAAAAGTGAACATCACATAGCAGTGTTTATGTTTACGTGTAGCAGAAGGATACACAATTAGTAACCAAAAGTAGAAATTTACCAGGGTTTCAGGAAAGGCCGAAGTTATCGTGAATCAACTATAGCTATAATATCTTACATTGATATGGTTATGCCCATATTTTTTTTTCCAACTGGAAAACTATAAAACATAAACATTCATGTGGTTGTTTGTGTTTCAATTTATTCTTCTTCATTCCTCCTCATAAATACCCAGATGACCTTCTGTAAGATTTTTGTATTTTCAACCATGAGTTGTCAAAGTAGTGTTTTTGGTGTCGCGTTGCTTCACAGTGTTTTCATTACAACCACAATTTACAGTGACATCACATATGTCCTATCTCGCCTGTAGCACCAATGTAAATCCAGCATAATGATTGATGACAATATGTTGACGACTGAGTACAAGATTGTGCGTGATCAGGCAAAACAAACAAACTATAATATTTACCCATCATTAAATAAGGTCAAATACGCAAAGCGACTATGTTATCATGCCAATGTAAAAGTCACAGAAATATCGTCGGAAATACCAGTGCAGGCCCTTGTTGAACACACTATAAAATGGCTTTGTAAAGCTCAAGGAGATGTCCTACGAAGCTTGCTCGATGAAAATATCCTAAGTATTGTGTTTAAGGGGGGCTGTGATGGTGCAGAACACAGCAGGTATCGACAGAAACTATCGGACCAGAAGTCTGCAGATTGTAATGGTTAGGGCAAGCCTTGGTTATATCGCTTGCCAGAATGCACTATCCCAAGTGTAAGGAGAGAGAGGACATCGCGGCGAGGTCACGAGCCACGAGACATTATGACAATAATTCAATGTTGTGAAAACGAGCGCTATATATATAGGAGCATGGCATCGAGCACAGATCTTGCCTTACCACAGCCAACCATCGATGAGACAAGATGAGCCATCGATGGGGTCGTCCACCGTAGCCAAAGACTATGAGTAGCCTTCGGCATCTTAAGGTGAAGACATTCTGATAGTCATAAAGAATTTATATTAGTAGATGTGAGTGGCTAATTTAAACTGATATCTAAACTATTGAGAAAACCAGCCAGACAACACCAATGTCCGCCTCGTTTCGCACATGTGGAGAACTAGACAATGCCGCTGGGAATCGAACCTGGTTCGCCTTGTTAGCAGGCGAGTAGTCTGACCACCTCAGCGGCCCTCGCCTCGAAAACTATTTAAATATCGCATTTTACCAGTTGTGTAGAGCGAGCAGAGCTGATTTCAAAATAGGTATTACAGATGCTAAATATTTGCATAACCAGTATGTACACAAATTTATTAAAAAAATTGAATTAGACATATTGTCTGTTTAAATAAATATGTTCAAAGTGTATTTTTTAAAATATCAACAGGTTAACTAGATATTTTGAAACATTTTCATGCCATTAAAATAAAAAAGGGAATAAAAATCAATTTCGAGAAAAAATTGCGAAGTGGTTCGATGTGAAATGCCACATGTATGAAAAACATGTTGTGATCAGTTTATAAAAAACAAATGTTACTCTTGCTAAATCTTTAAAGTGGGT
The DNA here is from genome assembly GCA_029891345.1 of Dryococelus australis. Lineage (NCBI taxonomy): Eukaryota > Metazoa > Arthropoda > Insecta > Phasmatodea > Phasmatidae > Dryococelus > Dryococelus australis. The sequence continues at coordinate 75,252,390 of CM057002.1, read as the reverse complement.
ATTTTTATGTTTTTTTTTCGTACTTTGGCTATTATTTTTGCGGGAATCACACTGCGGGTTTACTCATATTTAATCCTGAAGGTATATAGGCCTACCTTGTGTGTGTGTGTATATATATATATATATATATATATATATATATATATATATATATATATATATATATAAGAGAGAGAGAGAGAGAGAGAGAGAGAGAGAGAGAGAGAGAGAGAGAGCAAAATAATAGTGTGAAAATGTCGAGGCTGCTAACATAAAAATATTTTATTGAGAAACGTATTGTTACATGTATGTTATTCGAAAAGAGAGTAGGAGTTCTCTAGTACCAATTCCATAACATCAATCTCACGCAGCGTGTTGACTCCACTGTAGCGGAAGTGCTGTCCGAACACCTGGGATGACTTTGTGTGCTGGCGGAGAGCCCTCATGATGTGCTTTCTTTGCTGGGTGGAGGCGACGAAGGCGTAGGACTGCGCCGACAGCGACAGTGGCACGTCGAGGATGCCGAGGCGGCCACTTGACAGGCTCACCGTCTCCAACACGAAGACACGGCATGAGGAGGGCAGCTTGCCACCCACCATCAGGTGCGCCACCGCGTGGAACATCGACGTGTGGCTGTAGTCGCCCGTAACTCCCTTCCAGTCAAACGTCACCAGTGCGTCGATGTCCAGGGACTCCACCTGGTACAATATCACCTGCATCATGTCTTCCTCGCGCCACCGCTCCCTCGCATGCTTTGGCAGGTGATCGCTCCTGAACATGGTCACGTGGCTATCTGGGATGCCCAGGAAGTTGCAACACCGCCACATGGCGTCTGTGTCCTCGTCCGCATCGCGGCACAGGCTCAGCAGGTAGATCTGGCTGTCCTTGTCGGCAGAGATGCGCACGATCAGCGGGCCAAAGAAGGTGCACTCGTTCGTGGGGTAGGCCGTCAGCACGAGCATACGCCGCCGCGCCATCTGGAAGAAGCTGCCGTATATATCCATGTGCATCACACACACAGCTAGTAGGTACATGAGTCCGATGCATGCTGCCAAGTCGTACACCAGGTTTTTAACTATGGAGACTACAATATCAATCAATGCTCCCATTCTCTCCATCATCTCTATCGAGTCGGATCGTCAGGAAGGTGCAATCATCATCTGTGGACAACTGTGGAAATACATTCAGTGTTACATCACATTCCAGGTGTATCGAACCCTGCTATCTTGGTTACTGCACTTATTAGCTCGCATTATAAAACAACTTTCGCATGTTTGAACCACAGGAATAGCGCTGATTATCTATTCTTAAAAACATAGTGGTGGAATGCTCTTATCATTTATATAACAGAAATTGAAAATAGGATCTTACTTATTCACCCCCTCTATCCGTAAACAAAAAAAAATATTCAAAGACAAACCATAGACCTCTATATTTTTATATCTGTTAAATTTCTTCTGCAACATATTTACCTACAATTCTTATAAAAATATGATATCGAATGTATAACAAATTCACAAAACCAAGATTGCAGGGCTAATAACTCAAGACGAAGATGTCTGAAGCATATTTTCCTGTACTCAGTTTACTTAATTTTTAAATTTACGAATTCTTTCGCTGTATTTATTTATTTAGTGAATAATAAAATTACACATACTTCAAGTTTATAAATATCATACTTAATACAGAATGTTCCAATACATTGCGATGTTTTTCAAACCTATGTGGTGAGACAGTGGGTTGCAAGAAAAACGAAAATAATACCATTACAGAGGGCAATTTTATTACAATTTAGTATACAAGTGTCACTTTTAAAAAAATTTCATCATTTAAGGAAGTCGCCTAGTGAGGGGCAGGATTGTGTGAGCCGAAAATCGATTAAGAGCTATGGCCGACGCCGCACAGTTGGGCAGATGACTGAAAAACCTGTAATTAATTTATATTCCCGATATTCATTGGTTTTAAAATACTATCCTTTATTGCATAAATAAATACGTATATGTAAGTGGAACACTCATGGAAAGCATAATTATAAACTTTTTTAATTCTTTTAATAATTCTGTAATTGAGTGTACTAGTTGAGACAGGAAGCATCAGAGGTGGATATCAATCTGTGGGCTAATGTTTTTCATATTATACATATTTTAGCCAAAGGTATAATGTACAAAACTGATAAAAAGTATGCTTTGATCTGTTGGAAATAATCTTAATCTTCATTTACACGAGCATTGTCTGCAGCACCACGAACTGTCCACTGTTTCAGCGGCAACATATAAGCAATGTAGAGAAGGCATTAAAATAATCTATTCTATCCTTGCTTTACCTGATTTGTCAATAATTTCAAAGTTATGAACATCTTTAGATGTATGTCTACATACATAGCATCATTGTGTTGATTTACTGCCTGTCAGATAATTACAAACCATTTCATTTATAATGGCGAGAAGAAGACGATGCCGTACATTAACCACTTTACCATTTGAACAGTATATATAGGGTTGCAAATTGTCAATTTGTTCCCCGTATATGAACATCTTCGGCAGAAACTAAATGGGCAGATTCCCTTGCAAAACCAAAATTTAACAAGACGAAAAAACCAATTGGAAGAAGCCATGGGTTTGCCAAATAATTTTATTATATCCTGATGCCGTATGGCTCATTAACTGAACTGGTAATAACAGTGTACTTACAAAAACACTGGTATCATCAGTACACTTTTCATTGTCAAATGTTTAATTGTACTAAATAACAAAAAATACACTAGCTCTTCAACACATAAAGATTCCAGCACATCATTCAGACAAAGAGCAATCTCGTCATGGTATAGTTTAACAGAGCCTGCAGTTTTATTTCTGTTGTCGTCTAAGTGGCGGCCATGTAATCCGCACTAGAGTAACATACCATTTTCGCTTCTTGAATCACGTTATAAGATGGCAATCGGGTTTTATCTTTACATCTTATGATGTGATACTGGTGGAGAGTCTAGCAACCAGGATCATAGCAAGACTGCTCCCGACAAATTCTCTGTGCATATCAGAACATTTATAAGCCTTCCTAAATCTCGCTGCATGCATAGGTGCCGTCAATGTTATCTTTTGGAAGTCTCGCAGACTCCAGACGCCCGGAAGCACATTTACTCATCTGTGTGGAATAGGCCAATTCAACCGATGACCACATTTTTTCTCACTTCTTCCATTTTATTCCACTTTGTTCTCTCCGATTACTCGGGAAAGAGATGCTTCGAGTGACTGTGACGAACATTACTCCTCACGAATCGTAAAACATCATCATGACAGGATCTTCTAGCCACACTTTTTTTTTTTGGGTGAAGAAACCTGTAAGTCATGCTATTAGCACAGTTCCACTTTTTTAAAACTGAAAAGAGAGCAATGAAAATTCCTGGTTTGCTCCTGAGCGTTACTTTTTGGGAGAGCTTGTTCTTTCCACAATAATATTCATGAAGCTTTCCAAATTTATCTCCACTGGTCTTCCATCGTGCATCTTTCATTAACTCAAATAACTCTGGCCTAGGAAAGCTTTTTAAGATTCACTTGTCGAAACCTGCCAGGGACACAAAAAATGCTGCATAAATGAATGTTACTTTTGAAAGAAAAGGTCGAAAATCAATTAATAGGGCAAAATGGGCATGATTTTATACCTGACTCTGATCACCCTAGGCCATTCCTCACGTCGACAGCTAGACTGCCAGTGATACACCTACACACCATGGGAGGGCAGATGCGTGCAGTCGAGTCAGCGTCCCCATGAGTGTGCATTAATGCAGGCCGAGTGTTGTATATCTGCATATATTTTTCACCCCTTATTTTCATGGCCCATTGTGTTTTTTTTTGTGTTAGAATTTATTTAATCATGTCTTGCTACATGGTGGTAACTTTCTTAGTGTTTATGTGTGTAATTGTGACGTGCGACATGTCACGTGTGTGCCAGTGAAATGTGTATTTTTGAAATGGCTTTTTAAATGTTTTCTTCGGTTTTGTGATCAAGTGTTTTTATGTTGTGTTAGTTTTAAGATTTTATTGATCGCTATTTAATTGTGTATTTTTATGAAGGGTTATCTGTTGTGATACCATGTACATGATCAAACATCATATGCAATACCGCGCTACTATAATATGGGCAGTGTAATATAAACAGTCATTTACTGAGGCAATATTTACAGTTAATTTACGTGTGTATGCATGGAAAATAAAATTAATAATATTCCCTTATTTTCGATAGTATTGAAGGACAGTGTAACACTTACTTATTCAGTACCCAAGTGTGCATGTTTGTAAACCAATAAAACATAATCATAACTTACTGCCCACATGGCGAGGAAATGCATTTTTCATTAAAAGTTGTTTGTATTCAGTGCCATTAAAAAGAAAGCATTTAGAGATAATAAACACTCCAATCCATACATGGAGAGCACCTTGCAAACCTAGTGAAATGACCCCAAATTGAAGGTTATGGTGTAAGAGTAAGTGTTATGTGTTACATTTTATATTTTTTATTTATTATTATTATTTATGAGTGCAATGCAGGTGTAATTATGTTTCGTCCCTGCCCTAGGACCATGCCAATTCACATAATTTCATTTTGTATTATTTTTACATTAAATTTAATTATCACGTGACCTGAGCGGGAACTTTCGGCCAGTGAGGCCGCTGCCCACCAGTCATACCGCAAGTAGCGATTTTGGTACTCGCATGGAGTGGCTGTGTGTGCACGTCCTCCCCGAACGTTCACCATTTTTGATCCAATCATGTTGTTTTCAATATAATAATTTGATTTATTGGAAGTTTATTCTTTCACATAATAATCATTTACTCCTCGTATCATTTTTAACTGCGCTAGAGTACTCTTTGCTTGAGTGGTGTTTACTTTGTACGTGCCTCGAATGAGGGTTGTGTGGAATAAACTAGTATTGCAAGGAATGTGCGAGAGTTATTTCACCGGCCACCTAACAGCGGTTTGTCCAGTTTTCATAATTTTAGTAATATCTAACTAATGTGTCGGAGATAACCTACAACAGTCTCCATGGGAATGAGATTGCGCCAAAGGAGGCAGAGAGCCCTCACTAGACTAGGCATAGTGGAATTTAGTCGATGGAGTACAACAACTTATAGTCAGCATTGCCAGGGGGCCAACAACCTGTGGTAGACCAGGCTATTAAGTTATCATTGGGAGCCGACATCATCAGCATACCAGCATTATCACAAAGGAGAACGTCCAGGGGAGGCCACTGATGAGCCTATGACATCACGACCTCCTTTCACATCTCGTGCTCGCTGAGCTGGTGCCCTACTCGGAAAATATCCATGCCTCCATTCCCAGCATAAATCCACCATTCTCCTGAGGTCCAAAACTAGTTAATGTTAAGTGGCACCCTTCCATGTGGCTTTCCATACATGCCACACACTCCGACATTTTACCGTACATATAACCTTCTCTCCCAACAACATTTTCCCTCCTTCAGGATTTCATTTTCATTAAGTGTCACCTTTAAGTTCATCCGTATGCAACTCCAAGTTCCTTTGTATGAAGTGTTTTATCGTAAATTTACCAGTGCTAATGCCCAGGTCTTGTGCGCCCACGCTCGCCCACATGAATAGTCTCTGTTGGAACTCTGGGTCTGTATGTTTCGTTATTGGCGAATTTACCTAACATTTTCCTGTCAACCCAGGCCAGCATGTCAAGAAAATAAAGCCAGAATATCAGAAAACAGCAACATAGGAATTTTGGTGCCATAATCGCCATTGTAATGGGCAAGCCAACCAAGTCATCTATATAGGGCCTGCGCATCATCTTTATCGATCGCTGCAACGCCCCTGATGACAGTCGACCTCTGCCATCTTAGCATGTCACTGGCCAAGGGGGGAACGAGCCATCTGCTTCCCCTACCTTAGCAGTGTGGCATGGCATCTTCCACCCCCACCTGTGCTGCATCGCCAGGGTGAGGGTGTCTGCTGCGGACCGAGAGGCAATGTGCCTGGTGAAGAACAACAACACAGCAACATGACATCTGTGTGTCAACCACTCTGCGATATCTGCTGCAGATATTCAGACTGGCAAACCATTCCTCATTGTGTACACAGCGCCTATGACAAACATCAAAACTGGACCCATTTTTGCTAGAGTTCCTGCAGGGGGGGAACACGCCTTTGTGACAATGCCACCGTAGCCCGAAGGCTGAGGGAGGAAGTCTAAATAACAACTGCAGAGATGTGCGAAGACGCATGGACACAAATTATTTCCTGACAACCAGAGGATTTATGCGTTTGATGCATGAAACTGAAACAGATCTGAGAATTGATTAATTCAGTTTGTGCACCAAGCATCTGCTCATACGCTACCGAACAGACAGGTTTACAACATTCATCATCACGTTTCTGAAAAATATTGAAGTGTGCCAATTTCAGTGTCTGCGAGGGTGTGAGTAGCTACTTTGGTGTGCACCCAGTTTGGAGGTTATATGAAGTGCACTTCATTTCTCTGCAAGATCAAGCTATGCTATAGGGGATTTCCTACATCGATAGTGACCGTTGCAAGTCAGACACACCAACTACAGCCTGCCAAATGTAACCAGTGCAGAGATTTTCCACACGGCATAGACCACAGATGCTAGAAGCATAAGTGATGAATGGCAGGTTTTACGGAGCTGTTCATCAATAAAACACATGCAAACATTGATGCTGCTACGCCCACCTGCATGCAACACACTGCTACTTAGAACCATACCCACACTAAGGGGAGAAGCCACCTCAGTGCTGTCAACTTTGAACAGCAGACTTAGTCGGGCAGTGACTTGTACAACTACAGCCACCCCAGCCAGATTCCAGTCGCTGCCAAGTTATGCCAGAATGGCTAATGAGGATCATGTGGTATTCTTGAAAGCTTGTGAGAGCCGATTCAGCCACTATGTCGCAGACTTGGAGGACTGGCCAAACTGCATTGCAGCCATGGCACCAGACAACCCAGCTATCACCGCGATGCATGCACCAATTTTATTAGTTAAACACAACCTAAGGCATAAAGGGCTTGTCCTGAGTCACATCCCATTCTGCAACCTTCTTATCTTCTAACAAGCATTCCGGAGGGCACACAGAACTTTAAAGGTGCTCATGTTGGCATAGTGGGATTTTGTGGCACGCCAATAATAATAATAATAATTATTATTATTGACTGAACTGCATAGGTGAATGCCTTGGGGTGACGCGAGGTTATGGAAGCGAGGGGTGAATCATTATCGGATCATGTGGGTGGAATTCAGCCGCATTTTCACCTGCCACTTCGCAAATGCATTCACTTTTTTGTGAGTAAGGAGCCACATAATCCTGGAAGAACAGGGGGAAGAATCTCTATAAAGTCATAACAGAAAAGATTAGCCTTATCCACACCTATAACACAGAACTAGAGCTGAAGGATGTTCAATACTGCCTGATCCGAATACCAGGCAGCTATCATATCGGTGATTCATTCCACTGAGCGGGACTTTATACACACAGTAATGTTGTCAGATGCCAAAATTCTAACACAACCGCGCAGCAACAGTGGACGGTCGAAAATATCGGGGCGGATCCCACAGTGAAACAGTGCCTAGGACTAGTGCCGGGAACACCATAACCAACACCACTGCAGTATCAAGAGTGTCAGCAAACAATCGGGTGGTGGCTCACACAGTTCCGCCATGCCCACCCACTGACAGCCGGCAACCCGCACATCCATGCCGTGGGGGTGTCAGAGGCCACTGGAACAATGAGTGTCCTATCCGGGCGTGTCGATCAACAAGTTTACGGCGGGAAAATACACACCTGGGAATCGAGAGGCCAGGGTAGAACAGCCGGACATCGTTTGCCAACGGACTGAAGTAATCTCCACGAACCCAACACCGCAACAAATACTCATTGTGCAAATACGCAATTCACATAAGTTTTATTCGCATTTCAGTTCTGGTAAATAATCATCCCTGCTGTACCTTAATTGATATGACAGCATCGCAAAATTTTATAAAATCTAAGTTCATCAGTACCAATGAAATCTAAACAGTTCAACATGCTATACAACTAGCCACCCGTTAACATACTTGCGAGATAATGGGAGAATCATGCATCAGAGTACACATCAGGGACATCGAGGCCGTCACAACAGCATTTGTGTCTGATGACATCATTGAGGATGCCATTTTGGGAGTGCTATGTCTCATGGAATAAAATACGGCAGTGGAACCAGTGGCTCGAAGAATTCATTTCAGGAAAAATGAATGCTGCACCGTATACACTTTGGACCCCTGGCAGACTGGAGAAGCACCAACAGTGATATTGTATGAGTTGGGCCATTCAGTACCACCGTAATTCTGGGAAGTCATTCAGCGACTACCCAATGAATGTGGCGATGTTTTCACCACAGCTGATCTGTTATGCCGCACCACAGTGGCTGAACATACTATCCCACTTACCAATGAGATTGTAATTTACGACAACCCGTGGCATTATTACCCGCACCAATGTCAGATCCTAAGGGAACAAATTACCGACATTCAGCACGTGGGTTTGATCGAAACCCCAGAAAGCCAATTTATCTCAGCAATTACACTCGTACCAAAAAATACGGGTCATGGTGCTTTTGTGTCAATTTCCGAAGACTCAATAAAGTAACAAAAAGCATGCTCCCATCTTATATAGACATCAAGGATGCCCTCAACACCTTGGGAGATGCGAAGGTATTAAGAACAATATACCTTTGTAGCGGATACTGGTAAGTGTCGGTACGCCTGGAGGACCTCCACAAGACAGCATTCACTTCTCCCAAGGGCCCCATTTTCAATTTTGTGCAATGCCGTGCTGCTTAAAATGCACTCCATCCATATTTCAACCGATGATGATACACGCCCTAGATGGGTTCATCCGTGAGTTTGCATTGGCCTACTTGGACGATATTGTCATCTGGTCTCGTTCATGGGAAGAGAACATTAACCACTTATTAAAAGTTTTGGAGCGATTCGCCATTTATGGCCTCACATGTGCGAACAAAAAGTGCCACATCGGAAAAGCCAATCTTCAATTCCTGGGCCACCGGATGGATGAGCATGGGATACATCTATAACCCAGAGAAACTACAGATGATCGAAGACTTTCCTGACCACCCGGTAACAATTATGCAAATTTTTCGGGTTGGTGAACTGGTTGCACGAGTAGTTTGTGGGGTTCACTATTGCGACCGTACCGATCATTCACTTTAAGTTGCAGACAGAACAACAAGGCAGCTTCGACGATTTGAAACATCGTTTAAAGCAGTGCTACACACTAGCCCATTACGACCCATTACTACCTGTGTGTATAAACTGATGCCAGTGTAAAAGGGATATGGGGTGGTGGTATTCCAGCTCACAGATGACGGAGCTGCTGTATCGCCGATTTTGGGAGCAAGAAGTTTCGCTCAGTAGAGCGGTGGTATCATGTGAATGAAAGGTAGTGCCTCACAGTGGAGTGAGAGATGCAGGAGGAGAGAGAGAGTGCCAGTCCCGTTACAACACACAGTGGGCACAACACCACATCCCTCCCCCTCTCAACTGCAGCCAGGTGAACTGGTATATGTCCGAACCAACCCCCAGTCAGCTGGGCAGTGAGGTTTGTGCATAGGTTTTGCCGCGAAGTGGAGCGGTCCACATCCCATCATAGCAGTGCAAGGAGATTACTGTTACAAAGTACTGCTGAGTAGGAGGCGACACACTGTGTACCTGAGCGATACACTGCGGCTCGCTGCCATTGGCATCACGATGTCCGGCATCAGAACCAACGAGGCACCACCGGCCCTGCCGTTTACATGCTAATCATGTAGTTGTCAATAGAATAATTTAATTTACTGGAGCATTGCTTGTTTAGTCCAGAGAGCGAGCCACTCCACAGCCTGGCCATTTGTATATGGCCAGGGTTTCATCTTTCACATAATAATAATGTAGGCCTCGTGCCACTTTTAACAGCACTACAGTACTCATTGCTTGAGATGACTTTGCTTTGTAAGTGCCTCGTATGAGTTTTTCGTGGAATAAACAAGTGTTGCCAAGGAAGTTGTGCCCGTTATTTCACCGACTGTCTAATGGCAGTTTTTCCTGTTTTCGTAATTTTCCTAATATGTAATTAAGGTGTCGGAGATGAACTACAACAGGCTCCATGGGATTGAGAACACGTTGATGGAGACAGACAGACCTCACTAGCATAGGCCTCGTGTAATTTAGTCGACGGAAGGCAACTACATAGTCAGCATTGCCAGGGGTCAACACCCTTCATTGGCTCAGGCAATTATGATATAATTGGGAGCCGACACTATCATAAGTATGCCAGCAACATCGCCACGGAGGTCTTCCAGAGGAGGCCACTGATTGGCCCACGACGTAACGACCCCCATCCACATCTCATGCTAGCTGAGCTGGCGCCCTACACGGAAAATACCCTTACTTCAATTCCCAGCATAAACCCACCATTCTCCTGAGGTCCAAAATCCGATACCACCAACTTATAAATTATAATAATTAGCGAAAATTACACTCAAATGAGATTGATGCAATAACGGTTAGATCACAACTAAAATCTTCAGTGAACTCTGCTTTCATCCTTTACAATACGATGTCTTGGAAAGGTTCGTATTATCCCTTGTAAAGGACGTTCGAAATGAAATAACATATGCCTTTTTTACTTACTAATAGAGCTATCTTCCATGCTATTCTGATTAGGAAATCCTGAAATCTTTAGGAGCAGGACAGTCATAAAATCATATGCGGTGTTGAGTGTTCAAACAGCAGCACCATTTTGACACATCTAGCACATGTCAGCCTAATATAATCATGGCGATAGGTTGTCATATGTTGCGTCATAGCTTCTAATCTTCACTTCCAGACAAGGTTTCCCAGTTACTCACATTTCATTTTTTGAATTTATGCCAGCTGTTAAGGTCATCTGCCCCAATGCGCACCGGGTGGTGTATATATAGCAGGGTCACCTCTACTCGCAAGCCACTGAATTTGAGCGAAGTGGATTCGTTGGGATCGTAGAACTTCGGGAATTCCAGCGATGTCTCAGTTTACTGGATGCGACTGTGTGGTAAGTCTATCCATGCCTCTATTGTACGTTCACGTGTATCTGGTTCGTATATTTTGAGATATGGCAGTCAGAAGAGCCATTGGAATACATAAAAATGATATTTTCAATGTGCTTGATGTCTTGAATGTACCTGCAATTATTTCATCGTCTGGAATGAGTATTCTTCTTGTAGGTAAACCTATAGGAAGCATATTTCATAGTTTCGTCAACAAATGCTATTTTTTTTTAATGTCTGCAATACAACACATTACAAGTGCTAGGTAGACAGGCACCTTAAGGCTTTTATACTGAATGGGAAGGGACTTGCATTTAAATATTAAAATATAAAAAAAAAAATAAAGATCCAAGAGAGAGTTTTTCGTATGTGTTTCGAATGCACTGTTTGCTAAAGTTCCATTGCAGAAATTGTTTTACATGATCAAATATATAAAAATTGTTTCTTTACATAGCATTTTGATATGTTTAAATTACCACAAAATATTAAGATTAGTATAAAAACATGTAATAACATTCAAGATCTTTTCTAACAGTGTGGGAGTTGTTATTATGGAAATGTGGCCAAAATAGTGCGCGAAATTGTTTGTTTATCATTAATATTGTGAGTAATAAACGTGTGCATTGGCTATAAAAAGTGTTGGGCTGAAGTTAGTTGTGGTATAAAGATAACATCACAAAACAATATTAAATTTAAGTACATTATTTCATTCTAACACTATATGAGTATCAGTATTTTCCTGTTAGCTGAAAAGAATCAAGTAAGTCAAGTTGTTTTCAAGCAGATGAATAAAGTTGGCAGACATGCGACATTCTACATCAAGCAGGTATTGGTATAGCTAACACATTGCTATTATCCCATTCTCCTGATGCCATGTGGAAGGGTCGTCAAGAGGCAATGGTGCATTGGAGGGGCAGCAAGGTTTTTAGGTTTCGATGGTGTTGTGGTTATTTACCTGGTAGGTGCCAGGCATTATCCAGGTGCTGTTTATGCCGTGGTTTCTGGTAGAGCAGACACTGTAGTTCTCTAGGCCAGGACCTAATCTTCTAGGTTGAAGTGATTTTCCCCTCATCAATATTATTACAGATTATTTTATACGTATCATGCTGGGTAATCTCTTAAGGCAGGTTACACGCCATGACTGCATTAATGAGATATCAACAGTTACAAACCGGTGGCTTATCGACTGACCACACATCTTAAATACTACATTTATGCAATATACACACTTAGAAGATTGACATAATTAGTACATACGGGATGATACATGACACTGTAGCTGGTATCCTGAGGGCTTGCAACCTTACAAACCTTGCAGTTGAAGGTATAAATAGTATGCAGAGTTACTGTTCACACATATATTCCGTGGCTTTATTAACATTCCTAAACTGGAACAACATACATTGGTACCGGGCACAACCCGCCAGTAAAGGCTACACTGATAAAATGGCTTGTGGCCAAACAATGACCAGGCGCGAATTAAGCTCCCCCGGGCAATGCAAACCACTGAGGAGAGGGACAGGTGTCTCCAGCAGCAAATATAAACAGTTCCGGTAAATTAATTGACTATCGAATGAAGTGGATGGTACAAAAGATGTTGGCCGCTGGAGTGTGCACGAACACAGCTGTGCCCCCATGAGTTCTTAGACACTAATGCTTTGTCTGGCTTGGTATCTGACTGGCCCTGGTGGAGGTAAGCACATAAAGTGGGCACTATTTTCTCCGACACTTGCAAACAACATTTATTACACAGAATCACTTGCTTACCTGCTAAATGTTGAAAACATAAATTTATTTTTGCATTTAATACTACATAACAAGACATTAAACACTGTGATTGGTTGAAATGGGTGTGAAGACACTTTAAGTGAAATAACAATATTGTGATATGACCCTTAAACACAGCTTTGCATAACAGACTTTATTTTGGGGCGTTTGTCTGTCCTCTTTTATTATTACGAGTTCTTACGACATATACATTTAAGCCCTTTTGCCTACTAGAACTTTTTCATACTCTTGCCGGCATTAGGGTGCACCACCCTACACTGGGGTGCACGAACATTCTCCTCTCCTACTCGTCGTACTCGTTGCACTAAGTGCACGAGCACATTACATAGCACACACATCCACAAATATGTAGAGTGACTTGCTAGCTGTGCTGAACTCAGTGCCTAGTCGGGCAAACTGCCTTAGGAGGCAAGGGACGCAAGCACACGTTAAATGGCCCCTCCCCCAGGAAACGTTTCGAGGCCGTGTGCAGCAGGTGTGCTGTCTTGCCTGCTTCCTCGGTCGTAGTCCGTATGGGCACTCTCACAGAGCCGCACGTGGCTGTGGCGACTAGTGTCGTCGATGTCGCTGACGACTTGCTGCTGTACAGAGTGCTAGTGTGCTCCCACCTGTGCTGTATGCTGGTGGTGGCTGTCACTGCCGGCATGTTCGGCAGAGGCAGAATGAGATGGCCGACTCACTGCTGCTGCTCCCGTCATCACTGCTTGCCTCTTCTCCGCAGTCAGTGGCACGAAGTTCATGGTGTCGCCCAGTGCGACATGGGCAGGCAGCATCCAGGAGTTGATGGTCCCCTGGACCGCCCTGACACTGTCGACATGGTGGTAGGGGGACTCGGGTTGTCAGCTGGTGCAGGAAACGATGGCTTAGCGGTTCTCTCTGATGGCATTGACATCGCGACATCGGGTGTCTTGGCGATGGCAGATGGGTCTGCCACCAGAAGTGCTGGCGCCTGTTTGGGCACTGGTATTGGTACGGGGGCACTCGCTGGCACTGCACTGTCAACACCTGGGTCGGCCATCGGAAGCTCCCTGCAAGGTGCTGGTGTGCCATGCACTGCCAAGCTCTTTGCCTCAACTCGTAGCGTGCTGTTCTGAGGTGCTGCTGTTCCTTCCACCTCGGTACCCCCTGGGGTTGTTCGGCAGAGGTGTTGCTGTCCAGGCTCATCATTGGTGGTACTTCTTCGTCACAGAGTTGCTGGTCTGTTTGAGACTCTCCTATGGGAGGTGCTGCGGCCCTTGTTTCCTCTCTTGCTGCTCCTCCAGATCGTAGAAATCCCTACAGCATAAGTGAGGCTACTAAGACTGTATCCCAATTGTAAGTACACACTTGTTAAGTATATACATATTCGTAATTGCCATTGTATGTACTTACCTTGACTATTGGGTCGGAATTTTTTCTGACTGTACTTGGCTCGTCACACAACCTAGTGTAAATAGCACGAATTACTATAAAGTAAACACATTTTTTTTTTTTTTTACATTCTGAGCTAACAACTAAACGGTTTTTGCTGTAAATAAACATTTAGTGTTTTATGTTGTTTGTCTTTGCTTTCGTTTGTCTATAGTGTGGTTTGTTGGTGTTGCTGCAAAAAATAACAATAATGCATTTTTCATCTGTTTTAGGTAGGTTATTAGAAATACAGAAACAATGCTGCAAATTGGTAGCTTCGTAGAGGAATAATATGGCGGGTAATTAGAACCACAAAACATTCCCATCATAGGTTAGGTACGTGACGTTTGAAAACAAACATGACGACCACCGCAAGTACGCAAATTCACCTAGCAAGTAAGCCACTTCGTGTACTTGGCAAGTACAGATGCTGTGTGTACTATACTAAGAATTGGGAATTTCTGCTAATATATACTGTGTGATGTCACAGGTGGAGCAAGGAATGTAAATGTATATACTTGAAAGGAATTGGGAGATAGCCTTAAAATAAAGACGCTTGGCTATGCTCAGATTTACAGAAGAAAGTTATTTTTAATTATGAGAGAAAGTTTAATGTTATCAGGTCACGCGCAAGAGTTGTGGTATGGCGGAAGAAGAATTCCGAACTGGAAGATATGAGTCTGGCAGCCAGTGTGAAGCATGGTGGAGGTTGTGATGTTTTGGGGTTGTATAAGTGGTGTGATTTGTTTCAATGAAGGCACAATGGATCACAATTTGTGCATCAACATTTTCGACTCATCTTCCCCGTAGTTCGGGAAAAAAGGGCCTCTCTATATAGTACATCGTCACACAGGGAAATGACCTCAACCACACAGCCTTGAGCACAGAGCGCTGGTTGTTATATGATACATCACAACCACTCGATATCAACCCAATTGAGAATTTGCGGCACCGAATACAGGAAAACGCATGAAAACACTAGATATCAGTAGTAGGGTTATGGTGATTCGGAAACAGACCGCTTTGGCTTGAGGATCAAGGATCTGGCCGCCATGTTGGAATTTCCCGTTATTTCCCAAAAATCACTTATTTTAGCACAAAATCGCATGATTTAGCCCAAAAATGCCTTAAAATTTCCCTTTTTTTCCTGCGAAATTCCCGTTTTTCCCACAAAAAGCACAGAGCCCCTAGCGAGCCCCAGTTCAGCAAAAAACGAGCCAATTCAGGTGAATTTGGGGGCTCGCTTCATACTTCTAAATGAAACAATAATGACTCGATCAAAAGAAAATTATTTAAATTAATGATTTTTCAAAAATTTAAATATATTTCTATAATTAAACCATTTAAAGACATAAGTAATAAGTGTTATGTATCACCGGACTCATCTTTTCAATTCGCATACGATCGCGATTACATAATAAAATTATTTTAATATTTTATTTCTTTTAATTAAAAAAATATATTTATAATTAAGAAATTAAACGACATAAGTATAAGAGTTATATATCACCGGACTTATCTTTTCAAGGTGCAAATGATTGTGATGCCATACAGCCATACTGCCTTGTTTTATCATGCTCTCGCATTCTGTGCTATATCTCTTTCTCTCTTGTCTCTTTTTCTTTCCTTCTTTCCATCTATTTCATTTATTCTCTCTTGTCTCTCTATCAGTCCACAGGTTTTCTCAGAATTCTCTCATTTTTTATTCATTTCTCTCTTTCTCTTTGCTTCTCTATTTCCTGTCTCTCTTGTCTCTCCCATTCGCCTTCTCTCTTTCCTCTCTCGCTTCTCTTGTCTCTGTTTATTTCTCTCTTTCGTTTCTCTCTTTCTCTCTCATTCTCTCTCTTCCTCTCTCGTCACTCTATGAGTCCAGAGGTTTTCTCGGGATCCTCCCATTTTTTGTTGTTTCGTTACTCTCTTTCCTTTCTCTCTTGTCTCTCACATTAGCTTTCTCTCATCTCTCTAATTAGTTTAGCAAATTACTTACACGTGTTCGATTAGTCACATTTGCTCCACTGATAGCATATACATATTCGACTCTGCCATCTAGAGTGCGCGAATCGTCAGTGCACATATTTATTTACGAATTTAAAGGTGTAATTTTCCATTCATGAGAAAGTATATAAAAAATTATTGTAAAGCACATACTAGGCAGGACTTCGTAAAACATATTTGATTTTTAATACTTTATTATTTTGAAAAACAATATTTTTTTCTTAATACACTATCTACCAAAAAGTAATTGGGCACCTGTGAAGATAGGTAATTCAGTACGTCAGTTGACTTGTGTTTCACGGCCTTCGGCATAGGGCCGCTGGTGTTTGTCCATGGTAGCATGAACATAGAGGCCTATTGTAACATTCTGGATAAGGAAATGCTGGCAACATTGTGGCATTTTTACGGAATGGACCCGTGTTACTTCCAGGATGACAATCTTAGGTGCCATATTTCAAGGGCTACTATGCAGTGGTACATCGATAACAATGTTCGCCGATTGGAATGGCCCGCCCAGAGCCCCGACCACAACCCTATAGAACATCTTTGGGACGAATTGGATTGCCGGGTGAGGGCTCGTTAGGCACTGCCAAAATCCATTGCTCAACTCATGGAATGGTTGCAAGAGGAATGGCGACGAATCCCTGTGGATGTCCTGCACACTGGTAGAGAGCATGCCAAACATTGAGGCTGCTGTTATAGCCGCAAGAGGTGGCCCTACGAGATTCTAACGGGGTGACAACCACCGAGCAAACATTGCTGACAGTTGCCCAATTACTTTTTGGTATATGTTGTATTCTAATTTATTGAATTCGTTTTAACTGTTGTGCGAAAATTAAGTTGCCTAACCTTGTAACCATACATGCATGCACACACCGACAGGCATGCGAGTCAGAAGCACCAGCTGTGACCTGCCAAGAGTGACATCATCAACACGAGTGTGAAAAGTGACGTAATCAACATGCGACGAGTGAGGGGAAGGGAAAGAGTATAAATGACTGCGAGACAAGTGCTTGCGAACTAAAGCAATCATTGACACTGCTGGGTGGCTCTGCCAATCAGACATTTAGTAATCGATGCATTATTGAAAAAGTAGAATAATTCAAATTTATTTGATTTATTATTTGAATAATGCTGAAAAAGTATTTTTTGAAAATGTAGCCAAATTTTTTAAAATCCTATTTGCAATGTAAATTCAAACCAAAGAGCTTAAATTTTTTAAATTTCACACTTTCCCATGACAGCTGGTAACACTAAAAAAAAGTGATTCTAAAGCTTGGACCAGATTCGTATCTGCGATCTTCGGGTTACAAGTCCGGCATGGTAACCTTAGGTCTACCGCAAGCTCACATCAACCTGAGTGCTTAAATATTGTATTTAGAGTTGTTAGTTACTTTATGCTTCGTATATGCCTTTGCTTGCATTGATTTTATTATATATTCTTTTTTAAATAATTATTTAACTAATCGGGCTGTAAGCAAGTGAATATGTACAGCCATTTAGGTAGGCAAATATAATTTGCGAACTCTTAGGAGTCTGGAAGACTCACAAAGTTTTAGTTTGCAAGTAACATTTCTAACCCCAAGAATTTATTTGTTTAAGACATTTATAAGCATAGTGGCTACCTTAAAATAATATTTTATTTTGTATTGAGATCTGTTTATAACATACCGGTTACGATAAAGGATTAAAATAAGAGAGTTTAAAACTATATTTACTACTCGATTTTAAATTAATTTAATTTTTTAAGTTGTACTGAAATTTTATGTAGAGTACGGCAAAAATATTCTCTCAGTTTCATTTCAGGACTTCTTTCTTCAAGTCTAAATATTATATAAAGTTAATTATTTATTATTTCGACTATTTTTTGTAGGCTTAACTATCCTACTCGGATTTTGATTCAACGTATACGTGAATAAACCAAGCACCATAATATTCTCTATGTATAAGGTAGGGTACAACATCAGCGAGAAATTAAAGACCTTTTATATTTATAACATATATATTTACACACTTCAGACCACAATGAGAAGCCTTAATTTACCACACCATTCACATAGTGGCTTTACACCAGCATACACACATTTCATTTGGGGAATATAGTCTGCTTATACGCAGCTAAAGGCTGTCTATGCTAGCAAGCGCCCAACCACAAGCCTTGTCCATATATTCTTCTTCACGGAAAATTTTTTCTTTCAAGGCCTCTACAGCTCTTGGGATACTACCAACAGTGTACAGTGCTTGATTCGCCGTCTTGAATGCTCAGCGACTGATGGCTTCATCCAAAGGCTGAGGCTTTTCGTAGTTACACTCCAGCCAAACATTATATTTTATGGGACCTTCTTCGTCTTCTTATGTTCATTTATTCGTACCTATAAAGTTATTTCTAATCACATAATCGTATAAAGTGCCCTTGAATGCCGATTGTTTCAGGTAGAAACCGTTCGATGGGGTTTCACCAACATCTAGTACAGGTCATTTCTTCTTAGCTGCTGAAACTTGACCTTTACAGTTCTTCTTATGTCTCTTCAGTATACCACCACAATTGAACAGATATTTGCACTTGCCACATTCATGCATAGCACAGGAAGGTCCCTTCCCACAAGTAGTTTTTTTTCATGCTTCTTCGCACTTTGGCTGCAAGCAAATATCTTGTCACAGTAACAACAACGAATCCTTGACGAAGTCGTTGATGACCGCACTGCTGTAGGTGATCCATCTGAAGAAGTCGATGGTGCAGCCGATATCATGCCTAAAGAAGTTGTTGGCGATGCTGCTGCCCCAGGTGTCCCAACCAAAGTAATCGGTAGCGCTGAGCTAACCTAAGGCGTTGATGAACCAGTAACCTTCGGCTCCATACTATATTCCAGTTGCTTACATGAACTGAGACGACGTGTCTTTCCCGACTGCCACTGCCAAACTAAGCTTCCTAACTGGAACCCAGCTACTTATATACTTGCAAGCAGGCACCTTAACATGCAATGTTCCACCTACTGTAACTCATGCATGCCATCTGCTTTACTGACCAACACCATACCAACCAATACACCAAGCACAATATCCATCTTCTTTTTAAATTTAACATTTTTAAGTATATATTTTAACTTACATATAATGGTTTTTTGTTGCTATCCCAGACTTAAGTATTTACATTTAGGGACTTTGTACACTATGTTGAACATGGAATATTTCCTATTCCTAAGCTAGGACTAGTAAATTTTTTCTACACACATAAATATTGGCATACCTTTAACCTAACCTCACATAACCTAACTTCACCTTACCTAAGATAACCTAACCTATTAATTTGATAACTCTGAATATATTGTATTTGATTTCTCTCGACATTCACTTAACCTAACTCCACTTCAGTATCAACTTAACCTAACATCACTTAACCTAACTTCTCCTTACCTAAAATAACCTAACCTATTCATCTTGTAAGAACTCTGCATATATTGTCTTTTATTTCTCTCGACATTCACTGAACGTAACTCCGCTTCAGTGTCAACTTAACCTAACATTATCTTACCTAACTTATCCAACTCACTACACTTAATACCGAAGGCACCTCATTTAGCACTGAAGGCACCACACTTGGCACTGAAGGCACCACAGTTAGCACTGAATGCAATACATTTACCACCAAAGGCTCCGCACTTATGGGTCATTTAAGGGTCATTAGGGATCACTGAGGGGTCATTAAGGGTTATTACATTTCATTTAACATTATTTAGGGGTCATTTAAGGGTCATTAGGGGTTACTGAGCATTCATTTGGAGGTCATTAGGGGTCACTGAAGGTTCATTTAGGAATCATTATGGATCATTAGGGGCCACTGATGGGCCATTTAGGGGTCATTGGGGGACATTTAGGGGACATTTAAGGGTCACTAAGGAGGTCATTTAAGGGCACTTAGGGGTCATTAGGGGTCATTTAGGGTTCATTAGGGTCAACGATCAAGTGTAAAAAAATAATCAGCCCTGTGAGTGGCCAGTCCCACAGTAGTTCATTGTCCACTTTAAGTGTGACCACGAGCTTAAGCTGAGCGAATATAACATGGGGACGAAACATATTTTCACATTAAAAATAACTTATTCACTGGCAGGGCAATGATGATGACATAGCAGCTATCATTGGTCATGTAGAACTCAGTCGATGTTATGAATACTATTGCTCTTGTACGACTCGCTCTTGGAATAATTCGATTTAAAACACTATTGAATTAATAAGTGTCTCAGAGAAGCAGATATACGCATTACTGTGAATATATATATATATATATATTTTAATTAATTTTTCCTTTTATTCGACTATGTATTATGCTAGTCAATAGCAATATCACCAAATTTTCGCAGAATATCTTCTCTACTAACTACCATCAGACGAAATTTACTCATGCCTCTTACTAGAAGTCAAGCAGACCTCAGCCCACACTGGCCCTATCAAAAAATAACCTCAAGTCCAAGATGTTTCTCATACCATCAGACACCAGCCAAAATATCATACCAGGCACTAATATAAAATCACTCTATCAACCATCCATACATACAAAATGCTGATCACCACACCTCACACATATAAAAAATAATATGAGTAACCCCTGCTGACCAGGAGTACTCGGTACTACACCAATCATAAGCCCAGCATACTTCAGTCATGCCAAGATTGCATCATATATTTAACATAAACAACTACTCATTTCATACCATCCCTACGCCATCCATTTACTGTACCAAATAAAACATACTAGGTGACAACCCTCCACATACCTGACATTTATATAAACCACTCTATCAACCAATAAACCAGTTAATTATGCCAGACATCCTTACTAATAGCTTCTCTTACAAAACATACCAGGTAACATACCTCCAGCATACTTAAAAATCATATCGATAACCTAATGGTACTGAGTACCAAAACAGACATAATATCTTTCACCGTGACATTAGCTCTCCTCAGCCATGCAATGGTAAAGCAATACAACGCAGCATACTAGCATACTATATCATCTGAATATATCAATGAACAACCACAGCAGGTAACCATACCAACCGAAAAACGTACAGCTCAAACCATATATTTCACTCTAACTCAAGAATACCTTATCTATGCTGTTCCTTAACGATACAGACCATATCAACCCCCACACCTCAGACTTACTATCAATAACAATAAAAGTCAACTATATTGACTATCATTTCAGCCCATCTAACTATGCAGTTACATATATAAACGAGACATACCAGGTGCCGAACAAATCAAATATTCCAACCATTCTATCATAACATCGTTACTACTAATTTGATCATCTTCGACATACATAGTCTTAATTCTCAAAAATACCATCCAATCATACTAACCAATAATACCAGCTCAGCATTTTGCCCCTCTCATACTAACTTAACATCTCATCTAACCATTCCGTTCTTAGAAACTAATCACATAATTAAATCATCCCCCACACACCAACGAAGCTATACTTTATTTCATACTGCCAAAAACCGAACATGGGTCAGGTCTTACCAGTCAACATAATGGCTATGCCGTCCATACAAGAAACTAACTGTACAACCGAGTCATATCGATAGGTTACACCATCAAGATGTAGTAGCTATAAAAAACCAAACCATACAGACAGCCCACACCGACAGACAAAACCATCATGTTACTCCATCTGTTTCAGCCATTCCAAGAGACCACAAAAACAATATAGTCAACATTCTAACAAAACGTATTACCAAAACAAGCTACCTAAAACAACCACACAGTGAGGCCATACAGTATAAACATTATAAAAGCACCTCTACTATTGATGAGTCTACATACAATTCATACTATAATCAGACTGACAAACATAATATTCAATCCATATATTTTACCCTTCTGTAATACTAACCATCACACCTGTCATCATGCCTCCTGCCCTCCAGTTTAACAGCCATATAGGCACATCACACTGAGAGACAAAGCTATTACATAAAAATATTCTCCCTCCAACAATCAACCCAAACTACTGCAATGTCCCCATCATACATTTAAGACTTCACTATTACCATACCGATAGGCCATACAAGGGAGACACGCCACCATTCCAGTCAACCAACGAACATACACAGGTCATCATATTAGAATAATGTAGAAAAACAAGACAGACGGCAACTTACATCTCTACGAGATCTCTCGAGAGTTTAGGTCTCTAGAACGGTAGACGCGAGTACGACCGACCAACTTGTAAAGGAGATGATGGTGAAGGGAAGGGGAGGGCGAGACTAGTTCTAACATTACCACTAGGGGAGATGCGTTTCAACGACAAGACATTTTTTCCCCATCACCCGACAAGATCACATTCACCTATTATGACAGCCTGCGAGGGTGTCCATCCAACCCTTGCGAATAGCAACTTTACCGTTCGCTACATATATATTAAATTAACACATTAATAAAACATAGATAGATCTCGTCCATCAGACACAACCCTATGCAAACATCTCAGCAGACGAATGACTGTCACTGATCGTTTTTTATTAATGACTCATGCTAGCCAACATTTGAAGGGTAAGAATTAAATATCTCTTTTACTAAACTGGATAGTATGAGAAAAATTTGGATTGGAGTGTGGTGGTGATGGTGGAAACACTACTGGCATAACTGTATCAGTTAAACTTTGTTTATACTATTCTTTGTATACCTGAAGTTGACATATCTGAGTCTATTAAGGAGTGGGTGGTGGTGGTGGTGGTGGTGGTGGGGGCGGTGGTGCTGGATATGTTAGATTAGGTGAAGTTGGGTAGGAATTTGGGAAAGCAATTTTTCTACCAAACGACAAAATTCCAATAGGCTGATGCTAGTGTCTTAGATAAAATGCTCCCTAGCTGAATGGTTAGTCGGAATGTTCTAAACTACCAACTTCCGAACATGTGCATAAATATATTATTCACCTTTGCATGACATACAACTAAGGTATAAATGTTATTTCTTGTACGTAAGCTGTATATGCAGATACTTTATTTTCTAAAGAGTTTTGCATAAATATAACCTCTATGATCTTGTTCATTAGCCATAGCTGGATTTTAGATATGATATAATCTTCCTTTGTACGTTCATGAAATTTATAAATTTTTCTAGAGTTTAAGTAAACCGGACTGGTAGCAAGCAATGAAAGTTTAGATATTTACTTCATTCTGTTTGTGTGTTTTGTCTGTGTGTGTGGAAAGTTTAATAAAATGGATATTTACTTTTTACCCTTGAAATGCTGGCTGGCATGAGTCATTGACAAAAAACTATCAGTGACAGTCATTTGTCTGCTGAGATGTTTGCAGAGCCCTCGCAGGCTGTCATAATAGGTGAAATTGATCTGGTCGGTGGTGGGGAACAAATGTCTTGTCATTGACATGCATCTCCCCTAGCGGTAATGTTAGAACTAGTCTCGCCCTCCCCTACCCTTCGCCTTCATCTCCTTTACAAGTTGGTCGGCTGTACTCGCGTCTACCGTTCGAGAGACCTAACCCCTCGAGAGATTTTGTAGAGATGTACGTTGAAGTCAGTCTTATCTTTTTAAATAATATTCTAATATGATGGCCTGTGCATGTTCATTGGTTGACTGGTTTGGTGGCGTGTCTTGCTTGTATGGCCTATCAGTATGGTAGTAAAGAAGTCTTAAATGTATAATGGGGACATTGTAGAATTTTGGGTTGATGATAGGAGGGAGTATATTTTGATGGAATAGCTTTGTCTCTGTGTGACGTGCCTATATAGCTGTTAAACTGTGGGGCAGGAGGTATGATAACAGATGTGATGGTTAGTATTATAGAAGGTTGAAACATATGGCTTGAATATTATGTCTGTCAGTCTGGTAATAATATGAATTGTAAGCAGGCTCATCATTAGTAGTGGTGCTTTTAAAATGTTCATACTGTATGACCTCCCTGCATGGTTGTTATAGGTAGCTTGTTTTGGTAATCTGTTTATTTAGTATGTCTGTCTAGTATGTTTTTGGTTTGTATGGTCTCTTGGAATGGCTGAAATTGATGGAGTAACACGATGGTTTTGTCTGTCGGTGTGGGCTGTTTTGTATAGTATGGTTTTTTTTATAGCTAGTACAATCTAATGGTATAACCTATCGGCATGACTTGGCTGTACAGATAGTTTCTCGTATGGTTGGCATAGCCATTATGTTGACTGGTATGACCTGATCCATGTTCGGATTTTTTTGGCACTATGAAAAAATGTATAGATTTATTGTTGTGGGGAGGATGGTTTAATTGTGTTATTAGTTTCGAAGAACGGAATGGTTTTATTAGATGTTAAGTTAGTATGAGAGATGCAGAATTCTTAGCTGGTGTAGTTGGTTAGTATGATTGGATGGTATTATTGGGAATTATGATTGTATGGAAGTCGTACATGGTTAAATATGTAGTATTGATATTATGATAGAATGGTTGGAATATTTTATTTGTTCAGCAGCTGGTATGGCTTGTTTGTATGTGTAACTGCAAAGTTAGATGGGCTGAAATGATAGTCAATGAAGTTGACTTTTATTATTATTAATAGTAAGGCTGAAGTGCAGTGGTTGATATAGCCTGTATCGTTAAAAGTATGAATAAGGTTAGCTTAGGCTAGAGTGAATGAAATGGTTTGGGCGGTATGTTTCTTGGTTGGTATTGTTATCTGCTGGGGTGGTTCATTGATATATTCAGATTGTATAGTATGTTAGTATGCTGTGTTGTATGGCTTTCAACATTGCATGGCTGAGGAAGCTAATGTCATGGTGAAAGGTATTATACTTGTTTTGGTACTCAGTACCATTAGGTTATCGATATGGTTTTTAAGTATGCTGGAGGTATGTTCCATAAGAGATGCTATTCGTAAGGATGGCTGGCACAATTAACTGGTTTGTTGGTGATTTATATAAATGTCAGGTATGTGGAGGGTTGTCATCTAGTAAGTTTTGGTTGGTGAGGTTAATGGACTGTGTAGGTGTGGTATGAAATGAGTAGTGGTTATGTTGCATATTTAATGTAATCGTGGCATGACTGAAGTATACTGTGGTTACGAATGGTATAGTACCCAGTACTCCTGGTCAGCAGGGGTTACTTATATTTTGTTTTCGTATGTGTGAGGTGTGGTGGTCAGCATTTTTGTATGTATGGATGGTTGAAAGAGTGATTTTATATTAATGTCTGGCATGATATTTTGGCTGGTGTCTGATGGTATGAGAAACACGTTGGACTTGAGGTTATTTTTTGGTAAGGCCAGTGTGGGCTGAGGTCTGCTTGACTTCTAGTAAGAGGTATGAGTATATTTCGTGTGATGGTGGTTAGTAGAGAAGATATTCTGCAAATAATTGGTGATCTATCTATCGACTAGTATAACATGTAGTCGAATAAAAGCAAAAATAAATGAAATGTATGTATTCATAGTAATATGTATATCTACTTATCTGAAACTCTTATTAATTCAGTGGTGTTTTAAATCAAATTAATGCGAGTGCATCTCATATGAGGGCTATAGAACTCGTAACATCGACTGAGTTCTACTTGGCCAATGTTAGCTGCTAAGTAATAATCATTACACTGCCACTGAATAAGTTCATTTTAATGTGTAAATATACTTGCGTTATATTAGCTCAGCTTGAGCTCATGGTCACACTTAATGTAGACTATTAACTACTGTCAGATCGACCACTCACAAGACTGATTATTGGACCCTTGACACTTGGCCCCTAATGACCACAAAAAACCCCTGATGACCCCTAATGTCCTCTAATGATCTATAAATTACCCAGCAGTGGATCCCTTAATGTCCCATAATGACCCCTAAATGACCCCTCGGTGACCCTACTAAACCCGTTAATGACCCATAAGTGACACCTAATGACCCTTTTATTTCCTCTAAGTGACCCCTAATGACCCCTAAATGACCCCTAAACGCAGTGCCTTTGGTGTTAAATGTGGTGCCTCTGGTGCTAACTGTGGTGCCTTGGGTATTAATTGTGGTATATTTGGTGCTAAATGTGGTGTCTTCGGTATTTAGTGAGGTGTCTTGGATATGTTAGGTAAGGTGAGGTTAGGTTAGGTGTCATTATGTTAAGTTGATACTGAAGTGGAGTTAGTCAGTGTATGTCGAGAGAAATAAAATTCAATATTAATATCTTAAAAAATGTATAGGTTAGATAATCCTAGGTAAGGTGAAGTTAGGTTAGGCGAGATTAGGTTAGGTGAGGTTAGGTCAGGTGTTGCAAGGTTAAGTTGATACTGAAGTGGAGTTAGGTTAAGTTAATGTTGAGAGAAATAAAATACAATATATTCAGAGTTCCTACAAGATGAATAGGTAAGGTTATCTTAGGTAAGGTGAAGTTAGGTTAGGTGAAGTTAGGTTAGGCGAGGTTAGGTAAAAAGTATGCCAATATGTATGTGTGTAGAAAAAATTTACAATCCTAGAATAAGAGTAGGAAATATTCCATGTTCAACATAGAGTACAAAGTCCCTACATGTAAATACTTAAGTCTGGGATGGCAAAAAGAAAAATTATTATGTGTAAGTTGATATATATATATATATATATATATATATATATATATATACACACATACAAATATGGATATTGAGCTTAGTGTTATTGGTTGATATGGTGTTGGTCAGTAGAACAGATGGCATACATGAGTTGCTGTGGGAGGAACATTGCATATTAAGGTGCCTGCGTGTGAGTATATAAGTAGCTGAGTTACAGTTAGGAATCTTAGTTCGACAGTGCCAGTCGTGAAAGACACATCGTCTCAGCTCGTGTAAGTAACTGTAATATAGTATGGAGCCGAATGTTGCTGGTTCATCAATGCCTTAGGTTAGCTCAGCGCTACCGATTACTTTGGTTGGGACACCTGGGGCAGCAGCATCGCCAACAACTTCTTTAGGCATGATATCGGCTGCACCATCGACTTCTTCAGATGGATCACCTACAGCAGTGCGGTCATCAACGACTTCGTCAAGGATTCGTTGTTGTTACTGTGACAAGATATTTGCTTGCAGCCAAAGTGCGAAGAAGCAATAAAAAAACTACTTGTGGGAAGGGACCTTCCTGTGCTATGCATGAATGTGGCAAGTGCAAATATCTGTTCAATTGTGGTGGTATACTGAAGAGACATAAGAAGAACTGTATAGGTCGAGTTTCAGCAGCTAAGAAGAAATGACCTGTACTAGCTGTTGGCGAAACCACATCGAACGGTTTCTATCTGAAACAATCGGCATTCAAGAGCATTTTAAAGGATTATGTGATTGAAAATAACTTTGTAGGTACTGACGCATGCAAACATGTTGCGCTGTGCAAATGCGCACTCTATGGGCGACTTCGCCCCATCTACGAGCGACGCGAGCTCAGGGGGAAGTCATAACAGTGACAAAATAAAATTAACGTATCGAGTAAGGAGATTCCACAAGCCTGGAGTGCCGAATATGTAATTGTAATTCACTCACATAATTACAATCCGCATTGTTCGCCCGGAAACCTGCATGCAATAGTCACCCCATAAATAAAATAAATATTTGTAATATTCTACTACTCATCACTTAGCCCTGGAAGAAGTTCCTACAACCCCCAGAGATGGCATCACCCCTGTATACTTTTGTGTCACAACCCGCCAGCCTCAGAAAGAGGTGTGATTAATTTGTCGTGGCCTCCAAGCGGGGCGATAAGAAATGAGCGGCGCTCCAGCACTCCAGATAACCTATCCCTGCGCTGGAAGGCTACGCTACCCCCTTCACCCGAAGAATCTCTGATGGTGAGATTTTCGAGTATAAATAGAGGTCCAGAATCCAGCACTGGAAGATACGCCGAGCTCGCCAGTCGAATAGGATAGCGAGCCCTTCCTATTCTGCAAAGACTCTCCTCAGTCTGCAAATACTCCCTCAGTCTGCAAATACTCCCTCAGTCTGCAAAGACTCCCTCAGTTTGGAAAAGGCTTTATTCAGTCTGCAACAGGCTCTCTCTCTCCTCTCTGCGACCTGCAACATGGCGCATCGTCCACTCCACAGACTATGAAGACTGCAGCCTCCTTAGAAGTTTGCAAATGGCTCATCCTCAACAGCATCAGCTGACCGCGAGGACAGCACTCCATGTCATAGGTAAATTCTACTCCATACCCCAGGTCAACCCCAGGTTTACCCAAGTCAACTTCCGTGACTCCGTGGTAACAAGCCGGCGCATCTTAGATTACCCCCTGACTCACTTCCACTAACTTTTGTCTATGCTGTGGATAGTGTTTAGTTTACTGTCAACATGTTAGATTAGATATTTAACTTTCTAATTAATCTATTTTTCTAGGCTCGCCTTCGCCTGTTTCGTTCACATAAATTGTAATCTATTTCTGTTAGTCAGTTCACACCTTTTTACTGTAATTAAATTCAGCCTGGACTTTCTCGTTTATTTTTCCAGTCAATAAAATTTACGTTAACTTAGATTCCATTTACCTTCTTTGTATTTACTTCCCTTTTTAATTATAGTTTGAGTTGTAATTGTACCAGGCAACTTTACTCCCACTGAAAAGGCACTATGCCTTATATCAGGGATCAGATGTATAGTTGAAAGGGAGGGCTACAGAGAAGGCAAGGGCGAAAGGAACGCCGAGCCCTAGAGAAGGCTGAAAAGGCCGAAAACCTTGAAAGGAACTCACCAGAGGTCAAAACTCCAGTCGCATGTTAACGAGGCCGTCACACGGCTGATCTCGCCATTAATTCCCCTCGAAAACGTCTCATTTTGACAAATACTTAGGCACTTGTTGGCCTGGGTACCCAACAGGAGAACATCTCGCCCAAGAAGAGCAGTCATCGCCTATAACCCACGCTACTCCTGGGGGACGCCGCAACTAGTCAGGCCCTTAAACTCACTTCCGGTAAGCTCATACGAGTACAACACCTGGTAGTGGTAGAGCTACCTCAGTTTTGTGTCATCAAACTGGCATCGGGTAAAAATGAATGGGTTTGACTCACGCCTAAGGCAACTCCCAAATCATGTGCGACACCAACCTCTTCGGACTTCGTTCCCGCACGTCGACCCACTCGTCCCCTACGAATCACCCTGGCCAGATCATACACCTCAAACCCTGCCATCACTTAACAACATCATCACCCCATCATTCCCAGGACAGCTGGCATCCCGTTTATTGGCAACTCTTGTAGTGAGGAAGGTAGAACTCCCTGGTCGGGAAACCACCTCCTTCTGCCTCACTCTGGGATTTTACTCCACTTATTTCCGATGGTTCACTACCATTCAGCGGCCACGTACAACATCTCAACCTTCCACGACCCGTCGGGCCCAGAATGCTAACCACTTACACCACGGTAGGCCTACATAGGATACCGAGGTGGTATTCAGCGAACTAACCACTTACCTCATGAGGTAGGGCATGCGTCAATTCGAAAGACACATGTACATACCTGGACCATATTAAGTAAAGGATAATCAATAAACGAACAGAAGAAGTTGAAGAAGGTCCCATTAAATGCAATGTTTGGCTGGAGCATACCTACGAAAAGCCTCAGCCTTTGTATGATGCCATCAGTCGCTGAGCATTCAAGACTGCGAATCAGTCACTGTACAATGTTGATAGTATCTCAGGGGCTGCAGAGGCCTTGAAAAAAATGCTTGCCATGAAGAAAAAGAATATATGGACAAGGGTTGTGGTTGGACGCTCAGTAGCACGGACTGCCTTGAGCTGCGCATTAGCAGACTGTATTTCTTAAGTTAAAAATGAGCATGCTGGTGTAAAGGTAGTATGTAAATGGTGTGGAAAATTAAGGTTTCTCATTGTGTTCTGAAGTGTGTAAATATATATGTTATAAATAAAAAAGGTGTTTAATTTCTTGCTGATGTTGTACCCTACCTTATATATAGAGCATATTATGGTGCTTGGTTTATTCACATATACATTGAATCAAAATCCGAGTAGGATAGTTATGCTTACAAATAATAGTCGAGATAATAACTAATTAACTTTGTATAATAGTTAGACTTGAAGAGAGCAGTCCTCAAATGAAACTGAGAGAACGTTTTGCCGTACTCTACATAAAATTCCAGTACAACTTAAAAAAAAATTAAATAAATTTAAAAATCGAATAATAAGTACAATTTTTTTTATCTTTTAAAATACTGCATCGTAACCAGTCTGTAATAAACAGATCTCATTAAAAAAAAAAGCAAAATATTATTTTAAGCATGTTGATGGTGTCACTCTTGGCAGGTCACAGCTGATGCTTCTGACTCACAGACCTGTCTGTGTATGCATGCATGTGTGGTTACAACGCTAGGCGACTTAATTTTCGAACAACAGTTAAAACGAATTCAATAAAGTAACATTTTAAACAAAATATTGTTTTTCAAAAAAATAAAATACTGAAAATCTAATATGTTTTACAAATTCTTGCCTGGAGTGTGCTTTACAAAAAAATCTTATATACCTTCTCGTGTATGGAAAATTACATCTTTAAATTCGTAAATAAATATATCACTCATGATTCGCGCACTTTAGCAGGCGATGAAGGAACTATGTAGATGGCGGAGTCGAACATGTATAAGTTATCAGTGGAGCAAATGTGACTAATCGAACAAGTGTAAGTAATTGGCCGAACAAATTAGAGATAAGAGAGAAAGCGAATGTGAGAGGCAAGAGAGAAAGGAAAGAGAGAAACAAAACAACAAAAAATAGGAGGATTCCGAGAAAACCTATGGACTGATAGACAAGAGAGAGAGAGGGAGAGAGATAGAACGGCATGCAAAAGCATGAAAAAACAAGGCAGTATGGTGGTATGCCATAACAATTGTATGCGCTTTGAAAAGACGAGCCTGGTGATAAATAACACTTATTACTCATTTCTTTAAATTTTTTTCATTATTAAATTATATTTAAATTTTAATAATAATTTATTAAAATAATTTTATTTTTATTGATTCTTTATTGTTTCATCTAGAAGTATGAAACGATCTCCCCAAATCATCTGAATTGGTTTTGTTTTAGCAGAAATACGGTTCGCTCGGGATTTGGTGCTTTTTGAGGGAAAACGGAACATTTTTAGGGGAAATCTAAGGATTTTTTGTGCTAAAACATACGATTTTGTGCGAAAATGAGCAATTTTTGGAGAAAAATACGCGAAATTCCAACATGACGACCAGATCCTCAAGCCGAAGCCGTCTATTTCCGAATCGCCATAACCCTACTACTGATATCCAACAAATATGTGAATTAAATGTGAAAAACTCAAGGTTACTCGTGACTGTAAGTATAGCACTTTCCATAATGTCGAACTCTATATCACAGTCAGCGTTTTGAGCCTTTCGTACTAAAATTTAAAGGTTGGTTGATCTCTTGACTGAGATGTTACAGTGAAATTGGCTCTAAGAAAACAAGATCAAGATATTCCAACTGAACTACATGGGGAGTTTGCGTGAGTCGGCAAATTTTCTGGACTTAAAAATACACTAATTAAAAAAAAAATTACCATACACAGATCGCGCTAGTACAATCAAGGTTGTTACATAGTATTGTTATAGCCCGACATGTGTCCCATTTGCATTAAATGCGGGTTTGTTTTCATGGCTGTGCTACTAGAAGGCATATATGTTCCTCCATTATTCATAGCTGCGATATACCAAATAAGGCTTTGGTAACAGTGTGAGCCCCAATGTCAAGTTCAGTTAACACGCAGCATGCGCAGACGTCTCATTCGACAATCATTTGCACAGTTGGATGAGTTTGAGAGAGGCCATATCGTCGGCCTCCGAGAAGCAGGTTTGACGTTTCATTACATTGCTCGCCACTTGAACCATTCTGTATACAATGTGAGTCAGTATTGATCGTTTCATCACGCGACAGGCCGTAAGCAGTCCACGAGTGTATAGCTGCATACCATCCAGGGACACTTCCCAGCAGCTGGGAATACTTCTGTGTCCACCAGTACCATATCCAGGCAGCTAGCAGAGCAGAATTTATCGTAGTGGCATCCCCCACAGTGTCTACCATTTCGACCTCAGCAATGCCGAGCACGTGTGACCTTCTGCCAGAAACGGGCAGCATGATAACTTGCAGATTGGCGACGAGTGATGTCTAGCGACTAATCACGGTTCTGTTTGGATATAGACAACCGCCGAATTCAAGTCTGGAAACGTCGTGACCAGCGTCATGATCCACACTTGTTCATTATAGAGCGGCACATCACCCCAACGAGAGGTGTCATGGTGTGGGGTGACATTTCCTACGATTCCCTCACCCCACCGGTGGTGATTGAAGGAATCTTGCTGACGCCATCCAGTAAGTTCTGCAGCCACATACGTCCCTTTCTAGTGCAGCTTTGACATCTCCATTCTCCAGCAGTATAATGCCCGGCCTCCTACAACACGGGTATCTCTGGCCTACATTCGTGATGTCAGCTTGATTACTTGGCCCTCAGACCTCTCGCCCATTGAGAATGTTTGGGGCTAGATTGGACAGCAACTTCGGCCAGCGGCAACTACGTCGGATTTGGAAAGTCATTTAACATAACAGTGCCTTTGTTAAATTGAACTTGTACTTAAATATGTAAATTATAATATTTAATTTATAGTCAATATTAATAAAACAGAGATAAAATAGGTGTGTTGGCAATGCTCAGAAATAAGTAGTTCATATGCAAATTATTGTTAGTAGTAGCGAAAAGGGGATTGATGGGCCAGGACATCGGGCATCGAAGACGGAGCAGGTCGGCCGCCATGTTGTTATGTCACCCGTCCATCATATTTGACCCATATTAACTTGACTATAACTTCGGTGTCCTTTGACCCAAAAAACCCAAAAAATTATTTGAAAATTATTTTAAAAATTATGAAAAATTTAATTAAAAATCATTAAAAAATTACTAAAATTAAAAATGTAAAACTTATAATTGTTCAAAAAATTATAAAAAAATTATTACAAAAATGTTTATGAAACATATTTAAAGTTATAAAAAAATATTGTTAAAAATCGATTAAAAACCATTCAAAACATTTATTTTAAAAACTAATATTTGTTACTGGAGGCTGCCATCTTGGTAAGCGTCATTTGTTTGTACATTACTGGAGTTTGTCTCACTTCGTTCAACTGTCATATTTAATTTTTTCGTTCGAAATTTGTTTATACATTACTGCAGGCCACCATATTTGTTTTTTGTTCGTCATTTGTTTAGGAGATTGTCTCTCACCTTCGTCCAAATTCGTTCGACTAACCCCAGTCAATGTTCCTCATTAGCTAATTAGTCAAATTCGCTCTATCACCACCACTCCTAATTAACCACATTCGCTCCATCCCCACCACTCCTAATTAGTCACTTCGTTCCATCCCTTACAATATATTTAAGTACCCCCCGCCCCCATTTGTTCCACCCCAATTTTTCCATTGGCTAATTTTTCAGGTTTCTTCGGAAACCTTCGTTCTACCAATGTTTCTCATTATCTAATTAGTATTTTGTCGGTAAGCCTCCACCACTTCTGTTCCAACCGACCAATCAAATGCCTCAGTTCCACCCACACGCCATATTTTCTCATTGATCGATTACTCGGATGTCTTCGGAAACTTTCGTTCCCACCAATCAGATGCATTTGAACCCAATTAGTTATGTCCATTCCACCAATTAGTAGTGTGCGCTCCACCCCCATACCTAACTCTCATTGGCTAATTACTGTTTAGTCGGCAAGCCTTCATATCGCCAATGCTCCCATTGTCTAATTACTCACGTTCGCACGACTTTCGACGAGCCTCCATCACATGCGCTCCACCAATTAGTCGGCAAGTCTTCACCCCCGCTAATGCTTCCCATTGGCTAATTAGTCGGCAAGCCTCCACTAGCTCCGTTCCACCTCCTTAAACTCTGGCTTTATAAGATGCGCCCCTGAGGGTCTCTGGGAAAAGTTTTTAAAAATGTACGCATGTTATCCAAGTAGTCATAAAATCCTTTCAGCCATTTTGGCAGTCGGAAGGGTGCGTTAGCTTTGTGCCATGGAAAAACAGGACGAGTTGCTGTACCTGCCGAAAAAGTTCCTGCTAATGTACGCACCTTACGAAATTTCGGCTCGTATTTAAGTATTTGCCTACCTACCTACAGCTGGATGAAGACGTGTGGGACTGTCTCCCATACAAGGACGGTTTCGAGGGCTGCACCACCTCGGTTCCCAGCATGCCGCACCACAGGGGCTGGTGCAAGGCCCGCCAAACAGCCCTGGCAGCGCCCACCCCCGTGCAAGGTTTCTACGCACAAGCCATACCTGCAGAAGACATCGCCACGTCGCCTGACCCCGTGCAAGCTTTCTACTGGCAAGCACTACCCGGTGACGAGGAAGTAAACCCAGAACACAGTGTGAAATGACAACGTAAATTTTTTTTATAGTGTCTATGAAAACATGATTGCAACTTCCAAGAGTTTCGCGCACGTACAGCGACAACGACGAGCAAAACAAAGTGTTTATACTTTTACCACCATGTCAATGGAAGTACCTCAACAGCATCATGTAACAGGCTTATCACCTACAGATGCATGGACTTAGGTGGGCTGATGGAAATATTCCGTATGGGGACATTCGCAAAGTGTTGGAATAAGCAATAATTCCCAATTACCCCGTGTTTGTGAATCGCCAAGAGTCGGCGCTGTGTAATGTGTGTCCTGCTGGAACAAACATTGTGGATATGTACAAGTGTCATCGATTCCCACAATTCAGGCAGCTGGTAGAGACGCCTCAAGGCTTCACGAGTGTGAAAATGGACAATGCGCATCGAGCAACGCCCAAGCACTAAGATTGTGGACTTACGATAATCCGTGGTACATACAAATAAAAATTAATACGCGTATGCAATGTTCTGAAAGACCGAAAAAAAAAAAAAAAACATTGTGTGTAATAAAGACGCAGAGATGAAGCTTTGTATTAGTATTAGTGTGTGCAAATAAATAAATGTGTAAAAAAAATTGTGTGCCTCGAGTCACGCCCTCCTGTTGGCAATTAAAAATATTTTATATCAGTTTAAAAAAAAAAACACAGTTGGTAAAAAAAAGTATTATACAAAAGTTTGATATCGATGTTAATAAAACACACTGTCGGTAAATTTAGTGTAGGCAAATGTCAAAAGAAAAGAGAGACCCCGCAAACATACATACTACCTGTACGAATGCAATCGAATTTTCTAAA
The DNA here is from genome assembly GCA_029891345.1 of Dryococelus australis. NCBI lineage: Eukaryota > Metazoa > Arthropoda > Insecta > Phasmatodea > Phasmatidae > Dryococelus > Dryococelus australis. The sequence continues at coordinate 75,216,963 of CM057002.1, read as the reverse complement.
ACAAATGAAGAGCAGCCTAAGACAGGCCACTGCGAAAGCCACCACACGCGAGACGTGTGCCGGCCGGGAGGTTTTTAGGATGTAAGCAGATTTTACGCAGAACACCTGGGAGGATGTTTTATTTCCTGTCGTCGGCAGCCACCAGAGAGACAATTGCACGTCGGCAGGAAGTGTATTCACGCTAGCACAAGGACTAGAGCATGAAAATATTCCCCACTTAATGTCTAGAATACAAAGTCAGTGTTTTAACAGACAGCGACTGCATATTCAATTACCATGTAATACGTCGCGCCCCAGTCGAGAATAAGTAAGTGTTAGGTTCGTTCCCCGTAGCACCTCAAAAACAACACACACTGGTCGAAAAAAATTACATTGGTAGGGACATACTGAGTTATGAAAAATACACAGTACAATACTTATGAAATGTACAGTACAATACAATGAAAACTATACATGTTACAGTACTTGATGGGAGGCAAACAGAGAACATACCACTATATTGGTGGGATAAACGGACATAACAAACTGACGAGAAAAAAATTATACACGTTACAATACTGGGAGGACAGACAGACATAACAGACTGGGAACAAACCGGTAAGAAAAATACACAGTACAATACTGAAGGAAAAATACATAGTACAATACTGAAGATAAAATATGGTAGAGTACTGGTAGAAAAATATATGGCGCAATCATTATGAAAAGAAATTACAGGCTGAAGAAAATATGCGCTATTATAGTGATATATTAATTTAAAAAAAGAATTATACAAGTCACCCTACATGATAAGATATAACATACGGAAAGTTTACGTTCAACACCTGGTATAGTACAGATTACAAAACAAGCGCGCAATAGAAATCCCTGCTCCAAGGCAACCCTATATATATATATATATATATATATATATATATATATATATATATATATATATATATATATATATATATATATATATATATATATATATATATATACACACACCTATATACATGTACATGGGAAAAGTATGTTTATCGTGAAAAGAAATACTTTCCAACGCTTGCTAAAAGCCAAAGACGTTGATGAAAAAAATATTTTATCACGTCAACCAAAACAATATACAGATGAGGCATTTAAAACAGGCCACCTTAAGAAATCGCCCACTTGTAAAGATAGAAAATAATGGTTCAGACAAACGTTGTTTGGGGTGAAAGGGGTCATAATGTGACGTTAAGAGTTTGGTGTTACGTCGATGGTTGAAGGGGTTATGGGGGTCAACGTCGGTATTGTAAATGGGATGACATACTTTGTTACACACCTCTGAACAACTCTTCGCAAGATGAATGCAAATATGTGTCACGCGTACTAGAAATGTGAACGTTAAACCACATCGTCCTATTTAACATGCCGCAGTTGACCTCCATATTTCCACCACCCCTCGGCGTACAACACACCTATTTATTAACGTAATATTATGGCCCCTGTCCTCCAAACAACGTTTGTCTGAAACATTTTCCTCTATCGTTACAAGTGGCCGAGTTATTAATGTGGCCTGTTTTAAATGCCTCACCCGGTATATACGTGTAACACCTATGCGAGAGAAAACTTTGACAGCCACTATGCACATCACCAAGGGAAAATTTATAGAACAACTATGTAGATGCGAAAAAATACGTGCACATCCCAAGGTGCGGAAAATAGATCAGTTTCACAGTGTTTCACTGCAGACAAGCACATTGTTCGTTCCCATGAGTGCATACACAACAGCACACATGCATTGGGAGGGATATGAATGAAAGAACAAATAGTTCAGTAAAACATAGAAAAGATTTATTATAGTAAAAATTTTACGTTTTACATTAAATGTTAGTTGTAGCAGGATTGTTACGACAAAATGTCCTCGTCGACCCAGGAATCATCACCCTTCGAGTGATACAGCCTCCGGATGTACACATGGACAGTTCTGATGGAATCTTTTGTGGAAAATTCCACGTTTTTTTTTCGAAATCCGCGCCAAGTCACCGATCTTGGCTTTAGGCTTTCGGGGGCCCTTCTCTTCGGAATAGCACATGATGTTCGAAGCATGGAGTTCTTCATGTCTTCGAGCTTCACGCGAGTGGTAGAATGAACGCTAGAATTATACTCGCGTACGAGTTTTTGGAGTAGCCTTGAAATGTCTCCACAGTTTAGCTTTTAGAGTCCTGTGAAAATACCCGACGATGCTAACATTGAGCCCAGAGAAAGTGGAATAGCGATTGATGTTATTTTTAGTCATTAGTGCACGGAAAACAGCATTAAAGTATTCTTTACCATCGTCGGTGTGGAGATATTTTGTACGCACCCTTCACGCAATATGCTCGCCACAGCTTTCGCTATGTATCGTGCATTATTCGCTTTGACCAGTCTCGCCCAAACATACTTGGAGAACGTATCATTCATGGTCAAAATGTAGCAGTGGCCTTTATTCGCACGAGCAAAGTCAGGTCGGATTGGAAAGTATCGTCCAACCCTTTCATGGCTTATTTTCTGTGTGGGTAATTTATCATAGCATATTTGTGCAGCTCATTGGCAACTCCATACTTGCTCTTCTCGATACATAGCCTGCCTCTGAGAGTTCTTCGATGATGGAAATTATTTCGTTCGTGTGTGAGCGGTTTCCTGCAGACTGTGAAGCGACCAAAAGTCTCAGCCTATGTACCAACTCGTTTGGATCATTCCAATACTGATAGTCAATTTTTTCTTTACTCTCCAATTTCAGACTCAATCCCGATCCACCAATTTCACATATCTTAGGAAACAGTCCGGCTATAATGGGCAATTTTCATGTGTCACGTCCTTTAATCACCTCATCGAGGGGTTATTCTCGGTATAATGAGTGCGACTGGACTGTAGCAGACGATGGTACTTGCGCAAATCCGATTCGGTGTAGTGTCCGGGATGCCTACGAAACAAAAGTTTGCCCAACCCCTGAGTGATTTTTACCCTGTGCTTGCCGATCTGTAGTACATTCCTGGGAAAAACAAAACTTTCTTGTTTCCGAGAAACCATTTTTCGCCACTTTTCTGCAAACCATAAGCCTCGTCTGCAATATGGTCAGAGAAAGAAGCGATGCAATGAGATAGAAGAGTGCCCACGTCGGGTCCGCACTCCCGGGTTTGTTTCCTTTCCCGTGCATGCAGCAAATATATCAGGGGCAATTCGTCTTCGTCACTAGTGATGCCACCTGCCGATTGCTTCAGTTCCGGACTTCTTTCCCGTTTATGTGTGGGGGCCGGCTCTTCCACCTTGATTTCAAGTTTGATTTCAATACAAGCATCGTCAATCAGTTTTTTTTTTTTTTTTTTCCAAATTTCGTCAAGCCGGAGGGTAATAGTTTTGAGAGCCTCATTTCGAGTCTCGACATCCATTATGTTAGTTTTCGCGAATAAGTAATTGGCCCGTACCGCCTCGATTACTCGAAGCTCGCTGACTAGTTCGGCTCGGTTTTCCATCGTTCACTGAGTGGAAAAGACTTTTCATGCATGTATATATAGATCTCGCCTTTGTTTATAGTCAATTATTCACGATTTTCTGAAATTACTTTATCGACGTGTCCGACACACGTATCCTATATATTCTGGCTATACCTCGCGATATCGGTTTTCGCAGCCAGTTTGGACATTAACAAATTTTGTAGCTGCTTCAATCCTTCTCATCTCTTTGCATTCTATATGTTGAACAATTTTACTATCCATGCCTCCGCATTTCCTGCATGCTGGTGGACATCTACCAAAATTTCAACCACTTTGTTCTTCACACTTTCCAACTTTCGACCGATAAGAGACAGATCTTCTCTACTTGCAGGGGCGTAGCGATTCTGGCCACATTCGAGGATATCGTGACGATAGATGTCGCCAAATTTGGAAATACTTCTGTGACTCATCGTTGCGGGTTCACTCCCGAATTTTTGCATGGGGAACCGTGCTGGACGATGCCGCTTGCTGGCGGGTTTTCTCGGGGTGCTCCCGTTTCCCCCGCCCTTGCATTCCAGTGCTGCTCCAGCCTAGGGTCTCACTTCATGTCATGTTCAGGGACGACGGGCACCTACTAGTACCAGCTGGAAAGCCCGTCGCTCAGAGAGTGTTGTCTAGCACTGGGTTCACCCCCCATACGCATTTACTTATTTATTTACTGATAGAACCTAAGCCTGTACCTTTCCTTATGTAGAGGACAGTCCTTTACGATCGTCAAAAATCCATATTTATCTTTACATTACAAGGCACAAATATTATTGAATTTTGAGTTGTCATGTCAGTACTAACACGATCGTCAAAATTATGGCGTAAATTACTGTCGTTCATCCGAAACAGCACGAACACATTAGCATTATCGCGAAGCAATCGTTTGTGTATGCGCGAATTAGTCTAGCCGAGGTACATGCAGTCCACGTTCGCATACCGTCCCACTCTTGAATACAAGTCTGTTTATCGCAGGCAACGTCATCAAAGACAAATATCGAGTTTGGAAGAGCTTCGCTCGGTGGTACAATGGCTTCATTAACGCTTCATGGGAAATATTTCATACCTTCCACAGCTTGCCGCACTCGTGCCAATCGCTGGTATTTGGGTTGCTGGAGTGATTTCGAATAAACATACACGTTCTCGAACCTAAGGCCGTTCGGTTCCTCCAGCAGGCTCAGTAGGATGCATGTCTTGCCACAACCCGACAGTCCGCAAATCAGGCCTCGCATGCTAGTAGGCAACAGGGCACCATGACGTGATTCTTGAGAAATACCTTCATCTTCAGCATGAATAAATATGGGTAGAGTAACATCGTGCTTGATGATACGTTTGATACCCCTACTATCCTGCGGAAGCGGAGATGGAGGTGGAGGCAGAGGCGTAGGCGAAGGTGGAGGCGGTGCAAATGGGACAAATTGAGCAAATGGGCTAAATTGAGCAAATGGGGCAAATTGAGGTGGAGGCAGAGGTAGGGGTGGAGGAGGAAGTGGATCAAATGGGGCAAATGGAGGTGGGGGCAGAGGCGGAGGCGGAGAACCAGTTCTACAAGTTTTACAATCTCTCTTCAAAATATCACTCCGTCTAAATTGTCTCTGGCAGAAATCGCACTGAAATTACATTCTCGAAGTTTTCATCTTGCAGGTCGTTATTTTATGTCGTCATAAATTCCGCATAGTTGTAAATGCTTTACCACAGAAGCAGCACAGCAGATGCATTATTACATCTGTATTGTTCCAAGTTTAGAATGATGCTGAAACAAAAAAGTATAAAAGAAGAATATTTCTTGTTTGTAGGTCAGTTTAATTTGATTTGCCGGAAGGCAAAGACAGTGAAATCCAGTCGTGGGATCGTCCATTCGAACTCTACATTCCAGGTTCTGTGGAACCAAGCTAGACCAACAACACAGGTATCAGCGCGCTGGACGAGGCGTGGAAGCAATACAACATCGCTAGATCCCTAAACAAGGATCTGGACACCAGGCAGACAAGGCCCAAGAAACAAGAAAATCGGCAGCCACCTTATCCAACATCATGAAAGCTAAGGCGAAATTTGGCATGAACTCGTGTACAAGCGAAATGCGTCCTAAGAGAAAATAGAAGAACAAGGTAAGTGGGTTCCAGCCCGCACTGATACCTGCAATCAGTGCTCTGGCTGGTATTGCCGGGGCAGTCACTAATATCGTTAGTGTCGTGAAGCGGGCTTCGAACGATCTTAAGCAGGTAGAGGAAAACCGCTGCCATAACAGAATGTTGGAAGCTATCACCGTGAGAAAAAAAAATGGCAAAGAACTCTGAACTCTATATTAGTCACCCGTATCGGGGGAGAGGATCAAATGCCGGGGGGGAAAACATAGGGAAAAATCGAAGAAGGAAATCCAAGTGACTATGTCTAGATGCCCACGGATGAACGTGGATTTGGAACTGTTTGCGCGAAAATTGAAAATACCTAATTTTCGTGGGGTGTTTACAAAATATGATTTGCTCCCTAAACCCAAGAGACACGAATGTGCTGTAATTATTCTGGACACAACAGCTGGGCCCGGCACGCACTATGCGAGTCTCTGAAAAATCGTTAACTGACTTACAACTACGAAACGGAGCAGATCCCGAACACGTGGGACTGTGGACACTCGTGTTTGTGGTTTTTAAGAAGGGTATAAATAAGGCTTTGTCAGCCGTACCGATCTCATCACTATGTCGGTGTCCATCATTCTGAATGGTAAAACGTCTGAGCCGAGGGCCAGCTTTTACCATCCCTTGGAGCTGGATGGTGAAAGGTATGTGGGGCTAGCGGACGTTCAAACTTACAACTTCATATCCAACATAGAATAAAATGTGAATTCCACATTCCGATACATAGTGTCAGGAGATGCGAAAGAAATCAGCATTCCCACTGGGGCGTACGAGCTGAACGATATGGCATACTTCCTAAAGAAATCGCTACCGCACGACATTGCATTCGAACTGCATGGGAATCCGAATACCCTGATAGCTGAAATGTTTTACACTGCAGATGTAGATTTCACGGAACCGGATACCATCGTGGCCATGCTGGGGTTCGAAGCCAGAGTGTACGAAGCAGGAAATAAAGATGAGTCGTCGCAGGCCATAAACATGTTTCCGGCCAACGTCACATGCTTAAACTGTAACTTGGCCCGTTACAGTTACGTGAATGGGAAACCAAGCAGCACTATTTACGAGGAAGCCCCCACCGTAGGTCCTGGATATAAATTCGTAGAATCTCCGAGAACGATCATTTATTTTTCGGGCAGAGCATTGGCAGAGTAATAAGCCAATAGGAAGCATCGCCGGGGGGTATAGACTTGCCAACTAATTGGTGGAGTGCACATAATGGAGGCTCGTTGACAGTTGAGCGAAGCGAGTAATTAGCCAATAGGAAACATTGGCAGGATAGAGGCTCTTGCCGACTAAACTGTAATTAGCCAATGAGAATCAAGGATGGGAGTGGAGGGCATATGACTAATTGGGGGAATGGAGATGACTAATTGGGTGCAATTACACCTGATTGGTTGGAACGAAAGTTTCCGAAGACATCCGGGTAATCGGCCAATGGGAAAATAGGAGTATTGGTGGAACGGAGGCATATGATTGGTCGGGTAGAACAGAAGTGGTGGAGGCTTGCCGACTATACACTAATTAGCCAATGAGAAACACTGGTGGAGGTTAGTCTAACGAATGTGGTCGAAGGTGAGAGATAATCTCCGAAACAAATGACAAACGAAAAAACAAATATGGTGGCGTCCATTAATGTATAAACAAATGACAAACGAAAAAACAAATATGGTGGCGTCCATTAATGTATAAACAAATGACGAACGAAAAAACAAATACGACAGTCGAACGAATGTGAGAGACATACTCCAGTCAATAATGTACATACAAATGATGGACAAAAAAAAAGCAAATGACGCTTACCAACATGGCAGCCTCCAGTAATATTTATAATTGATCTAATGAATTTTAATAAATTTTGAACCAAATTTTTTATGATAAATTTTATATAAATTTTTAAACAATTTTTTTAAATTAATTTGTTATAACACATTTTAAAAATGATTTCTAAAGACATTTCTGGAATTTTTTTGGATTCCGGGGTCAGAGGTTACTGGTGTCAAGGTCAAGATTCAAAGGTCAAGGTCTTATGGGTCAAATATGGTGGACAGGTGATGTAACAAAATGGTGGCCGACTGGCTCCGGTTCCTATGCCTGATGTCCTTGCCCGTCAATCCCTTTTTCCTTACTACAATTACTAATCTAAGTGCAACTTCCATATATATATATATATATATATATATATATATATATATATATATATGTGTGTGTGTGTGTGTGTGTGTGTGTGTGTGTGTGTGTGTGTGTGTAATTCCCTAAGGAAGCCACCTACCTGGATCTTCAACTGTTTGAAATCCCGGTTTTGTTTATACTTTTTAGGTATCCAGTAAACATGTTTCCAAAATGTTTATCTATGGAAAGAAAATACACTTCACTCTAATCGTGTATAGTACTTTCAACACATTAGCTTATGGGCTTCATTATTTTAATGCCCTCCAAAATAGCTGAAAACTATGATGCAAAACTATGATGGAGGAGTGCACTGGATTGTACTACAGTGTCGTAGCGTCCAATAGAACACTTGGGTCGCCGCTTAAATTAATGACATAGTTCCATCGATACGACGGGAACATTGCACGCAATTAATTGGATTGGAAAGGGCTTATTAACGACCCCTGGTGTTATGCCTGCAGGCTTATCAGGGACGGATTATAAACTAACTTATAACCTAACTTAAACTAACACCCATGCTTTGCCTAGGATTCGAACTCAGAACCTCCCGCAGCCCAGACTGGCGGCGCCATGGGAGGTAGGCCACTGCACGCGAGTTCACAACTTTGCGCGTAGAGGCGATGCCGCCTTACATACGCCGGCCAAAATTTCCTCTAGCGCTTCTTATATTTTTGACTCATACACATAAGCACCCCCCCCCCCCCCTAGGCGGCAGCCTAAGTGGCCACTCCGGCGTCGAACACATTCATGTCCAGTAAATTTTCATTTATTTCTCTCACTTCAGTAACAATGCATTCATTTATCTTTTGGATGTTGCAGGTTTGGTGGTGTAGACTTTTGACTTTAGATACCCTCATAGGAAAACGTCAGGTGCTCTTAAAACAGGGACCTCACTGGCCAGTTGATGTCTCCAGACTTGATTGATCATCACTGAAAATGTGTAGCGCCATGTTATAAAACTGTAGGCAAGTGTGGATATCATTTGCTTGCAGTAGTTGCACGAACTGAATTTTGCTTGGGTGTAGTTAAAGGTCCATTGAGAACAAGGGACTGTTACTGGGCAAAGCATGTTAGATTGGCTGTCACTTCCCATCTCACAAGCTCTACTATTCCCGGAGTATGCGCAGTTCACCTAATGCCAAAAAACTGGTTGCTCACGGCCCCAATAGCATTCAGTTTTCTAACCCACATTAATATGCAGTCCCTTGATAGGATAGAACCATTATGCGCAATCTGAAAGTCTGATCAAAATGCTCGCTGCACCTGCGCTCAAAAAACGTATGCATAACAAGAATTCGATGCTCCACTGACTAATTTGCCAAATTGACTATGGCACATTGAAATACTAAACTTTAAAGATGGCTGCTGACCATGATACACTTGTTTCCCGCTATGTTTCGCACATTCACAAATGGCGAGCCATTTAAATTTGTCACATTTTACTGGGAAATTCTGTTTTACGACGAAACTATACACCTACCCAGTGATTTGCACTTAAGATGTAGACAAAGTTTTCCTGACCCCTGCAGTAGAAAATTGGAATCTTTAGTTACCGTCTGTAACAAGCCTCGATACTGCATCAGAACAATTAATCCAGCAATTTTGTGTGACTGGGATGAGGAAAATGCTCCAGATGTACTGACTACTGATATTACTTAAGCTTCAAAATATTGTGATAGTACTTCCTGCCAAAAATATTTTCATTGAAATATATTTTGCCGGACTCTGTCGTCTAGCATAATTCACGTTAACAAGGAGCAAATTAGTTAAGTGGCTGCAAGGAAATTTCCCAGATAAAAATTTTCTTCCTGGATCATGTAAGGAAAATAATTTCGCTATCAACAAAGTAGGACACTTTGTCGATCCTTAACTAACATTTCAGAAGTTAATTGTTTACTTTTAGTTTTGTGTGTTTTTAATTGTTTCTGATACAAATTACTTGTATTTATTACTACAAATTGCTTCGGATGATCTAGTTTCTGCATAAAAATATGTTTTCATTAATTGTAAGTTCATACCTTTTTCACTTTGGAGTTCATTCTTTCTCAAAGTTGCTGTCATCTTTGATACATAAGAATCTGAACCATACTGCAATGAACAATATCAATTTTTGTTTGTATACCAACATTTCCTACAATAATATGCACTTCTTAAAACTTATTAATAAAACACATTTTTAATTTGTATTGTTTCCTGTGAAGATTTGAACTTAATAAATTCCAGAATATTATTAATATACGTATCGTATATAATTTAAAATAAACTTAATCATTACAAATTACATGGAAAAAAATATTCTGGTTTCAATCATATGCAATGTCACATACAGCGGTCACACTAGACCATTTCACATACAGTATATGCGTACATAACACCATACTGTTCATGGTAGAGTGAGCAATTTTGAAATAAACCTTGAAATAAATCTCTGCCCGTTCACTGCACACATTCTATCGTGCATATTAGCATGCAAAGCTCCACTTAAAATGACAGCTAATTATATGATATAGTCCACAGTTATGATGTATTGCAAGTGTAATGTTAAAACTTATAGTTAATAACATCTGAGTTATTTTTTTCGCTTGATACACATTAAAGTACGAATTGGCATATGGCTAACAACACAATTAGTTTCCTAACAATTTCATGTATTCATTGACTAATAATCATTCGGTCCATGGCAATGTAAATGTTATGTATGAGGAAGGATACAAAATTAGCAATGAGGTAGAAGTCAGTAAGGATAATCACAAGTGCTAATATTACTAAGAACAGGCTATACATACACATGCGCCAATTTTAACTGTGAACAGGCTATACCTACACAAGTGCTAATTTTACTGTGAAAAGCTATACCTACACAAGTGCTAATCTTACTGTGAACAGGTATACCTACAAAAGTGCTAATCTTACTGCGAACAGGCTATACCTACACAAGTGGTTATCTTACTGTGATCAGGCTATACCTACACAAGGAATGAAACTGCAGTACAATTCCTATAGTTTTGTCAGTCAGTTACCTCACCCGCACCTTAACAAAGACAGCTATATAATAGCTTGTTTGCCTGTGGTTCCATTATGCAGCCAGGCAAGTAACATTACTTAGCAATATCTCTTTCAATTCTTCCACCCCCTCCACCCTCGAACTCCTCAGTGACGCTTACGCGGACCCTCATTTGACACTGTACATGAAAATTTACTGAGGGGGGAAAAATTACAGGGGAATTAGAGGGGAAAAATTAAAATATTTATCACTTTATTCATGTAATGGTATCTTGTTTTGACAACAGGAGAATTATGGATTTATGCTGGGACTGGAGGTATGCGTATTTTCCGGATAGGGCGCCAGCTCAGCTAGCACGAGATGTGAATGGGAGTCGTGACGTCTTAGGCCCATCAGTGCCCCCCCCCCTCCCTGGAGGTCCTTCGTCGTGATGATGCTGGTATACTTATGACTGTGTCGGCTCCCAATTATATCATAGTGGCCTGGGCTAACACAGGATGTTGGCACCCTGGCAATGCTGACTGTAAGTTGTTGCATTCCATCGACTAAATTACACAAGGCTTAGAATAGTGAGGGCTGTTTGCCTTCCTCAACACATTCTTACTCTCGCGCAGACTGTTGTAGGTCATCTCCGACACCTTAATGACATATTACGAAAATTATGAAAATGGGGAAACTGCAATTAGATGGCCAGTGAAATAACGAGCGCAAATTCCTTGGCAACACTTGTTTATTCCACATAAACCTCATCCGATGCACTTACAAAACAAACTCCACTCAAGCAAGGAGTACTCTAATGCTGTTAAAAATGGCACAAGGCCTACATGATTATAATGTGGAAGACGAAACCCCGGTCATGTACAAATGACCGGGCTGTGGAGTGGCTCACTTCCCGGACTAACAAACAAGGTTCCAGTAAATTAAATTATTATACAGAAAACTACATTATTAGTACGAAAACGGCGAAGGTCCGGGGAGAACACGCACGAACGACCACTCCTCATTAGTATACAACGCCATTCCTGGTATGTTTTGGTGGGTTGCCGGCTCACTGGCCAAAAGTTCCCGTTCATGTCACGTGATACTTGTAATTACTGTACAAATTATACAAAATTAAATGGTGTGAATTGGCATGGCTTCTAGGGTGGGGGTGAAACATATTACCACTTGCAATGAACTCGTAAAACAATAATAATAAATATAAAATATAAAAAGTAACACCAATTTGGGGTTATTTCACTAGGTGTGCACAGTGCGCTCCGCTCATGAATTGGTGTGTTTATTACATATACATGCTTTCTTTTTAATGGTACACAATCTGATAATACACAACACTGAATACAAACAACTTAAAAACTACTTTATAACTAACATGCATTTACTCGCCACGTGGGCTGTATGTTATGTTTATGTTTGGTTGGTTCGCAAACATGCACACTTGGGTACTGGAAATAGTCAGCATTATACTGCCCTTCGATACTAGCGAAAAGTAGGGAATATTATTTATTTATTATTCCATGCATACGCACGTAAATTAATGGTGAATATTGGCTTAGAATGCTGCACTTGATATTGCGCGGCCCATATCATGGTTGCGCGGTATTGCATATGATGTTGATAATGTGCATGGTGACACAACTAATAACCCTTCATAAAAATTGACAATTAAATAGCACTCAAAATACATTAAAACTAACACAACATAAAAGCACTTGATCGCACGAGTGGAGACAATAGTTAAAAAGGCCATTTAAAAAATACACATATTATTCACACGCACATGGTATGTCGCACGTCACGATTACACGCGTAAGCACTAAGAGAATTACCACTGTATAGAAAAACATAATTAAATAAATACTAAAAAAAATAAACTCAGAGGACTATGAAAAATAAATACACATTTACAATACTCGACCGGTATTAATGAACACTCATGCGCTCACATAGAACGCTGGCTCGACAGAATGAAGCTGCCCTCATGTGTCATGGAGGTGTATCACTGGCGGTCTAGCTGTTGACATGGGGAATGGCCTAGGGTGAGATATGTGGCTCACGTCATACGATTCAACCTTCAATTATATAGCTTGATGATATTTCATGATCAACAACATAAACCAAATCAAGCGATAGAAGCCAAGTACCAAATATTTTTAGCGCCAGACTAATATACAGTATAGCCCCTTGGGAATCAAGAATATCATCCTAAGTTGTAGTGTTCCAAGTCTCTTGCACCCGTTGTCACAATTGTGAAAGGCTAGTAGCTGGCCGTACAGACTGGGTCAGATGTCGTCCCATAATTACCCAAATATGTTCAATGGATGAGTAAATTGCATTTCCGTTGAAGTAATGGTGGCAGGACGAGTCGAACTGCAGTGTCTCTAATAAGTATTCGTCAGGCTGTGATTACACAATTGAAAAGTATTTATTAAATTTAAAATGTCGGTATAGGCATGGCAGTACACATTTATAATGAATATAAATCATAATATTAAAAAAGCAAACAAAACAATTCTCATTTTACTGAGTAAATTAAAAAAAATATTCCAAAACAACCTAACAACGTAATCAATGTAATCTCCAATATATATTCTTCCTGCAGTAACACACGTGCCATAGCTTAGCCAGTAGTCCACCCAGTGCCGATACAGACTAGGCAAAGTGAGGACAGTTGCCTGTATATAGTATAAATCATAGGGAAGAATGGGCCGAGAAGGCAAGGAAACAACAGCGGAAGAAAGACGAATCGTACATGAATTCAATGCTGGTAAATCGCACGAAGAAATAAGTGAAATTATGTACAGGCCTATCACAACAGTGAAAAGCTCACCTCACATTATTATGATGTTAAAACATACATAAATATAATTAAACCGATTTATGATCAATATATAAAATAATCACATTCAAAATCAGTGCCAAACACACCAGAAAGAATGATTTTTACAAATTCTCCTATATCTGGAGAAGGTATAAAAAATACAGTAGTTTACCAAAAGAATACATTTAGATGGGCGATGTAAGAAAATTTATTAATAGGTTGTCAGTTATTCACGGTGAAGAAAATGAAGGAAATAACAGTTATTACAATGAAAAAGTTAGCAGAATGAATACGTTGAACAATAAATTTTCTGAATTTGTTATTAATAACCAAAAAGGAATTCCATATCTTAAAAGAGTTTTAAATGTAATTCCACATTCACTTTGGAATTCAAAACATTATGGTTGAGGATAATAAATTTGGCATTAAACTATTAAAATTTAGCTGAAATGCATTTGCCAGTCTACAATTATTGTGGACCATTTACAAAATTAAACAAAAGATTGGAAAGAAGTGAGATTGCAATAAATAAATTTGATGAAGCATGTAAATGCCATGATATTGCTTATAGATATCTTAAAGAATTATAATATAGACATGTAGCTAACAAAATTTTACAAAAAGAAGGAAAATAAATTATGTTAGATTAAAATACTCAAATTGGTGAAAAAATTGCTTTTGCAGCTGTTGCTTCAACTATGTTTACATAAAGAAAATTAGGATAGGGTATTAAAATAAATAAATAATATTCTTTTCTTATAAATGAAGTTAACAAATATAACAGTCGATATACCCATTGCTCAATTAAGAGGTTTGGGTAGATATATATTTTTAACAAAAGATCAGCTTGAGAGAAAAATAAAAAATTGAAAGAAATCAAAGGTTTTAAGTTAACTTTATCAATACCAAAATAATAAATAAAAAAAATACTAAAAGAGAAACCTGGAAGTGGCTTACATCATGGAAGTTGTCTACCATTTATAATTCAGGGTTTAGATGCACTTGGAGCTTTAACTGGAGGAGCTAGTAAAATTTACAATTCTGTTGAACAAACTATATAAAAAAAAAAAGAATTAGAAGAACAAAATAGACATAATTTATCAATGGAAAATAAATCAGGAAGTGGAATAGTTGCAAAAAGGGGGGAGACCAACAAAAATCGAATATATCACCGTTATTTAATTTCGATTGAATAGTATGTAATAATACTAAATATTAAAAATTTCAGAAATGTTTATGTGATTGATGTGACCTACAATAATGCCCAAAAATGAATGTGTTGTGGTTAATTTTAATATTTAATCAAATCATAGTACTCATTAGGTTTGTTATTTTAAAGAAAATAATGATGTTAACTATTTTGATTCCTATTAATTTAACTAATTGCTTCAAAAAGAGAAATGTTTATTACAATGATAATATAATTCAGAATTTTAATTCAGTTATATGTGGACATTTATGTTTTATTGTATTACACCTTTTTTGAGAGGTTTTAAAGTTTATGATACAATTCCTTTGTTATTAAATGATGGGTATATTTGGGAAACCATTAATCAAATTTTTAAATAAAACCTCTGACACTAATGCTAATTAATTTAAAACATGTGTATATTCAAAATACAATATTATTGTTTCTGCTTTACGAGATCAACTAAGTAGAATTTTTGTTCACACAATAGATTATGTTTCTCTTCAAAATCATAGAATTAATAATTTAGCTGACCCTATAGATGAAAAAGACACAGTCAATAAAGATTTCTTGATAAAGAGATAGCTGATAAATGACAAAATTTGAACGAATCAGTTTTGTATTATTGTGATGCACTTTAAAAAAGTAAAGCAGTTATTGATAAAGAAATAGCTAATAAATTAGAAAATCTAAACCAACCAGTTTTGAATTATTTTGATAAACCTGTTTATTAGAAAGTCTAAAAATGCAGGGAAGAAAAACTTTTATATAATTTATTTACATGCAAAGTGGAATAAAAAGAATAATATTTTTCACTTAGATAATAATCTGATTTTCTTTTCGTTTTTGATGGAATGTACTGTTTATAAAATAATTACTGTTAATCTCAGTTTACCCGCTGATACTGTGACTGATATTAAGGGATCCACTAAAATAGATTACAGTAAACCTTTTGATGTTGTGAGAGGAAATATTTTATCCTTTGAAATCAGAAAAAATAAAATAGTAAGTTATGATGATGCTGTTATAGGTATTCGTGTAATATAAAGAATTATTATTATTTTTACTATTAAATGGAGAATACTTGGTGCTTGAAGTGTAAGAAAATTACTAAATATAATAATATAAAATGAAAATACGAAAATTGGACTATTAGTTCAGAAAATTAAATGTTTGATATGCCATTCTAATAAAACAACATTTTAAAAGAATGTAAGAGCAGGAATAATCAATTAATTATGTGAAACAGCAAGAAGAAATTTTCCCAGAAGAAAAAAAATGTAATTTTGTATGGAATTGGTGATTTATGGCTAATTGATCTTGTTGAGATGGATACTGGCAATTTAAAAGATGTATCTCATAGAAATAATGGATACATGTATATTATGACTATTATTGATGTTTTTCAAAGTATGCATTTGCTATCCTAATTAAAAATAAAAGAACTAAAAATGTAGTAAATGGGTTAGAATGGATACCACATAATATACAAAGTGATAATGGCTCTGAATTTTATAATGATTTTAAAGAGCCTATGCAAAAATATAACATCAATCATTATTACACACTCACTGAATTGAAATATGGTGTTGTAGAAATATTTGATTGCTCAATGAAAAATAAAATGTGGAAAAAATTTGCTGTGAATGACAATTATAAATGGATGAACATATTAGAGGATTTAATAAAGAATACAATAATACCAAACATAGAACTATTGGTATGAAACCAACTGAAGTAAATAAGAAAAATAAATATATATATATATATATATATATATATATATATATATATATATATATATATATATATATATATATATATATATATATATATATATATATGTCAAACATATATGGTTACTAAACAAAAATACAAAGTTAGTGATTTGTTTCTGTTAGCAAAATTAAACAAATTTTTGAAAAAGGTTATACTTCTAATTGGACAATGGAATAATATACTATTTTTAAAGTTTTAAATTATGATGTACCTACTTATAAGCTGAAAGGTTCCAAAGGAGAAGAAATAAAAGGTAGTTTTTATGAATAATAAATTATGAAAACTGACTACCCTGGTGAATATTTGATTGAGAAAGTATTAAAAACTAAAGGTAATAAAATTTATGTTAAATGGTTAGGTTTTGAAAATTTATATAACTCTTGGATTAGTAAAACATATGTTTTGTGAATTTAAATAGTATTTTCTTCACTGAAAGTAAGTGGTGGGCATTTTGCCTACTGTTATAATTATCTATAAATTTTTATATCTTTCTGTATATGAAACAAACCAAAATTAACTGCATGTAATTATAATTTTGGTATTTTTATGAATAAACCAGTTTTTTTACTGTCTTTCCAATTTAATGCTTGTTTTGTTTCACCCCAAAATTTTGCATTACTTATGTGTCCTAGTTCTAATCTGCCTAGTTAATCTTAACATGATAATTTTAATTTATTTTAGACAATGTAGTCATCTAATACTTTAAATAGTTTTGTTTGCAGATTACATAATGATTCATCATTATTATTAATTTAACTAGCTGGTTTGGAGTAATAGGTTTCAAAGAACATATCTCCGTTAAATGATTTTTAGTTAAATTATTAACGTAATTAAAAGGCTGATTTCTGTTTTTAATTGCTAATTTTACAAACTCAAGTAAAGGAGTGTAATGCAAAACAAATATTTCTTTACTATTTTTATCACAAAAATTATTGAGTAGCTCATGAATTAACTTTCCTATTTTGTTTACATCATAATCTTCCTTGTGGAAACAAATAACAGTTATTTTGTTCATTTTGTGAAGAATTTAAATTTGAATTTCTGGCAATTAAATTATCTGTTTTAACAACTTTAAAATTATTAATTTAAGAATATTGCTTAGATGTTGCAATGTATATAACATTTTTTTTTTGTTTCCTGTTTAACTTTATCTATAAAAAATTTCATATTAATATTAAATTGTTCTAGTTTTATATTTTTCCCCTTGTTAAATTTTTTTCTTCTATATTTAGTTTTTCTTGAAATTATAAAATGAGTTGTTCTTTTTTGAGTTTTTCTTCTTGAGCTTGAATAGTGAGTTGTTATTTTTCTAATGCAAGTTGTTGGTTTTTAAGTTGTTCTTCTTTTAATTGTAGGTTGAGTTTATAAGAACAATATTTTCTAATTGAAATTTTTTAAATGATTGAGCTTCTTTCTTTCTAGATGACAACATTAAATAATAAAGACATGATTAATTCATAAATATAGCAGACTTTTTTGTTTCTCACTTACCACATCTTATAGATGGGGTTAAAAATTTCGAAGCTAGTTTTATCTTCACTATCGATAATTTTACTAATTGCTTGGTTGGAGTCTTTATATTCTGAAATTTCAACAATATCTTTTCTTTTAAACCTTTGGTTCATTATTTTCATCCAACACCATATTTACTTTTTATTTATAAAAATTAAATTATTTATATCAAATAATGTAGTCAATACATTATTATACTCTAGTTTAATGTTCTCTAATTGTCTTTCTATTGATAGAGCCATCTTGTAAACAATAGGAAAGTATATAGTAAATAAATATTTTTTATTTATATACAAAAAAATTTAACATGTAAGAAGGCTATTCATTTCAAATGCAACATCATTTAACGTTCATAACACATTTTCAACACTTATTAAATAGTCGCTTATATTCATTCAACAGCCATTTACACCCATTTATACCTGTTCAATGGCTGGCATAACTCTTAAATTAATAAAATAGATGTTTAGTAAATTTTCCTTAAAGAGTTAAATTTTCTAAATCATCATTCCTCCTGGTTTCATTCAACAATCACTTCACCTATGACGAGTTTTATTTTCTTTAAAAACTACAAAGGATTTCGAGCAACTTAATACCACATCAGGGACCTTTTGTTTTAGGTGTATGCACAACTTAATGCCTCGCCAGGGATTTATTTTATATTATTTTCGGCCTTATATTGACACCATCAAAATTCCATTTGGAGAACTTCCCATCTCATGACTCGGCCAGCCTATGATGTATTTTTTTATATTTTTTAAGTAGTGAGATCGGACATTTTTATTTTCTTATTTTTTCTATTTCTTGGTACCCCCTCTCAGATGGTAAGGCACCATCGCCATCTGAGATATTCCAGCCATGCATCTGTTATATTTACATTGTATCTATAGAGAGCATTTTATTGGAGATTAAGGAGTACAATATACTTGCATCAATACTAATTACATTGAAGTAATGAGCAAGAGCAATAAATTTTTTTTGTTCAAATTTTGAACGACTTGGGTGATAAATCATAGTGTGTATGTGGGCGCCTTCACACCACACAATATAAATTATCCTCTTGGCTCAGGATTTGAACCCATGAACATCGAGTTTAAAGTCAAACACCTTGTCACTGAGCTATTGTGGCAAGTTGCATGAAGGAATGTATTGTAAGCTTCTTATTGTGCAAGTTATTCCCGTCATTAGTTTGCTGTGACACAGCTAGATAGCACCACAGTTACAAATGTTTTTTTTCTCCTGTTTCTGGAAGAGCTCACTGCTTGCATCAAGGTTGGTGAGTGTCTGCATGCAATATCTCATGTCACCAAAGGAAGCAGATAAATAAGTCGCGTCTTTTAAAAGATGGAGAACTAGTTACACTAAGGCAATTTAATTAACTGTTTGTGAGACAGAGTTTTTAATTTATAAGAGTTTTAATTTTATTCCTTTATTTTCCGTCTTTCATTTTTTCTCAACAAGACAAGCCATAATCTTCATCGCAACAGTTTGAAAAAAATCTCTTTGAATTTTTCATAATTCGTGTCTCCACCTACAAATTCATTACAAACATGTTTTAAGTTATTATCATCTTGTTTATATATATTTTACTTTGTTAATTTAGACTGTCAATATATAATCTGGGAGTACTTTACAAGAAAAGTCATAAAAATATAAATTAATTTTATTTATTCCAAACCTTTTCGAAAATGCCTAAGTAATTTTTATGCCTTTTCTTGTAAAGTACTCCCAGATTATATATTGATAGTCTAAATTAACATAGTCAAATATAACCAAATAATAATTTTCACATTGATATAAAGGAACTATTTAGTGATTATTCTTTAAAAAGTAGCCCATTTTTTTGTTTAACAAATTTAAAAGAGGCATAATTATCATTTTGTAAGTGAACATATTTGGGCTGGCTTAAACATTTTGAGCAAACATACAATTTATCAAAATTTAACCATCCTTTCTTATAAATAAAATTTATCATCAGATTGGTCTTCCGACAGTTACTTGGAACTATAATACCCCATATGCTGCCACGCAATAGATCTCCTTCATTTTTATATTTAGTATTTTCTTCGGAAATTAAAACACCAGCATCCGGAAAAAAATTTTATCTAATAAAAAATGATCTTATTAAATTGATAATAAAGTAATTATTTTAACAAATAATGGTTCCATATTAGTGAAGAAACTTCATTATGATATCTTAAAAAATATAATTGCTTTAATTAGTTTTCATGCAAAAATTTTAACACCAAATGAGGTTATAAATATACATAGATGTCAATACAATATTGAATCATTAAAAGAAACTATAAATTCAACTGAACTATTTACAACTAATAACAGTGAACTAACAGCAGACTATGTTAACAATAGAAAACTGATTAAATGTAAGTTTGATATTAAATTATACGACCAATTATCTGATATTCTTGGTTTTGAAAGAATTTAGATTATTGAAAAAGATAAAACTGTTATAGGTACAAAACTACCTAATTTTGATCTTTTTAAAACAATAACTTTTCATTGTAACTTGACATACTGCATGCTTATAAAATATGACAAATCTAATCATTTAGAGACAGATATAATTACTTTCCACAGAAAACAATGTTTGGTTTTAGAGATTATATTATTGATGAACCCACAACCCAATTTTTTATCTAATTAATAATGAACTTTGAAATTATATTGTTTTGGAAGTTAGAGATGAAAATGGAAAACTAATTGATTTTAATGGTGCTGATATCGACATTGTTTTAGAAACTAAGGACACTATAAATATTACAGATTATTTGAATTCATAAAATGTATATGAATGAGATGATAATATATTAGAAAATTAATTAAAATTATACATTTTGATATTCATATGGCAATATATTTATTTTATCTTCTGATACAATCTTCTTGTCATCATAATGACAATGTTATTTTATTAACTTCCACCATACATATTTGATGGTTTTTGCTTTTTATTAAATTAATTGTTCTATATTGTATCTTCTCTTTAAACAAACAATCCTTATAGTCATCAAATGTTATTCTCTTATTAACTACACAATTTTTTTCACCCACTGATAGTTTATTTTCTCTTTCACCAACCTTGTCAGCAAACATTTTTGCATGTAAACCAACATATTCAGTAATTATTTTCCCCTTGCATTCATCTTTTATCTTTCCTAACACTTTTTAATTTTTTTAGGCATGTTATAAATAATCACTTGTATCAAAAAGTTTTATCATTGACTTAATATCTTCGTAAACGTCTTCTGTTTTTATATCATAAATGCATGGATTGGTATCTTGATAGCATAATTCAATTTTATCCCCATATTTTGGTTTCATAACTTTATAATTAAAATCATACATCAACTCTTTTGATAGATATAAAATTGACATACCCACATAAATAGGTATATTAAATTTTACTCTTGTTTTATTAATATGTATGGGTGCAAGATGCTATTTAAATATAGTACTTTTTTTAATTTGCTTTTGCTACTAATTTATCACAGTATTTTTCATTAGATATCAGTTTTATATCTAATATATTTATTATATTTTCCATAGTTTTACCAAACACTGCAGTTTTCATCAGTTTATAAAAATCTTGTTCAAAGTCATTTTTGGCATTAGCTCTCATTGCAGTATTTAAATCTACGTTCTTCTTCAACCAATTATAGTGATTAAACTTCAATACTCTATTTATTTTAGTTAGTTTTAATCAATATTTAGACACTGTTTCAAATTATGATAATGTCTTACACACTTTTCTTCACTATGTAAAGATGCCAACAAAATTTAGATTGATTTGTTCCTGGAACGACCTTATTTTCTGTACAAAATGGAAGATATTTAATAGAATTATGCACCTATTGTGGATATTCGAAACTTTCTTCTAATATCTAACCATGAAGTGAATTGTCCTTCATTTATTTGATATATTTTCGCCAGAAATCTAAAATTAAATCCTCTGTTATTAAACCATTCGAAATCTCCATATGGCAAATATTGAGACATTGCCCAACCATAAAGATTATTAGCATCGAGATAAGCTAAATAGTTAGACTCTTGATTAGGATTTAAATCTTTTAAACATTTTAAACATTTATTATTTGCTTTAATGTATCATTTATAAACATTGTGATATTCCACCTCTAATCTCATTTCCCATCATTAAAATCATATAATTATGTAATGAATCTAATGGTTGTTTAGATATTTTTAACATTGCATCCCATCATAATCCTGGTGCTGTAATATACCATACTGTATCTAAACCATATACCATATGCATTAAAGTTTACAAATATGTATGTATGTGTGTATATATATATATATATATATATATATATATATATATGAAACAGTAATACATCACTTCTTAAGTATAAGTCATGATATTACCCGGGATATTTCATATTAAATAAATTCCATGCAAGTTTTGCATATTTATAATCATCATCAGTCAGATTTATTTAATTTATTGTAAAATTCGCTTTTTGGTGGAAGTTCTGTTTCTTCAAATTTATTCCAACTGTCCATATAATCGTATGGATAAACACCCTTTCTAATAACTAAATCTACTTTATCTTTTGGAAAAAGTTTTTGTGTATGATTCATTTGTTCCTTAACTAAATTAGATGATAATTTATCTAAACTGCTTGCCATAAATTTAAATGTACTTAAACCTCTATTAAAAAATTTTTCTGTTTTTTTTTTCCCAAAAGTAATATACTTTTCTTCATTATTTGCAATTAAATCAATCTCTTTTTCATAATATCCCAGTTCTTTAATAAATAAATGAGCATCATATCCAGCTTAGTTATAAAAATAAACTGGAACAAAATATGGCAATTTTAATTGTTTGTTACAATTGTTACATACTGTGTAAATTAATTTTCCAGTTAAATTATCATGGTGACGTACACTTTTTTTATTTTCTCTCGTATTTTCGCATTCGCATACAACACATTTTTTGGATCTATTATATAATGCTTTTTCTTCTTTTGTTAGTAGATACATTGATTATATTAGTAAATAATATTTCCCCAATCATGTCTATTTCCCTTTTCATTTGCTGTATAAACCTCTTATGACCATTTGGACCTTGTTATACAACTAGCGGTTTATAATCTGCATAACTGCATACGATATTATAACAATAACCAGCAGCTTCGTGTAACTGATATTTCATTGTAGGTATATGATTCCTCATTCAACTTTAAATCAATAGTATTTATTTGTTCATTAGTAAGTTTATATCTTTCTTCAAGTATTTCCCTATAAAAGCCATTATCAATATCATCCTCTGTTAAAACAGAATATTTTTCTGATTAATTTAAATTTCTTTATTTCCTCTAGATTTGGCTTAACTGTTAATGCTTTCTTTAGTATTGGTTCGATATCTGCTACTATTGTAAAAGAACTTTAGTTGTGTGTTTGTAGTTTCATTTCTAGAGCAGTCGTATACATAGTTATTTAGTCTTTCTTGAGAAGAAAAGAATTGAATACACATTTATAGCATATATAAGTTTTACTATTATGTTTATCTTTTTGTGCTAAAAGCAACTTTGATAAATCTTTTATCCAACAGTAATGAGAGTTCTATCTTCCTTGAAATGAAGTAAATTTATATGCTTATCCTTTTAATGTTTTGTATGTTTAAGTGGAAGTACACTATGCTAGTCATCTAAAATGTATACATTGATAGAGGTGTAAATTTTATTTTTTATTTTTGGCATATCATCAATTTGAATAGGATATCCATATGTATCTATTACTTTATCATTATTAAGCCCCATGTTTTTATATTTAGTTACTCTATCCAATTTCTGTCTGCGAGAAACAATGCAGACTTTATTGCCCAAATAAAACTTTTTTGGTCTTCATTTTTCACATTAATGCATGTTTTTTAAATTCAATATCACTTCTGGTAGATCAATATATGATGCTCCATTTAATGGACTATACTTATTTATAATTAAATGTATTCCAATTACTCTATTTAAAGCCCATCCTGTACCCATCCTTTGAAAATCAGATAAGTGTGCAAATATTCCTGTTTTATGTTCTTGTAAATCCTTTTAATATCTCCTTCGCTCAATATTGTATAGTTAGATGATTGAAATGTAAATAAGTCCAATTGGTTATTCTCTTGCATGCGACAATTGGTATATAATTTAATGCTAGTTTTACTGAATTAAAACAAAATGATCTGGTGTAACTAAATTAAAGCTATTTTCAATGGTATAAGGTATATCCTACTTTTAAAAGCTGTATTAATTCGGTAAGTTCTATTGAATATTTTATTTATTTTGTTTACATATACATTAGTAGAAAATGGGAATATTTCTTTTAAATTCTTATCTTCTTCATTGATATTAACATCTGATAAAGGTAAATTTGTAAAGTTGCTTTTTGTTGTCCATTCTTTGATCTGCCTGCTTCTATTTCTAGGCTTTAAAAATACATTATTTGAAAATGGGAATATTTCTTTTAATTCATTTTTATCTTTTTTGTATTGTTCCCTAACATTGACATATGAGAACTGTAAATTTGAAAAATTGTTCTTCGTTTCTTCATTTACATCAGTTTGATTCTCTGTAGGCTTTTTAAATTTATATGTTTGTGTTTGAAGACGCTGTTGTGTAATACTACTTCTAATTAAATCCTCTTTTCGTACTTTGTATATACTTTATCTTTAAGCTTTTAGCTATAACTCTCAAATCCTGTACTCTCTTTTCATTCAGCTCACTTATTAAAATGGACTACAGCATTGTTATTTGCTTACTTAATATGAGAAAAAATGTAATAAGGATGAAAATAATTGAAATGAAAAAAGATTATAAGTAATAAATCTAAAAAGTGTTTAAATTATTGGTAATAATGAAAACATTTTTAACTAAAGTTTTTGTTATGACAATAATGAAATCGTTTTAACTATTTAACTTCTTGTTATGTGCTGATGCTTCTCATTAAAACATTTTTTACATAATGATGCATGTTTGTCCTTAGTATTTTTATGAGGAGAAAATAATTTTATACATTTATTCTCATTACATACTGTACATGTTTTTGTTTGATAATTACATTGTTGAATTTCGTTCAGAATAACTACTACTGTATTATGTGATTTAGTATTATTATGTTTTTGAGATGTAAATTATAAACATATTTTCCACATTCGCATAGTATTGTCACTTTATTTAACACATTATAATTTCTGCCATATTCAGCAGAACATTTTTTTCAGGTTTTAACATGTCTATCTTTTGTGTCTTTATGAGACGAAAAACTTTCACCACATCTTTTACAATCTTTATTTTATTAATTTCCTTTTTATTTATATAAAAAGAGATTTATTAAGAAGAATAAGAAATGTTGCTCGAGATTTCAAGCAAAATTTTTTATTCTTGTTAATAAATTTCGTTCTTTAAAAATAAAACAAAGATGGAATCGCTGCTCAAAAAGTTAAACAATTCATTTGAATTGAGAAAAAAAACAAGACCTAGGAAAAATAAAAAAGGATGTTGACACCGAATTTAAATTATATTAATTTAAATTTGGGGGAAAAGTTAGTTGTATTATAGAGGATAAATATAAAATTACTTTACCAGATCGCTATGTAAATATGTTTGATAAAAATATTTTAAAGTTAATAAGTGAGAAACAAACTTTTATAACAATTAAAGGTACAAAAGAAGTGAAAAATGGAAAAACTATGCATGATTTTAGCTTAAATTTGCTTGGAGAAAAAGTGGCACGAAAAGAGCATGGCGATTTTTGGAAGAATTAAAATTTGGTTAATTTTTTCTTAAATTTGCTTGATTTTAGCTTAAATTTGCTTGTTTTTGAGAATTGAAAAATTTGAGTCAAATAAGTTTTCTAGAAACTTGAAAAAGGTGCTTGAAAACATGAAATTTGGCTTTAATTGATTGGTTTTTCGAAGAAAATGTGAGGTGAGCCAGCTCTCTCACATGCGCACTACTTTGAAGCCGTTGCATTGAGCCTTTTTTTTTGTGTGTAATGTGTTAATCAAAATGTAAGGACATACACTTTGTGTACCTTTTTCACTGACCCCACCCCACCTTTTACGCATGTGTGCAGCAGGTGTCAGATGTGTTGCATATCCGCACAGGCACTGGGTATGGGTTCTCCAATCCCTTCAATATTTCGGTCGCTGTTTTTGGAAGAATGGTTGGCCAAGTTGTATAACTAAGACAACAGTTTTTGTTGATACACAAATGCTCTTTTATAAACAATCATCAAACTACATACAACCTTACGGTAACGAAGTGCCAAGCGATCGGAATCTAGCAACCCTTCTTTCTTGAAGAAGGGGGATGATAATTATACGGACCTAACACATTGGGGTTTGAGGTCTTCTATCGACCAAAACGTATCCAGAAAATTGTTGTTTTATCTCAAGTAGTTTCTGATATTTTAAATTAAATTAATTTCCAAAATCCATTTTCATATGATCGTGCCTCCCGTAATATGCACTTTCGACCACTTTCTTAAATGTATACCCTACCTAATTTTGCATAGGGAACTTCCCCGCGAAGTTTGCTGGTCGAATCCATACTCATCCTGTATACTCATCTACTCCATATTCTTTTTACACCTAAGATTATGATATGAAAGTTGGTTGGCATTATGTACTTGACTACGAAATGTATTACTTACATTAAACAGAGGTACAATCCTACAATTAATTAAAATAAAATAAAATAACCTATGAAAATAGAGGGATATAGTCGATTAGGGGATAATGACATCTGACATAGGAGCCAAGCGATGTCCAACCAACATGTTGTTAAATCACCACCCACCACATTGGAAGCCAGATGCCATTGACCTTTGACCCTTCACCTCTTACTCATGACCTTTGGCCTTTTACTCCAAAAACCCAAACAATTCCAAAAAAAAATCCCAATAAAATTATTTAAAATTATTCTAAAATATTTAAAAAAAGCACTATTAACAAATTATTTGAAGATTTATAAAAGAATTGTTATAAATTTGTTTTATTATAAAAAATTTAGTTAAACAATGTTTTATTACATCCGCCTTATTTGTAAACGACTCGACTGCCATCATGTTCGGTAAAACCAGCCGCCATGTTGGTAAACGACTCGATCAATTAGTCATGTTCAATCCACCACCATCTTGGTAAGCTCTCACCTACATTCGACCAGTTAGCCATGTTTGCTTTACCGCGATATTGGTAAGCCACTCGACCACCATCTTGGTAGGTGTGATTTGTTTATTCGTTAATGGAAGCATCACAGCCACCATGTTGGTAGGCGTAATTTGTTTAGGAGATTGTGTCTCAAATTAGTTCGACTCCCAGCAGACAACTAACCCCCATCACTTGCTAATAGCTGTTTAGTTGGTGGGCCTTCATCCCCTCCAATTACTCCCAACCATTCCACCCCTCCACCCCATTAGTCACCTTTCTTCCATCCCTGCCAAAGTTGATCATTTGCTAATTACTCACCCACGCCCCTGCAAATGATTACAATTGGCTATTTCTCTCAGGTGTCTTCGGAAACCTTCGTTTGGCCAATCAGATGTCTCCATGCGAACTCATTGGCTAATTAGTTACATTCGTTATATCCCCACCAATCTCCTCGAATGTTAGATTTCTCATGCATTTTCGGAAAACTTTGTTTCCATCAATCAGTGAACTACTACTATAATCGGGGAGACTATGTCATCCCCCTTTACACTCTTCATAAAATGCATTTCAAGGCCCTCTCGGAAATGTTGTCATTTTTACCTCTCTGCTAGAGATATATGTGTTGTCCGAGCGGTCATGAAATCCTTTCGATCATTTTTGGCATTTGGAAGGGTACGCTCGCTTCGTATCTTGGACAAACAGGACGAGTTTCCGTACCTGCCGAAAGATTTTCTCCTGGTCTATACACCTTACGAACTTTCGGCTATATTCGAGTATTTTCTGGCCTAGCTAAAGCTGTATGAAGGCATAACAAGATGGCCTCCCATGCAAGGAGTGTTTCGAGGGCTGCACCACCACCTCGGTTCCCGTCATGTAGCACTGCAGGGGCTGGTGCAAGGCCCGCTGCTGAGTAGCCCTTACAATGTATGTTGAAGATGTCCCCACAATGTCGGCAACACACGTCCTGGTAATGGCCGCCCCATGGAAGATGGCGTGCAAGTTTTCGACTTGCAAACAGCACCTGCAGAAGACGCCCTCTCCTTAGAAGGCGGCATGCAAGTTTCCTACTTGCAAGCACTACCCATTGACGAGGAAACCAACCCAAAACATGAGTGCATGATCGACGCAGTGTGAAATAACTTTGTAAAAATATAATGTCTGTGCATGAGGAATTGAAATTACTTTTTAATATGTTTTGCAACATCCAAGGTTTTCGCTCCCTGGACTCATACACTGTCAAGCAGATGGCCATCTCGTACAGTGACGACAATGAGAAAAATTAAGTTTCCACCTTTTTTACCGACATGTAAATGGCAGCACCTCGATCACACCACATAACAGACTTCCCGCATACAGAATATCGATATACATGGACTTATGTGAAACGATGGAAATATTCTATACTGAGACACTCGCAAGATATTGGAATGTGCCATACCTCTCAATTACTCCGCGTATGTGATATGCCAAGAGTCGACGATGTGTAATGATCGGAACAATCATATTAGATCTCTACAGGCATTGCCGATGTCTGTCGTTCAGGCAGCTGGTAGACACGTATAAGGAAAGACTTCACGAGTGCGAAAATCGAAGCTATTTTTGTACATCGTGCAATGCCCAAGCCCTAGGATTCTGGATATATGATAATCCATGGTACATGTAAACAATAGACTGCAAAGAATCCACAGGAAAATATTATGTGTGCAATGTCCTCAAAAACGGAAAATAACATTGTGTGTTTAATAAACCACAAAAACTCGGAGAAGAAGAGTATTCCTTTGTAATAGTATTATTGTGATGCGCGTCAATTAAAAATAAATGTAAATAAAATGTGCTTAAAAATGCGAATCTCGAGTCACATATCGCTCAATCACTACTGGTAAGAAACATTTTTAGTATCCCAGCTTTGTTACATGTTAAAAAAGTTCTGGTATGTATCTATAAAAAAATTTTGTTACACCTTAAATGCATACTCGGGTTTGTTACATTTTAAAGTAATGGAGATAGAGACTCTCTAGCTGCCACAAATATACATATATTACATGTACGAACGAAATTGATCTTTTTTTTTTTTAACGAAGGAAGAGCACGCAGTTCCAGTCAGGCCGCTGCAAAAGTCGTCTCGAGATGTGTGCCGGCCGGGAGGTATTTGAAAAGTCAGCGATTTGCACAAAGCTTCTGGGCGGAAGTATGCATCTGCCCACCAGCCGGCAGCCATGTTACAGAGACCACTTTATGCCAACAAGAACCAATGCTTGGAACATTTCACACTTAAAATCTAGAATACATATGTAGTGTTCCAACATATATATATTCAACAAGGAAAACCAAAACTCTAATGTGCCGGGGAACTCTAGTCCAGTCGAGCATATATACACACTAACCGAAGTCAAGGTTCGATTTCTGGAGCACACATTTCCCTCAGACATAACACACAAGTTCCCTCAGACACAACAAACACACTGGTTGGTCCAAAAATATGAGCGGGGACATACTGAATTATGAAAAACATGGTACAATACTTATGAAAAAGAACACTGTACAACACCAACAAAAAAATTATGACATTATACAGTAACAACGAGAGAAACTTATACAAGTTACAATACTGACACGGACAAATTGACATAACAAACTGATTGGGAAAAAATTACGCTTGTAGGACAAAATAAAAGCTACTATACTGGTTGGGACAAACTGGTAAGAAAAATTGTACATGCGGAGACATGAACAATTATGTACATCATCCTATATGACGAGATATAACATACAGGAGGCTCCAATTTCGACACCTGGTACCCACGGTACAATACTGGTGAGGACATACCGATGAGAAAAATATACACACACCTATAAATCCAGCGCACAATATAATGTATAGAAATCCCCATCATAAATAACCAACACACTGCCTATATACGCCTATATACATGATAAAAGTATGTTTCTGGAATTAAAAAAATATTTACTGTCTCTCAAAAAGTATACAGTATTACAATAGTACAAGGAAAAAAAAAATTCAGTGTTTGTCGTGACGGAAAAGCATGGACAAAGAATATTTTGCAACGCTCGCTAAAACCCAAAGATGTTACTTGCTATATATGTGTGTGTGTGTGTGTGTGTGTGTGTGTGTGTGTGTACCCCCTTCGCGTCTCATCGTACATCGACTTGCCAGAATCAATCAAGTGGAAGGAGGCAATAATGAACCCCCAGAATCGAGAAGACCCCATATGCTTTAAATGGGCTCTTCTAGCAGGTTTTGTGGAAGGCAAACATCCCGAGCCAGTATACCAGCGATATAAAGCCCTAGAATCCAAATTTGATTTTTCAGAGCTAGAGTTCCCTACACCATTGAGATAAATCAAAGTTTTAGAGAAAATATTCGTCAGTATCTGTGAACATTTTTGGCACATACAAAAACCCAAAAATGTATCCCATACGTGTAACCGAATAAGAAAAAAACAGCACATCGATCTCCTCCTCCTCACCACTTAAGGTGGGAAAGCCCATTACTGTTGCATAAAGAATTTCGAGCATTTGGTGAGATCGCAGGTGATGGCACATGGCCCCAAGATCCATATATGCAAGTGCTGTTTCACCTATTATGACGACCAGCCGTGAATATCTGGGATGGCAGGATAGCAGTGCCTTGAAGAACTCAAAAAATACTGCAAGGAAAATTCCCCACTGCATGCTGAAATGCCACAGCCAGGGAAGGGTGGTAAGCCATCTGTTTTGAAATTTAAAAATACAATTACGGAGATAAATTGCCGATTGTCGCCTATACTGACTTCAAGGTTATTCTAAAACCAATTTATACCTGCAAACCGGACCTCAGATGCCCTTACACGTACGCCCACCAGAAACAAGACACCTACAGTTTTTGTATTTACGTGCTTGTCGATAACAATATAATTCCAGCAGCACTAACATCCATGCTGAGACAGAACTCCATTTAATACACTGGGGAAGATGCAGGAAATACATTTATGGAGGCGATTGTAGATATAAGCAAAAAAGTAAATGAGATTTATGCCACATCGAAGCAAATATACTGCTCACACCTACTGAACATGCAAGCTACTCACGGGCGACGAATGCTGCTATTGCGAATCGGCATTCGTGCATGACAATTATAAAGTGAGGAACTGCATCCACCATCTGCAATTTGCTGCACCGCCGCCCCAAGAAACTGCCTGTATTGTTCCACAACCTCAGCTACGATGAGAACTTTGTTATAAAACAGCTAGGCTACGATAACAAAGACATCTTCATTATTCCGCACACGAGAGAGAAAATCATTACATTTTCGAAGCAGCTGGGCAATTGTTTCTCTATTCAGTTTGTCGATACATTTCGTTTCATGGCCCGCAGTCTAGAACCCATGACCGAGTTTTTACCACCCTCAAAATTTAACATCACAGCAAAATTCTTCACCCTCAAAATTTAACATCACCGCAAAATTCTTCACCCTCAACCAACTATCTCTCGTAACACGCAAAGGCGTTTTCCCCTAAGATTATGTTAACATCTGGGAGAAGCTGGACAAGCTGCAGCTGCCCCCAAAAGAGGAATTTTACAACAAGCTGACAGACTCGGGAATTAGCGACGAAGAATAGTCTCACGTCCAGATGGTGTGGCAAGAGTTTGGCTGTCCCTTTCTTAAGGATTATTCTTAGGTGTATTTGAAGACGCACATGCTCATCCTGGCCAATGT
The DNA here is from genome assembly GCA_029891345.1 of Dryococelus australis. Lineage (NCBI taxonomy): Eukaryota > Metazoa > Arthropoda > Insecta > Phasmatodea > Phasmatidae > Dryococelus > Dryococelus australis. The sequence continues at coordinate 75,184,971 of CM057002.1, read as the reverse complement.
TTTCGTGAACGTTAGGGACCTTTGTATTTATACATACAAGCTCGATTGCGTACAATACACCAGCGACCCAGGGTTCACTATCGACGCCATGTTGCGAATGACGAAGGTCGAGCTCGAACTTCTAACAGACTTTGATATTCACCCGTCTGAGGAAAATGGAATTCGCTGGGGCGTGACACAGTGCGTCAAACGACATGCAGTAGCGAATAACATGTATGCGCCGGAAACATACGACCCCAGCAAGCTGACGACATACCTGCAGTACCTCGACCCTAATAATCTGTACGGCTGGGCCGTATGTTTTCCGCTCCCAGTATGCAATTTAAGATGGGCTGACACCAATATTGACGTAATATCCATGCCATAAGGGGGCGATGGGTCACATCCTAGAGGTGGATGTCGAATAATTCTCAACCCTGCACAACGAACATAATATTTCTCTGTTTCTTCCTGTTAACCAGTGTCCGCCCGGCTCGAAATGGCCAAAGCTCCTAACGAGTCTGGAAGACATGAAAAATACATTGTCCTTTACCACAACATAAAACAGGTTCTCGAACATTGATTGAAGCTTACAAAAATCCACTGTATACTTGAATTTGAACAAAGTCCATGGTAAAAATTCTACATCGATCTCAACACTGCAAAACACCAAGCTGTGCAGAACAATTTCGAAAAAATAATTCTTTAAATTGGCAAACAACACGACATTCGGGAAACTTAAGGAAAATAAGAAAAAAGTCGAAAAATTGAGCTTGTTTGCAGTGAAAAGATACTTAAAAAACTGACAGCCAAACCAGCATTTCTGAACAAGACAATATATAAAGAAAATCTTTCCCTCCTCCATCTGCAGCATGAATTCATTCTCTTCGACATGCCCATATATGCCGGGTTCACTGTCCTCGACCTGTCGAAAACACTCATGTACAAGTTTAATTATGATGTAATGAAGACCTGGTGCGGAGTCTACCTTAAGCTCCTGTATACAGACACCGACTCGTACCTGTGCACGATACACACCCCCAACTTTTACCAAGGTTTGGTCAATGATCACAAATTTAAAAACGAATTTGACACCAACACCTACCCCACCATACACCCCTCCTTATCGGACACGAACAAGATAGTGTTCGGTATGTTCAGGGACGAATGTGGTGGGGAGATCACGACAGAATTCGTGGGGCTACAGGCGAAACTGTGTATGTACAAATGCGGTGGAGAATTCACAAAATGCGCCAAAGGTATTCAGTCATGCGTAGTGACCTAAAATTGAATTATGAAAACTTCCTTTATTTTCTTGAGCAGTACTACTTGATGAGGGTAAATTGAGTACTTTTGAGAGCTCTCCCATTTTTGATAATATTCGATAAATATGTTTTATTTTAGCTTTAGATGTTAATTCCAAGTGTGGTGGAATATATACACTATGTTTATTGCTTACATGACAATATATAATTAGAAAGGTAGTTAAAGAATAAAATTTAGCCGAAAGGAAAAAGTTACTAGGGCCTCAAAAGTGCTCACTTTACCGTGAACAGCCTATAATTGTAAGTACAATAAAGTCGCAACAGCACGAACTATAGAGTGTGTCTAAATTCCCATTACACATTGTAAGGGCTTTTAGTGGGAACCAAGATGGTTACGTTTTTCATAGGAACTTATGTGCGAAAATGTACCATTTCCCCACGACAAACAAAACACCACCACATCACATGTTGACCTCTTCCACATCTGAAACGCACAGCACATTTTTTTACTTCTGGTTCCACGTATGAGAAGGGCTCGATGTGAAGACCAGCATTGTCTTACACAAACACGGTACCTACATACCAGCTTATAGTATACACGATCACCAATACCAGGCGTCCAAGATCCGCCCCACCCATAACCAGCACCAGCAGTTCTTCCTGTGATTCCACAGAGGTCTAGAAAATAAAGCCCTTCATGTGGACCCACAGTAAGTAGTCTAGCGGAGTCAAGTCGGGTGAATGGACAGGCCAAGTAACCGGGCACCCATGAGAGTATGTGGAAGACAATGCAGGTGCCAATGACTAGGGTAGAATGTGCATCAATCGACGATCATGTGATGTCCCACGACGCGACAGGTTTCTTTACACTTGATGTGAGCTGCCAGGAGATACATCGATCAGTTGATGTTCGTATCTGCTGTAGTGCTTCTGTTCAATTTGTGATTATCCTCCTTTCCTTGACATGAAGCCAAGCTGCAATTCAGTGTGTTGCTGTTGAACAAGGAAAACGACACTTTTAGGGAATACGTCGATACAATGATATTATACGGCGAAACTCGGTGCAATGGGAGTGCTGCTCATCAGCTCTATGAGGAGTGTTTTCTACACTGCCAGACACCTTCGCACACCCTCTTTGCCAAGGTTTACCAGCGGGCCTCGGAGACTGGTACATTCACCACCAAGAGATCCGACTGTGGTGCTCTATGGCAGCGGCATACCCCCGGGTTCGACGAGGCTGTTCTTAATGCAATCGAAGAGGACGCGATGACGAGTACTCGATACATAGCGCATAGACTCAATGTGGATCACAAAACTGTCTTTCATGTTCTGAATGAGCAGGTGCTACATCCTTACCACCACCAGAGAGTATGTGCAATGCGTCCATGGATTCTGCTCCACGGGCCCACTACTGCAGGTGGTTCTTGCACCATTGTGTTAATGATCCCGACTTTCCATGGTGCATCCTCGTCACTGATGAAGCCAGGTCAATCAGGGAAGGCGTTTTCAATTCCCAAACAGCCATGTTTGGGCCAATGAAAACCCCCATGCTATGGACCCTCATGGTTTTCAGGAATGATGCGGTATCAACACGTCGGCATGGTTTCTGGATGAACGTGTTATTTGGCCATACCTTCTTTCACGTACACTCATCGGTGCCGCGTATTTGATTTTCCTTGAACAAGTACTGCCTGGGTTTTTGGACGATGTGCCACTGCATGTGCGTCAAAACATGTGGGTTCAGCACGGTGGAAACCACCTCATTTTTCTCTTGTGGTTCGATGTCATCTCCATCAACCTTTTGGCCAACAGTGGATAGGTCGAGGTGGCTCAATTGCTTGGCGTGCACGTTCATCCGACCTGACTCCACTAGACTACTTCCTGTGGGGCCACATGAAGGGCGTAATTTACAAGTCCCCTGTGAAATCAGAGGAGGATCTGCTGGTGTGGATCATGGCTGCGGCGGATCTTGGATTTCCAGGTATTGGTGATCATGTGTGCCAGAACATGTTACGTTGGTACCGTGTTCGTGTAGACATCGCTGGTCGTCACATCGAGCCCTTCTTGTAAGTGCACCCAGAAGATAAACAACATACAGTATGTTGCAGACATGGGAGAGGTCAACATGTGAGGTGGTGTTTTATTTGTCGTGGGGGAACGATACATTTCCGCACATAAGTTCCTATGCAAAACGTAACTGTCTTGGTTCCCATTTCATGCCCTTTCACTAAGTAATGGGAATCTAGTGCGGGGTTCCGAGAGCAGGAAACCTCAAGAATAGTGTGTTGGGAGGGGGATGACCTGTCCGAAGGGGTTTTTTTAACAGTGGAAGTCACAAAATGGGTAAAAATCAACTGAGAATGCAAAAACCCCGGTAAGACCTCAGGCTAAAAGGGGCGAAGATCTATATACATTTTTGTACCTGTACGGAGCATTTTTTGGTGTAATACTATTTTTCATCATTGTTGGCCTATATAGTTCTGTACCTGTACGGAAAGTTTTTTACGTGTGTGTTAATATTTTTCAGTGCTGGTCCTATAATTGTTCATTGTTGGTGGGGCATTTATTTCTGTACCTGCGTGGAGCATTTTTCTGTATTTATAATTTTTCATCGTTATTGGGCTGCATACTTCTGTGCGGGGCATTTTTTCCATGTGTTTTAACATATTTCAGCAATGGCACTGAAATTTGTTCATTATCGGTGGGGCATAAATTTCTGTACCTGTGCAGAGTATTATTTTTATACCTGTATGGAGTACTTTCTCTGAACTTATTAATATTTTTCATCATTGTTGTGCTACATACTTCTGTTCGGAGCACTATTTTCTGCATAAAAATATTTTTCAGCATTGGTCCTGAAATTCAGTTTGTATTTTTCCGTGTTAGGGGCTTCGGACAATACAATTTTAATTCGTGTCTCTATGGTTCTCTGCCTGTGCGAGCTTATTTTTTTTCTGCATTTATTAATATTTGTGATCGCTGGTCCTGTCATTGCTCGTCCTATCATTAGTCCATTGTTCGTCCTGTAATTTTTTTCCTTTGTTGGTTCTACACACTTTTGTTGGTGGGGTGCATACTTCTGTATCTTCTGACATTTTTTTCATCAGTGCCTGTATAGTTCTGTGCCTCTGTGAACATTTTTTCTGTATTTTTTCGTCGTTGGCCCTTCAATTTGTTCATAGTTGGTGGGAGCGTATACTACTGAATATTTTCCATTGTTGGTTCTACACTTTTTCGATGATGGGGTATGTACTTGGTTTAATATTTTTCATCAATGGTTCTACATTTTTCGTTGTTGGTCCTGACATTTTCTCATTGTTGATGGGATGCATAATTCTGTGCCTTTGTGTGAGCATTTGTTGCGGAATTTACTCATAGTGTTCATCGTTGGTTCTACAATCTTTCGTCTGTGGTTTCTGTACTTGTGTTAATTTTTTCGTCATTTATCGCCATTGGTCCTGACATGTTCTCATCATTGGTGGTCTATAAACTTCTGTGCCTGTGTGTGTGTGAGCGTTTGTTTCTCTATTTATTCACATTGTTCGTCATTGTATCTACAAATGCTTGTCAGTGGGGTGTGTTCTGTTAATATTTTTCGTTGTTGGTTACACATTTTTCTTCGTTAGTCCTGCCATTTTCTCATTGTTGGCGGGCTGTATACTTCTGTGCCTGCATGTAGGCTTTTTTTTCTGTATCTATTAATATTTTTCATTGTTGGTGTGGCTTATACTTCTGCAACTATGGATATTTTTTCATCATTGGCCCTGAAATTTGATTTGTATTTTTACTTTAGGGCTTCAGTCGATGCAATTTTCATTAGCATCTGTATGATTCTGTTCCCTTTGTGAGCATTTTTTTCTGATTTTATTAATATTTGTGATCTCTGGTCCTATAATTTGTTCATCGTTTGTCCTGTAATTTTTTCTGTCATAGGTTCTACACTTTTTTGTCTTCTGAAATGTTTTTCACCAGTGCCTCTTAAGTTGTGTGCCTGCATGGACTATTTTTCTGTATTACCTAATATTTTTTCGTTGTTGACCCTGCATTCTGTTCATCGGTGGTGGGGCGTATACTACTGAATATTTTCCTTATTTGGTTCTACAATTTTTCCTCGGTGTTGGTGCATACTTCTGCTTATTCTGAAGTTTTATTTTTCATCGATGGTTGATTGTATCCTTCTGCATCTTTCTGCGAATATTTTTCATTGTTGGTTCTTCAATTTTTCATCGTTGTATCTACACTTTTTGGTCTTTGATGAGGTAAATATTTCTGCGAATGTTGGATTTATACTTCTCATTTAAATTGTGATGTAATGAGGCTTTTCAGTGTTAAATGTCTGCAGCCCTTTTTGTGTTATTTAGAGCTCTGGAATATATTTTTTCATTGGCATTGGAGATTCTACCAACTTTTATTGGCTGTGTCAAGAAATTTTTTCTGTCACTTATCTGTTTGAGTTAATGCTACGATATTTTTGGCATTGGAAATTTGCCCTCTCCCTTAAATAACTGCTGCTTGCAAATGTGTACAGAAAAATGTAATCCTATTGAGGTGTGTGTCATTGGAACCCACCTACATCTTACAGAGATAATCATTATGGCAAAAAAATCTTAAAACATGTTTTATAAAAAAAACTTCATAATATGTAGTAATTGGTCCCAGCATTCAAGGAACCGTTCACATGGACTGATTACAGCCATATGGGCAGTAAGAGGGAAGGAGTCAATGCATGCCCATAAGATATATAGGCGTCAACATACACCAGGCTGAAGTTGCCACTGCTTACTGGCGGAAAGGGTACATGGGAATGGTCACATGGTTTTATGTAATGTGTTTTTTGCTATATAAGTAGGCATACTCATGACGGAGAACTACATTTGCTGGCAGACGTAGTGGAGAGTGGAACGTCTCTATCAGTTACTCTACTTGGATTACTCCATGGACAGCCATCCAGCAGCATTTTCGACTACAACGATGTCTTCGGTCGTTCCAGTATCTCCATCACCTGTGACTGCAGCAGCCGCACCACTGGAGGAACCATATAGTTCTTTGGCTATACCATCTTCAACAGAGCTTGCTCCATCGATTGATGCATCCTCGTTGGAGAAAACGTATCCCTGCAGCTACTGCGACAAGGTATTTTCGCACCAACACATTGCACGCCATCATGAAATTCATGGATGTATGAAGAATCCAAACCAGATAACATATCTTGCTTCAAATGTGGGTTGGTGTTTTACCATAATGACCTTTTTGCAAACATATAAGGTCGTGTAAGGTTAAACTGCGAAGCTCATAGATTCGTCAGAGTCAGTTCTGTAAGAAAGAGATCCTGCAAACATCATTGTTGCTGTGATGAACTTCAAAAACTATCGTTTCTCTCTTCCTTCCCCAACTACACCATCTACATATGTACCACCAACATCGGTTCCTGCATCTTTGGATGGGCCTAAAATATCTGGAGTCAGCACTGTACTACCAGCCTGTCAGTGTCACTTCTGCTGCATGGATTTTGCCTCGAAAAAAAATCGAATCGAATCGAAAAAAAAACATGTAACTGTAATATAAGAATATTTTATCCAATAAAATATGTTTTAGACATAATTACGAGTTTAATTTATGACTTGTTTGTCATTAAAAAGTTCGAAATTTAGATTACAAAATGTTTTTATGGAACAAATTATTTTGTAAGGTGATATGGGGCTTTAATTACCTTTAAAAAATTTTTCTTTATAATCAGTTTTAAAGTTTTTACTAAACACAATATCAATTTCACAAGTAATGCATGTAGGTAAATTGTTGATTGTAATTTTTTTTAAAGAAGACTGGCGAAAATTAATTTAAGTCTCTATTAGTGTCACCATCTCACGTGACGGCTGAATCGAGATTATTTATGTGTGTTGAAAATATAATCCAACATGGAGGGTGCCGACAGCACCACTTATACTTTAAAAAATACAAACACATGACCATCACCTGGTGGGTAAATTAATCTACTAGTGCCACCTAGGTATTGAAAACAAATGAAATCTAACCTGGCCATCTCCAATAACATAAAACAAATGAACAAGATCCAATATGGCCTCTTCCAATAACACAAAACAAATGACGGACGAAACAACAAATATGGTGGCTTCGAAACAAATCATGCTTACCAATATGGCGGCCTCCAATAATGTATACACAAATGATGCCTTCCTAGATCGTGGTCGAGTCGCTTACAAATATGGCGGTGGAACTAAAGCGACTAATTGGTCAAACATAAGCGAGAGCTTACCAATATGGCTGCTGGAGTTCGTGATGCCTACCAATATGGCGGCTATGATGCCTACAAATATGGTGGTGGAGCAAGTATGACTCATTGGTCGAATCGCTTACCAATATGGCGGCTAGTTGCACTGGCCAAGAATATAGTTGAGTCACATACCAATATGGCAGATGTGATAAAAATTAAAAAAAAAACAAATTTTTTAGTAATTTTTAAATAATTTCCTATAGGTAAAATTATTTTAAAATTCTAAAATAATTCTTAATAATATATTTTCAAATTGTTAATAGGCTAGGTTTTTTATTTATTTTTTATTTTTTGGGTTTTGGGGTCAAAGATCAAAGGTCATGGGTCAGGGGTAAGAGTAAAAGGTCAAATGTCAAAGGTATCTGACTTCCAAGGTAGTTGGAGGTGATGTCATGACATGGCGGCCGGGTGGCGCCTAGCTCCTATACTAGATGTCGTTGTCCCCGAATCTGCCTTATCCTTCTACTTATGAAATTTGTTTGGCATTATGTGCTTGACTACAAAATTTATTACTTTTATTAAACCTGGCTCTACATAAACATCAAGATATGTTTGAATTACACAGATCTGTAACTCGGTACTAAAATTTCAGGTTTTGCATACCCTGACAAGGCATTTGACCAAACCTAACAGATTTAACTTCCCATGTTTTCTACGTAGTAATGAAATCGAAACTTGAAAATGTTTCGCTACAAAAAGATCAATCGGATCGTTATTAATTTGTCTCTGATAATGAAGAAGCGCCAACCACACCCTTAAATAAACGAAACAATAAATTACATCTGTGCCCAAAATATTTGTAACAAAAGAGCATTTTCCACTTCAGTTTGGCTTAAACTTATTTCACTGTTTTGTTGTTAAAATCTCTCTACTGTAGCTAACCAGGCATGTGGGTGGTTAAAAGAAGCCACGATCCGTAAATAGTCTTGCAAATGTCATCATTTGTAATAATGTGCTCACGAAATTGTAGGACTATTAATATGGCGAACACATGTGAAGACGTGTTTATCTGACGTAAAAATGTCCACTCTAATGCAATAGTGTGCATTTCCCCTTGATATGTCATGCCACACACAACCTGACAAATAAAAGCCGATCATGAGTTTTATAATAACTTAGCAGTTAATGAGTTTTATAATAACTTGTTAAAATTTTGTTGGTGCTATGAGAAAACAAGTTAATTTTGGGTAAACAAAATTCGAGAAAAGAAAAATAGCAAATTTGGGGAAAATCTCTCACAAGATAACCCATTTGAAAAAATGCACTGTTATCTAGTGATTAGTCGTATTCGCACGGTGGAAAATGCCCGAATAATTTTCTTATAACTAAAACAACATCTGGAACCGCATAAGGTAGTTTTCATTACAACTCTGTCACTGTAAACATAAAAGATATGTAAATTGAGATATGTACTTTGTGTGTCACAAAAGAAGCTTAAAAAAATCCACTATAATCTCTGTACGAGATGAGTGAAACCAGTGCCACGTAAACAAGTTTCTATCTATTGATTGCGAAATTCTTTACATATAGTAAATAAGGTACTTTAAGTAGTGTAGTCAAATGTATGTTTACTAACACTGAACTAGGCGTGGTTTTTGTTAGATAACCATGTTACCATTACCGACTAGTTAGATCCTAACTTGTCGAAAACACATGGTTCTAAACAGAGTAATAACAGAGCTATAACTAAACATCATACTTACATACTTTTTAAATAAGTTCAAATAATATATCTTTAAAATATCAATATCTCACAGAATAGTTATCTCGCTTGCTTGATTATTCACAGATGTTACTAACTAATCTTGGCAACAAACAACCATACAACCATACAACCATAAAACATAAAAACAATGGACAAGATACTAGAACGTCATTTCCATAGACGAAAAAGACAATAAAAATATTCTGATAAAGTCGATTACCTTATTTTCTCCTCTCTTTCTCTCTCTGTCGCTTCTCTCTCTCTCTCTCTCTCTCTATATATATATATATATATATATATATATATAGTTGAATAATTTATTGTTATTTATTTTATTTACACCAGTAATGTACATTACATCTTATAACCTCGAACATGACTGTAGGGGAGATACGGAGAATACAGTATGTCCTGTATATGGATTATATATTTATATATACGAAAATATTTAACAAATGGTAGAGGATACGCCATATGTGAGAATCAAGTTAACTTACATACCGGTAATTTTCGAACAACATGTACAATCCTCCGGCAGCTTATTTTTTTACAATAAAATCATACGGAAATATGTGTCACTATTCCCTTTAAGTGATTATTGAGAAAGATACTTTTCGTTCAAAACATTAGAAACTACTTGCAATTAAGGAACAAATCGGTGAATGGTGTTTGGTAAAACGGAGGTCTTACACCTTTGAAGACGTGGTTGGCAATATTGTCCCCCTTCACGATGAAAATTGGGGTTGGCATCATATTTTTGGATAAAACTTTGTAACAGTAACATGCGTGCGACATTCTAACACATCTCACGAATCAGCAAGTGTAAACTAACAATAAAGGTCGTCTTGCAGGAACATTCTCAGACGAACGGTTTTCAAGAAATCAATGTGCGTAAAGGTATATGTCCACGATGATTGTTTTCACACTCGAGAGCTACTATCGAGAGTACGCGCGTCGGGGACACAGAGGTGAGAGTAAACTCGCCGAGAGTAGACCGGACTAGCGGAGAGTGATTGTCTGAGAGTTTGGCTGTCACGTGGACAAGCCCGAACCCCCCCCCCCCCCCCCTCCCCCCCCCCCCCGAGAGCTACTCGCAGCAACACGCAGGACGCGGACTCCACCACGACAGTTGAGAGTACTCGCAGAACGTGGCAATGGCTAAACGAGCGTGGACGCATGGCGAAATTGTTCACTTGATTGAAATGTACGAAGGCAGGCCCATGTTATGGGAATGCACTTCCGCAGATTATAAAAATCGCGACACGAGAAGCGCTGTCAGGAGGAAATTGCAAAAGAATTCAGCACGACCATAGAAGAAGTCCAACGAAAAATCCACAATTTAAGCAATCAGGTACGTAATAACACTAGTCAGATTCAATATAGGCCTAGTTCAATGTGTTTCATTTGTGTGAGATTGTATATTATTTTATAACATTTAGACTTCCCAAGAGGTGCAGAAGAGCAAGAAGAAAAAAAAGTGGAAGTGCATGTACAGATTTGTCTAGTAAATAGCCCTAGCCTTACTTCAATGCTTTGCAATTTATTTAACATCGATGTCGGCAAAGAAAACTGCGTCAGATTTGGTGAATTAACTGTTTTGGAATGATTGCATTTATTTGCTTTAACTTATTCTCAATAAATAAGTTATGGTTAATTTATGTTCGTACTGCCGGCTTCGGTGGCGAGCCGGCTTACGGTGTGCGAGGTCCTGGGTGCGGATCCCGGCAAGAGCATGTGTGTTTGTGTTGTTTACTTAGATTCAAGATTAATCTATAAGCCGTACCCTGTTAAGTCCTCTCGGCATAAAACCGGGGGATGTAAAAAAGCCCTTTCAAATACCAGTATATTAGCACTAAACATTGTTCAACTTGTAGGAATTAATGTTTTGTTATCAAATACCATTAAGAGTATATTGTGCCAACCTATATTTGTTTGTTGGGTTCTACGTCGCTTGGCTGGCGAAGGGAGTCCCTGATTATAGTAGGCTCCGAACAACTTGGAAACTGACTCGATACTCGTAAATCTCGACCCATGCCGGGGTATGTGATAGAACCCACGACCCTTGTTAGTAGTTAAACCTGTGGGATGCCGATTTGTGTAATAAAGTACTGCAATTATTGATTTCCTCATTGTAGTGTCTTGCTTGCCAATCATAGGTTCTGAATTAAATATTCCACATCTAGTGCTCCCATTCTGGTGAAGTTTTGGCACTGAGCCGCGTCTTCTATAACAAACTCAAGGACTAATGTGCTACATGCCCCATACTGATCTCATCTCTGCAACCACCGTTTAATCCAACGTGACTGTACGGCCCTCTGCCTTTTCCGTCGTCGTCTAAGTTTTTTGGGCCAGTAGCACAAGCAGTGCAGCCGCTATTATCCGCTTTCGGGCTATGACTGTCATCCCGTGTTCTCGCAGATCTCGCAGACACGACTTCCAGTGCTGTCTGAGAGTCCTCTCGCGACAGTAAACACTCTCATTGTGGACACGACTTTGCGAGTTACTCGCGACAGTTGCATCAACTCTCGAGAGTAATTATTCTCATCGTGTACACGTACCTTAAAGGTAAGTGTCTACGTGAGAGTATTTCACTCTCGAGAGTAACAATCGTGAATTGCATACACGTGGAGCGAAATAGTGACAAAAGTTGCTCTCCGACAGTAGGTGCGAGTTGCCCAAGAGCGACGTCCCGAGAGCTCCTGGAAGTCGCTAGCAACACTGTGTCCACCAGATACGGTGTGGTACTATCGAGAGTCGTCGCTCCAACTCTCGGAGAGTAGTGAAGGTTCGTGCAGTCATGGCCGGACAGCTAACGGCGTCGGCATTACTTATCGTACCTGTAGCAGCAAAACGCAAAATTGACACTAATCGTACCAAGACGGTGAGAACGTATTGGGTGAGAGAGTGGATTAAAATACGGGAAGATCATAGCGCATGTAGTAACTTACTGAAAGAAACTCAAATCGAAGATGCACAGAAATACAGAAATTTTACAAGAATGACAGCAAAAGACCTTGAAGTGTTGTTGTTAAAGATAGGGTCACAAATGAGCAAGATGGACACAGTTATGGGGGAAGCTATTCCTGCAAAGGATCGATTTCTGGTCACACTCAGGTTCCTTGCATCTGGTAAGTGTTCACATTCGATTCGGTTGTTAATTCAATGAGGGTTTCATTTAATGTACGCTGTTTGCGTACAGCCAAGTAACAATATATAGTACGTATATGATTACTTGATTATAGGAGACACATATAGTGGCCTACAGTACATGTACCGCATCCCCAAATGTACCATAGGAAGGATAATGATGGGAGTGTGTGTGGCTATATACTCAGAAATGAAATATGAATATTTGCAGGTATGTAGTTTAATGCAAATAGTTACATAAGTATGCTAGGTATTTATTACAACAAGTTAGCAAGAAAGGAAGTAATGTATGATAATGTGATAACATGGTAGTTATATAATGACAAAGATTTTACATGTATTGATTTAATACTTATTCTCCCTGCGGAACACTGTTGTCCACATGACCAGAGCTAGTTGACAATTTAGATGCTGACGTGCATGTTATCGTCCTCATCTACGTCAGGTATATTACGTCGAATCAAGCTCATAAGGCGCCTACGATTAAAATCGGATCGCATGTTGCGTAGCTCTATTGCCACATATTCCCCAAACACGGTAAATGAATCGGATGGTTTGTCCAAAAATGTCTTAGCGTTTTGAATGGCTTCGTCCAAGTCACCGTCACTAGTTCCAACAGACTGTGTTTTTCGTTACTGTTTTCGTACAGATGACAAATGCACACCAGATTTACTTGGTGTGCATTTGGTGTGCAACGGATACATGCCAAAGCAAAAAAGCCCTGTCATGTATCAGTTAAAGCATTTAAGTAGGTCACAAAAGTGGTTACAAGCTCATGCATGCACTTACATCATTGTTCATAATTGAAATCTATGTATCATATCATTTTCAACAGCAATCATATTTGCATCCTTAACAATCAAACAAATAATGTAAATGTAATATTAAATCCGTGTACAGAACAATAACACCTCCGGAGGAATGGCTAAAGATATATACTTAGGTATTATGCGAAGTATAGGTTTGTTATTCACATTATGTAATAAGTATTGCGGGGGTTAAAAATATGTTTAGTTTCAGAGTATTTTGATGTAGGAAATAAATGTAAAATAAAACATTAATACTGATGCGAAAGTAGCCTGTTATCGATAATTAACAACTTTTGTACTTCAATTGACACGTGTATATATAGATACTGTGGTAATTGTAATTTTATCTGGTGTGTTTTCAAACAGAAGAAGAGTGGAATGACATAGCAGATGTGTTTGAGAAGGTGTGGAACTTTCCTCATTGTTAGGTGCATTAGACGGTAAAACATAGTAATGCAAGCATCCAAGGACAGCGGTAGCTACTAGTCTACTATAACTATAAGGGCAAATGCAGCATCGTGCTAATGCCAGTTGTAGATGCCGAATATCGATTCACGTACATAGACGTTCGTTGCAATGGTCGTGTATCTGACGGGGGCGTGTTTGACCGTTCAGCTCTATACCACGTATTGGAATCTGGGGAACTTCCTTTGCCGCCGCCTAAATGTTTGCCAGGAAGGAGTAGAGAAATCCCCTATTTTTATTGCGGATTATGCCTTTGCATTACGAATTTACACAATGAAGCCTTACCCCTTCAGAGGGATATCCTTCAGTGAACGTGTCTTAAATTATAGTGTGTCACGTGCAAGACGGGTTGTGGAAAACTCATTCGGAATCGTAGCCAACAAATTCCCCGTCCTTCGGAAACCAATGTTGTTGGAGCCAACTAAATCTGAAAAAGTAGTTCTTGCTGTTTGTACTCTCCACAACTTCCTAATATCACGCAGGGGACAGCGACACATCCACGCTGGGTCTGTGGACATTAAACGCACAGACGGCTCCATTATACCAGGTGAGTGGCGCCAGGGGGAAATCCCGAATCGATGTGGCATCCATTGCAGCAAACTAGTCGAAGACAAGGTGGACAGAGTGACAGAGAAGAACTCCAGATGTATTTCATGTCACGACAGGGAGAAGTCAGTTGGCAGTATGGAAGAATATAAATGTTTATTATTTAACAGCTACTAGAATATGAACAAATACTCATATCGACGTGTTTCTGCTCAGATAGGTTATTTTGGATTATTAAAGTATGTACGTTTATGGTTTTAGATCACCTTTGAGGTGAGTTAGTATTTTACATACTATGTGTTTAATTTGACAGCAACTTGCATTGTTATTTTGTAAGTTGCAGTGTCCACATATTATGACTGTTAAAACAAATGTTTATTTGCATGCACTTTCATTTGATTTTATCCATACTAAACATTATGTGTTTCGAGTTTTCATGCGCTAAGCCTGTTAGCTGTACTTGGCAATCGAACAATTTCTAATTGAATGCCTGACATACACTCTACAGACATTGTTCTCATATTTGTTATACTACCATTTTCTAATAGCTATACGCAAAACTGTGTAGTACATTTGTGCACACATGGGACCTCTCTTTAACTGGTTTATCAAACAGTCAAATGGGTATTGCCATTACGAAGTCCGTATAGTAGATGTGCGAAACTCATCTGTATTTGTAGACTGATATATGTTTTACGATATTCACTAGGCACTTTTTCAACTGTGTAATAATTTATTCGCTACACTTACTTTAGGTTGAATGTTTGAGGTTGTACTCCGTGTTTTGACAGCTGGTATCACAAATTGCAGTGCATTGAAGTACGGTCACGTAGTGTACGTGGCTGAATCACTTCCTTCGCTGCCTGATTTCATTTGTTTCTTCTTTATCTTTGTTAGTTCCTGTCAAACCTGCAACATCAATATACATATGGCGAATCTGATATCTCAAACTTGCTACACACACATACACACACACACACATATATATATGTACATGTACTTATATAGGTGATATATACGTACCTGATTTCGCATGTTATGCAGTTTCCTAGATACCTCTTCAGAATCTGCATTGAATGCTGAAGCTATTTCTGCCAACACTGCTTACTTTTTTTTTGTCGCGGTTCCTATGGTCGCTCAACATGATGTCTCACAACACCGGCCTCTCTTCATATATCGTAATAAGTTTCACGACGTCCTCATGGGACCCAGATAATCGTCTGTCTACAGTCTGCGAGTATTCTCAACTGTATGGTCGCAGTTCTGTACAGTCGCGAGTAGTTGATAGTAGCTCCCCGAGAGTGCGAGCGCGCGTGTCCACGACAGGGGCCAACTCGCAGAGAGCAGCTCTCTGAGAGAAGGCCCGACTCTCGGAGAACGAATGTAAGTACTCTCTCCATGCGGTGTCCCCACCGCGAGCTGCTCTCACGAGTACTCTCGAGAGTTCTATACTCTCATGTGGACACTTGCCATTACTCTCAAAACAGAATGTCTACTGCCTAACAGGTAGGCAACGCACAAACACAGGAATACATTTTAAAAGGGATTGTGTGTGTGTGTGTGTGTGTGGGTGGGTGGGTGTGGGCGGAGGTGGGATTGGGGGGGGGGGAGGGTCGTACAACTCCCTTAAATTTACTTTAGGAGAAAAATATACATGTATTTTCGTGAACAATAACATGCCGGAGTGTGTTGGAGTTGTTCAAAAACACCTAATATATCAATTGAATGCGCGTGTTCATACTGGGCCATTTTAATTACCCACTGTCGTCAGCACTCTACATCATTATGGGGAAGGTGAAATATTTTCCGTGTTAGACGCATGGACGTCTATCACGCCTGCTGGACTCTACCTCTGGCAACTACATTGCATTTAGCACTCAGTGTATTTAATATTAAACCCCTTAGTCCCTTTTGAGTTTCCTGCAATGCAAAAAACCCGAAAGTTCTCTGACCTATATGGGCATTATGCACATGTCATTCCCAATTTTTAGGAATTAGTGGCTCCACTGAACGGTCTAAAAATAAGGGGAGTAAATTGGTTTGATAGGTACAAGCACGATGGCTTCTCCCGTCATTGGTGCTGTGGTGTTGTCCACCATATTGTTTGAAGTCAAGGCCATGTTTGTTTACATTATCTACCCCAACCACCATACTGGACGTGGGTGAGATCGACCCCGGTGACCTTGAATTCGAAAAATCTACGAAAAAAAGTTTACGTAAGGGAAAAATCACAATACTGACGCCAACCACCATTTTGAGTTTTGGAGACCTTCGCCATAGTAACCTTGAAAAAGCAAAATGTAAAAAAAAAAAATCTAAAAAATGGAAACAATAATTATAACCGATGAAAATTTCAAGAATTCCCAAAACAATTTTCAAAGGCATTATTTAAAAAAAAATGTATCTTTTAAATTTAAAACAGTAGTACTTAAAAATTGTTTTGAAAAAATATGAGGAATTATTTTTTAAAGATTTGATGCAGTGTTTATCGTCCAGATATTATTTTAATAGCTCACCGCTCCACCGCTCTAGGGTTCGATTACCATAAAGATGGCTATTCTAATAGGGTGAACAGCAGACGACTGATTAGTGTGTTCCCTTCTACCACCATGGAAATTAGCCATTGGCTATATGGCCGGTCTTTCTGCCGAAACACACACCAATCTCCCTCCCCCCCCCCCCTCCACAACCACCAGCACCACGAATTATTGGCTTTACATGATACATGTTTCTTCTTACCTCCACCTCACACACCATCCTCGCCAATAAATTTAATCATTTACTGCCTCAGCATTTGTCCAATGGACCATATTCACTGCTGTTTTCAGTATTGATCACTAAAGTGTGCTGGAAACTCGTGTCTTTGCTGAGAGCTCCCATGTCGTCCATATCCATACCTGTTGATGTCGATTTGTGCTCAATGGCGACGAGAACCTCTCTTATTTTAAGTTTACATAAAGCAGGCATTTTTTTCATAATGTGTTTTAAGAAGTAAAACATGTGAATTTTATTATTTTTTTAATTGTGTAGTTTTTCTAAAACATCATGAGAAACACATACCAACAAGTACAAGTGATACATCTAATACGATAAATGAGGACATATTGTATGCACGTATAGTAAGTATTTGTTCTCTTCCATGGCCAATCTTCCTCTTGATGTCTGCTTTAACGACCAGGTTTACCATTTACTGCAAGTTATTTGTTTTTACTTCGTGTAGCTAACTTCATTCTATGTTTGTTTATAACCTTTTTAAATTGTTTTTGGCCTCAACTAATTTTAAGTTTACAGTTAATTTTTGAACATCCATCCATTAATTTTAATACAGAACCTTTTAGGTGATCAGAGTGGTAATTAATGCATTTCTTTATATATTAATTAGTTAATACATAGTGTTGTATTAATAATCTCAAAACTAATTTTTGTTGTTTCTTAATTTTGTTTTATATTAATATGAATTAATATTGTAATTATAAAGTCATCTTATGCACTCTAATCCATATTTGTATCATGTCTTTGGCTACCATAAAAAAAATTTTCCCTTGGAGAATTTTGTGATTTCTTTGATGTTTATAAAACGAAAGGCAGTTTTTTGGTAGAATTCGAACATGGTGGGTTACCCTAATTATGCAGCCATTGTAATTTATTTTCTGCTGCTCCATCCTAAAGATTTGTATTGCATTTTTAAAAGTCAAGATTCAATTTTATTAACTAGGAAGCACAGGTAATATTTAAAAGAGGCCTGCATGGCTTGAATACAATTATTTCCGTAGTGCACAGTTCTGGAAATTTAGGTGCTATTTATTTATTTACATTCCATTTCCCGAATCACCATAATTGTCAATGTCAAAACTATGCCGAGTTCGTTAATGTGTTTTGACGTGCCAGTAACTAGTAAACTAATTTTATGGGATACAAACTGTTTCTTGGAACTCTATTAATATTATTTGGACCATTTAATAATAGGATGGGTAAATTTTTCTGCCCAGAGGCCAGAAAAGAGTGCCCTACCACGAGCTACGCACGGATTTTTACATTTCATTATAACAACTGAATCAAGAAGAAAGTTTTTCTTTGCGTACAAACAGACTAATTTGATTGAAAGTTATTGTTATGCTGCTTAATAATTTATTTCAATTTGTCATACCTAAGCATGCCGACGAAAATGTTATAAGGGAGGTGGTGTTTTCAAAATCAGATAAAAATTAATGCAAATTCACAAAAGCAGCAGAAATTTTTATTTGTTTCACATTAGATTTAATGAATTAAACCATGTTTCAATTTAACCTAAACATTGAACATTAAACATAACTTTATCACATATATTGTAATTTCTTGTATATAATTAGTTGCAGCAGATTAAGAGTTTTTGTCTCTTTGTGCCAAAGTCATAATTTGCTGTTTCGTCTCATGTGTATTTATTGTATTTTTTGTTTTGTTTTGCTACAATAGTTGTATCAGTTCTCAAGCAAAACAAAAGCGTTACACTCGTCTGAGACACAGCAATCAACTGCTCTGCTCATACATACATTAAGTCAAAATTAATAATTACACGGGGAAAGTAAAAAAAATTAACATCTAATATTTATTATAATTAAATTTCGTCCCGCATGCACTTCATGAAACTAGGAACTGTAGTGAGCTGGAAAACTCCACCACTTGACGAAGTACGCCCATTCATTACGTTATTTCAGCACCTTCTCAACCAGATGCAATATGGAAACTTCGTAGGCTGGATCTCTTTGACGTAGAAGTGGCCACGGATGGGTACATCGTTCAGATCTTCGGGATAGTAGGTTCTTGAGGCATAGTATCATACCTATAGGCTTACAATGCACATTAAAGAGTTGGGAGCTCCAATTCGTTGTCAGTCATTTCTCAAAGATGCCTTTCTGTTGGAAGATGAGCACGATGTCACCGACGTTAACGTTAGGCTTGCATGGGTCTTTCTTCTTTGGGTCGGAGTTTAGGGTTCGAAGCAGGGGGGCGTCCTTGACGTCTTCGGGCTTCACGTGTGTGGTAGAGTGGCCATTAGAATTTTACTCGCGAACGAGTTTCAGTAGTAGCTCCAGCCACTTGCAGTTGCCATTCGCAGCGAAATGCCTCGATATTTTGCCCTTGAAAGACTTGTTTAATCTTTCGATCATAGATGCATTGAGATGGCTGCACATTGAATAATGGTTTATGTTATTGTTTTTTTTATCAGAACCTTGAACTTAGCATTGTATAATTCTTTGGCCTAGTAGGTTTTAAAATTGGTCGGAACACGTCCTTCATGCAATATGTCCACTATGCCTCCGCAACATCGACCATATTTATCGACTTGACAGGTCTGGCCCATGTGAACATGCTATACGCATCTATAATGGCCAACATGCAATTGTAGTCCTTGTCGCCCAGTGCGTTGTCTCCCGGCACAGAGCCTCCACCAATTGTTATAATATGATTTACGATTCTTGCATACCTTAAAGAAGCTATTGCAGCATAAAACATAACTCAGAATAAGATTGAGCATAACAGTAAAATATGGAGATTTATTGAAGAACTAAGTTCATAAATATTACTTGGGGGGGTCTTTAGAAGCATTAACAGGATATTAGCTAATTACTTATAATAATGTATAATACTGCACCACATTAAAATGAATTATATCATAATTGGAGAGTCATCATTTTATTCATGTTGCCGTAGGCAGAATCAGGCAGCAGTTAGCAACGGCTGGACCCACCCATCTCCAGACATCCTCTTGACCAGATGTCCTGATGACAAAATGCACTTTTCTTAGGGTTATGCTGTCTTAAATTGGGCGCGTTGTGTAAGTGTATGGCCCTGTTTATTGGCTGGTAGAGAGTATTTCTGCTTTTCGTTTCGCAAGGTGTTTTGGCAATCACGGCTCATGTACTATATAAGTGTTTGTAGGTGTGATCAGACAGGACATCCAGCTAATGCCTGATCACAGTTCATAACAGTATGGTTTTATTTTATCAATGTAGGCTTGAAACAAGTCGCTCATTTCACAAATCATGATCTTGCGCTGGCAGAAGTTGTACCTCGTAGCCCGTATGCAATTCATTGGCGATTATCAATAGATTCACCGTATCAAACGTCTCTCCTTCAGTTCTTTGACGACAAAAATAATCTTGTTGGTGTGCGAGTAATTCCCAACTCTTTGTGAAGAGACCAGCAGTCGTAGCCTATCCACGAATTCGTTCGGGTTGGCCCAAAACAAGTAGTCGATGTTCATGTCGTCGTCTATCTTATTCAGACCTTCGCCACTTTTCAGTGATATTTCGCTGAAGAGGTCTCCGAGAATGTAGATTTTTTGTGATTTTCGCCTTTGTAAGCACCAGTCTCAGAATTACTGTTTTGATAAAGGGCGTGTGTGAGTTCGAGAAATGCCTTGTATTACAGAAGGTTGGATTATGTACATTTCCCGAGCTTCTTACAAAAAGAAGTTCGCAATAGCTAACAAACATGGGTCTGGCTTTTGTGACCCACCAGTGTCTAACTCTCCAGCCATGAACGATTTGAGTGAGAAATTACATCTCTGGCGCAGAAGTCTGCTGGGAAGGGTGGAAACTCTATCAGGCAAATGCAAACGAAAAGGATTCTAGGTTATAAGCTACATGGATGATACAAATGTCATCCCATGAGGCAGAATGTGTGTGATGCCCCTTCCTAGAATGCTTGGATGCAGGCTAAAAATCATGGCTTCAAACCAGGTTGAGTTAGCTCTGGTTGGTGACAATAATTTTGGAAATACAAACCAATTGCTGCGAGAATGTACAAACAGGAAAACAGTTACTCACATTGAGCCCTAAAACAAATTGCATTAGACAGCATATTTAAATATCTTCACTATAAAATACAGTTACCAAATAACAAATTGGCAGAGTAATATAACATTAAGTTGATAAGTAAATGTGATATCGCTGCCCTTGGGTCTTTGCTGCGAATTAATAAATAAATATCAATAAAACACTCAAAAACCATTAATTAAGCAACAATAATTAAAAATACAAAATTATCTAGTTTTCAGCACTTTCAGATTGTAGTCCACACAGGTGTGGGTAGCCCTTACATAACTGCACAATTCCATACATTTATGTGAAATCACTCACCGACAGGATAACTACTATTCCCCATTAATTCTATATTTCGAACCATCACAACACTTGACATTGGTTTCCCAGGGGTTGGTTTTACAAGATGCTGGAGGGCAGCAAATGGTTCATGCTGGGCTTTTACAGGACACCACAGGGCAACATTATTCGAAGCTTCTTTAAATTACTGTGTTTCGTGGCAGTGGGGGAATTTCTTTGGCATTTTAACGGCCCGAACAATCCACATCCTCCAGAGTTACCACCTGGGAGCATCAAAGTTGAACAGTCATTTGGACTTGACATGTATCACTTTTTCCCTTTACGATGGTTCGTCCCATCACGATCGTTCATCCCGCTGTCGCACCGACACTTCCGATGGCCTACGCTTATGGCGCACAGTGTGATATTTCGACAATCTAGATGGTCAACATCCATTTTTGCAAATAATATGTGTATAAACATCACATATTTCCATAGAATGATAACCATAGTTTCTCGACGTGACATAATTTTCCCATCCTGTTGCTTGGCTGCGCATGGATATATGTCACAAATTGTCATATCTTATGCATAATGATGGTGGCAGCACATGCTGCTAAACCAGCCTCTTGCCTTCGCTTATCCAGTGCGCATTTTACGAGTTATTTAATGGCAATTTGAAGTGCGTATATTATTGGTGACAAAATTGTGTGTGTTTAGTGGTGGAATGTGCTTTGTTTATACCTTTTGTTTGCCCACACCAGAGACTTCAAATCGTGAGTATGCAATACATATTTTAAACTATAAAGACACAGAAGCAATGCGACTTTTAGTACATTCTTCTGCATTATTCCAGGTTGGAATCGCATGCCCTTCAGGAGTGGACTTATAGACATTCTAATCGCATAAATAATCTTGTGCATATTTTCGCTCTTAACTGATTTTCTCATTTTGTAAAATTTAGCTACACGATTTAACGCCTTACTCGCACATGTTTTGCATTCAGTTGGTGAATAAGCACTGCCTATGAAATAATATCGTCTATTAAGGCGGCAATTAGGTCCCTTAGTCACAACCTTGAAGAAATGTGGAACAAAGCATCGAGACATCGTGAATATTTTGAAGTAAATAATTCTTCCTGGCTTTAGGGGAGTCTAAACTTTCCTGATGTCATGCAATCAACACATAGCACATCCCGAGGTCAACTTAGGAGGTCCCAAAACTCTTTAGTGCCTGTAATTTGAATTTAAAAAAAAAATGGATAGTAATATGTTTACTTTAATGAACATGTCAAGAGAAGCTGTCATTTGTCACGAAACTTAAGTTGCGACAATAAGGAAACGGGGATTCTGCTCCGATTGTGCATGAGCTAACAAGTGCCTCATCCCAGAGAGGCACACACTATTATAAATACACCGTCCGGTCATATTCATACATGAAATGGGATGAGGGCATAGCTGAATAATGAGTCATGATTAGGTAGAGCACAACAGTGATGGGGTTTATTAAACATGATGAACATACACTATATAATTACGTGATTATTAATTGGGGAAACATATGGAATGTCATTATTCTAATTTACATTATTATGATTAATTGCTACTACTGTTGCAATATAACTGGAATGTCCCCATCTTAATAATAATGCCGAAGGCTGTTTCTGGTATGCGGTTAACGATGGCTGGACATACCCAACTCAATGTCTTTTCGTGGCTATGGCTTGATGAGGAAACATGTACCATCCAGTGTGATGCTGGTTTATATTGAGTGAGTTGTTTAACCTATTCGGCCCCGATTACAGGCCTGGTAGAGAGGGTTTCTGCAACTGCTTTTCGAAATGTGTTGTTGCAGTCACACTCGTGTCCTGGTTCAATGTTTGCAAGTGCGATCAGGCAGGCTGTACACCTAAGGCCTGAGCACGTCGTAACAATGCGAAACGCTCCTCCAAAGACAAAGCAAGCAAACATTTGTGCAGATGAAGCTCTTATTTTAATAGTCGCTGCAAATCTCTTAACTTACCAATATAACAATACCCGTAACGGTTCCAAAATGTTACAAATTGATCTCTATACATTTTTCAATAAAGTAAGAACCGGTAAAGAGAAATGTTAGCCTTCATAGTACTTGCCACAGAAATATCACCAGAACTTCCACTACAAGAACGTCTAGACAACACAATCACAAGATTAACAGATGTTAAAAAGGACGTTTTTGTGACCAAATTTATCGCAGAACAGTAAATTAGAATTTGTGATAAAGTCGGGTTGCGATAGATCAGAAAAAAAAAACAGATATCGATAAAGATTTTCTGAAGGTCATCACACTGACGACAGTCTCTTTTTAATTTCTATGGTTCAGGTTCAAATCCAATGGGTTAGCTTAGGAGATATAAGTATAATCTGGCATAACGCTGCGCTATCGTCAGCACGACTTTGCAGACCCATAACATTTGTTTAGCTAAGGAGACAGCGGAAGTGATAACTGACGAAATCCAAAGAACAGGGGGTCAAATCAGTGACCTGACAACTACATCAATGTGTAAATAACACTGATGTTACGATAAAAACTACACTAATCTTCTTCATGATAGCGAAGTCCATAACGCAGTATCGTCACTGGAGACGGCCTGCACTTAATAAGTCCAACCCAATTTTAAGCATTCAGTGTTTCATACACAATGTGGCAAGAAAGGACACGTGCTCAGCAGCCTGCAGCTGAAAAATTTAAGTAATATAAAAAATTTTGAGCAAGACAATTTTAAATTCATTTTCAAAGTGACCATACCATTTTAAGCCCAGACAAAGGGAGCATCTTCCAGCACTACCATCGTTCGGAAAAGGGTCAGCCAACCACCCCACCCATCACCCACATTCTGGACCGAGGGGTAGGAGTCACGTACACCACCTGGGTGTGCTTGGATGCGGTGAATAATAACCCCTATTCCACAAGGGAGCACCCCCTACTGCACAGTCGTGTAGGGAGCCGGGTCAACTACCACTGACAACAACAGCTGTCGCGATGGCAGCCATGCCGTACCATGTGGCCGAACAGGTGCTAAGAGTATACAAGATAAACTGGTGCACCAGTACTGGCAAATCAGAGACATTATTCTTAAAGTGTGTGAGACCCATAGCAGAACTCAGTCCATTCCGGGAATCTAGATGTCTGTATAAAGAACCAACCAATGCGAGGCGACTCGCAGAACACATTAGCCGGGCCAACCGAGAAAAGGTTGAGAATGCATGGATAAGTACTTCTGACAGCACATGAGTGACATTATGTACGGAGTGCAGTAGACAGCAAGTGGTCCGAGGCGATGTCGGCCTAGTGAATAACCGCACATGTCAATGTACATTTGCCGAGTAAACCAAACCATTTTCGACAAACCAACATTCACCAAATTCCCACGGCCAGCTATGCGGAAAACAGATAAACTGTGCAGGCCTTGGAGACAGGACAATTCCGTGCATAAATTGCCATAAAATGTATTATGTCGAGGGCCTCACAGTTATGGAGAACGTCACCACAGACAGCCGGAGTGATATTTTGTGCGACGAGCATACACGAACCTTACTTCCTATAACACACACATCCACGGACTTCATTGCAAGAGGTGGGTTTACACTGCAGCAGTGTCCCCAAGAACATTGCCGACACAGACGAACAGATATGGTGTCGTGCGAATAATGTTGTAGGATCACACACTGGCAATGCACCATGGGGCAGGATGTAGTAAACACTATTGCGAAATTTGTTCCAGTGCGAACAGTGCAATACAACACCATGAGTGATAGTGTCATACCCCCTAGCAGAAAAAAGTGGCATTGCCAGCGCAAACAACAGCCTGCTGGCCCACTCGAGGGGCTTAGAGATTGCAGCAGCACTTTGGGGAAACCCACCGGTGCCCATAACAACTAGTGGCTTTGTGTGGCCCCCTGCCACCATGAAAAACCACAACAACCACGACAACACTAGCACCAGCAGCTATGGAAGCATCGGGAACGAGCACAACTCTGGCCCATTTGTAAATGCTACCCACTTTTTCTGGCTACAGCAATGAGAACACCCTGGTGTTCCTGGAGGATTGTACTGGGAGACTAAGCAGGTATGGAGTATCACAGCCAGAATTACCTAGTTGTGTGGGTGGTCAACTGTCAGGCGAAGCATGCACTTGGTTGCATTCCATAGACCACTATGGCATGTGATAGGCCGAATTTCAGAGTGTGTTCCACTGTCGTTTTGTGAACATGTTCTCATCCCTACAAGCTCAAAGCTGCGCCGTACTTAAGGCGCAGGGTGTTTACGAAACCTCAACCACATTCGCCACCCGAAAGGTGAAACTTATTATAGTCCATTCACGACTGGAAGAGACATATGAAAATCAACATTTAAAAAAACACCCTAGCCATTAGCTGCTTGCATAGCTAGTAAAAAAAGTGGCTGGTGTGGGTCATGTTCCGGCTCCAGCCACTTTTTTACTAGTAATGTTTGCAGCTAATAGCTAGGATGTCTTTTAAAGGTTGATTTTCATAAGTCTGCCCCAGTCGTGAATGGATTATAGGCATTTTCACCCACAGATGCGGGAAATTGCAATATTATAGGTAGTCGCATCTACAGTAAGTCCCGAAAGCAAATTAGTCTTGGAGCCTCTAATACACAGCAGCATAGAGGAGTTCATGCAGTCAACAGCTCTGTTGGACCAGGCAAACTGGGAGTAAAGAGATCACCACGGGAAACTGGATAGTTTCTTTTCACAACTCTCATGTGATCAGGTACAAGGGGACGGAAACACCCAGTTACCAGCTGGACACGGCAACACAGGGCCAAAGGAACCCCCAACAGGCCACAAATAATGCACTGGATAACAGTTCCACTGGCACAGCGAGTGTCCGACATGCACAGCGAAAATATTAAAAGAAAAACACCACTGGCGGAAAACTACCCAAAAGGGTAGGAGAGAAGAAGCTCACTGCCCCAAGAATAGGACATTTTTCATAACACTGACATTTCCACAAGCCGAGCAACAAGTAGCAGCACCACCACAACATATTGTGCTACAACAGATGCACACACAGGATTATAAGAATACCAGTAATTCTGAACCACACACAATGCCTAGCATTAGTAGACACAGCAGCCTCACATAACTTTGTACAGGTAGAGTTAGTAAACAAAGGTGAAATCAGGCCTGCCAAACGAACAGTGCATTTAGCCACACAATAATATGAAGGGCCAGCAATTTGGGAGACCACAGTCACTGTCCGTATCAGAGATGTAGAAACAACAGTAGCCCTTGTGTCAGCATATCTGCACAAGAATGCCATACTCGGGCCATGAACAACAAGTTGCGCCCCAGATGTTCAATTGGACAAACTGGACCACCAAGTGCCAACAGAGTATAGGGAGGCAATACAATGTCTCTTGAACGAAAGGAGGGACATTTTCGCAGCAGCAGACCCACTAAGGCGAACAACCATTGCAGAACATGCAATCCCCTTAGAACATGAACACTCCCTTTTCCCTGGACCATGCAGTTATCAATTGCACCAGTGTACCATCATAGAAGATCAGATTAAGGAAATTCTGGCCGAAGGTGTTATCGAGCCTACACACAGCCACAAAAACAGCGCCATCATGCTAGCGCTCAAGAAGGATGGAACGTGGCTATTCTGTGTGGACTTCCGGCCCCTTGGTTTGACAATGCAGAGTGCACCACCCCTTTACATCAGCGTCAAATGATGTGATACGTACACTAGGGAAGAAAAAAATAATGGCATCACTGGACTTGCACAAGGGCTACTGGCAGGTACGAATATAGTCGAAGTATCAACATAAGACAGCATTCATCACACCTGACTGGCGGTGGTTCCAATTCTGTGCCATGCTATTTGAATTGAAGTGCACACGGGCTAACTTGCAAGCAATGCTAGCCCGAGAGTACATGGCGGGAGATTTCACCCTCGTGTACCTGGACGATATCATCATATGATCGGAGAACTGGAACGACCACATAAAACACCTATTGTTAGTGCACGAGAACCTAGTGATTAACAAGCTCATACGTGCAAATAGGGAAGCCCTGTAAAATTTCGTTGGCCACTTGGTGGACGAAAATGGTAGCAGGCCGACACCAGAACAGGCGTCATTAATCGATCAATACAAAGCACCTCGGACACACAAACAGCTGAGGAAGTTCTTTGAGGTCGTCAACTGGTTGAGAAAAAATAACAAGGACTTCGCCATCGTAACTGCACATCTCACAGATATGCTCTCGCCAAATAAGAAATTTCAGTGGACCAATGAGCACGAAATCTGTTTTCAGGAACTGAAAGTCAGGTTCAAGTATTGCAGAACACTGAACATCACAACACCTGCAAGTACCTCTACCTCGAGATGAACACCAGGAAGAAGGGGCTAGGCATTGTTTTGTTCCAGTTAGGTTTCTACAATGAAAGTCAAATAATAGAGTACAGCAGCACAAAGTTCCATCCAACTGATGATAGATACAATGCCAACAAAAGGGAATGTTTGGCGTTATTGTAGGTGGTAAATAATACAGGATGTACTTAGAGTACCAATGTTTTACACTGCATACAGACAACAAGTGCATTCTCTGGCTTCATTCCATGAAGGAAGTCAGGCACAAACTCTCCCGGTGGGCGCTATATTTACAGTCATAGGACTTTTTGGTGTAACATGTCCCTGGAGCCGAAAATCAACTGGCTGACGAACTGTTACATGCACCAGGTGCAGAAATAGCAGTTGACCATAATGAATGGGTTAACCTGCTGCCCCTACCACAAATACACCAGCAAATGCAGAAACATGCATCACCTGCAACACCATGGAGGTCACACCAGGTATCGAACCCCGGCTCGACGAGCTAAATATCCTGGCGCTGAACAGCCAACAACTGTGCATGCAAACACAAAGAAAGAGAGCAGAGATTGCGCAGGGAAATAGTGAGTGGTGGCACATAAAGGGACCACATGTCGAAACTCGACTGCAACATACCAATGTGCCATACTGCCTCAGCTTGTCAAAAAAAAACCCTTGGGAGCACATAATATGGCTTACACAGCAACCATTCTGCTGGTCACCCTAGGGCTGCACAAATAGCCAAAAACCTATACCACCATTTCCACTGGTCAGGAGCCACAAGGGACGTGCACAGGCAGCAATGCAGGGAGGCCGAACTCGCAGCAGCTCGTGGGATCCAGGACCGCTACATCATACAGTGGGTCCCTGCCACTATCCGAGCGCCACGTTGGCTCACACATAAGCAGATGATGTATGTTAAGGAACACCACCTGTCAAGCAGTGCAGAAACTTCTGTGCAGGCTATGCGCAAATGTGGAATGGGCCACAACCAGCAGTGAAGTCACTGGGTTACACCACCTACTTAATATGAGTAAGTAGCAGGGGGAGGATCGCCATTCACAACGACATCCGACTGGTGGTGCAGACGCCCAGTGCCGCGAGATCCATTCAATGGGACGTCAACACACTAGTCATCCATATCAGTCACCTCGGGAGGCAAAACCGGGGCCCACAGCTCTGATAAGGATGAGAGCATCATCCGATGCCTTTTCTCCACCACAGGGCCCCGATGCCCATTAGGGATAGGGAGGAGGTACAAGAACCTAGTGGCGAACTACCACCATCAAACCACAACATAGCAGAAAACAGCACTGCATACCTGGAGGGGACGCCTCGCAGCATCGCAGCACAAGCCACAGAAGATGCTGCTAGTGGCGAACCGCCAGACGCACCTGTGGGACAGAGCTTCACACAGGACAGTTTTCTGGACGACTTCGCCGCGATGCCTTCAGGTGAGCCTCCAGTGGGGGACTTCACACCGGAGGATGCCAGGCAAAGCGACAGAGGGAGTGTAATGGGTTACACAGCTCTACAGCAGGGTCATATTGTACCCTCTCATCGACTCCCACAACACACCGGAGTTTCCACATCATTAGCAGCAGCATCAGAGACAAGACAACAGAGGAGGGGGATTCCACCCCTTTCCGTTGCTCCAAGCGGCCACACAGTTTGTACAGCACGGTATGCGAGCCTGTTGTGGGTACACCCCCTGCTCAAACACACGCATGCCACAACTCTTCGCCCTCGCCTGGATCAGCTCCCTGGCCCAGCAGCCACCAAAGTCAGCTTGTAGAGGCACGGACCTCATCACCTGAGGCCTCGCCGGCAACTGAGACCACAGACTGCCTGTTGCAGCTAGCTGTGTGAAGGGTCACATGGGGGACTATCTGGTTAATGTATCACCAGGGAGGGGGGGGGATATGACCTGAACCAAATGTTCACAAGCCCCTTGTGACTAGATCAACCACCTCGGTAACAAATCGCACCAGCCACACCATGCCGCATCAACAACCAGAGGCCACAAGTGTGTGGTGCTGGTTGACTGGAACGGATTCTACACCTTCCAGCCAGCAGGTACTGTATGACTCAAGTGACTCTACTACTTTATTTGTTGCAAGAGGTAACTGTTGAAAAAATTAGTAGGTGATCCAAAATGGAGTTACCCCACAGCCACAGCAGTTGGGCGCACGGACCTTGGCACCGCTACACAAGACATGATCAACCACCCCGTGTTGTCAACAGGCTTGCAGGCCAAATGTTAAGTGCCACACACCCCATAGTGTGAACAAACAGTGCTACGTATTTTTTAGAAATACATCGACAACACTTATATCATTCAAATCAATAATAAGGGAATTTTCCCATTACAATTCATGCTATCGAGCGTGGCATGCCGCACCTCTTTTCCAAGATGCACTCGTCTATGCTTTTAGAGGGCAGCCACTTGGTACATATTCTTTTACAGCCGAAGACTGCCTACAAAGACTGTAATTCATTTATTGTTCTTTTAAGTAGGGTGACCGCCTCTCCATTAAAGTAATCTCATCAAGCTTAACAGACATGTGTTAATTGGCAGGGGTGTCACCAATGATCTCAGTTTAATTTATGTTAATTTCGTTGCATCTAAGATGGCAATCCAAAAACCATCTAAATTTTCACCAAGCAACATTTGACGTCGGCTCGAGCAAGTTGTTGCAGAAGCTGAAGCAATTAGTCACTTCGACTTGGCCACTAGAACAGACCCACAGTATCAGGTGTTTGGCCTACGCAAATACTCTCATTACCAACATGCAGACTTTTACCATTTCACTACAATAGTTTTTCATTCAAACAGAACCTTTTCGTTTACTGTACCGAGTGACAGTACCACTGCACTCTCATCTCGCGAGAGCTTAACACATCCGTGTACCAACATAATCCATTGTGACTTATGCCAGTTTTTCCACCGCATTTGGTCATCGGCAGGCCGCGAGTGCCGAGTCAGCTTCAACTCATTACATACCACTTCATGAGTATGTATGTTTAAAGTCAAGTAAATGACTTGACTGAGCAAGTGAGTGTTACTTCATTGTTCTTTGGAACATTTAGGATGCTGTACGCCCTTACAGTTCACCCAGGGTACCCATGTATTCATTTTCAGCATACAGGGAGGCTAACAGCCCCGTAAGTGTTAACTTCTGGATAGTTGTGGCATACAAGATCCCGAATGATCCACCACGCCATCAGTGGTGCTGTGCATCGTGTTGTCGCAATTAGGCTCTGCTGTGTCTGCATTACAATTTGCTGCATTGATTGCTTGCTCCGATGAGTTCAATCCTCCTCTTGACAACTCTGTCACACCCACGACCCTGTTGGGTGTTTCAATGCCAGGCGTCTTGGTTGGGAACAGGCGTCGGAACGCACTCCCATCACTTCCAGAGCTCTGCTCTTGCCACTGTGCTGTGCTCACTAGTTTTAGTTTCCTTCACTGCCACCGATCATCGCGCCCAGAAATGTTCTCCATGCACATTTCGATCACCCTTCCCTCTTCCGTTCTCTTCCGCACCACTCTTCCCTTCCTGGTGCGTCTCTAAAATTAATTGTGGAGGAGTTCCTTTGAGCATATGCTGGTCTAAGCAGTGACCATCCCTCTGAAATTCTACCTCTTCGATTCAACCTGTCAGCACCTTCCAAGGCATCACAGAACCTCGGCAATGGAAATCGATGTGTTTTAGGAAAATGAAATATGAGTGCAAAGCATTTAAATATTTTTTGATATCAATCATATTTATTGATAGTTTTAGTATTGTGAGCCACGATGGGAAATATCGGTCGACTGCTGGACAGTGCGCTTTAGCATTTCGTGAGTTTTGTTAGAGTAGTGAGAGTTAAATTTGCTGGTGAGTGGCCTTAGTAATAGGTTTTGGTTTGTGTGTTTTGGCCTGGCACATTTTAAATTTAAATATAATGCTAAAATAGTTGATTATGTGTCACTGTGTTCAGTGAGTGCAGACGCGAGGATTTGCATGCGGGCCGTTGCCCCGTATGGCGGGCCCGGCCTCCAGGTTGATCAGCTGATTTCCACTGTCCACACTGCGCTTGCATGTTTGGGTAGAATATTTTTTAATTGTGTCGTCAATGTTTGTTTAATCTTTGAATTACATGGTGCTTTGATAGGCCTAGTGAGAAGTAGTAGGGTTCCACAGTGTAAAACTATTTGATCAGTTTATTTTAATAATAATTTTTAAGGTGTACAGCTTTTACGGCAAATGCCCGCGAAGGGGCCAGAAGGTTGCGGCATTGCTTTGATTTTTTATTCAACATTGGTTGTGGGAAAGTCTGATAGTTGAAACTATGTTTGTAAATGGTACTCTATGGCCTGATTGCGATGTTATTAAGGAGTAAGGATATTAATGAAATTGGAAGCAATACAGTACTTGAAACATGATTACATTTTAGTGGTAGAAAGATATAAAAATCCATTTGAGAGTGTTGAAATGTGGCGGAGACAACAAACATTTGTTTTAGTGTTATGAAAAGATAACACCACGGACTCTGTGTGTGATGGTGTGTTCTTTATACTGTGTAGTCTTTGGTAAAGGTAATAAAAAATAGTCTGGATGAAAAAGTTGTAAGGAATACATCCAATTTAACAGAGTCCTAAATCTAGCATGATACTTAATGGTATTATGTGTGAAGGTGCACAAGATCAAACAGTATTTGACTATTGAATTTTGAAGGAATGTAATATAATTTACTCAGAATTGTATGAAATTTATATATATTGCTCCGAGACAAAGAAAACATTGGGCACTCTGTCAGATGAGACAGGAGTACTATGCACATACAAGTTTGCATCAAGTTTGGTTGAATGGCCACACGTTTTGCACTGCCTGTATTGATGATAATAATACTGTAACATACTGTTTTGTTAATTTTAACGATTTTATTGTGTCTTTTTCATATAGCTTTGGGGATGCTGGGTCCGGTAGTATACATATCGTGACTTGAAATTGAATGGGCTTTATTATTAACACATGTGTTTTGCTTAGAAGATAATTTTATTGTATTTCAGTATTTAATCACAGTATTAAATGGGGCTTTCATGGTTAAGAAATTCTTTTAATCACATGCGCATTTAATGGTGTGTCAGAAGCATTATTTTATTGAAATAGAATTGTGGCTTCTTTTTATTGAAACTATGTTAAATAAATACCTATGCATTTTATGGTGTGGTTTAAGAAATATTTTGCTGATACCAAATTGTGGTATATTTTCAATTAAATGAAAAAATCTCATATGTTATAAGGGGGTTTAGATGTGCTGTAAGTAAAAGTGTCAAACTGATTCGTATACATATTCTTATGTATCAATGCGCTGATATGTTTGTGCAAATCTGCGCTAACTTTTGATATTGTATTTACGCTTATTTTTTTTCTGTTTCATGTACACTTCCATGATGAGTTCTACTGTAGAATTTATTTACTCTCTATCCAAGCAGGAACTACTGGTTATGCTCTGCGATTACGAAGTAGCTGGAGTGGTAAATTTTACAATCGCTCAACTGCGGAGGATAGTGGTACAATGCCTGCGGGAAATGTTCTTACCAATAAATTATTTATGCTTACACTCAACCATTTAAGTCCTCTTGTGTCACTATAACCGGTTGCTATCCTCACCTTTTTTTACAGCCATGTCTAAAATATCTGTTTACAACTATGCCCTAAAGACCATCTGCTTAATTCCCCTTACGGTAAAGTGAGTGAAGAGATTTGGGCAGTTCTTAACAGCAAGGTCTTTAGAGCCGATGTATGGTAAAGGTCGAATGTCTTATTCTACAATTGATTCATGAGTAATTATTGTCACCACAGGGAGATGCTTTCGTAGAGTTCAAGTTGCATGTTTAGCACGTTCTGTTTCCCCCTCGAATTAGATGCCAATGCAAAATTAATTTTGTATATAATTGTCATAAACCCAACAAGTCAGTGTTTGAATTTGTCGAGTAGAATTGTGCCTTCCATGACTCTATGTGTTTATCTCTGAGCAAAATTGAGTTAATAAACACCATTGTGGACAATTTCGCACCCCATGTAAAATGCATTGTATGATGTTATATACACCACGGTTGTTAACAGAATTATGTCAGTTAGCCTTGGAAGTGAATGTCCGTGTTGCTGCCACGGTCCAATATCAGAGGGATTTTCCACCTCCTAATACATTTCGTGGCAATGCAACTGGTGGTGTTTCTAGGCAAGTTTTACCTATGCGAAGCATCAAACAGCATGAACGGTGAGGGTAGGTTATTCGTTGTGCTAATTGTACTGTCGTGGGTCATGTGGCGGCTGACTGTCAGTCAGAAAACGTCATTTGGTGGAGAAATGATGCTTTCATTGTGGGGAGACGGGCCACACTCGGCACTTTTGTAAAAAGACGGGAAACAGGCCGTATATGGTGTGGGATGTGGTTGCACCAGTCGTGAGTCTCGTGCAAATCCACACTGTTTACATAACTGTGTTGTGAGTGTCACCTGTGGTGATCAGTTCTTTCTTGCTTTTGTAGACAATGGGGTGACACACTACATCATCCATCAAACCATTTTACAGCGCTTGCTCTATATGAAAATTCTGTCAAAAGGGTGCATTTGTGTGATGGCAGAAAAGTCCCTTTATATTGGCAACAGCGCTATGTTCATATCTGATGTAATAGTAAATTTGCATTTTAAAATTTGAATATATGCCATTCTGGGTGTTTTCCAGTCACTCCTACAGTCTTATTTTGAGCTAGAGTTTATAGGGAAGACTAGGGCCTCTGTAAATGTTGATGGTAATTATCTCTCTTTTGGCTTTGCGCCAAACACTCGTAATGGTCTCCACACCGAGGATGATTCGGCGATATTTTCTACTATCATTCAACATGATGACTGTGTCGCCAATTTCAAGGCTGGCCTTGGAAAGTTTATAGAAGAATTTGCTGACATAATAACGTCTAAGATTGGGAAGTGTGATCTTACCCTAAAGGTTCTCATTGACTGATAATATTCTAGTGCTTAATCGCCATTTCAAGTACCCCCTCTGAAGCTTCAAGCTTTTCGTCAAATTATTGAAGGTGGGTGTAATTGTGCCCTTGACCTCGGATTACTTTTCACTGGGGTTCTTAGTCCGGAAAAAGGACAATGACAAATATTGTCTCATAGTATATCATACTTCAGTAAATAAAAAATCCATAAGGACCCATTTCCGTGACCTGCCATAGATTGTGGCCTTCAACACCTAGGCAAGGCCCGAGTGTTTTCGGTTCTCTACCTGAATGACAGTGTTCACCAGTGCCTGCTGACCCTTCTTGTACGAAGTACATGGCCTTTAGCACTCCTTGGAATCAGTATGAGTTCACGCGGATTCCGATGGACTCTAATTTTGTGAGCCAGGCTCTGTCTCATGTCCTTGGTCATGTCTTGTCTGAATTCAAACTTAAATTTGTGTTTAATTATATACATGGCATTATTGCTTACATTGATGACCTTGAGTCTCAATTTGTTCATTTGAGGCAGGTTTTATAAAGGTAGCACATAATTGAACTTAAGGTGAATCTCGAGAAAGTCACTTGTGATTCCTATAAAGTGAAGTTTATAGAGTATTTGTTGTGCGAGGGTCGTTTGTTCATCGATCTAGAATGTATTACCCCGATCTTGGATTTTCAGCACCCAAAAACTGTTAACAGTGTTTAAAAGTTCCTCGCAATAATGGACTATTAATCGGCTTCATCAACCATTACTCCGAAATTGCAACCCTATTAAATCATCTGAAGAAAAGAGGTGTTTTCATTTGTTTGGGATTCCGAACAAGAAATTGTTTTCCTCGAGTTGAAAAGAATTTTGTCTTCGCCATTGGTTCTCCATCTCCCTGATTTCTCTAAATGTTTTGTGGTCCAGGTAGATGCCTCTTTTCTGGCCCTGGAAGCAGTTCTGAGACAAAGGACCGAGCATGGTCATGTGCCTGTTGCCTTTGAAAGTCGCATCTTGACTGAAGGTGAACGTGAATTAGGAAATTACATGAAGGAGACACTTACTTGCATTTTTGTTCTTGAGAAATTTTCTTCTTATATAGAGCATGGAGAGTGCAATTCATTTATATAGCACTGAGCTGGATCTTAAACAATCCCCAGCAGCTAGGGAAACTTTAGAAATGGATTTTACGTCTCTCCATGTTCCGCCTTAAAGTGCATCACTTCTGCAGAGCAGATAATCAGACCGCCGATGCACTTTCGCGGATGTTTGATGCAGACGACTTTGAGGCTGGCCAGAGTGAGGTTCCCAAGGCTTCCAATAATTTAATTCAAGTGTTTCCTCAGTTATTTGCTAAACTACGTCAATCACAGGCAGATGATGATTTTTGTTCACAAGTGGCTCAAGATTTGAACAGGGATAAAGTTACTCCCTATGTGCAGGAAAAGGATACTCTATTACATGGGGGAAATGGAAAATCTCGTAATATTGTTGTCCCACAATCATTTCATTGTATTATCTTATTTTCATGATTCAGTATTTGTGGTCATCAAGGTTGATGTGGACCAGGCGTTCCGCATAGGCCGTTCCCCACATCTCAGCGCCCAACAGCACACCGACTACAGATATGTCACCTATAGAGCTGCTAAGCTCAGCGTATCGTTCTACGTGTGTGTATCAGTTGTGTCAGTGCAGTGCTTATTGTGCCGTATAATAAGTGTACACTTTTGTGTATTTTCTTGCATGGTTTTTTTAAGCAAATTAGTAGAATACCGTGAAACAAATGCCACAGTAAAGTGTATCAAGTGTATGTAAGGGTTATGCTTATGTCTGACATGTGTTTTCTGCAAATGTATACGAAGGGTTTGATAGTGTACAAGCATCCCCAAGTGGCACGTAATATTACTCTTTCATAGCGTGATTTGTATTCTGATTTATTTTGTGTGCTTGTATATTATTAAAGTGAAATGTTCCCTGTCCCAACCACGACACACCAATGTGTCACTGTGAATATCATGCAAACTAAATCACTGTAAGTTTCATATAAGCCATGAAGTGCAACATTTGATTTGTCACCAGGGTTATTGTGTTTGTTTCATAGGGTTTTGTAATTTATTATCATGGAAGATGTTCACATGGGCAGCACACACATATTATATATAAATAGAAACAGGACACACAACGTTTTTAGCAGTCGTGCAGAGTCCTGAAAATTATTAT
This sequence comes from Dryococelus australis, assembly GCA_029891345.1. NCBI lineage: Eukaryota > Metazoa > Arthropoda > Insecta > Phasmatodea > Phasmatidae > Dryococelus > Dryococelus australis. The sequence goes on along the minus strand of CM057002.1, from coordinate 75,148,098 downwards.
GTGAATTTAACATGTCACATTTTGAGTGCAAGCCACAATAATGATCATGTTTTATGTACAGGTTCCAGTATTGGACCATAGCATAGCCAGTGTTGTGACAGGAGAGTGAGGATATGTTGCTACAGAGACTTAGCCATATAAAGTAAGTCCGACCATGTGATTGCCTAAGCCAACTTTTTTGATGAACATTGCAGAACAGTCAATAAGAGAATTTTCAATACACATAAAAAAGACGGAATACAAATGAGAGAGATGTGATAATAAATTTTATCAGGGACAATATATTTTGTCAGAAATCTAATGTAATAAAAATTGTATTGTGTACCACGTAAAAGCTAAGTCGTAAGGTAAAGTGTCACATAACAGATACAAGGAAAAATAAATTATTTTAGGTAATGAGATCTTCAGAGTATTATAAAATTGTTTACTCATTGTATCATGCCATTTATAATCACCATCATCCAATCATTTTTATTCGATCACAATGTAACTTACATTTAAGAGTTTTTTCATTGACTGCACGGGACGGGCGGGCCAGTGAGAAGACTGCATGCCAACCGGCGGAGGGTAACTTGATCGATACGAAGCTGTGTGGACGTATATGAGAGCATCATCCTTGGACCTTCAACTTTTTGAATAATCATGTAGTGTATTAATAATTAACGTGTAATATTTTGGAACCATTTTCCTTTTTGCTATTTGGAGAGCATGCCACACAGCGACCCAGTTCCTTTTTCTTACATGACTTAGGCATAACTTTCATTGTAATCCATTGTCTGCTTCATGCAATTTTTTACCACTATAGCGTACTCCTACTTTATCGGAGCAAAATGTGTAAGTGCCTCTTAGGAGAAGTAATTCCAATTACTAGAGAATATACGTTATATTAATTTTGTATGGTCATGTCTTGACACTTAACCTGTATGGTAAAAATACGTAACTAGTGAAGGCGTGGGATGTCCTAAACAATACTTAACAGCATTTAGTACAAGTGTATATAGAGAGCTTTAACATCCTCTACTAGCCAAGGCATAATGGATATAGCTTTTCATCATCATCAGAAATATCTACAGTTTGACGACGGTACATTAAGGAACCACTTTAGGGCGAACGGCCCACGACGTGCAGCAACATCATGTTCTCCGCTGAGAAGAGAGCTGGCACCCACCTGCTTACTGAACCTAACCTACATCCATCCCGTCACCTAAATAATTGCCTGATGCGACATCAAAATATCTGCAAGACGTTCCAGAAAATTGCCAATTATTTTCCTTGGCCGACACTGACGAGTGACCCTAATGTGGGACAGAATGTTTGTCAGTTGCGCCGGAGTCTCCTTAGGAGATGGTTCACTTGGATGTGTTCAGTCCCTTGGTTCATTCCCATATAGGGAATGTCTGTGTTCGGATTTCAGTTAACACATTTTCTAAATTCGCGATCCTGTTACTGCTTAGAAATATGAAATCTTCTACCATAGTCAGAGTACTCTGTCAACAGGTTTAGAAGGCGTTCAGCGCCCTGGCGGAGTTCTTAACAAATAACACCTAGTACTTTACATCGAACTTATTTAGGGACATGTGCTTCAGGTGGGTGATGAAGCATTTTACATTCTGCCCTTATTACCTGAAGGGTAATTAAGTGAAAAGGTTTAATAAGAACTTGAAGGCATTCCTTGCCATCTTTTATAATCAAGATCAAACTTGTTAGGGTGAGGATTTTGATTTCATTATTGTTGGGTTTAATAGTTTTTTTGCACAGTTCCACTGGGTCTCCACCATCCTTACCTTTCCTTGGGCTGCCTTCAACCCATCCACTTTTTAACCATTGAAACATCCCGCAATTTCGCTCCCCCTTTTCAGATACTGACTGTGACAGATTGATGGGCGAGGTCTACAAGCATTTGAGTTCTGCCAAAGAGGCCATAAATGATAGGTTAAATATTCCTCGTCCTCCTGCCTCGTTTTCTACCAGTGACATTATCCAGGTAGAGAGTTTTTGGCTAGCAGATCTTGGTAATTATTATAGTGGGGAACGTTTACACAAGTTTGAAAGGCCATTCAAAATAAGTAAATTTTTTGGCCCCTAACACAGTCAAATTAGTTTTTTATTTTATTTTAGTCTGTTAATTTGGATTCGTTTATATGCTTTTAATAGTGCACACCCTTTGCCCCTACCATTTATTCTTTCTTGAACAATGATTAAATTATTTATTTTCCCATTCTATTAATCCAATTTTTGTTTTTTCTATGAACCTGTCTTCCCCTCGAGCTGTGTTACAGAGACCTTCTGGTGGTTTTTCCTGATGGAGAGGTGCTTCTGATTGAAGATCTTGCAGTTGAAGTTCGTCACCCCCATGCAATCATCCATTACTCATGAAGAGACCCGGTTCATTGATGAAGATACAAAGATATTTATGCAGGTCTATACTATACTGTGACTTAACGATGCAGTGTTCATCTACTTGAGAGTTGCATTGGGTGGGTGTTGCAGCAGTGCTGCACTCACTGATTTTAGTTTCCTTCACTACCACCACAGATTATCGCTCCCAGAAATGTTCTCCATGCACTATTTGATCACCCTTCCCTCTTCCTTTCTCTTCCCCACTTGATGTGGCCCGCACCTTGGCCCCAGGCTATTCACCACGCCATGCCTACAGAGACGTCACAGCTCACAACGACATCACGAGAAGACACCAGTTTACTCAAGTCTGTGTAAATGTGCGCATGTGTTCATACAGGGTGTAGTGTAAATAAGTGTATACTGTGTTTTTCAAGGGCCTCTTTAATTTATTAGGACAGTGTCGAGTCATATGTATTGTGTTTATTTTGATTTTATTTTCTTCCTGCAGTGACTTTTTTAATATTATTTTTGTTGTGTACCCTGTAGCCAATGAAAGCATCCTTACGTGCATCCAGTGCACCAGACACAGTCCATGCAATCAAGTGTATTTGCCAGTGTTTTTGTTTATGTTGTCAATTTAGGGTTATATATGTTGTGTATGCCAGTGTTCATGTCAAATGGTCACACATTGCAGTGACTTGTTGTGTATAATTATTTTGAGTAATATTTGAGTTGTTGTTTACATTTTGACATGTTCCAAAAGTCAATGTGTTTGGTGCGTCATCTCGGTCAGGTCCGGATGGCCACACACAACACCAATGGTAAAAAATGAATGTAAATATTATTTATTAGTTATTACGTGGGGTTTACCAGAAATACACATGTTTTTACAATATTAGAATTATTAATACAGTATGGCCAGTATTGTGTTACTAACTTTTGCCAGTATTTTGAACATTCAGATTTCGAATGAATAATTGGACAGCCATTCGCTTAACCATGTGGCCGGCTAACATATAATTATATTAAGCCATCTTTACCACTGCTTATATATGTCATGTTTAGTACTCACAGTTAGTTGCCATAGTTTTTATGCATAGTGAAATAATAGACTTAACACAGGTAGAATCCCACATCATATCAACAGAGGTGGAAAGTGAGGTTAGATTTCCATGGCAATCGAGCCTGATTGAGTTGTAATTTTATTTTCATATTTTATCGTAGGCATGTTTAGATTTATAAGAAAGGATTTGTATGTAATTTCATCTCATCGGCATTGCAGTTGTACTTTTCATTTCATTTATTATCATCACTCATGTAATTAATCTCATCATATGATTTGTTGGAAGGAGCCTCAGCCAACGAGCGAACTCCACACCAAGCAGCAAGTAGCACCATCTTAGATCTCCTGGGGTGACCACTGCATCGCAGTACTCCTGTCACATCATCTTTTGAAACTTAATCATCATGTAAGTCTGTTAATTAACTTTAATTTACTGTAACCTTGTGATTATTTTAGCCCAGAGTTTGCATCACATCACATTCCTGTCTGATTTATATATGGCAGGGGCGTAACTTACATATAAGCATCATGTAGGTACATGGCCATCTTTACAACTTAGGAGCATGCCTGGCTTCAACAGCGGAGTATTGTATTTCAGTGCCCAGTTGGGAATAATATGTTAATAAATGATGTGACCGGAATATCGGTGTTTATTTATTGCATTAATAGCGTCTCGGCTACATAACCTAGAACATAATTGTTTTCTCTTAAATCAAGCAAGTCGAAACATGGTATTGGGTGGCCAAAACATCCCATCGGGAGTGAACTGGCATTTGAGGGAGGCATACAGCGCTCACTAGACTAGGCATTCTGTACATACTATAATTATGATGGTGAATTCATCAACACTGGCAATATTGCTGGAGATAGTGGACTAGAGGAACAGCCACGTGGCCATTGGCATCACGACCCTGAGATCAGCAGCATAATCATCATCTTCGTGTTCCTACCACAAGCTGGCACACTAACTTGGTAACTCACCGAACAGCACCTTTCCTGTCTACACAACCTATCCCTCCAAGGTCCAGAAACACATCGCCATCAAAGTGATGCCCAGCAGTATGGGAGGCTGCAAAGGAAGACTTTTGCAGTGTTTAAATAATATTCCCTTATTTAATTGTATCGTTAATTCAACGAGTGTAAGGTTAACTTCGGTCAAAGTATGTGTTTTGCTGCATCTGTACGCATACGAACAGCGACGTATGTATCGTGTTTTGTTTTTCATTGAAGTTAAAGATTCGAAATTACAATAATGTGAATAATATTTCAATATGAGCGAAATTTGTCACTCTTCCATCAAAATGCTACTCAAAATGCTACATACTCGTACGAACGAAGTCTCATGAAAGACGTTAATCTAAAGCCCCCCGCACACCTCTCCTCATGGTTTTCTTTTTTCCTATGAAATAAAATTAACAAAACCCCATTAAACTTAACTTGGAAAATTACAAAAATAAAACCGTTTAGCATGCCAACTTAGCTATAATATATCCTACAGTATTTAAGTGCCTGCAATAAGTTAGGAAACACGAGGAACATACAGACACAGAAAACCAACCAAGAATAGTTACCTATAGGTAGTCATACATGAAGAACACAGAGAATTCCGTGGAAGGAATTCAGTCAGTAAGCGACAAACTAACTTAAAAAAACCTAACGACGGACAAAACAAAAACATACAAACACAATGGTCTCCTTGCAAATAATTTATTCCTTTTGCAGAATTCAGTGTGTTTATGTACCTGTTGACAACTATTTCTGTTTGGTTTTGTGTGTTTGTATGTAAAATTATAGTTTCTGCAACATAAACTATGCTACAACAGTGTATATCGAAATCAATTTATTATTTGTTTCATATATCACTACTGCAGACATTGCAAATAGTCGAAACTGAGGGTGATGATTATGTCACTATTGTAAAAATAATTGCCAATGTTTTGAAATCGATTAGGTCTACTGAGAAAGTTTTCAAATCCCACTTCCATGAATAAATGATTTCTCTAAATTTTCTTTAATTTTATTTTATTTGGTGTATTTTGGTGTAAAACCCATATCTTAATCCTGTATATATACATGTATGTTTGTAAATTGCAACCTATTTATTATATTTGACAACTTCCGTATGTACTGGTGCCTAAGAAAGAAACAAGTAAGTATAATTACTAAAATAATTAAATGCAGATGTGCGTCCCTTCCATTCAGAAACAAGATCTACGATAGGCTGGTAAGGAATTATATTGATTGTTACAATCATTTTTTTAATTTCAACTTTGTAATTGACTTTGCCAAAATATAATTGAACAAATAAGGTGTCTCACCAAACTTCTAAAGATGAGGGGTGAGGAGGGGGCTGCAGTTGTCATAGTAGTGAGGCGCTTGCTTTCCACCAAAGCGAACCATGTTTGTTTCCCTGTGAAGTTACACACAGGTTTTCACATATAGGAATTTTGCTGAATAGTGCTGCTGGCGGGAATGTTTTCTCGAGGTTTTCCTGCTTTCCCTGTCCTTGCATTTAGGCATTGCTCCATCTCCACTATATTGTGCTCTCATTGCTCTCCAACAACTCGGCTGTTACATACCACCTATACATATCATCTCCTCCCTTCCTAGGGGGATGGGGGCCATGTACCAATGATTCATGATCAATATTAAAATAAGCTTATGTCCAATTAGTTTCTTTAGAGATTAGAATTTCAAAAATCATAAAGAAGGGTAAAATAACGGTTAAAGAAAATCGCATAAAGTTTTTCAATTTTACAGATCGTGTAGTTACAGGAAAAGATTGACTTTATCTATGTTTTCTTTATTTTAACTACATTTGGTAAAGGATAAAATGTAAACATTTGTCATTTAGGCACTGTAATGATTACAGCCTACTGCAAAATACATCACCATCTAAACACACAAGTAAACTTTATTTATTTAACTTAACATCTTATCGACAGCAAGTTCATTAGAGAATGGTACACCAAGAACACAATGAAGGGAATACAAGGAAGGAATTGGTCATTGCCTTTATTAATGCGTCACCCAGAAATTGCCTGGAGTGAGTTCGAGAAACCATGGATAATGCAAATTAGGAAGGCTACATTCATTAGCTATTAAAAATATGAGAACTGATTTGGTTATATATTCTTGTGTTGATAAACAGCTGATTTTCTGTTTGTCACTGCAACTCTCCTGACTTGGGAGAAAAAAATTGTAAGAGTGACTTTTTTTATAAAGTGTACCCTTGTATTAGTTTACGAGGTGAATTGGCATTAATGCCAGGCAAACAATAATTTTATCACGAGGAAAGCTAAAGCCAGTAACACACGGGCATCTTTCTTGAACAAGAAGGTATGGTGTATAAAAGGTTCAAAATGTGTGCAAAAAGGTGAACACCCTCTTGTGTGCTAGTCCCACGCACATACCAAATATACAGTACTAGTAGGGGAATGTTACAGCATGTCATGAGAGGCGGATCTCGAGGCTCTTTTGGAGGTTACAGGTGTGATTTCTGCATTGACAATAGTAGCTGCTGTTAAAAAAAAAGCGATGGAGACGACACAGATGGTGGACAAGGCCAGGGATTCGCCAAAGATACGAAGGAATAAGTAACATACATAGCCTGTTGAACAATGAATTTCGTAGCGAATAATCAGAGTGCTTCAAAAAATATTTACGAATGGATGGAAAACCAAACGAATCGCACACAATTAAATTCGTTTTCTACTCTCACATGCGTGGGAACTACAAAAAACGTATACATTGCAAACGTAAACAAACTATGTGCCACTTTTATTTTCACCAGAATACAATAAGATTCTACAAGCAAAGAAAAACCACAAATACAGAATTGAAATGTTTTCAACCCTCATATTAACAATTTAAGCATTAATAAATGCATGGGAACTACATAAATGTATACAAATGCAAATGCAAAAAAAGACTTGTAAAGAAGGTGTCAAAAGATAGGACCATATCTAAACGATTCTAGCTAGCATGCAATCCCTTGCATACTAGCTACTAGTATACAAGTTAGCCTGTGACAAGATGCTAATTGACTTGCACAAGAAGGTGTACTCCATCTTGTACACTAAAGATGCCCATGTGTTACTGGCTTAAAGGTTACGTTTGGAACAAGCTTGGATTATTGATCACATTTTTTTTTCCTTCACTCTACAAACTTTGATATCCTTAGCTACTAATAAATTAATTCCACAAACTCCCACACTGAAATTGAAAATCGGCAGTTAGAAAAATATGTATATGCAGTTTTATGAAAGTGCCTATATCTCTATCGAGTCCGCAAGTTACAGGTTAGACCTTAAATGCATGACAGGTTAGTATTCTCAACTGTACTTGCAAAAATTGTATGCACAACAACTGTTCACTTACAAACTTATGCAGATAACATATCACTATACACCTCATAATTGTGCCATATTTATCTTTTGCGTATGCATCTGTGGTATATACGAATACACTAAACACTTGATGCTTGCCACGTCCATGCCCCTAAACTGTTCCCCACGTCGTCAAAGAACCCGCCCAATTTCAACTCAATGCCACACGAGTGCTGCAGTTCTAAGCGAATGTTCTGTGTGCATGTGTGGGAGTCCACTAATATAGGCATACGGTATATGTGTATTTATTTTCTGTATATATTTTCTGTAGCTTTGTTTTGTATTATTATTATTGTTATTATTATTATTTGTTCTGTGTTAAATGTGTTTAAAGTAAACTTCTTGTTTCTGCGAAAAGTTGATATTTTCCCAGTGTAATCACGTGATGTCAAATACGCACCACTGAGTGCATCATTGCGAAACGTTATGAATAGGTGAAATATTTGCAAGTGTGTATATCATCCATGCTATTCTGTGTATTATGTGTTTTTAATTTATCCCACAATCTTGCAGAGACAAGGTATGTTTATTTTGATTTAATGAGTCTATTGTCATGTGCATCTTACGTTATGGTAAAAATGCTGTGCTACAATGTGCTGGGGAAACAATATACAAATAATATTATTTAAAGCATTTTTAACCATGTTTAGTTGTGTGTGCATGCCCACATATTTTTTAATTGATATTTGCTCTGAACTGACAGTACTAAAGACAGTATATTACCGGCCAAGTCCAATGTTTGCTTATGTGGTTTATGAACCAATGACACACTTGCCATAGCGTATCGACCATGTAACAAAAAAAAGCCAAAATACATATGGGATATAAGGAGAATAAAATTTAAGTGTTTTGTTTGTTCATTGTGGTGTATATTTAAGATATGTAATGTGTGAACAAATGCAAGGAAATTCTAGGACGGGCAGAACTGAGCACATGCAAAACGTTACGTCCAAATGTGAGGTTAGATTGCCCTTTAAGTTATAAGTAGCTATGTTTACATTTTATATTATCTATTTTTAATTCATGATATGAAGTGTAATGTTTTGTGTGCCTCATTTTCATCCAGAGCCATGTTCATTCATTTCATTTATTAATTATGCAATGTGTTGAATTTGATCATGTGACACAACTGCAGGATTTGGAACCAGTGAGAAGGCAGCCTCCGCCATGTTAAGTATTCGCATCTTGGGTACCGAGTGAGGCGGACACACATCAGTTGTCCTCCCCGGGCACTTCACCATTTTTGCACCAATCATGTAGTTTGTAATAGTTTCACCTAAATTCTCAGGAACCTAGTTTGTTTTGGAGCCTGGGAAGTGAGCCGCCTCACAGCCCGGTCATTTGTCCATAGCTGGGGTTTAATTTTCTCGAAATTTCATGTAGGCACTTTGCTGCCTTTTTAAAGCTTAAGTGTGTTCCCTGCTTGATCGGGACAATTTGTGTAATTGCTTAATACGAAGGTACGTGAAATAAATAAGTATATTTCGTGACTCTGCATCTTGTTATTTCACCAGCAGCTTAACTGTTGCTTAACCCTTAGTGAGTAAGCACTTTGGGGAGGCTGACAGCCCTCACTATCCTAGGCGCTTGGTTTTTAATTGAGAACAACTACTTCATGCTTGGCATGTATTATATCAAGACAACACAATGTCCATGTCTTGTACCACATTTTGACCATGTTGCCATGTAATTTATGAGCTGCCTCGACCAGCGGGGATTTTTGGAGGAAACCACATTCAGGACGGTCGACCACACAACACAACTTTTTCATGCTCATTACTTCTGAGCGCTGGTGCCCATCTTGGTAACTATAACCTGAAACCAACCTTCCTGAGGGTGTGATCCCTGTTCTCCTATCCCTAGGCTGTCAATTGGCTATGCCTAACTAGGAGCTTGGTCACTGCAAACCATCTTCCTGCTGTAACACTGTTGCTTTCGAGAATGTGCACCTCAGTCCTCACATGTAATACTGCTGGATAGACAATAAGGATGACACACATTTAACTGAGATGATTTTAATTATCATATTCAAACTCTGACAAAAACATTCTTAACATAATTACAAGATTGTCTAGCTTAAAAACATCAACAACATATAGATAGATCCACAGAGAAAAAGGTTGCACACATCGAGTCTTTCTCCTCGATCTATCGAACACTGCATTTGTTCGGGTCGCCACAGCTACTGCATCCCCTGGCCACAGCTACTGCATCCAACAGCCGTTTGGGTAGGTGTACCATCTGCCCAAAGCAGGTGAATTGTCGTTGCGTGAATTTCTGTCCATTGGGCCGCGGCACTCCTGTCGCTAGTACCACAGTGTGTTGACGCATCCGGGCGCCCGCCATGCCCGGTGGGACAGGTTTATCTGCTCAGTCCACAAGAACAAATGCTGGTTTGATTCTGTCATTAGAGACCATTTATTTGCCACATATCATCTCCACCGCAAAATGTTTATTGCTATGTGAACCAACTCGGAATGGTCCATCGTACACCGGCTGCCACAATTTACGGAGAGCATCATGACGCTCAAATACCAAGTCAGTAGACATGAGGTCCAGGTGGACGAAGACGTTTCTGGGCGAGTGATGTTCAGTTGGAAACAGCCACATTGTTTTCATCTGCTCATAGCGCTGGAACACAAGCAATGGAGCTTCTTGGGTCACTGGTAGATCGTGGAAAAAATCGGCATGTAGTCATATTGGCTCACCATATGTGATTTCCTCTGGTGGGCTTTTATGTTGCAGACACAGGTGTGACCGCAGTCCCATAAGCAAAAGTAGGAGCTTGGGTACCCATTCGCCACTGAGTTGTGCTTTGAGAGCCGATTTAAATTGATTATGCCGGCATTCGATTTTTCCATTCGCTGCAGGATGGTATGTGGTGGTCTTAATATGATGTATGCCCAGGAGTTTGCAAAAGCGAGAAGAAAGCTCACAGTCAAATTGATGGCCCCTGTCTGTTGTAATGGTACTTGGGGATCTTAAGCGGGCAATCCCAACTGACAGAAGGGTTTCAGCAATGGATTCTGCTGTGATGACCTGGCCCTGTGCTGCTTCCGGCCTTCAAGAGAATCTGTCAATGAACATCACCAAGTAACGATATCCCCTGGACGGTGGTAACGAGCACACAATGTCAATATTGATATGAGAGAATCGACATTCCACTAGTTCATACGTTCCAACCTCGCTGTGAGTGTGTCGCCATATCTTGGAGCACTGCCAGGGTATACACAATCTTGGCCACAAACCAACATCCACTTCAGAAATGGCCACACAAAGCATTCCTGAATGAGACGTATGGATCCGTTAATCCCCAGGTGTGCGAGGTTATGAATGAACTCAAATATCTTCTTTCGAAATTGTATTGGAATGTAGGGTCTGGTATACGCTTTTGATGTGCCGCACACCTATTTGACACCGGTGGGTAGTTGGATGTCCTGGAATTTAAACGAGCATTTATGGTGCTCAGCAGAAGAACTGACTGTGACTGTGAAATGTCGATACAATCCCAAGTCATATCGGATGAGATCATTATGGAGCAGATCCTAGACCATGCATCAGCCACCACATTGCCTTTCCCAACAATAAATCTAATATCTGTCATGAATTGTCCAATAAAATCTAAATGTCTTAGTTGTCATGGTGTCGCCTTGTCCGATCATTGCTTGAAGGCAAATGTGAGTGGTTGTGGTCTGTATAACTACATAACTCTCTGGCTTCAAAAATATTCTGAAAGCGTTTTAACGGTGGCATTAGCTGCCAGGAACTCCCTGTAATACATGCTGTAATTTGTCTGCTTAGTGTCAAGATTTTTGGAAATGAAGGCTAATGGCTTGAGCGTGTCTTCTCGTACCTGATGTAATGATGCAGCTATTGCCCAGTCAAATGCATCAACCATTGCTACTAAGGCAGCATCAATTGAGGTGTGTGCGAGGAGTGTAGCATTGGACAGGTTAATGTTGAGGTCCTCAAAGGAACGTTTACGTTCGGTATCCCATTGAATGATGCGACAGTCATTTATTGTGAGCCTGGAATAAACTCCAAAAGGGCTACTTGCGTAGTGGCAAAGTTGGGCAGACAGCATCGGTAGAAGTTGATAATGCCGAAGAAGCGACACAGTACTGTTACTGTTTGCGGAAGTGGAGACTCTGTGATGGCGACCACGCAGTCCGGTACTGGAAGAACACCTTTTGTACTGACTAAACAACCCAAATATGGGACTTCTATGACCCAGAATATCCATTTGCTTAATTTGATATGAATTTGGAATTCTTCAAGACATTGAAACACCCTGTGGAGGTTGTCCCAGTGTTGTTGCTCGTCGACTGATGCGATGAGAATGTCATCAATATAGCAAAAGGCAAATTGCAGATCCCGAGAGTTTCAGAAATTCAAACAGACCAAATGGTGTTATTGTGGTGTTTTTTTGTATATCAGCAGGAGCAACCAAAGTATGATGGAATGCTCGCACCAGGTCTAGCTTAGAGAATATATGCATACCACCAAGTGCGCTGTTGAAATCCTGCAGATGTGGTACAGGATACCTGTCCGGTTTTGTAACGTCATTTAGCACATGGTAATCCTCACATGGTCTCCACAACTCAGTAGTTTCTATCCTGTGAGATACATTACAGGAGGACGTTATATAGCTTGGATTCTGCTGAAGTATGCCGGGGAATTCCTTTAAGAGATTTGTGTAGCTATGGCCTGGAGGGATGGTGTAGAGTTCTTCGATGCTGGAGTCCGTTCTTCGATGCTGTGATAATATCTGTCACCCTGGGTAATTATCTCCACCGACATTCCAAAACTAAAGTTACAGCTCCTCACCTAATAAACATCCTTATTGTCCAACACCTTGGCACTAGTTTCCAGCCTCCTGAATATTAGACATAGACAAACGCCAAATGGCTTACCCGAAAGTGTGGCAGATCTCTACCACCATCCCGACACCTTGACTAACATCATGTGGCACCCAACTTTGGTGCAAATCTTCGTCTTAAAATCTGAGCAATTTTTCCTACAATTTAAAAAAAAATTTCCACAAGTTTCCCGCATTTTCCTTGGAATTACTCACAACAAGAGAAAACATGGTCAACCAGGCGACCAGCTGAACAATTTTTATTACCATTTTTTCCAAATTTTCCAAAAAAATTTCCGGAAATTTCCAGCATTTCCCCTGGATTTACTCACAACGAGGGAAGATGTGGTCGAAAAGGCGATCAGCATGACACGTGGCAAAATCGAGACGCCTTCTAGATGCTCCCAACAACACCAGGGAGACGCGTATGGCCGGCGAGGAAAACATGCCAAACAGCTTAGTGCTACCATTACTTCAACACAATGGGGTAGTGGAGAGAAAGTTCCGAGGAGCCACCATCTTGGGACAGCAATGTGATGTCACAGCATGGGACAAAGGACAGGGCGAGACAAGCATGCCAACCCACTCCTCCGCCCGTATTGCACTGTGCCGCGAGGAGGGAGAAGGAGAAACAAGAGGGAGGAACATCTAGCTGCTCCTCCCTGATGCACTCCGCCACACACCGAGCGGAACAGCTGAGAGCTCACCGTCCATTGACCCCTGCCCGCGCCATGCATGACTGCCACTCTCGCGTGATACTTCCGTGCTGCACAACTGTGCTATTGTGCTTCCACATACTGTGCTTCCATGTACCGTGCTCCCATGCCCACATTTCTGCACTCCTGTGGTAGTGTTTTCAAACCACAGTGGCCGACCAGATGCAGTACAGTGCTCCGGCACCACTGTGTCTGCTGTGTCTGCATCAAAAACCACTGGACTTGGTAGAGAGATACAAAATGAGGACGTGATTTTGCAATTGTGATAGAAATACCAGCCTGGCAAGCAACTGCGTCGCGAGCAACCACGGAGAAGAGCAAGTGACAGAACATTTGGGAAGTATCAACAAAATCTAAAATTTACTCCTGTTACATTTTTGCGGAAATTTGTTATGCACAAAATCGGGAACCACACATAGCATATGTGCACAGTGCAATATGCACGTGCACCAAGAATGCACGAGTCCCATGAAGTTACACACCAAAACTAGATTGGGATTCATTTTTCGACGAGTGCATTGGACGGTTGAAACCGACCGTGATCACTAGCATTTCTACCGACATACTCACCGGCAACCAGCCCGGTGATTCAGTGTGCCAAATAGAAGACAGCACTGTAAACTTTTATGCATGCAATTCAAACGGACTGAGATTGCATCACTGTGGTAAACATGGTATGTTACGTCGAGAGTGAAGGAACAGACGAATAGGGAGGGCAAGCTGAGAAACTGTACTGCAAGGTCGATGATGTCTGCAACCTCACGTCACCTGTGCGGGCAGGGCCCCCGTCACAGCTGTCGATCATCCAGCACTGCATAGCCAGTGCTCGCAAACATTACCAACCCTACCCTTGTTACCTCTACCACTCCCACATATGACACCTTACCTACAGCAATTTTCTGCCTACCAACCAATACCAATATTTCCACAACTAATACCCAGCATATTTCCCACGTCTTTTCCATCACCTACACCACTCACGTATTATCCTGCACACAGCTACAGAATCGACACAGCTCCTAGCTGGCAAGGAGAGCAAGTACAGCACAGGAAACAGAAGTGCAGTTCCCACATATTTTTGCTTTCGTTTTGATTTTAATAAGCAAGAAGTGTGTTTCCCATAGTTAACAACTATGTGCTTAAGTCTAAACATTTTGCAAACTCACACATATATCAAGAGAGTTGCTGTATATACCACTGCAAGTAAAAAGACAGTTCACTGTATATATCACTGCAAGTAAGAAGGGAGTTCCCTGTATATATCACTGCAAGTAAGAAGGGAGTTCGCTATATATATCTGCAAGTAAGAAGGGAGTTCGCTGTATATATCACTACAAGTACGAAGGAAGTTCATATCATGTTTTCATCATTCATCACATTGTTTGTTTTGGCAACATTGTGATCCTGACTCGTCCCATCATCAGCATTATATATCCGACTCATCTCGCACTTGATCGTAATACAAGTAGAGTTAATTGGTGGCTCGTCAATCCCCCCCCCCCCTCTGCAAGTGACATCATCGCCACCATTGTTCATGCAGAGTTAATCGGTGGGCTCATAACTTCCCGCTGCACTCTACGCCATTTTTCACGTGAGCAGAGATAATCGGTGGGTGCCAATTCCCCCCTTCACCAGAGATCCACGAACTTGTGATGTACAGCACAGCAAGACAGCGAGACCATAAAGTGTTCCAGACAGCGAGTAATAACTCACAGCACTTTCAAAGCAAGTAGAGAAGGTACTTTACAAACAAGCAAGCAAGCAGGTGGTAGTGCAACATGTACTGATGCAAGTGAGTGGGTGAATCAGCATGTAAATAGAAAGCGAGGAGAAAGGGCTAGGGCTAACCATCTACTTGGTCTGAGTGGTAAGAAGGACGAGGTAGTATTACAGAGATGCCATACACCTGTCAGCCGGGGACGTCCGCGGCGACAATGAGGCCGGTAACAACAAAACCCACAATGGCACAACACCTGCCGAGCCCGCAGAACAAGGGAGAGAGGAGGAGAGTGGAGCAGCACCTCCCACAGGAGGTCCCCCACCAGATGACACCATGTCGATGATGCTGGAGAAGACCATGTCCCCAAGGTGCCAGGACGACATAGTCCCGGATGACGGAGGGCATGTCGAACCAAAGGCCGACACCACCTCAACTTCCGCTGGAAACATAGAACAGCAAGCAAGAGGGCAGATGCACAAACACCACAGAGGAGGCGCACGAGACCTGGAGGCTCACAATGGCGTAGTCGATTACTAGCTCCAGGGGAGGACAACAAGCACAGAAGGTGGGTCAGTATCTGCCCCAGGACCACCAGCAATAGTTGCCCAAGGTACAATGTCACCTGGCACATTGGCATCCGACGACTGGTGCAGCAGCTACCAGCGCAACCAGAAGAGATCTGGAACTGCAACCAATGATGACACCTCTGGGAGGGGGTCTCTTAGGAGAGGAGCGATGTGACGCCCGTCAACATGACGCCGAACGTAGAGGAGGACAGCACAACAGAAGATGCAATTGTACGAACACCAGATGGAGAATAACCCGAGGGTGACTCCAACAGCCCAGTAGTCGCTGGTCTGCTTTACTACTGGCTGCTACGTGGGGTTGTGCATGAGGACAGCAGCAATGGCAGATAGGATGGAGGATCGTATGACTCGTATGAGGTCCGTCACTCAGCACGCCGACATCGCCCCCCTGTGGCATGCTGCATGTGTGTGATCAGGGGAGCACACTGGCGACAGCTAGAACATGCGGAACGAATGCAGCAACCAGCAGTTCCAGAACTTAGGGGGCTGGCAAGAAGCCTCTATGTACTATGTCCACGATGGGCAGACACAAGGTGTGTTTGTCATCAGTGATGTGTGCGACTGCAAAGGGTTTTGTGAGGGGGTGGGGTGTTTGACGTGTGCCCATGTGACCCCTTCCCCTTAGTTCGTTTACCCACCTGCACCAAGTTCTGTACCCCAGTGTGTATGCGTGCTCTATGAGCACAAGTGCAATGAAGTGTGGCAAGGAACAACGAAGGTGCAGGGCAGGGGGAGCCCGACCACGTGCATGTGGCACAGGAATCCGAAAAGAGACCCTGTGAAATTTCTGTTATTTAATTTGTGCAATTAAAGAGCAGGTAAGTTCATCGGACGGGACACAACTAATAAAGACACCTGCCTTCGCAGCCCTAAAGCCCTCAGTGTTTTCAAAGTGCCTTTTTGTAATATTCTGTAATGTCCATTCACATGTCTTTCACCTCCACATAATCCACACAGTGCAATGTTTTGGTATAATGAATAATATTTACAGGGTTAATTTTAGGAGCAATATGTAACAACCGGGATGCAGGATACGTGTTCGATTTGCAAATGTTGTGTGCAAGGAAGTAGTGCAGCGCGTGGTGCCAGTCCACCAAGCCGGCCGGCATGCCGCACAGAGAAAGTCAGTAGTTGTTCGTCTTTGCGAGGTGTGTGCTGCGTCACATCGCGGCTCATGTTTCGCGCACTCGGGCAGCCATCACAATGTTGGACTAATCAATCCACAGCAATAGTTACTTTAGCATACCAGAAACTTTTTCGTATTTCAGCTAACCGAGACTCTACCGCCCCTCCCACCAACCTAGTGCTTGCATAGCCTGGGTAGGCTTAAATTGTACTTAAGTTATTTAATGTGAACACGTGTCTTTTGAACAGTATTACCCGATCTGACGAGTTCATAAGCAGCACCAAATGTAAGATATTTCCGATGCCAATGTAATCAAGTATGGAATAAATTACTGCAGTGACGAGTTACCATATGTGGTTTATTTCCAGTTCGCTGCAAGGAATTTAAGTTATGGGCCTTCGTCTGCCAATTTTCTCAAAGTGTAACTTACTGTGCAAGTATGATTGAAATTGTCACGAGTCAGCGTAATAAGTAACAGTGCTTCGTATGAGTGTGTGGGGATACCAGATATCCAACAACGCAACAAGTAAGGAAGTTATCCAGTCAGTATACATTTCTATTCTACATGGAGACAACAACTGCACTTGGAGGATTTGCCGTGGTCGTTGACTAAACGATAACTGGCTCCCTGGGTAATTATCTCCACCGAGATTCCAAAACTATAGTTACCGCTCCTCGCCGACTCAATATATTTACTGACCAACACCTTGGTACTAGTTGCCAGTCTCCTGCGCATTAGACAAACATAATATGGTTTGCCCGAACGTGTGGAAGATCTCTATCACCGTTCCGACACCTTGACTAACATCAACTGACACTACTCGCCGGTGATCAATCGTCGAAAGCACACATGTGCTGCTGTTACGAATGGCCGGCAAGAAAAACAGCCTAGGGTGAGGAGCGACACATGTCAGGGTCACCAATTTATAACTGCTGCATACACTATAAGGACGATACACATTAAACTGATATGATTTTAATTATAATATCCATACAGAGACGAAAACATTTTTAACACAATTACTAGATCGTCTAACCGAAAGTATAAAAAAAAAAAAGATAGATCTACAGAGGAAAAGGTTGCACTCATCAAGTCTTTATGCTTGATCTATCGAACCCTGCACAGATGTTTACTTGCCTAATTCTCATTTCACGAATGCAAGTATCACAGAAATTGAGATAAAATTCAAAACTAGTGACTCTATATAGCAATTTACATAAATGAAACAACACAGCCTAACTCTCTGCAATAGATTGACTTTAATAGCATTGTCAAACAATTCGAATTTACAAACGATAAAATAGCCATTGATATTCCATCATAACCTTTAAACAAAATAAAATATTTAACGACCAATCAGAATTCATCCAAAACGTCTAACTTAACACAAATCGACAGCAATTTAGAGGTAGATACACAGAGGAATAAAATCAACTGTAAGACACTACTGTTAGGTAAAATATCTTGGTAGCTTATCTTCTGTGTGTTTGCCAAGCGAATGGCAAAACCGGCCCTAAAAGATCAAGGTAGCGTACCTTCTGGGTAGCTACCTGAAAGTTTGCAAAGAAAATGTTAATTCCAGCCCTAAATGATTCGATAACTATACCTATTTTTCTGGGTTACTTCTAGCTGTTAATTTTGATCCTTTCAATCGAGTGCCCCAAAAACATAAATATACATTTTCCTCCATCAAAAATAAATTTAGAATCTGTATACATCAGTATTTTACTTGTCCTCCAATTAGAACGATGTCCAAAATATTACTAATAAGTGCTGCGCTCTGTATTTTTTCAAAGCAAACAAAATATAAAAAAAAAAATTCAAAAATTTTGAAGAGATCTTCACAAATCCGAAAAGTAATTGTATGGAGTGTTATATATAAATATATATATATATATATATATATATATATATATATATATATATATATATATATATATATATATATATATATATATATATATATATAACACTCCATACAATTACTTTTCGGATTTGTGAAGATATATATATATATATATATATATATATATATATATATATATATATATATACTATGTAAAATTAGAAGACTGATAATTTATAGTAAAAAAAATTATATATACTGAAATTATACTGTTATCCAGGGGGTCGCTATGTCCTATACAGTGCAGTGTTAACAAGTGAAGCCAGTTTATTATATGAAGTTAGACAGTTGTTTTCTGGTAAAAACAGAACATGATTAACAGTAGCCAAAAATACTGTATCTGCCTATCTTCCACGTGTTTACATACATACATACACTCCCAATTAGGCTACTGCCCGGTGGCGAGCTCTCTTACCTCTGCTTCACCCAACCAACTCCTTTTCCACTCCCTTCCTGAACTTACCAACCCCTTTCACAGATACCAATTATTCCCTCAACACATTCCACTCCCTCACAGACCTCACAAGCATGGACTGCCTACCCCGCTCCGTTCTCCTCCACAACCTCTGAAGCTTCTCACTGTTGTTTCATCTTCCTCTAAACACCCCCTTACTTAGCTTGCAGTGTACCCCACCCCATCATTCCTCTTTATTCACCATCCTGTACATCCTGACTAACCGTTCAACTTTCCTCCTGTCCTCCAATGAGCTCTACCCCATTTCATTCATCACTGATGGCCTATAAGTTCCCTTCTTCCTCACGATCTTGCCCCTGCCTTCTCCACCTACCCTTCACCCAACTTGCTGCCTTTCTCTGCACCTTTTCCAGTTCTCGCACCTCCAACTCCACATCCGGTTCCAATACTGCTGCAGCATATTCTAACAGTGGCCGTACCATTGTGCCATACACCTCTTCCTTCACCTCACAGTCGGTATCAATAAAAACAAGTCTACAGTGTAACCAATTTTTATTCAGTAGTGACAGTGTCCTAGCCACATATGTTTTATCAATTGATAATTTCAGTGATTTTATTAAAAGTTTAGTACTGCCAACGTGTTTGTAAGTACGTGCGGGTGAGACGGACACACAGAACCCACAGCATCCCTGAGAATCCTGAGTCTCAATAGTGCAGGCATTGCTGGCGCCCAAATTACCAGTAAGTATTTGTGTCATCGTTCGTCTTGTGTCTCACCCGACGGCGTCAACATTTAAAAAAGTTAAAAATAGTGTTTACACCATTACTACACCAGACAAGCTAATCTTCTTCACCTATTCTCCTACAGAATCTTAAAATTTACATCAAATCCATACTATGCTGGGAAAAAACTAATAAATAACCTACCCAGTTATTTGAAGAAGGTTAATAGTTAACAGAAATTAAAAATAGCTGTTAAATTATACTTTTAAAATAAGACCTTCTATTCCGTAGAAGAATACTTACATAAAGATTAATTTCTATAATGCAGAACAAAACTGGTATAAGGAGACTTCGTGTAATACCTTGTGTTTCAATCTAGTGTAGACTTTACATATTTATATTTTAATATCTATCTGTACATGAATTGTTATAATTTGATCTGTAACCAAATGTAGTCTTAACATGTTTGTGGAGCTTCTAGAATTAAGAAGTGTGCGAACTATATTATTTATATGTTACATGTATTCATGTTACTGTAATTTTGTGCAAATATCCTTATTGTATAACAAAAAATAATAATAATTGACAAGTCCTTTCCAAAGTGTATTGGATGTATATGGGCTGCAAAAAAAGTTTGCCATGAATACTCTAGCTGCTACACCACCATGGCCTCCATCATCTTAAGACAGGAGGAGTTGAGAGAGGTTTAATGGTTTGTAACAACCAATGTATTGAGAGTCAACATGGGTGAAATATGGCAGATATGGAGGAGAATTGAAATGCAAGAGTGGGGAAAATGGGAAAACCTCGAGAAAACATCCAGGCCAGCAGCATCAATCAGCACAATTCCTATATATGTGATTTATCTCACAGGGAAACCAACATGGATCACATTGGTGGAAGGCAAGCACACTACCAGTATGCCCACTGCAGATCCCATCTTCCCCCAATCTATGGAAGGGAGGAGAAGAACCTCATTTCTTCAGTGATAATGCTTTTTCTTAGAGAAGTGTTTGTTTGTCAAGTTTCTACAGCATGATTCTGAGATATTGAAACTGAATAGTATGTAATGTATTCAGAGAATTTCATACTAAAAATAATAATTGCACTAGTTGGTAGGTAACAACAAAGAAATTTTGTCACAGGTGTGTCTGTGGACCACTTTGGCAGTGGTTAGTACATGTGTGCTTGTTATCGATATCATTGCAATGCTTACGTCTTTCACCCATTATAGTCCAATAATTAATCCTAATGTAATTAAACTACCCAAAGTAACCTAAAATTCTGGAAAATAAGTTTTCATACATATTAACCTAACCATAGGGTTGTTCTTTATTATCCATAAAAGTGTATTTATAGAAATAATATCCTATTGTAGTTTTCTCTCCCAATGTAAAATTTTTTAACATGTTGGGCTGAATTAAAATTGTGGCTAGTGATTGACTAAGCCATTTGTACTAAATTACACTTTAGGAGAAAGAAGTAACACAATTTTTGTAGATATAAGAAATAAAATTATACAAAAATATATCTTCTCCCTCCGTCTTCTTTCTTCTAACAAATTTATATTATACTCGATTATCCAGTGGAGACAATTCAGTAACAATTTTAATTTATGTTTTTTAGTTATGTACCAAGGGTAACTTAACCCTGTCCCAGTATTCTAGATGCAAGAAACAAAATTGTACCGTAAAATAGGATACAAATAAGAATAAAATTGTATCAGAGAACTAACGTAATGTTAAGAGAGGGAATAACTAAAACAGTATTTGAATTTATTTACCAGAAACCACTTACTATATTGACATTAAATATGTATAAAGGAGATTAAGTCATTTTGGAAACAAACCTCTCGAGTCATTGTCAGTGTTACGAATTTAAATATAAATGCCAGCAAATAGTTATTTATTCGTGACTCAGGAATATGTGAACTTAGCCTTCCAGAAATTAATCTCGGCTGCTGGTCGCTGTTTTGTTGCACTCAATACTATTGCTACATGCAATACATTACAAGACAATGCTAGCACACTTGTTTCTTATTAAATCATTTATTCAAAATTATTTGCCACAAATCCTGATTTATGAGCACTATATCTAAAACACGTGCTTATTATCGCACAGAAAAAAAACTCACACACAAATTAAAAGAAACAGAGAGATTGGTAGTTTTATGAGGAAACTATTTGATTCCACAACTAAGAAAAGCCAATAATAATTTTAGTAAAACTTCACACGTGAAATGTAATATATATTTATTTATTCATTATCTTCTTTGTCCGAAACGAAATGCTTCGACTGTAACTTTCCTCTCAACGACATTCTAAAGTAAACACAATGTTTTGGCTTACTGGCAAGATGGCAGCTAGAGTCCATATTTACACCACCAATATCCAGCGGCTTCGCCAACATCACAACAGCCATCTTCTGTAGACTCCTTTTTTCATGCTATTATCCATACTTTACTTCTGATACCGGTATCAAAATGAGCATTGATGATATTCTTTTGATAGAAGTATCGATACTTTCATGTTATCGTTATCGCAACATTTTATTTACGTAAAGGTGGGTTTACGTTTAAAGACTAAATAATTAAGAATTGTACTTAATGACTCGATAAGCACACGGAAAATGAACAATATGAAAATAACTTTTCAGTCTATGATTGAATGAATATCTGTTAAGCAGGGTTGCCATTGATATTATCGGCTGTTCTAACATCTTTGGATAATTATCATTTTAATTCCCTGATTTTCCCTGACAAAATATAAAAGTTCCCTCATTTTCCCATAAGTTGCTGGTAATGTAAAAAAAATTACACATGGTATAAAGTTTTAAAAGAAATGTTTACTTAGAAATGAAAATAAATTTCATCCTTTTTTTTTTTTTTTTTCGAATACAGATCTGAAAATTGTAGTCCAAAGAGTAGAAAATAGCACTCCCTCGCATTCTAATGCTGTACACATTTAATTTTTTTTTTTTTTTTAAATAAAGGTGTGCACTACTGCAAAATTGTTAAATTATTAAAAACAAAAAAAGACTGAAAAATAAAATACAAAAAATTGAATTAACTGCAAACACGTAAAAAAAATTAGAAGAAAGTGAACACACTATTACAGGAGACAATACCTATCAAAAAATATTTACATTTTCTTCATTACAAAAAGTCTGAAATTCAATAAAAAATATTTTAAAAGCTGGTCTGACATTTCATTCTTAAAGCATCAATGCAAGTTATTATTTTTTTTCAAGCATCCCTGCTGGAACTGTAACAGGCAACTCACAGTTACTTTTGCAAGAAATGACTGCATTTTTTCAGTTATTTCACAAAACTGACTGTCCTTTTGTAGTTATGCTGTATTCCAGAGTTGGCAACTTTACTTTCACAGTTTATAACTGCAAGATTGTGGCTGTTAACTAAGAAATTACTATTACATAACTTTATTATCGGAACTGTTAACTGTGTGGCCACAGGTAACAACAATTTTATGGCTATTGACTGTGTAAGGACAGTTGTTTAACTACAATTCTGAAGTTCCTGACTGTAGACTTGCAATCACACAAGGCAACTGTCAAACTGTGGTTGTTGGCTGATAAACAGCAGTTACATAACTGACCTACTGAAGTTATCAACTGAGCAACAACTGTAAGACTATAGTCACCCAACTGTGGTTTGACAGTTGGGAACAATGATAGGTACTGCAGTTATTCCAGCTGTGTTTCTGCAGTTGACAACTGTAAGACTAAGTCACCCAGCTGCGCTTTTACAGCCAGCAGCACTAATATTACTGTATCCAACTTTGGTTTAATAGTTGTCAACTATATAGTTACAGTTGTCCAACTTTAATGCTGCAGTTGACAGCTGGAAAACTGTTGTTACATAACTGTAGTTTTATACGCTATTTTGCACCATTGACTGTGAACAACTGCGATTGAGAAACTGTTAAATGACAGTTACCTTTCCAACAGGGTGCATTCATATACTTGCCAAGTTTTCCAGATTTTCAATTTTCTCCACAATCTGTTCTTCAGCAACTTTAGCTTCAAGTCTGATTTTCTTCTTCTCATCTTAAAGTTTACCCATGGCTTCAGAAATTTTCCTTTTCTTATTTTGTGCTTTTTATTTTGCAACAAGAATTTTTTTTAATCGTCTAAATTCTGTACATATCTCTTGTGAGAATATTTCAGAAATAGGAGCATTTTTTGTTCAATGGGAATGCGCTTTACTCCTCCAAAGTAACGACTAGCATCTGACAGACGCCTTTGTGCTACAAGAGACTCTTCAATTAAATTTTCTACAAGGATAAACTTATTGACAGAAAATCCACTTTCAACAGTGCATTCCCGTGTGAAATTATGAGGCACAGTTTGAACATGTGCCACAGTTCACCATATCTATGATTTTTGCCTAATACACCAGCAAAGAAATTATCTATGGCTAAATCTGTTTCTGGCTCACCAGCAATAAATCTGTTAAATTCAACTTCCAATGTTTCCTTTGCATCTTGGCAAAGGAAACATATTGAATCTTTTCTTTTTCGGCAACAGGTTCTGAGATTATGTTAACTTCAAATAGTGATTGCAAGACAACATTAAATCTTATCTGACCAAGTTGTGGTTTATGGACAATGATTTGTGGATTTAGTGAACTTAATCCTTGTACCAATTTGTACTTAAGTGGGCTTTTCTCTTGCAATTTCTATAGCTGTTTTTACAACTTTCTGGCATTCCAATTTGAAAGTGAGAATGTCTTTCTCATTTGTCTTCACTGTACTGAACCCAAGGTTTATTTGTTTCAACTGAAGTAGATATCCACTGCAATTTAGATCAAGTGCAAGAAGTTTACTCTCACAGTCAGCAGATTTCAATGTTTCTGATTTAACAACATGGCTCATTAGAATTCTTATAAGGCTATGGAGATCACTGTACAAGTATGGAATCAGGGGTCTTGCAGACTGAAATGTTCGAAATGATGGTTGACATTCAGCTGCTAATGTCTTAAAAATAGAAAGTTAGCACTTAAGACATTTGTCATCGAAGTAGTTTAAGACACTCCCAGCTGGTTTGGTATGAGGCAATACAGAAGAATGAACAAAATTATTTATACTGTCAACTACAAATAAAGCTCATTCTAAACAACTGACATTTCATCCCATCTGACAGTACAGTATTTCAGGGAAAACACTTCAATGCCAGTAATGTTAGTGAAACTGGCCCGACGACCTTTAGAATCCTTAAATAAGAAATAAATATCTCATATAAAAGTGTGAAGATCCCAAGCTACACTGTTTAATCCTGTTTTTATTGCTTCATTGACAACGTGCAAGCCACAAACACCACAGTTTAAAAGTTTTTTACCTTCACAATTTCCAACCAACATATCACCTTCCAGTTTTTTAGAAAGTTAAAATTTACATTTGGTCCATCTATGGATACTTGAAGTAAATTCTTCCTAGGTAGAGACTTCAGACCTTCATTGAACTGTTCCAAAAGAACTTGAGCTTTCGCTGACTCAAAGAAATGACTATTCCAGTACTGGGTAGACACTTTTAACCTATTAACATCAAAATATCTAACCTGGATGTCCATTTACCCTTTCTGAGATGTGCTACTTAGAGCTTAATCAAAACAAATTATATATTTTTCATAACTGCTAAGACGAGTAGACAGAATTTCTGAAAAGTGAACTGTTAAACGATGGTCCATGACATACGAACACTTGGTTCTGCCCAACTGAAACTGTGAAGCAATTGTACTATCGTAAACATAACCATAAATATACTACCTACATTACTACACTAATTCAGTGAAAATTGATTTGCAACAACATTCAAACACCACATAATTTATGCACGAGGAATATCAATTTTGCAAACAAGAGTCTAGATCTGGTGTCCCTAGTTCGAATGTCTGCTGCATCCAGACAGAGATGATTGTTCTGAATCACTTTTTGTGGCAAAACATGAAGACAAACGTGGTTGTGAAATTTCAGCTCGCATAAATGCCAAATATTTTGGACCTTTAGAGTGTGTGACAACTGCGTGCCGTCCCCTGTTACTGAGCTGAAACGTTCTTCTACACGTGCTGCAAAATTCCTGTTTGCATTTCCTTTCACTTTGCACAGTCAACTACCAAACTCTGGATTAATTATGGCACAAGTCACAAATTATAGAACACTGTATTTTTGGACGTAATGATTCAATGTGCTGTATACCCGCAATTTAATATGAAATGGACAATAAGTATTGGAACGGAAAAAACACAGAAGAAATAAATGTTGCCATTATACTGGCAATAACTGGTAATACAAAATAAATATTTTCATATAACTTTATTATGAACATGTATATAATGCAGTTAATTTTATCTTCGTATTAATTTTTGAGTTCATTTGATCTATATAAAACTCCAACAAATCTAAAACTAAGTCTGGGATGGCTCCATTTGGCTCATTCGTCACTAGAGGTCGGGTTATGCTAAAGCCATGTTCGAAATGTCTGCGAATATGCTATTTATGTTATTAATTCAATCACATGACCAATTTTAGGCCTTAAATATTTAGGGATATGGGATTGAAATTTACTGAGGTGAAGGAGCTCACTAAATTACCAAATAAAAATTAATCAATCAAGTTGTCTGCTACTGTTTACAAACGTGTTCCCTGGAATCCTGATAATATCCTAAATATATTCTTGCAGGAATATTGGAATATCCCTTTGAAATCCATAGATATTCTGAGCATATTATTGGAAAGTTCCAGGGATAAGTTATGTCCGACCTTATCCCTCCCCCCAAGATATTCCAGGGATATTTTCCAAGGAATATTAGTATATCCCTAGAATATCCCTCTTAACTCTATTCATTCCCAGGGATATCTACGGAATATGCTATATATGTTCTGTTTACACTTCCAAATTTGGCATGGATATTCTTTAAGGTTAATAAGAATATTTCTAGGAAACGAGCGCAGGTGTCGTTCTCGTTCGATTAGTCGATCTCCATTGCACTCGGCTGGTTGTAGGGACGCTGCTTTTTTAGAACTTATAATACCTTCTGGATTAGTGCGGAATCGAACTGACGGATCTTTGGTAGCCAGACTTACACCTTAGGCCACTTGGCTATCTTTTTTTTTTTTTTTTTTTTTTTTTTTACTTCATTTGATGTTGTTGTGACATTTGACATTGAGACCGACTTGTTGACGAATTCCCAGTGCAACAATCGAGCTGAGCATCTGCCACGTCGGAGGCACCGGGGCGCGAACCCGCGACCCTTCGACTACAAGTCGGCCACCCTACCCCTGAACTATGAGGGCAGGCTATCGAGATTTGGGGAAAGAGAATATGAGTGGTACATACCTTGGAGAAGAATAAATAATATCTTGCCTCTCATTATATTAATCAAATTTTTTATTTCCAATCTAATTTTGAAGAATTTTATTTTAAGTATATTTTATGTAACTTTATGAAGTGTATCGAGTGACAAGTCTACAGATTCGTATTTGTCAGTCAGATAAGAATATGTCGTCAGAATATATTACATCACTATGACAAGTGCCATATTATATTTTATAAGCATATACAAAAACTGTTTTAGTAAATATATGCCAAGTTTTTTATATCATGAACGCTGATTATTCTCACTTTTTAGATAATTGTTTACCTATAATATGTTGCTTTTGAACACAGAGAAAGCAATAAATACTCACTCCTAAGTTATGGTTTGCTGTATTCTTCAGTTTCTTGATATTCCTTTTATTTACATAGAACACACTAGACACAGCAATATTGACAACATTTTATCTGCGATAACAACACACAGAACCTTTCCATCATCTCTTTTGTTACCTTTCAACAGGAAAAGGAAAGGATCATAGATATGTATAACAAACATTACACTTTTGGCGACCTTCATAACTTAACATAATAAAGTAGAACATTTGAGTATTCCTATATACTCCCAAATATCTTTAGGATACAAAAAGGAAATGGGGATTTTTTTTAAACTCCTAAATATCCCAGGAACACAAACAGTAAAATGAGAATATTCCTTTTTACTTCCAAATATTCCAAGAATACAAAGAGGAAAATGAGAATATTCCAGTTTACTCCCAAATATTCCAGGAATATAAGGAGTAAAGGAGAATATTCCTATTTACTCCCAAATATTCCAGATATTCAAATCGTAATATGTGAACATTCCTATTTAATCCAAGGTATCCTAGGATCGCAAAGAGTAAAATAAGAATATTCCTATTTACTCCTACATATCCCAGGAAAACAAAGAGTAAAATGAGAATATTCCTGTTTACTCCCAAATATCCATAGCATACAAAAAGGAAAATGGGAGTATTTTTATTTACTCCCAAATATAAATGGATTACAAAGAGTAAAATGGAAATATTTCTAGTTATTACAAATATCCCAGAAATACAAAGAGTAAAATGAGAATTGTCCTGTTTCCTCCCAAATATTCCAAGAATACAAACAGGAAAATTATAATTTTCCTGTTGATTCCAAAATGTACCAGGAATACAAAGAGGAAAATGAGAATATTCCCTTTAACTCTCCAATATCCCAGGAATACAAAGAGGAAAATAGGGAATATTCCCATTTACTCCATAATACCCCAGGAATATCAAGAGGAAAATGAGAATATTCCTGAATAAACCTAAATATACAAGGAATACAAAGAGGAAAATAAGAATATTTCTGATTACTCCAAAATATCCCAAAAATACCAATAGGAAAATGAGAATATTTTGATCTACTCCCAAACATTTCAGGAATACAAAGAGGAAAATGGGGATATTTCCTTTTATTCTCAAACATCCCAGGAATAAAAAGAGGAAAATGGGAATATTCCTGCTTAATCTCAAATATCCCAGGAATAGAATAGGGATGTGGAGAATATTCGCAGAAAGCCCCTGAGTTTCCAGGGATATACAGATTGCATTAGGAATATAAATAGGATTTCCCTGGCATAATCTGTGCTGTTTTGGTTTTTATCCTCCATTTCGGCAAAAATCAATCAATCAATTTTATTTATCCAAAAGACCATACATTATGGTATAGGACATGTCAGATTTACTTACATACTACATAAAATTGAACGAGTTGCTAAATTAAAATTATGATAATTTTCAGGATAATCTCTCTCTCCTCTCTCTCTCTCTCTCTCTCTCTCTCTCTCTCTCCTCTCTATATATATATATATATATATATATATATATATATATATATATATATATAACTTAGACAAGCTAAACAAGCAAATAAATGTTGCTAGACTATTAAAATGTTGAAAAATTACAGAACAAATTCTATAGGGCCTTATTATAAAGGCAGATATCAAGGGGAAAAAAAATTAAAGTGAAACAGTTTACACAAGTGTTTTTTTTTTGTTGCAGAAATGCAAATTAATTAGACATTGATAATATTAATAGAATGCGTACACAAGGTACAGTACTTTAAATACAAACAAACACCAATATAGGCCTAACAAAGTTTGAAATACACTATATCTTTCATATATAATGTACATAGGACTAGAAAGATAGTACAAAATAATAATCGGATAAATAAAAAATCAAATAACATAAAACAATAAAAATGTTGATCAGAAGTAAAACAGAAATGTTAGAAATAAATCATTAAGATACAGGGACAATATACACAAATAATAGATGTTCAACATCATCAATCTTATATGAGGAATCTAAATAGTCCAAGATTAAATTTATAGTACTGCTTAATTTAATATATTTTAGAGTTGATGGTAATTTATTATATAATCTGACACCAGCATTACTTACAGCTTTCAAGGTTTTTATTTTATTGACCCTCTGTAGATAAAAGTTTATATTTGTTCGGGTATGATGTTCGTGTATCTCGTTATTTGTACAACATTTATGTTTGTTTATAAAAAAAATACTTTATATAAATATATACATGGTACAGTAAGTATACAAGTAGATTTAAAAACATCCCGGCAGCTGTCGGAATGCTGCATTTGGAATATTATTCTAATTATTTTCTTTTGAATAGTAAACACTGACAGAAGATGTGATTTGTTTTGACCCCAATAAATTATCCAATAACTGATGTGCGAATAAACATAACCAATTTAATGGGAACATTGAAATGTGCGTGGTGATTTATATGTTGTTACGTACGGAAGTAAAACGTTTCTAGGTCTTTATAAAAGTTAATTTAACGTATTTTAATAACAGAAAACGGTATTTGATGCTCGCATTGTTCTTCATCCAAAAAACAAAGCAACAGCGAAAAAGTGGCAGTAAGTTGTTCACACATAGACATGGTAAAAAGGCAAATTTTGATGTAACAACTAGCATTTGTTACTGTTACACAGATGTACCTTTTAAAAATACCTGTTATTTTAATACTTGATAACACTATCTATATGGGGAGGTATTTACACAAGTGGAAAAAAAATAACTTCGATTTGGTCTCCCACTAGTATTTCTTTAATGGGACTTTTATATATAATTGCATTGTTTGAATAGCATGTCTGCCATCTACACAGAGTTATTTACAGTATAGATGACAGGTGGTATGCTATGTAGACAATGCATTTCAATGTAAAAGTACCCTAAAATACTGTACTTCTAAATAATACATACAATATTTTATAAAATTTATATTTATCTGACAAAAAAGAATTGTTTTAAGCCCTGTCATATGCTTTTTACAGTAAGAACTTGCAGAATAATTCAGTTCAATAGTTGGATTTTTCCTAACGAAATGCTTTTTCAAATTGAATAGAACTTTTGTAACTCAGTTTTTGTTTGCAGAAATCAAATTTAGCTAAATTAATATCAATTTCGGTACAAAAGTTCTAAATTCCACTTCTTTTCTATCTTTGTGATGTATTCATGGTTGTTGTCACATAAGCACACTGTAGCCTGTACTCTTTTCTACTCCACATAATTTCAACAAACTGAATACGAGTATTTTTAACAAATATCAGTTCAAGACAGGCCATACCATCTAGTGGATACTGATCGAAACAGGTTTGTATATACGCATTTGGAAGAAGACAAGTATGAGTACATTTAACAAGTATCAAGACCCACTGTACTATCTAGCGAGCACCAAGTGAAACATGTCTCTGGTTGTGTATGAGTACGAGTATTTGACAAAACGAGTGTGAGTACATTTAATAGGTACCGGTGTACGCAGCAGTGGCAGCAGTGCTATCTAGTGAGTAGTATTGGGAACAAAAGACCATGTAGGGAAAAATTTATTTTTACCCGCCAATTGCAGTGTTTATTTATATGCAAGTAAATTAAAGTTAAGCCAAACAAATATAGGGGTGAGAAGTGGATTGTATGTATTTGATCCAAGCTTGTAGTGCATTTATTTAATAGGAAAAAGCATTCGTTTTAATTATCTATAGACATGTAGTTTTTTAAAACGAGTTTGCACGTACCTGCTACTTGGTTTTCGTACTCTTAACAGATATGTGTTAAAAGTTTGAACTCGTGTTAAAATACCTGTTATGTAAACCACTCCCCTTCTCTATTCACACATCGCATGCAGTACTGTAAAGAAACATTCGAATGCATCCACACTAAATATCTAAATATTAAAATACCAAATTGTCAGTTTCAGACACGGCTTAAGGCTGACAAGATATGGCATTATCGTCAAATTTTTGACCCTACAGGCCATTTTCAAGTAGCACATTTTGTTGAAAAAAGTGATTTTGCCATCAAAATCCATGACACATTTAATGAAGGTAGAACAAAATCACATTACATGGATTATATTGAAACTCCCCTGACTTTCCCTGACCAATTTTCATTTCCCTGACTATTCCTGACTTTCCAGGTCAGTGACAACCCTGGTAAGTCTAGCTAATCAAAATCATAGGACATGTAAGCAACCGAAATAACCTGAAAAAAATTGATATTTTACTTATATTTAATTATCTGTGGTTACTGATTGTGGAATCGTCTTAAAAAACTCCTGAAATCTCATAGAAGGGAAAGCCATTGCCCACATTAGGCATTTACATCAATAAATCTGAAGAGGTTAATTAAAGCGAATTCAATAACCTCTTATACGAAAGATAACATGATATCTTTTACTGTCTCCCGATTAAAATAATTATTTTTATACGATTTGCACAATACGACATAACCTAAATACAAATTTTAAATACAGTTTCCCTCCAAAAACTGTTGCTATGCTCTGATTGGCTACTTCGTATTGACTTGTACTTAAGATATAAAATATAATGATCTCTTAAATCATGCCAAGATCGCACACGAGCCTTCAACAACTGCACACGACTGTCATATTATACCTTGAACACATTGAATTATATCTTAAGCACACGGCGGACTTATTCTGTTAAGTCAATCTGCTCAAGATTAATCAATAGCACTTATGTCTTGTTAAGTACACGTAAACCAATACTTTTGAACACATTGATTGATATCCTAAGCACACCGCACACTTATTATGTTAAGTCAACCGTAAAAACCATCATTACGCCATTTAAAAACGCTAATGGTGCCACAGTTGGGAAATTAATTGCGGATTGTTTTGCATACGTTGGTAGTCTTGTACCACCACCCAGCCATGACTGTGTTATTGTTGTTATGTTGTGTGGTGGTGAGGTTTTTGTGGGAAATATAACATTTGATTTTTTAGTTCAGTTATGTGAACTTTTACAATACTGACTAGAATCAGTGCGTATCGTATGATCGACTATTATTGGTACTGTTGTGAAGAAATCATTATAAAGGGGAACTTTTCAAAGTAATATAGTAATTTTCGAGATGACGCTGTCGGTGAAAGAATTATCATCGTTGTTGAGGTAACGAAGTGCGTCTTGCTGTGGCACCTTTATTAATTTGTGTATTTGTATATTCCAGACACTCCATCGTTCCCCTCATGGGCAGAGGTGCTGTGACAGAGCTGGTCACATTGATGACATGTCCTAAACTTGGCAAGTGACGTCACATTAAGGACCTGTCTACGTTCGGGCTTTCCCAATCTGTTCCTTATGACAAGGATACGCTGATTGGTGCATGTGACCCTCTGATGTCGTGGCGTTGTTTAATGTCAACCGAAGTTGTGTCCTAAGTTAATAGAAAAAGAAAAAGACTTCAAATACTTTTGTGCTGTGCATTCGTGAAATGTTTACGTAATTAATGTAAACAATTGATGTGCAATGTGGGCTTCCTCAAAACAAATATAATGAAATGGTAAAAATAATTAAGGATGTATTCGTTTGGTCTGAACAATTTTATTTGAAGGCTAAAACTTTTAAAATATAAGTTAAAAATTAAATTTGGATGTCAAATGGTGAACTTACTTAAAGTAAAACCGTTAAGGCATTTATTATAAATAAATATTCAAATAAACCATTTTGTAAACTATAATATAGCAAATTTAAACATCACTACGTAACAATAAATAAAATGCCAAATTTAGTTAGATCTAGTGTCAGATTCTGAAAGCTTTCTTCGGTCAACGCATTTGTAGACCATATTTGGACCGCGTCAATGTGACATCACTTGACGACAAGTTTCAGACACGTCCACGTCCACGTCCAAAGAAACTGCCAATTGTAGCCAAATGAGAAAACAGTAGATTGCCATAGATTTAAATTGCTATTTTTAACTTTCCTGTTAATATAAAATATGTTAAAAAGAGTCAGTAATACACAATTGTTCATTCTGTTCAGGTAATATTATAGGCCTAAATTAGAAGATTGACACTAATTATACAAGATTTTATTAATTCTTAACACAGAATAACTTGGACCAGATCTTATAACATTGAGAATAAAAGCATACCAAGTTTGTTTATATAATAAAAGAACTCATGCCAACAATACAATCGACAAAGAGAGATAGATATTTTTATAATAATTGATGTAGTTCAACATCTTCCTTCATTGATTAATTGTAAAAACTTTTAAATTAAAGTCCCAAATTTTGATACAGTTTTTTTTCAATTTTGGACTTAGTAAGTGCTAATATTATAGCAGCATTATTATCGACAAACAATGTAGGCCTACCTTCCTTATAATCTCATTTCTGGAAGTCTTTTTAACTCTCGTGTCACCTCACTGGCATCAATAATTTCGGCCTCTGTAGTAGAAATAGAAACAGAACACTGTATTTTACTAAATCACGAAATGGCACCTCCAGAGTACTCAATGCCAGTAGTAGATCTACCAGTCTTCTTATCGCCACCAAGGTCCTCATCGGAGTAACATTCAAGAATTCCTTTTTTGCAGTCTTTCTTGTAGAAAATTCCAAGTTCTGAAGTTCCATTCAAATAAGAAATTATTTGCTTGACTCTGATAATGTCACTCTCAGAAGAATTCTCAAATGTCCTGGAAGCAATATATTGATTGCATAAGAAATGTCCAGACTTGTGCAAATCATTTTGTACACAGCCTCCCTGTAAGGAAAGTCTTTTATCTTAATGCGTACATTTTCCTCCACTGATTCCATATTCTCATCTTACAAAATAGGTGTCCTTGCAGCCCGACACTCATTCATTTGAAATGTCTTCAGAAGCCTATTAATGTAGGTAGTAAGTTAGACTGATCTTAATATGTTCCTTACTCCTTTTAATTTCCAACCCGAGGTAATAATCAGTATTGATTTTGAATTGATGTTTTAATTTTTCTATGAGTGCTAACTCTTCGTTTTCTTCTGATGGAACAATCCACCCGTCATCAACGTACAATACTAACAATATTTTTCTGCCATTTACATTCTTGATAAATAGACAGGGGTCTGCAGTGCTAATTTTAAATCCCAGATCAAGCAGGAAAGTCTTTATTTTATTGTTCAAACAACGTGGAGCCTGTTTGAGCCCATATAGGCTTTTATGCAATCTGCACACCTGTTTGGATTGTCACTGAAACCTTCTGGTTGGTGAATGTATATCTCTTCCTTTAGTTGCCCATTTAAAAATCCAGTTGATACATCAAACTGATAGAGACCCATATTTTGATTTGCAGAAATACTAATCACTGCCCTAACTGTAGTTCGTCTAGCAACTGAGCTAAATGTTTTGTCAAAATTTTCGCCTTTAGTCTGTGCAAAACCTTTCACACCTAACCGTGCTTCATATCGATCAAGACTTCCATCAGGTTTATACTTCTTAGTAAATACCCATTTTGAAGGGATAGCTCTTTTATTAGAAGGTAAATCACAATGTGTCCAGGTTTTATTTTCTTTAAGTGACGTCGTCTCTTCTTCCATGGCTCTGCACCATTGTTCCGCATCGTCACACTCTATAGCCTTGTGAAAATCCATAGGAACAATTTCATTCCTCTCAACCAAGTTGACATAATCCATCATAAATTTAGGTTTGTTTAGTTTTTCTTTGTTACTCAGATTTATGCCTGTTTTCCATTTTGTCTTCATACTCTACTTCTGAGTCTAAGTTATCGTAATCCATCATTCCTAAGCTCCTTGGGAAGAGATTCTTCTCCAGAGTGCATAAAGGTTCTTGCAGTTTCTACTATCGTGCTGTTTTCTCTCTCCGCACAGCCATTTTGTTGCGGGGTATGAGGTATTGTGTATCTGATTTCAATCCCTTTGGTTTTTAGAAAATTTTATAAACTTCCATAATGAAATTCTCCACCATTATCACACAGAATGCACATCACTTTATGACCTAGAACACTTGCTTCTGTCAAAAACTCCTTTAACCTGTCAAAGTCTTCGTCCTTATTTTTAATAAAATACCTATAAATTTGGAGAAATCATCTTTGAAAACCACAAAATACTTAAAACCACTTTTTGAGCCAATGAATAGGCCACACACATCAGTATATAACCTCACTCATTTTCTCAGCTCTTTTCTGTCGTCCACATTCGAGTCTGTGGTCTTTTCCTTTCATGCAACCTTCACAGAACTCTCCATCAAGGGGTAAGTCCAAATTGAGTTCTCTTTTAAGTATTTATTTTACATGGCGTTTGTTTTGATGACTCATTCTTTGGTGATAATACATTTTTATCTTTCGTAAGAACAGACAAATTATTATTTTCTGGTGTACA
The DNA here is from genome assembly GCA_029891345.1 of Dryococelus australis. Classification (NCBI taxonomy): domain Eukaryota; kingdom Metazoa; phylum Arthropoda; class Insecta; order Phasmatodea; family Phasmatidae; genus Dryococelus; species Dryococelus australis. Next base: position 75,112,204 of record CM057002.1, on the reverse strand, counting down.
GTTTGTTACAGGTATTACCCTGGCTAACTTGTAGAGGCCACCATATACGCGACGTTTTCCTGAAACAAGAGTTTCTTGGCCTGCAAATAATCTGCATTTAACAGCAGTAGATTCAAATTTACTATGTGATCTACGATTGTGCGCAGCTAACAGGGAAGAAAAAATTCTTAGAAACATTAGGAACAAGCCATACATCTATGAGCTCAAATTTCTTATAGTTACCATTCAAGCCGGCTTCAATCAATATAGATCCTCTGCCATGTGCCTTGACATGAGAACCATCTGCTGTAACTATAATATGGTTGTCTTTAATTCCTAAACCATTCCCTCCTATAGCATATATGATGTGTCGCACCATTGTCCATGAACCAAGCCTTATTATTAGTCTCTGATGCAAAGACTTATGAGGTTAAAAGAGTTGCACAATCACTTGACTTATTTTTAACATATTTATCCTTAGCTGGCGTAGGTGGGTGACCATCAGCAATCCAAAATCTACCATTTTTAACATAATGCCCGTTTTTGTCACAGTAGGCACATTTAATTATATTTTTCTTAAAAGTATGTCTGAATTTTTCTTTTGCCATTAAAATTTCTTCTGAGGTTTTTTTCCAGTAAGTATACATTCAAATATACCAAGTTTCTGTGTTAGATTTTCTATGCTCGTATTTTCTTCATCGACCTTCAACCCAGCCATGAAGGATTTGAATTTATCTGGTAATGACTTCAAAATTTTACAAATTAATAGGTCATCTTTGTTTCCTTCAGGCTATATGTTAATCTCAACTGTAATTGGTTCCAACAATTGGCTAACTTTGCCATAAAACTTACTGTATCATCCTCTGGTAACCATCTAGCTTCAAAAAATGTATTATATAAATAAAAAATTATATGTTCAAAAAATGTTTCAGAGTTGGCATAGCCCTACCCATATAATACAAGCAGATTCATATATTCTAACTTTTCCAAACACTTCTTCAGTCATATTATTTGACATAAGTAATAAAGCCATATTTTCAATAATTCTAAACATATTTAATTGTTTTGAATAGTCTTTAGAAGTTTGCTCGTTCTTTTCATTAGCTGGGAGTTCTGGACAAATGTACTTCCCGATAGTTTTAGGTATAATCTTTAATGTCATTCTCACTTTGAATTTCCAACTCTCCCAGTTGGATTTGCATTCTAATAATGCAATCTGGGGAATGGAGAAGGACTAGGATGGACAAATGCAATGTTAGTATCAATATTTTTATTAAATCAACCTTCTTCCTGACATGCTGGTCTCATAACCTGTTCAGGTAATAAGTTATTATAAATTAGAAGATTGACACTAGTTAACAAGATAATATTTATTCTTAACACAGAACAACTTGGAGCTTATCGTATAACATTGAGAATAAAAACATACCAAGTTTGTTTATAAAATAACTCATGTCCACAATACAATCGACAAAGAGATACAGATATTTTTATAATAATTGATGTACTTTAGCACATTCAAGCTAGATAAGCAGAAAGAAATGTTATTAAAATAACAAAACTATATGTAGGCCTACTCGCAAAACAATAACTGAGAACAACTAAATGCTTATGGCGTGTCCCATGCTGCCAACAACTTTAGTCCTCTTCACAATTAACAACACTTCAGAACACTATAAAAAAATCATGAGGTGTTTGGGAAGTACCTTCTGAGATGGTAGTGTATCCAATATAACATAATTCCTTTATTTATCGCAATCTGAGCTTAATGATTATTTAGTCGTGTATTGCAGGTTTGTGAACTTAAAATATAAAATTTCAATGTAGACATGTGCAAAGTGGCATTGTATTATTGTGTTTGAATAGGTCGTGAAAATTGGCTATGAAAGCGTAAAAGACAGCAGACCTGCCTAATTTTTTTAAATTTCAGCAGTAGATTAGTAGATTGCTATAAAAACAGATCTATTGCGAAATTAATAGACCTGGCAATCCTAGTCCTCACTGACATCTTGAGACTCGCACACAATTTGATGCTATAATACTGTCCAAAGGTGTCCCAACAAGTAGGTTCTACTACCAGGTAGCAGTAAATGCTTCATGCCATTTTGTTTTGAGCCATGAGTATTTGGCTGGTATAATTTTGAGGTGTTGATTTAAAGGCGATTTTGATTAGTATAGTAGTTGATCTATTTTGGTTATCGGTTATGGGAACAAATTTTCTTTATCTTTGTCCAAAATTAAATTCCTTCGTTGAAATTAATTTCCCCTCAAATTTTGCATTTTTTGAAAATACATATATTTTATTGAATAATTCAGGTTGTAATTGTACGGCACGTATTTACAATTTGTCTCTCGGCAATGGCACATTCTATATTCACCTCGATTTTGTTGTTTACAAATGTTTTTGTTTAATATTTACAAATTGCGCTCTGATTTTGCTGTAAAATTATTATTCTTCTTTCATGAAAGTCTCGTGGACAGCGGACAACCAAGGACAAAAAATTAAAAATTGACCAATTTGCTGCGGACTGGGGACACAGGATATGCGAGAACAAGCTCGTGATAGATATGGCTCATGATGTCACACAATAACATGAGCCAATCAGTGCTCACGACATCAGAGAGTACGGAGGACGGGGGACATGGTAATTGTAGCAGAGCCCTGACGTAGTACGAATATGGTCTATAGGCTATTCATGGTAAAATGAGCACTTTTAAAAGCAGTGCTTAAGATCTACTGTTATGTACTTTGTGTTTTCTCCTGCCTTATATAACATTAACAGGTAAAAGTTAAGAAAAAGAACTTTTCTGCAAAAAAAAAAAATCACGGAAACTTGTATTATTCCATTCTACTAGTTACACAGAAAACAAATTTGCTAGGGGCATCAAAATATTATCAATAGAAACCACAAAAGTGATAGAGGGGACTAAAGATCATGAAATATAACCAATACAAAATACAAATACAATACTGGGGAGGGTTATGAACATCAGGGAAACTATGGGGTAAAATGAGTGAAAAATATGAAAGTTTTCATGATAAAATTTTATCTGGCAATCTCCCTCCATTTTATAGCCCTCCCCACCAATGTATTTGTAACTTGTATTGGTAATATTGTCAATTAAGGTATTGTTTAGTTAGATCTTTTTGCAATTAAATATGTTTTTGTGATTAAATATTACAATCATATCAGGAATATCATGAAAATATCTTAAATTGCAAAACGACCTAACTAAACAATACCTAAATTGGCAATATTATGAAAACACGCACATACATATACACACTATTTTTCAGTGGGCTACATTTGAAAATAATTTCTTGAAAAATTCCAAGTGTCTATGATGCGTGACCGCTTCATGGTCACTGCCTAAAGAAGAAAGCCTGCGTGCCTTGAATAACTGTTTTGGGGATTTACTCCCCTGTTGGCACTGAGGACTCTGACTGCGTGCATAATGTTTGGCTACGCTTGTACAGTATTTTTCAGTGCGAGGAGGCTACACATGAATATCATACATGATCACAGAGTCGTGAAGTTATGTTTAATTTGGTTAGGTTCTCACCCAACCAATTGCCATTCTTACGACGTAGATGATAAACACAACACAACATGTACCTATTCTATTTGATGACACTCCATACACAATCAAATTACTGCACAAATATTATAATATCACTTTTCCCATGGATATATTAGCACAGAAACACTCATATTTTTGCACAATCATTTTATTTAACAAGTCTAATTTAGTATGTTGCAATAAAATACTCTTACATAGCAAATCTCCAACCAGTAAAAAATCAGAAGTCGTTCAGCAATTTCCCACAATGCAACTGTGATGTAAACCTTTGCAAAATCATCAGTGCTCTGTCATAGTACGGGATATTCAAAATAATGGGACATTGGCACAAAACTATGTTACGTTTCTGTACCATTACTACTTCATCATGGTACACAATGTCAAATTATGGTACAAGTACCATGAAAATTGTGGTCGAACATCACAACCTGGCGCTCGACGTAAACAAAGCGAGTGAAAAAGCTCGTATATTTAACAATTTTATTTTTGACTTTCTAGTTAATTTATTATCAAATCCCCATAAATATTGAGCAGATAAGCAATACATAATCCATATAAATTGGGACAAAAGTTCAGTTTGCTGAATGCTTTAACTAGGAACACAGGTTGACTTGAGACACTGGAGGAGTTTGGGAAAGCGCCATGACATCAAGAGGGTCATATGCACCAATCAGCCTATCTTTGTCCTAAGAGACAGCTTGGGATAGCGCAACTGTGGACAGGCCTTTAACATTACATGAGCACAATAATACAACACATCGATAACAATAATGAGTTGACACCGGCTAAGATCCAGCCACAGCAAGCCCATAACAACACTCGCCGATAGCGGTACACGTGGGTAAGCACGTGTGCACGTACTGCTACAAGTTACAGACTTTCCCAAAATGGGATATAAATTGTTTCAGTGTATTACGTCTTTATTTTCCAGGGTAAAAATGTTTATAAAGTGTAATATGTCTTTTTGAGGGTCTTGTGTAATATTGCTATTTGAAATTCAAAGTGCGTGCGGCGCCGAATAAAGAGGAAAATAATATTCAGACAAGAACGCCTTCCAAAGACATTTAAATATCAACAGAAATTCATGATTCAAATTCTGTCTGTAAAATTGTCTTAAAATATTCTTAGTGCCATTTCAATTTGCCATATTAATATTTTACTCTGCGTGCATAGCACTTCCGCTTGTGTGAACCCCGTAGGCAGCCATGGTAGGTTCGTGCAACCCCTGCCTCTGGGCAGTCGTTCTAGGAGAGCTGGCGAGGTAAGATGCTGTCACATACACACTTCATCTTTTTGCACTGATGTAGGTTTCAATAGTTCACTTTAGCATACCGGTTAACCTTTGCCTTGCCTACATTTTGCCAGACATCCCCAGGCTAATGCTACCCGCTTAGTCTAATAATTTACAGCCTTTAAGACTTTTTGGGATTTTAACGAGAGGAGGAGATGTCGGAGAGGCCATGCTGTCCGCGCTACTAGCGTAACAAATGCCATCCGCCCATACAATATAAATGGTAAAATGTTTGTATCATTATTTGAGGGTTTTTGTCATGTTAATATGTTTTGCGGCCTCATCGCCCATGGCCAGGTGGTTAGCTACTACCAAGTCCATATCTGCGCCATCACAGTGGTATGAGGGCTAATTCTTGTTCCAGCTTGTGCACCATAATTTATCTGAGGGTTTTATGTAATACTTTCAATAAGGGTTCTTGTATTTTTCATGTTTAATGCATTTTGTTCCTGACCATGCTGTTAACTCATGTACCAGTGATTTCCCACCATCCGGCACCCTAAGAGCTTTTGTATGCTCGTTTACCACAGAGAACATTTTTGTAATGCAAATACCAGTTTTGGCCGATGATTATTGACAGAATTTTCAGAGAAATGCTGCGTTTTTACGCCCGCCCTTGTGGTCCACTATGAAATTCATCCAGCGACATCCATGCCATCTGAAGCTAACGTCACACATCTGTGTGTTTGTTTTGCCTATACATATCATGCCCCATGTTCATCAAGTGTTATTTGTATGTATTTTGTATGGCGCTCTAATTTTTGCACTAACCCGCTATGTGTATGACCGTCGCCACATAACACGTTCGGGGATGAGTCCCGATGAGTAGGCATTAGTTGCGTAGATATTCATTTCATACTCCGTGTCCTCTTTCTGGGCAAACCTATAGTCTATCCTAGCGGCTGTAGCCTTGGTTTGTGGAGGCTGAGTCTTCAAACACCGCGAAGCATCATCCAGTCAGAGTGCACCTGTTTAGTAATGTGCTTGGGGAGACACCCACTGGAACTAGCTAGTCACACTCAAGATGTAATGCATAACTCATTTCTTGGCCATTGTAACTTGGTCAAAATAAACCTACCTTCTCATTGAAAAAGTTGAAAGTCTTTGTAGCATCAGTTACCCAGCCAGCCAAAGTGTTTTGATTGCAGTGATATGTATAAAAGTTGTTTCGTAAATACGCACGGGTGAGATGAGCACACAAAACCCACAGTATCGTTGATTCTCAAAATGCGGTATAGGAACCACCGCTCGCGTCCATTAACCACAGGTAAAAGCTGTGTTGTAATTGTCTCTGTGTCTCACACGATGGCGTCAGAGTATAGCAATATAATGTACGTAAACATTAGAAGAACATAATTGACAATAGCAAACTGGTGTTAAAGTTGAGATATAAAAACATAGAAAATTGTAAAACACAAGAAACAAGAACAAAAAAAAAAGCATGATATATTTATTGTAGATTTTATCAACCATGAATTTAAATACTGTAACGTCCTTAGTAAATAATAACAAACAACATAACCTATACATTAAAATAAACAAAATATAATGTGCCAAATTTACTGGAACTTGTGGCTTTAGTGATGAAGTGATGAATTTCCCGACATGGATTGATGAATGACCTTTGTACACTGCTGCTGGTGATTAGTCTCTTGTATTGGTACCTAGATCTTTTGCTGTTATCTGAAACACTGGAACACTGTTGCGTCGCTTACTCGTTGAGAACTGCTGTTGACTTCTAGTAGTTGTATTTCTATGTTTATTAATACAGCATCTTCAGTTGTGTTTAATCGAACCCTGTGGCCGGGCAGCCATGTTTTGCAATGTCGCAGCCGCCAAAAGTGGTGACTGGAAATCACAGCTCAGTTTTGCTCAATCGGTAGAGACACAAAACTTAAAGGCGCCATATTAAAATAAAAATGAATTCAAGTCTCGGAGTAGTTACTCAATTTTTAAAAAATTCCAAACAACAAATTCGCAAGCTTATAGTAATGCAGAGTCACAAACAGTCGGATCAATGAGACAAAGGATCAGAACAGCGCCGTAGTAGTTTATTTATTGACATTACTCCAAAACTTGCATCATGAGAGAAATTATAAATGGCAGGAGGGAAATTAATTCCCTCCCGAAAGCGTACTGACCTCCCACACCGGTGGAAATAGTTTAGTAGAATAGAGTTCATAGGCTGAAAGTACTTGAAGTTACAAACAAAAGAAGTTGAGGTCGCAGGTGCTTGCAGGTGTAGGCGAAGTTGTTCACACTCGATGCGTCTTCTTCACTGGTCTGTAGCTTTCTGTTACCAGGTAGCAGGCGCTCTGCGCTCACATCGCCACGTGCCTCCCCACTCCAATATGGGCATGGCATGGCTCAAAATCCGTTCCACATCATACCGCACTGCATTGTAACTAAAAAAAATACTCAAACTTCTAGAACATTCTGCAAGGAAAAACTCTGTACGACAGTAATAAAAAGCTTTTATCTCTAAATGTTGACGCAACCTGAACTACGGATTCAGAAAAAGCAAACGCATGTCAGATAAACACTACAACATGGCCCATACTACAAATATTGATAAAATATTACTCGCTCGCGAAAGAAAAGAAAATCAACCGAAATAATTCATTTTAATTATTATTAATAACTTGCATCATTACAAGTGGTTTGTCGTCTGTTTCCACATTAACAAATTGGGATCAAACTTTGTGCAACCAAAAACTATTCCGAGCTTTTCTTTCTGAATTTGAGAATAGTTAAACTGAGCTGGAGTTAAAGTGGTTGATGCATAAGCAATTGGTTTGTTATTTTGCAAGACCACCATCCCTAGGGTATCCTTTGAAGGATTCACATATAGTATGATCTGCTGCTTCAGGTTAAAGTATGTGAGAACTGGGCAGTTAGTGATGATACTCTTTATATTATCAAATTTATCTTTGTGGCATTTGTCTCATAACCACACAGTCTTATTTTTTAAATAAGTTTTGCAAGTTACACATGTGGGCTGACAGTTTCTTGATAAAAGAACCAGCATAGTTCACCATACCCAGAATTCTCTGCAGTTCACTGATACAAGAGGGTGGTTGTATGTTTTTGTACATTTTTGATAGCAGACACAATCTGGACCAGAAAGTACACCCGTATCTGAAAATCAAAGAGTTTGATTTGAATACATATTTATTTTGGTTACGTTTTAAGCCAAATTTCCTAACAGCATCAAAGACTTGCAAAAAAATTTCACTCTGTTCTTCCTCAGTAGCGCCAAAAATGAGAACGTCGTCAACCTAAATAATTAAATTATTTGACATGCCCAAAGTGCTTACGTACATCTCATATTGGTATATATCGCTAGCGACATTTATTCCCATAGGTTATCTGCATCATCTATAATGGTCAAAAGGGTTTTTAAATGTTCAGACAAGAGAACTCTAAAGGGATAGCCCAAACGGCAGAAGTTTCAAATAAGCGAGAGAAAACTTTTGAATTAGTTAATTTACATTTTACAGTTTCAAAATCAGGCATAGGGAATCTAATCCAATTCCTCTTTAAGCCTGTCCATGAGTTTAAATAGAACTCTCCTTTGGGGTTCAATAATTGGCTCTACATCAGTATCCAATGTTAAATGTACTGGTTTGGAAAAATACCTGATCCGGAAAACACATCTTTATAGTTAACAAGGAAATCAATATTTGACTGTAGAACCCTTATATTAAATTGTGGATTGCATTTAATCAGTTCTAACACATCATTAAAGTTAATCTCTAATACATGAAATAACATTTTTTTCAGTCTTTTAAGTTGCCGAAGTGATACTGCAACTCGATGGAACCAAGTAAGACCATTTCTTTTCAATGTACCAACAGATAAAACATTTGGCTGAGCATCTGCATCCAGCAAGCATAACACAGATATTCCATGAATGATTACACTTATTGACCATGATTTTACATTGGTATACAATGAGTATATACTGAATATACAAAAATCAAAGTCATCATGGTTACTCTGAACAATATTAATAGCTTTGGTGTCCCTAGTAGTCCTACTTATACACATCCTTTTATAATTGTTAAATTTTTGGCAGTTCAAAAATACCTGCCCATAAGTGGGACACTTGCCATATTGATGAAGTAAACCACATTTAAGTACCATAGTTGCCGAACCATGAAGTGCTGCATGCCTGCTGGTGTCTCGCCTGATTGTCTTGAGATCTACCTCGTCTGTCAGAAGACTGCAGTCCCAAGATGTTATGATCCCAACGCTTTTGTGGGAACATTACAGCATTCTTTTCCGTCTGATGGAGAGTCTTTGCCACTTCCAAGGCTTTCTCCACATCGTAGGAGTCTTCTTGCAAAAGCAAGAATAGGCAATAGTCCACAAATGAAATGAACATAACACTCCCGCTTATTTGTGCTTCGCTTAGCCGGTTTTCTGTTTATCTGTGCGGCTGTAAGGCGAGTCGTTTAACAAGTAGCAGTACTGGACATCTATCGCTGTGCCGCATGAGCTGATGTTTATATTTTAAAATTGTCAGCCTGTCACAGAGACGAGTCATCTATTTCCGCCCGTTGAAGCACCCATCTGATCATCTCAAACCGTGTCCGAAATGGCATATTTTGTTGACAAAATCACGTGACCTGACTGTATACAAAAATGGTGAGGTATTTGGTAAATTGGTATTTAATAATTTCTATCTAGCAGATGTTAGAAAAAATACAAAAGGGAAACATGCATTAATTTTTTATAAAACAAATAATTGTTCATAAAATATGCTAGGCATGTTTTAAAAAGCAAGTAACTGTTGTGATTTGTTTATATATTTCGCAACAAATTTTTTTGAAGTCATATTGCATAACTTATTATTTTCTTATTTATTAACATATACATAGCGTTCCAGTGATGGTTGTAGATACTAAGTCCATGTTAAGCATGAAATTTAGATAAAAATATTTTTCACTGTTAATGGAAAAATGTGTTGCCGCGAATGCTAAACAAGTGACCGTCGACAACATCCAAAGGGAAACTTACGAAATTACGAGTATGTCATTTTGGACGCTGCCTCAGTTAAACCCCCCCTTCAAACCACGTCTGGCCAGTTTATCGATAGCTCGGGCATGGTTGTTCACCGTTTGTAGTGTTGTTTTCACAATGTCAACAAAGCGCAAAAGGACAGTTATCACTGTGAAAAGTTAGAAAAATAAATTGAGTATGGTGTGTTAGCAAAAACATCAATTCTGGTGCCCCAAACAAAAAGAAGTTGAAGACTTTTTCAAGAAGGGCACTATTTAACTTTTCTTACATTTTTTCATACAAAGTTTTTAAATGGTTACAAATAACTTAACATTTGCAGTGCTGGCTGTGTATACTCTATGCCCATGAATTAGCTATACTCGGTGCAACATGATTATCAGTTAAAGTATTATGTATTTTAAACACTGCTCATACAGTGCGTGATTTGTGCTTGCTTTGAAATGTATAATAGGTACTGTTTTTTATCACGATTTTTGGGGCCAATATAAATGTTCTATTAATAGTAAAAATGTGTACATTCAATTATCTGGGTTTTTAATACAAATTCGCTTAGTCATGTTTTCTCTGGCCCCGTTTAACACACTTTATCGGGAGTTTACTCTGTTCCTAACCGAGTTCTGTAACTCACCAAAATCACAGGATGAGCTGAGATTTTTCAAGCTCACAGAAAAGCCTTGTATCACTTCACCATACAGTTGCCACCTAGCAAAAAATTATATCTTTTTATCGTCAAGTTTTCCTTTGGTGAACAATAATCGCGGAATTGATCAACAATCTCGTCATGTTTGGAATGGTCAAGTTCAAAAGCAAATGAATTAAATACTCTTAATGCGTGAGGCTCCAGGTAATGTAATAAAATGGCAACGCAACACTTTTCCTGTTTCTTCTCCTAACCTTGTGCTCATTTATAAATGGTATATTGCTAGTACCATTGCTTCCATTCAACAGCTCAAGGTAAGATTTTAGTAAAATTCATGTGAGGAAGCACCCCAATCGAATGTAGAACTGCCAGCTAGCTCCCAGGTTCAAATGTAGGCTGCTCCTCACTGTTGGGGCCTCTGCAGACAGAAGTCAACAATGGATGAACTTATACAGACTAGTTACAGAAAACATTGATATAGACAGGCGACCACTGCTGCCACCATGTTATAAAGTTACATATATAAGTCGGTGTGTGTGAAAAGGATGAATAATGAACGAACAGTAGAAAGAACCATTTCAGCCCATGGTATTCATTACATTGATTTCTTAAATGCCAGAAAACAGGCCCGTGGAATCTGTGGGCTAAATCACAGTCGGTGAAGCAGGTAATTGTACTAAATTAGCCTGGGAATGCAGGCATATGCTCACTCGCGCCTATCGCCACTCACTCGCACCCCTCGTCCTGCAGTTGCTAACTTAATAGGTACCAGTATTTAAAAGTTAAGACTTAATGTTTAAAACCAAGACTTAAGACATAAGACTTGGGTGTAGGTACAAATGGCCTAACTTCCCATTGGGGGAGAGCAGGGTACAGGACAACCTCCCCGCCCCCCCCCCCCCAAATTCCAAGAAAATCTGTCAAAAAAATGCACCCCTCCGGTCTTTGCATCTTCTCCCGGGGAGGGGGGATCGATAGCCGAAGGTCCAAAGGTGTGCAGAAATTTGGTTCCACCCCTCAAGAAGGGGAAGGGAAATGGGGGATGTTGCGGATCATCAAAAAAGTAATGTTTTTGATTAATGAGGTGACTCCAGAAGGAAAATAGCGAATACATAGAGTTATGGTATACAAAACAATGTATATAACACTGTGTGACAAGTAACATTCTACACCTCATAAATATGATACTTTTACAGCAGTTTCAATATCAAATGCTTCCATTTCTGATGAAACGTACATGTATCACCAATACTCTGCCATAATGTGTATTGTAAGTAATCAATTCAAGTTTTGTACCGGCTCTTTAAAACATGCTTCTAATCATATAAGTTCAGTCTTAATTTATGGACATTGTGTGAATCGTCTTTATAACTGTGGGATTGTTTCATGTAAACGTCATTTAGAGTTCCTTTTAGGAATTTAACAGTTTTGACGTACAACTGTTTGATACACCAATCCCATTGAACTGCAATCCCAAACAACCCTCACATTGTCTCAAATTGAGCCAGTAGACTAAGTTAAATGTATTTGTGTGGTGTAAACGTGGGCTTTGGCTAAACCCTCTCACCACAAGTCTTGCCCTGTAACACAGCACCTCATCCAGAGAGTTAAAAAATCCAATGATTATCAACAACTTTGCTTCCTTATAGTGACAATTTTACTAAATATCAGATTTGATTTTTACATGACTTACCAAAATAATTTCTTTGTTCATGGCAGTCTTCCACTTTTTAGTCTTGTCACGTCATGGCTTAATTACAGTTCTTCAGTGCTTCTTTAAGTATGAGTACTTTGAGATAATGGAGTGAGTCTTGATCTCTGAAACGAACAGGTTTTCTAATATATTGTGTAATTCAAAGATTTGATGAATTTTTTCTTACATTTTCATTTGTTGTTGCATTCTAATCATCTTCCTGACCTTCCAGTGTATTCTGCCTTACAGTGTACTATAGATGCATGGTATGACACAACATTAATTTTTTTACCTTTAAGTGAATAGTTGGATTAAGATTTCCTTTGTTTCAGATTTTTAATTCTCAAGCTAATTAGTCATATTTTGTGAAATCATAGGAATCGCCTCTAATAATTTTATTAAACTGACATTTTATGTATTGAATTTTATACATTGTAAGACATACGTTTCAATTTTTTTATTTGGAATTCATCTGTCTTCTTAATACCAGTCTTAAGAGTCAGAGGGACTCACTTGGCCTCATATACCATCAGTGTTAACTTCTGCCACAAATTACAAGAAAACTATAAATGATTTTGTGATTTTATTTGTTGTGTATGAAAAATATCAAGAAAATCGTGGTTATGGTTGCTTAATAACAGTACATTTGGGCCTTCAAAATATAACGTTTTATTGATGTAATATTCTACGAACTGCAGTTAGAAATACATAACATTTCCTAACCTGGTACACTTCACTGAAAAACAAACTTTTTTTTTTTTGCATTGTTTTGCAGATAAGTTTATCATTAATGAAATACTACCTTCTCTGTGTAAATAACATAATTACTTTTTAAATAAATCAATAAATAGCTTTGTAAATTACTATATTCTAAAAATGTATTCGTAGGTAGATCTGTTTTGCAGAATAACGTTCGACTTCTTGCAGACTGTCCACTATCTTTTCAAAGCTGCAAACAAAAATTGCACTTCTGTAGGTAGGATGTTGGGAACGTCAGTTACTTCTAACAAATTTGCTGTGGAGATGCTTCTGCGTTATCTTCGTTCAGCGTCACTGCCCATACTGGACATCAGAGTGAGGCTTCCTGTCTTGTTGACTCCACCTTCAGTGCTTGAGCCAGGGCGTCCTGCATGTTGTGTAGTGCAGCCAGACGTACCGCTTGTCATACCTCTGCATCGGTGAGATGGCATCAATGAAAAATTCGACTTGCCATAGCTCCTGCAATGGCTCCCCTGGTCTCTGGGTGCGACTTCGCAGTTAGTCATGGTGGGCATGTCGCATGCACTCGTCACCGAAACGTAGCTCCAAGGCTGACACCAGAGTGGGTTACTGCAGTCGATGTTGCTCTGGCAGATATTGTAGTATGCTCAGTGCAGGGCCTCTCAGTACAGCAGCGAGGTAGTAAGCCTGCTGTTCAGCTGACCAGCCATTCAAGGTGGCAATTGTTTTAAACTGTGTTGGTACTCCCGCCATTAAGTCTGGCCATTGTAAGGGGCGGTCTTAATTGAGGTCACCTTCCCCACTGCTGGTTGAGTGACACCAATGCCACAGATCTTCTTTCCTCCCTGGTTGCTGTATTGGTTTTGACTTGCATTGCGTCTTCACTTTTCTCGGCTGTTGATGTGGTGGTACTGGAACTCTGATGCTGAAGAAATTCCTTCTATTCCTTCTTCATTGCACTCATTTTGTTCTCAACACTTTCTATCCTCTCACTGACACTGTCAATTCTTGTATTCTCTAACTCACTAATGCATTCTATTTTACTGTCTACATTTTCATTAACAGAGTCAATTTTCCTGTCTTCATTCTCATTTACACTATTTACAGTTTCAATTACAGAGAACTAATTTGAATATTTACAGTCTCATTTACTCTACTAACTAGGTTATTTACATATTCTTTCAAGCTATTTACACTTGCACTCATGTGGTTGCTTAGCCTCTCAATTAATGATTGCAGTGCTTTCAGTTCTGCAGACAGTTTTATAGTTAACATTCACTGCGACAATTTTACATACCAGTCTTAAATATTTTGACCTACAGTTATTACAATGCATTAATTTTTTTAAGTGTTACTAATTACTAGTATGTTGCCTAACTTGATTAACAATTAAATGCCTTCATCACACTTCTGACACCAGTGTTACATGGATACCTGAGAGGCGTATCTGAGTTTGTGAGAGCTGGAGGTCTAAATAAAAAAAATAAAAAAACTAAATTTGTTTTCTAATTTATTCACACAGTTATTATTTATAGCATTCAATCATCTATCTCAACTCGTGCTCTTTATATTTCTTAGGGAGCGCAATATTTAATGTCTTATTTAACTCTAATTAACATTCTTCTCAATGTTGCTGTTTCGTTATAGTCAATTCATTAACACACGTTCAGTCTGTATGTTGCCATCATTTGTAATATCCTTCACTCATGCATCTAGTCCAATAGTCCAGCCGGCCAGCCACACTCTTTACTGCTTGATGCTCACAGTCGCAGATTTCCCTTCTGCTGGTCACTTCTGCAGCTCGTCTGTTGCTGAAACTCAGCCACTCATCCATTCAACACCTACTGCCCGGAGGCCCGTTGCACAATTTATATACTCTGCTGGCCTTCACCTGGTAAGTTCGACACACCCCGAGTAATGCAGACAGAATGTAGGGCACTAAACAATTAGAAAATTCCTCAGATAGATGCAGAAACTTAATGCAACTAGGGTTAGTAGTGCATGCTGCAAAGGGATTATCGTGTCAGCTCGCTTCCTGTAATAGATACGCGCCCATCACCGCTATCATATAACTGCCATCCTTCACTTCCACTTGCTTCCGTGGGATGTGAAGCAGCGAGCATGTAACACTTCTGTTGTACAAATAAGAAAAGTATAGAGAATGTAAGGTAATTGTATTAAAGAACGTTTTCGTTACATTACTTTTGTTGCATTGGGTGTTTTAATAAAACATTTAACAGAATTAAGGGCAGCATTTGTCAAGTATTTTTTCAGAGGTTTTTTTGAAAGAAGTAAAGTTGTATCTGTTGACTGTTTGTGGTGACAGAGGAGGACTATTTAACAGTTTTATTCAACATAAAAACTTTGGTTTAAATTGGTTGAATGCTTCCCAAGATATGACCACCCTACATTTTAAAATGGCTGCTATTTTGAAAGTAAGTGCCTGACGTGGTCAAAAACTATAAAAGTCAGGTGTCCTTACTTAGTATTATACGTGCACTGAATTTGGTTCTCTCGTTCAAAAATTGAAAAGGGTGACATGTGCACATGCACACATACACAGAGGGAGAGGGAGGAGGGTGGGAGGGAGGGGGAGGGAAATTGAGATATATAGAAAGAGAGAGAGAGTGTGTGTGTGTGTGATCTCATAAGCTATTCTTTCTTTTGGAAAGTTTGCTAAATATATGTCTCAGTTGCCAAAGTGTTTGTGATGTATACAGAACATTTTTGAAGGGTGCTACTAAATTTAATGATGTTTACTGCCCCACAGTAATATAAAATTTCTATTAACACGTGTCTGATAATGTTACATTCGGATGTTGTAAATTTTCAGGGTGGAATAGATGAAAACAATTTATTAATATTTTACCAAAATTTGGGTGAGTTCTCTTGGGTCTTTTTGAAGGAAACAAATGTTCTGTTTGCTATAGAAAGTAATATCTGCCACAATTCACAACTTTCTAAGATAGTACATTTTTTTATCCCCTTTATGTAATTCAAAATTCACATTCAAACTTTGGTGAAACATTTTTAAATATATTCATTATATATATCCCAGAAATTTATAGGGTTTGGTGACATAGTTCTAAAAACATTTTTTTTGTAAGTTTGGTAACAGATAGAAGCCTAAATCCATAGTGGTTGGTGTAGGGACACCTGTGGTGAAAATTATCATGAACAAAAAATAGCATTTTCTATAAAGTTCATGCAAATAGGCTATTCTTCAGCAGTTAATATTTTCACAAAATTTAAATGTTTTTCTTTTCTAAATTGTATCAGCTGGACTATATGTATATCATCCATGCACAAAGTTGTTGTACTAGTTGAGTTTTGTTGTTTCAGTATTCTAAGTGAAGAGAATACAGAGAGTCAAAGTTTGGAATACTTAGCTTCTCAGCTGCATCAGTGTTTCACAAAGCAAGACCATTATAAAGGTAAGATTAGATCTTTTTAGTAGTGAGAGTTAGACTTCATCATGTATAAATATATTTTGGTTTTTACTAACGCTTGAAATAAATTTTCGAAGATGTGACTTTGTTAGGGCAAATAACGGTATAATATTTTTAATACAATTATCATTTGACTTCTTGTACTACTATTGTATCTGTGGTCATTCTTAGAAGGTAATCGGCAATTAATTCCTATTTATTTCATAATGTAAACAGGTAAAGGTACTGTATTTCTATTGCAGTTATTCAGTCATCTGAATAATAAATTATGCCTTGTCAAAAAATAAATTTCAGTACTGAATGGAGAATAAATTTTATGGCTCAAAAATTGGTGACACAGCAAGTAGTTTTTTCTCCCCCTCAAATTTTCCAGTTTTTTTGTGTAGTAATGCCTCTGTTCATTGTCCATTATTTATAAGTACAAATTACAATAAGAAAAAGCATCTTACATTTATGTGTGCTAGAATTTCAATATTTAGATAAATAAATGTGTTGTGGTGAGTTTTGTATTAAAAATAGTCCACATGTTTTTTGCCTGAGGTAGAGTCAACATGATGGGGGTGACAGGAGACTTGATGAGGGCCAGGCCTGAAGAATGATGGCAGTTTGCTGGAATGGGAAGCAGTTAAACAAAGTGGTCGAGAAACAGTAATATCCAAAGAAAACCTACCAGTCTTCTGCAACATCAGCTGTGTACCGCACATTAAAATCCATACTTGGGTCTGCCAGGGATTGGACTCTGATAACATAATGGGAGGTCAGCATGCCCGATTCCATGGCCACCAAGGTGTATGTGTGTGCATGTCTTTCTTTTTCTCTCTCTCTCCTTTTTTTTTCTTTCTGTGAGTGAGTGAAGAGATTTAGGCTGCTCTTAACAGCGAGGTCTTGAGAGCCGATGAGGGTGAAGTGAGGTGAGTATGGAGCATGTCACTGGCAAAGTCAACTGCCACAACTGCAGGATATATGGTAGTGAAAATCTCAGTGCATCCTTGGAATATGTTTGTGACAGTCCGAAAGTCCAATGTGTTTTGCTCCCATACCAAAGATAAACATGTACGAGTCCTATTTCTTCATGGAGACGACCATTACCGGCATTGTGTACCTGGACATGCTCCAACAGTTTCTCATTTCTCAAGTTGATGAAGATGACCAGGAAGGACACATTCACTTCCAGCAAGACGGTGCACCAAACCCCCCTTCCCCCCACCACCTTGGAGATGTGCGCGAATTCCTCGGTAACTATTACCCAGGTCAGTGGATTGACCGTGCACACAGACAGCATGGCCAGTTCATTGCCCTGACTTAACAGTTAGATTTTCTTTTAGGATTACATTAAAGATTGAGTGTACGTATCACCCTTATGTGCACATGTGATTGAACATCAAAATTTGTACGGTCGCAGTTGCCAACGTGACACTGACGATGCTATATCGAGTGTGGGAGGAAATTGACTTCAGATGCGATGTCTGCCATATGACCAATGGAAGTCAAATTGATCCATAAACAATATGTGTGCATTAAACTTGAAGTTTTTGGCTTCATTTGTGCATTTGAATGAACATTGTAAGTTGTTCCAACAATTTTTTATTAACATTCAAGGTGTTAAGCTTCTTTAAAATCACTCTGTATCTGAACACTCCATTTCCAAAACCAAAATTTCAAGAGTTCTTCACAAGAAATATTTTTTGCTTGATTCCTCCTTGCTGAACTATATTCTCTGCTCTTCTCGTACCTCTTTGGGAACTGCGGTGCTGCAGTTGTTAGACTATTCGTGTCCCACCTAGGCTGAGTTCCTACCACTCTGGTTAATATATAGAGAGAAAAACAAATAGAATCACTCAATTTCATGCAAAACTCTCCGGAAAACAGGACATGCTCTATCTCCAGCTTTCATACAAGAGATGCCAGGCACAAGATATTCTAGAATGAGATTTAGTGTGTGTGTGTGCCATCTTGAATGGGTTTTGCATGTATCCTGCATCTTATAAAATCTTATTTATTCTTATTTGTGTAGTCGGAGGTAAATTAGTGTGCTTGAATCATAAAAACCACATGCTGCCATAAGAATGGAGATTGGATGCACCCATGGCCATGATCACAAGACACAACAATTACACTCTAGTCATTTAATTATTGGATTGTGTGATACATTCATATACTGGGCAGTTCCAAGAAGAATTGAGCAGCAGCCAAGAGCTGATGATTTAAGACGGTGGCACAGCCGTCAGTGGGTCAGGTTGCAACTATCAGTTTGACACCTTGCATTTTGTGAACCAGGTTAGTCCAGTAAATAATGAGCATAGGATCTAAGCAAGCAGGCATTCAGCCCTGTTTCTTTGGCTAAGCCGTTAAAAAAATCCTTTGGTTAGGCATAAGTTCACTGGTATCCAAGCTGTGTAGCCTCATGAAGCAGGTAGCATATGTACCTGATTGTTTCACTTGGTTGCAACTTAAGACAACCGAGTACAAGTTTAGCTCCAAGGAAATAGAGTTTTGTAGCATAGGTTTGTATAATATCTACAACTTTTTTTTTAGGAAGTTTATGATTTTAAAAATATTATATTTATAAAAATTATATTTTTTGTGCAGAAAAACTGTACATTCCATACTGTTGTCAATAAAATGTATCTATTATTTAACTTAGTTTTTGTATTGAAGCCATCCCCTATGTTCAGTTGGTAAGTAAGCGGACTTGCAGTAAGAGTTTTTCATCTGGCTAAGGCATAATGGTGTCTGCTGTTTTAGGAATAACTAAAAAATTGGTTTCCAGTGGAGCCCTATTATAACATCCACTCTTATAGCATTTTTCTGCTTAATAAGCTGCCTTTTCTTGGTCCACAAACATGTTTTACAATGCAAAATTACCCTCATATAAAGTTTTCCTTTATATAAGGCTGACATTTCTTGGGGCCCTTGACTAAAGTTATAATAGGGTTCTATTGTAATTGTATTCAGGTCACCAATCTCTCTTTCAGCTGAGGGACATTAAAAGCAGGTGTGTTTTAGTTATTATCATTATGGTGGCTGAGTGGTTAGCCTGAACCGGATTCAATCCCTGGCAGGGTCGCTCCGGATTTTCGCATGTGGGAATCGTGCAGGACGATGCTGCTGGTCGGTGGGTTTTATCGGGGATCTCCAGTTTGCCTCGCCCTTTTCGGTGCTGTTCCATTCTCAGTCAATCACCCTCATTGTCTCTAAGTTATTACTGTTAAGAGCTGCCCAAATCTTTTGAATCATTATTTTAATTGGTTGCATATCTTCCTATGAGTAATTTTTTCCACTCTCTGCAGTTTATAGGACTGTGAATCTTGAAGTGTGGGGGTGGACATTTGGTGTGATCACTGTACTACTCTATGTTGTGTGTACTGTGGTGTTCCAGCGGGATGTGCCCTTACACTGCTCCTGCAGCATCCGGACCTACTGCCGAAGCCTGGCCAGCGCCTGGCAGTCATCACTCTCCTCTACGAGCTGTACCGGGGAGAACCCATGGCCATGAACCCCTTTGCAACTGTATTCATACATTTGCTGGTATGTGCCCTTCGCCCACGTTTTCAGTTATACATTTTCAGATCCTTTTTTTTTATATACTGGAGTGGTGTACTGTGTAGCTGTGATTGTTAAGGTGTCGATGCTTGTGTATTATGAAAGGACTTAACGTCTAGTATTATTTATATATATATATATGTGAACTACATGATGTCACACCATTCTCTCCCTTCCCTCTTTCCGTGATCCATCCCCCGTTAGGAAGGGTTATAAAAGCCCTCAGATGCAGGTGGCCATTGTAGCCAAAACTGCAAATTCCTGGCACTGTGTTAATTTTCCTTTTTAGTTTGACACTTATTCCTAGGTTTGTGTCAGATATTTTTGTGTACAGACACGGGGTATCCAACTTCCTCTCACTGCTTGTAGTATATACTTATCCTGAAGAAGGGTCAAACCCAACATGTTATTCATGAGTGCGCACATGATCGCTCCAACCCTAGTGGGCGGTTCTAACATGTGAACCAAGCATGGTATCGCAAGTAGTCATGGAACACGTCAGCCTTCCCGATGCACCTGGCAGACAGTGTGTTGCCACAGCCACGAAGCTGCCAGAGGAAGGCCGAGCACCCAAGGCCATATAGCAGAGCGCAAGGGTAGTTCTCCCACCTCGCTTGCACTAAGGCAGACGTCACGCTTCCCATTCCAACCCAGGCATGGGCCGGCCGAGCGCACAATATAAGGAAGTGCGTGACCGAAGATGCCAGTTGTATTCTCCAGTTGCTCGCCTCTGCACTTCTGTGCTGGAGCTCTCTACTGACCTTAGGCCCTCACTGTCTTCTCCAAAAGCTTCCAGTTCTCAAACTACCACCAGTGGCTGCTGCCACCAATGACCAGAGACTTCTACCACTTCATCCAGAATATCCCAAAGACTTCAAGCACTACCTGGTTCCAGAAGTCTTCAACACCAGAAACCTGCTTGACTACACTCCACACTTCCGCTGTTGACCCTCCTGGATCAACAGCTGCCGTTACTTGCCACAGCCCTTCTGGTAGTGGCTCCCGTTGTTAGGTCTCTTCTAGACACCCCAGGTTAGTGTAACTGTGTCAGAGTTGTTTTCATAGGCATAGAGTTCATTCTATGCTTGGTTAGTCTGGGAGCAGGTCACCTTTACCTGTTAAGCATAGTTTACTTCCGTTCTCACTCTGCTTAGCAGTAGGTACGAGACAACAGTATTTATTATTTATAATAAATACCATTTTTAATCCTATCCTGAGAGTAAGTTTGTTTATAGGTAAATTCTGTCCGATACTAAGAACTCTACTTCTAGACAGAGCAAGCAAGAGACCGGGTGTAATAACATTACGGACCATAGTGTAGAACTACAGATCCCTGTCAGGTCTGTACGTCAACACACACACCACTTTCGGTGGCCACCTGTTCTGTGCACCCAGATGTACAAAATGGTAGATCACCAACCACTAGGAACACCTCCATCAGGAGCAGGACAGCCACCTGAGGTGGTATCGCTAACCGGGGTGCCAAGGGTGCTGGCAGGGGTATTTCTGGGACTGGAGTGCTAGACTGCTGCTGGAACTCGCCCTGACAGTAGCAGGAAGATGACCCACACAACCTATCGCTCTAGGTATTTACGTCAAGGTGCGGAATCATAGGAGCACAAGCTTCACGCTGTCAACTGCTGTTGGGCTTTACACTTAGTAGGGATATTGTTGATTGCTTGCACCGACGGAACGTAAGTTGTGTCAATACCGCCTCTATGCCCTTTGGGATAGGGTACGATACTTAAAGGGTGGAGAAGGAGGAGTTCTTTACTGCTAAGCGAGTGGGCACCAACCAACCAAACATCCACACTTGGTGGAGACACCCTATGGGAACGTGCTCAGTCTGCCTGTCACCGGGAGAGGCAGTCCTCTCCAGTCAGCACCCCAGTGTATTTCCCCTCGCACATCAGACCTGGCACAGAGCTACATCCTGCAGTACATGCCTTGGTCGCTGGGAGTGAGGTCAGGTTGGGCATAGCCAACTCATTCTTTGGAAGCAGTGCATCCGCCGCCTGGAGCCAGAGATGCCTGGCCTCTCCGTACGGCACCTCATCAACTTGCACCACCCATACCATTGCTGGCCCCAGCCGGCCTACCTCTACACCGGAACCCAGGAGATTAGTGATTGAGTACCCTGGTAAGTCAGCCCTGCCAAGTCAGCCCTGCCTCAACGGACTAATGTGGTAGTAAGAAATATTGTGGTACTGGCCACGGCAGACTCTGTACCGAGCTACCAGCCTACGACCAGTGTTAGTCTAGTAGAAAGCCGACTCAGTCACAGTAATTGAGTACCCGAGCACGCCGGATCTAGTGCTCACCGAAAGTAACATTGACTGGTCTAAGCGACACACGTCAACTTTACAAAGTTAAACACAGTGTTAAATATTTGTGGTATGAGTTATTTAAAAAGGAGGTGAACATGTTACTCTTGGGGTGATTTTTCAAAGGTTAGATTCAAGAAGTGTGAAGAAACCATGAACCTAGTATAAATCAATTTTGATACACCGATTCATGAAATTGCAGACTGCAGTATGTGATACTAAGTTTTGGTATAATTTGAAAAATGCGGGTTACTATTGCTGTTCAGTCCTGCTTAATGAGACATTACATTTTGATGTGTTAAGCTTTTTCTTCTGCTTTTATTTTTATTGTGAGATGTTTGCAACCAGTAAAAAAGGCATGCTTACTGTGTCGTACAAACTGTGTAACAGATTGTTGCAAAATGTTGTATTTAACATAAAGGTAGGGTTGTGCTAATATTCAGTGTACTAAAATGAAAACTAAAAATTACAACATTCACTTTAGTTTTAGTAAGAAATTAGGTTGTTTTCTAATGAAACAAAAGTCCTCAATACCATTAATATGGGAGTGTTTAATTAATGTTTGTTAAGTGCACAAGTAAAAAAAAATTTGTCTGTAATTCATTTTGTTTTCATTTTTTATAACTGAAATAATTACATAAAATGGAAATTTTTTTGTGTAGGCAATAACCCCAGCAGTTAAATAATATGTATCTTACATTTTTTTGTTTTTGGTTTTGCAACAAATTTGTTATAATGAGTAACTTGCTAAAATTAGGTATGGTGGGAATAGGCTGCTGTGCTACTGATTACATTATTAAAAGTAGCACAGGGCGTTACTTGTGGGCACGCACACAAACAAAGGTTAGATGAACACATTTTCCATCTGGCTGCATGGTCGTGACATTTCAGTGGCTAGACCTGCTTCTTCAGGTAGTGGGTGTTTGTACACTGCATTCTGTTGAGTAGTGGTTGGGAAACAGTGAACCTAGCGTCCAGGAGGCAAATTAGGGTGAGGCGAGAAATTTGAAATGTGGCATAGAGGTTATCGTATTTTTAAGCCAGGTTTCTGTCTGGATTTGGTGATGTATTGGTGTACTATTTCCCAGTGTCGCAGTTCTGCACAATTATTAATAGAAGGAGGTAGGGCCCTCACCACTCTGGTTGTGTAACAGGAGTCAAAGTTCTGGTTGTGAGATACTGCATGTGCTGCTACTGGCTTCTCCTGCAAATTTACATTTGCCCCACCTATGACTTGTTTGGTGTCCACTCTGTGGCCACTCATTCTCTGTTTGAGAGTGTTTGTGGTAAAGCCAATGTTCTCTGCATTGCAGGGAACATACTGTAGCTGGTAGATGAGGTTTTGTATTACACATGTGTAGTTGTCTTTGATACCATAAGTCTGATTGGTGATCCTGCTGTTGAAGGAGGTGGAAGATTGCTGTATATCGCACAAGAGCCACAACATGGACTATTGAAGGGATGAATATCCCTTGGGGTGGTGATATTAATGACTGTGGAAATGGGTGGCAATTTGGGGTGCACCAGTTTGTTTCAAAGGTCGGGGGGTCGTTTCAAGACCAATCTGGGAGTGTGGACAACACGTTTTGAGTGAGCGGTGATGAGGGCAGAATTTTGTGTCCTCATTTGACAATGGTTTCATGTTTTTCCATGCATTGGTAATGAAAAACCAGAGGGATATCTGAGTTACTGATCTTTATTTGAGTATCTGTGGTTTATGTCTAAGTGGCATGCTGAAGTTGTTTGTGAACCAGGGAATTTGGGATAGCCTCTATTAAAGAATGCCTAGGCTATTATATCACATTGCTAGTTTAAGTAATTTTATGTGGAGCAGAAGTGTTAAGTTCTGGTGACAAGACTGTACTTCAGAGATTACTTAGCATGGAATGGATGGGAGTTGTCAAAATGTAGGTATTGAAGATGATTGGTTGGTTTAATGTGAACATTTGTTTCAATTTTGCCATTGTGAAGGGCTAGTTCTACATCCAGAAATATGGCATGTGATTTAGAGTAGGTTCAGGTGAACTCAAGGGCTTCCCTACATAGCCCAAGCATAGCAAGCAGCGGGAGAGTAGATGTTTTTGGCGACAACTGGGCATGTCCTGTCTCGTAAACTTTATGGTCGGGTTGCACGGGAGGGAGAAGCCGTGCGACCGTGAGAGGGGAAAATGTGCGTGTCTGGTTATGTGTTGGCATTTGAGCCCTGAGTGGTAGATGGTACATTTGGCCACAACACCCCAGCCCTAAGGTCATCGCCGCCGTCCCTCATCGCAAGGTCCAAACACAGGGGATTTTCTTCTCCACAGGACACAGCGCAAGTGATCTGAAACTTTTGTTAGGCTATGTTATGGGCTATATTTGCTTCATAAAATTTCAACGTACAATACTGAAGAGTCTGATATTTCTATGAAACAAAGCACATTTAATCAACATCATAAATTCGAGACTACAGTCATAAATGTTCGAGGTTGACATGATATTTAAAACTTTGTGGTTTAAAAAATACACAAACAAAGGAAAAGGGATGTTTAGTTAAGTTGATGTGTCTTGGGACTTGGCACCAAAAACATGGGTCAGTTAACAGAAATGGCATGTTCGTGCCATAATTATTCCTTGTATTAACTTATATTTATGAGATAATGCCTATATGATAGTTTGCACAATTACATTTAAAAAAAGTTTTCTTTGAATGTATTTTGTAATGTGGTAAATAGATTAACCATTCTATTAATTAATACATTGACAATTGCAGCACTTTGTTGTGCGTCGCAAGATACAATATGACATGATAGTAGAAATTTTAATGGAGTATGAAATGTGTAGGAACTCTTTAATGTAGGTATGTAATACTTCCAGTCGTGAGGGATAGTGTGAATGCATGTATAAGAGGAGAGCATAAGAAAAGTCAAACACACAGACTTAACGACATAAACAATGCAGAAAACATGCTCAAACTCGCTTTTTAAAAAATGGTGTAGCGTAGCATCAACTCGCTACACTCCAATACAAACACTTAATTCAAAAGGAACAGTTTTGCTTCGGCTAGTATTCATTGGGAAAAAGTCGTACTTTACACTGGTTGTAGTGAAATTAAAAGATGAGTAATTCATTTAGAATCTTATCCAGTTTTATTGTAGACTACCAAAAAAATAGCAAATACATCAGTACAATGGAACTCATCACATTACGTCTCTCTTCTGCATTCACGCAGGTACACGATCACAGTATTAGTCACGTTTAAATTGAGATGTCCATCTCGACTAGCGAGGAAAAACACATAATATCAAGACATTACATGTTTTTGCTCTGGTGATGTTATAATAATGGGGTAGAGTCCAGGGTTATCCACGTGCACCTCAGCGCCCGCAGCTACCTCTCGCTCCCCAACAAAAGGTAAAAATACATACTTGGCCTGGGCTCGATGCCTCCTATTGGCTGTTCCTTTCTCTCATGCTACTGTGTAGTAGGATTAAAGTGCTGATGGCATGTGATTTTAGAAAAAAAGTTTTGTCGCCTCGCTCTGAACCTGGGAACCAAAAGTGCCACGCAGTACAGATAACATTAGTTTTACAGCCTCGCATTAAAACTGATATAGCCCTTATTTCTAAACTGTGGCATGAAAGAAACAATTTGGACAAAATACAGTCAGTGACAAAATAAACTGTGAAATTTAACCAAAAGTGAACCTGAAAACTAATTAAAAAAGCAATAAAACCCTGTGTAAATGCAATGCTACAATGTTTTTACATAACCATAAAAATAGTTCCCCTTTCACATTCACAAATTGCTGTCAGAAATATGCAGGTTTTGTAATTAAGTGCTTCAGTTATCATTTGTAAGTCTAGCCATTTATTTTTTTTTTACTAAGAGCTTTTGCAACACAAGAACAAAATTACTGCAGATGAAATTATTCACTGCCATGCAATCCCAAAAGTGCATATAAAAAATGTGAATTCAAAACTAAAATGTTCCTCCATACCTAAATTTGAGCATCAACTTTCGACAAGTAATACTAGATTGGAAGAGGAAATAAACTTGGAAACAGAGTATCGAGATGGATTAAAAAGGTATAACTACAAATTATGTACATTTCATGAAACAAAATTACGCATAAACCGAGAAAAATTGTAGCAGATATTCATAATACCTTCAAGTTCGTTCACAAAGTAACAGTAAATTAAAACTCATAAATTCCTTTTAACGTCACAACCAAACAAGACTCCGTGTGCATTAATCTTGCGTAAAGTAGCCCTAATGAATGGTATAATGCACTTGTTATTTTCTGTGTGACTATGCCTTATAAATAAAATGTGTGTTATTTATCATTTACATGATTTTAAACTTTGGTTTTATTTTATTGTAAAAGGGACAAAAAAAAATATGTGAAAAAAATCCGGCTATCAGAAAGTAATATTGAATGTAGAAATATTTAAGAACGATATACAGCATATGCTTTGTTACGAACATCAGACACTTAGCAATAATGTGTACATTACCATCACTGTAAACAACTGAATAATGTGTGTGTGAAAGATTTAGATGCGTCATAACAAGGGAGGTCTTCAACGTAGAAGTGTGGAGCAGCAACTGATTGCAATGGTGAAGGAAACGAGAATACCCAAGGAAACCCACCGGCAAATGGCAACGTCTCTATGTTTCATGCGTGCAAAAATCTGGGGCGACCCTGCTGGGAATCGAACCTGGATCAATGTGGTGGGATATGAGTAATACTACTACTACACCATCGTAGCACCCTAACAGCAGAATACTGTCAAAGTAATAAAATAGAAGGGAAGGGAATACTAAAGTAAAAGAAAACGAAAATCAAGGTAAACCAAAAATCATATTGTGGTGTACAATATTTACGAACAATATTATGACAATAACGGATGCAGAATGACCTGAACCTGAAAAATAATTTGTCTACCATTCACTTGCAGTTACAGCACATTTCACTTTAGTTTCACTGTTGCATTGCGCAGTTGGATGAAACATTTATTTTGATCTCAGAAATAAATTATTAGTCTTTACATTGTCGTCAGAAGTTAAGGTTTGGAACACGTTTTGGCTTATTTTCTTCAATATACTTAAGCATCAATATAATGTATGTTGCATTTATTTGTCTGAGTTCATTAAATTTGAATTTAAAAAGCACGAGATTGTATCAGACATTTTAATTTATAAAATATTTGTTCTTAAACAAATAATCACTCAAGATATTGATTTGAAAAGCTTTACAAATTTAATAATAAATGTAATGACACATTTCGGTAGAAGAGCTTTCAAGAGTGTCACAGGAAAAAAATCATCCATGATGTTGGTTTGGAACTATAGTTGCAAAGCACTTTTAAATAGTTTTCTGTTTATTTTAAAACCCCAAAATACTTATTTTCTTTTAACATTAAGCATTCAGTATATGCCTGGTAACTGCAACGAGAAAACCAAAGAGTAGTGAATTAAAATATAAAAACCAGGTTAACCTGGTAATGTTGACATTTATATGTAAGAGCAGACTCACAGTGCGGCATTGCCGAGTCTCACAAGTAGATCACACTTTGAAAGAACTAAAGATAATTCAGAATAAAGTTAACTGTAAAAAAATTTTTTAATTCACAGTGACAAATGACCTCTTAATGAAAAGACAAATAATAAAGCTAATGTTGTAGTGTCTAAACTGACATAGTGAATTCTGCAGTAATATGCAGAAACTCCAAGAGGTTTTTCACAAAATAATACTGCAACAACAAATTAAACTACAACATAGTATTTCTAATGTACATAAACTTTATGAATACTGAACCTTCTAAATGGCACGACATTAGTGGAAAATCAAACAATGAACAGACAACATCAACAATGAACTATTGAATATAAACTTGAATGATAATCATGATCTCTCCAGACATGCTGTGAAAAACAACACATGTTCACCGCCGAAAAAATTGTATCACATATGTGATTTGTTTGTTTTTTTGTGTGAACCTGCAGTTTTAGATTCTCATATTGACAGATAATTACACAAACTATAGAAAGTTTAACATTGAATGCTTAATTTATCCAAGTTTACTAAAATGTATGGGCTAGTCACTATAAAAACAATACAAATACGATGCAGAAGTTATACTGTAATGTACATTTTATAAAAAAAACTCAAAAACGTTTACACAATTTACACACAATTTCAATATGCATCCTAACAAACATATGTTTGTAACAATTCTACAGCCAGCATAAACTTGAACCACACTGGTTTAAATATTTTTTTTTTTACAAACGTATTTACCGTATTTCAGATTTGTTGGTCAGTATCATATTATTCCTCTTAAGTTTCAGTATGTTAATTTGGATTGTAACAGTTACAGTTAGACATGTACTTAACTGTTGTACTTTTGTTTTGAAGTTCAGTGTTAACAGCAGCGATAAATTCTTTAGCTAATAACTGACAAGAAACACTACAGCAACAGATGGTATCTTATCGTAAAAATTTTGAGCGCTGGCGACTTTTCATTATTATCTGTAAACATCTGTTGCTTTCTTTCATTATTGCCTGCATGTGTGTGAGAGAAACTATTTCTTGATGTGCACTCCAAGAGTAAATGTGTGTGATTCACCCAAAAACAACTAAGCTGCATAAACAACTACAATCTAACAGGCTAGGTAAAGTTATAGAATTTTAGTAATACCATGTCACTAAATATTTTCACAATAAATCACCATCTCCAACCACTGACCAGTAATGGTATTGAAATATGGCACTAACCCAAGCTTTGTACATTTCCGAACATGGATACCGAGATCATAAAATTGATGTTATCAAATTTAAATGCCTTACAATTTTACAAGTTCTATTTCAGAAAAGGTTTCTGTTTGTTCGCTTACCCAACTCCATTGAGATATACATTATGCAGGCCCAATTAATTAGATACAGAATATGTGATAATATTAACTAAGCTAAAAATTGTCATAAACCTTCATGTAATTTGCGTAACTAAATAATTCTTACTTTTTGTTGCCTTCAGTGCCAACGTTGTTTGGGTATTTATGTTGTAGACTGGGTCTTGTATCGGCCTTATTTACCTTAAATAAACATTAATTCACCCCTCAGACAGCATATGTTTGGTGGCCTAGCAGTTAAGTTGCGTGCTTCATAATACAAGCGTCTCAGTGGTATAAGTTCGAAACTCCCCTCGTGTATAATTTTTACTTTGTTTAAATATGTGAAATATAGTTATGCGATGTTATGCGTAACGTTTTTTAAAAAAAAAACAAGCTTATAAGCTGTGTACATTTGTATTTTGGCCCCTAATAGCCTACATTTGGAAGGTTTTGGGGCTGGCTCTGTTATAGTATATTTCATGTAAGTGGGGTAAATTTTGGCATTTCTAGAAAAGTAGCACGGCCACAATTTAACCTTCTACCACAGTTGTTTTGTCAGTGAAGAAAAAGACGCTTGTAAAGAAATGTTTCAGTCCAATGCATACTTGCATTTTCCTATCTCCGCATGTTTCCTGTCGTGACAGGCACTGAAAGACTAACGTTATCTAACTTCTGTCCAGTAAATAATGTAGGATATTATAGCTAAGTTGGTATTCCAAATTAATTAATTTTTGTAATTACCACGTTGGGGTTCTGTTTATTTTGGTTCAAGGGAAAAAGGAAACAGTGATGCTTTGGGGGGGGGGGGGGGGGGGGGGGGGACTTTAGATTCACGTCTTTCGTGAGACAACATTATTTTGATGTTCTTACGAGTGTGCGGCATTTCGTTTTGCATATTAGGTATTTTGATGGAGAACTGGAAAATTTTGCTCGTATAGAAATAGCATTAAAATTATTTAACTTTAATGAAAAACAAAATGCGAA
This sequence comes from Dryococelus australis, assembly GCA_029891345.1. Taxonomy (NCBI): domain Eukaryota; kingdom Metazoa; phylum Arthropoda; class Insecta; order Phasmatodea; family Phasmatidae; genus Dryococelus; species Dryococelus australis. Next base: position 75,082,098 of record CM057002.1, on the reverse strand, counting down.
TCATATACATCGATGTTCATATTCGTATAGATGTACCAATACACACACACACACACACACACCACTTGACTGAAGTTAACCTTACACGTGTTGAATTTACAATATAGACAAATAAACAGATTCACTACAAAAATATGGAAAGTGCGGATTTTTCAGGCCACAAGCATTTCAATAATTATATTAACGGTTTACAAATACATTTACAAAACATGCGAAGTTACTGTTTGTAAAATTCACAATCACCTGAACATGAGGTTTTCCATGGCTCTGCAGTAGGCCGACACTTTGGCGGACACCAAGGTTAGGAATATTAATATAATTGATTTAAGACATGTACATTTCTTTGTTATTCTGGACAAATTTACGTGAAATCTGTAATTAACATCTATTATATTTTCTTTTCCACATACACAAATAGTATGCTCAACACACGGGCCTCGTCCTTAACACGTAAACATCTACATCTCATGAAGGGAAAAAAAAATACTGTTCAACATGGCCACCAACCACAGTTTATAAAAATCCTCACAAAATCAACGAAAACTGTACACTATTATTTTCTTATAAAACACGTATTTGTGATAATATACTATTGTTTACGAGCTAAAAAGTATAAAGCTTACTATTTGTGTCTTTAAGTAATATTTTTTCAACAACTGTGTAAAATTTTAAAACAAGCAGTGTGAAACGACTGATAACTTTGAATACCGTTTTGGAGCCGATGATAATTTTGTCGGCTGCGAGACATTAGGTTCATGATGGCGTGGGCAGTTACCAATGAAACTTAGAATAAGTCCCCAGAGATCACTCCGCTCATACCATGACTGATCTCACTGGTGGTGATCCCCTCGCACCAGTCAGAGCTCGATACTTGGTTAGGGATATGTTGGCCATGACCAAGTTATGATGACATTAATTACTTATATGCACTCCCACCTACGCCGGTGAGTAAATCGCCAGCTCCACTCTCGACTATAGGAAAGCTGAGTACCAAGACTGGTACTGTACACACCCTGTTAGGAAAGTAATTAAGGTTGTAATCCCACCGCCTGTTTAAAGGTGTCATATGCTATTCCACTTACGTCCCTGAGTGATGACCAATCAAGCCATCCCGTCTCGGGGGACGCCATTACCAGCTTAACTCAGAGTAGGGATAGTCAAGATAATCATATCCCCATCTCACTCTCAACTTGACATCATTTAAACTACTTAGTTCATTATTTTATATTTTTATTATTAACTCACCCCTGGACAACTGGCATCCAGATTTTTTGCAACCATCACAGTGAGCAAGATTGTGCTCCCTGGGAGAGAGACACACATATTGTCAAGCTCACCCTGGGGTTCGATTCCCCTCTACCTCTCCTGAACGCTTCAGATAGGCAATCCCCTACCGTGAACCCCAACATGGGCAAACTCGACTCACCAGGCATTGCAATTACAAAGAATCGCCGCCAAAGGTGCTATCACATTCAGTAGGAGGGAATAGGCACTTTTGAGAAAAACAGAATTAAGGTACCTAAGGCACCCCAGAGTAAGCATCTGCCTCGCAGCGGCAGGTTATGGCAGTGTGCACACACATTCGCGGGGCGAGAAAGTGTGTGACTCATGATGTAGAGATAGCAAAGAACAATGTTTTTCTCAACGACCAGTAATTATTGCTGATTATAATTATAATAATCTTTATGTTAATGATGATCATATGTGGTAAATACTGCTGTTGGATATGATACATTGTGTTTTACTGCCAGCTTTTCTGCTTCCGTGCACGTAACGACAGCTAAAAACACAGTGTGTACATGAGGTGAGTGTATGATATCATATGAAATGATACAGCACAGTAAATTTTGGTTATAATGATGATTTGGTATAGCAATAATTTATTTAACCATTATCAGTCATGTGGCACAGTTTGACGTTAGTGTTCTTTTCTGGTTAGCAAAATAATGTACTGAGGGAGGTTCTCTGATCTCTATTTTTGAAGTCCTTAAGTCCTTAGCATTTGGAAAATGAGCCAGGCACACCCACGTTTACACTCCTTAGTACTTGTATCAAAAACTTTCACAGAATAAAAAGCTATTCAGCATTTTAAAAATGCGTATTTGGGAGGACTCTGGCTATTCTGACTTCAGTTAGTTTTCCATGGTTTTCCTTAATCATTCCAGGTAAATGCTGGAATGGTTCCTTGATAGGAGCAGTGAACAGTCCTTCCCTTTCCCTATGCTCCTGTTTGTCTGTGCAACAGCTTTCCTTTTTAATAAATCCTCTGTTGATTTAACACTAAGTCACAATTTAAAAAAATTGATTCCTAGGCTTTCTTTCAGTTAAAAAATTTTTTAAAAAATTATGTACAATCAGTTTTATGTATCCTCTTTAGAAACATTGTTACAGGGCTGTATCCTATTAGCTGCATCAACTTCTAGAATTGCTTTAGAAATGTTTAATAAGAACTAATTCACATGTACGTGAAAATAAAAAATTGTATTTTATTTGCTGAATGTATAGTGAATGTATTAGTCTGGTTATAAACATCACTGATGGGTATCATATGAGGGTCTGCACGTTCTGTACAGATTTTAATGCAGAGCCTTCTTTTTACAGCACCCCCCAGATGACATGAGCAAAGGCACTGGGCGCAAATTGGAATATGCTGGGCAGCTTCCAAGACTTTCATCTGTTGAAAAAAACTTCTTGGCCCAGTTGATAACCAACCAAACCAAAGAGGTGAGGCTGTTTAGAACACCTTGTGAAATGTTACTACATGATCAACTTTCTAGTTCAAATTAGAGAGCTGAAAAATGGAGTGGTAGAATATTGCAACTGTAATTAAAGTTTTTGAGACATACCATTTATGGATTGCTTTTGTTTGAAATTTGAATGTAATGTCTTAATTATTTTCAAGAAGCTGTATAGCCTATGAAATCGTACAGTAACACTGTTCCGTTGGTTTGGATTTTGAGAGAGTGCAAGTACAGCCAACTCTTGATTCCAAGGCCCTTCACGGTTCCAGGGAAAAGGGTTGCTATTTAGAGAGGGTCATTAATGGAAAATTGTTTTATGGTTCTCCAAAAAAGGGCTGTTATTTCTAGAGGGTTGTATTCCAAGGGTTAGCGCATTACGTCGTTTTCAAGTCGCATGACGTCTTTTTCAATTCCCGTGATGTCCTTCTCAGTTGTCATTAATTACCTTCTCTTCATTGCTACAAAAGAACGTGGGGCAGTTGCAACGGAGTTTGAACTTGCCGCCACCACCAGTGAGGCACCCGAGCTTGTTTTATCTACTAAGGAAGAGGGTGGATGCTCCACGCTATAATTATTATTCACTGACCGAGCCACCGAAGCCAGATGTCAAGGTTCACTAAGTACCGCAGCGTGCCGCCAGATGCTACTATTAGCACTGAAACTTGAACCTGTATCCTGCGCCTGCCTGGCGTTACTCTCACCAAGAATATATGGCACATACTTCACACCTGCTACTCCCTCTCCAGAACAACCCCTATGTCCAATGAAGGAGGGGCAAACCGCCGGAGGAGTATAATTAGTGGGCTGCACCAAGGCTTGTGACCAGTCTTCAAGCATTTGATGTCTGTCTCCTACCTCAGTCTCTCTCGCACCCTAGTGGTGAAGAAGACCTACCGAACTCCTGAACTCTTCAATGCACCTCTCGAAGGGCCGAAGACTATTCTCTCTCTCCAGGCCTACGTAAGAGCCTTCAAAACCAAGCTGCCTTTGACATGTACCGGTTCCTTCTGGAAAACCATAGTTAGGGAAAGTTCAGTCAGATAGCAGTACTTATCACTGCCTTTCCTGTAGCTTTGCGCAGGTTGTCTCCACCTGTTCCCATAGGGTATTAACCTTCCGCAAGCCTAGGGGATAGGAGGTAGTACTGTCACCATCTTTGTTTATTTTCATAAAATAAATAAACACTGGCTCTCTTACTTTTGAATATCACTTCTGTATCCTAGTACCCATTCCCCGTAGACATCAGACCTAAAAGGGGGACGGCAGGAGACATCCCATGACACCTTAAAACACCCACACAACACCTTGGATGGCCATCTGTTCCCCACACTGGTGTGGTGAATGGTAGATCCCTGCGATAGGATACCGTTCCTTAGGGGTTGGACTGTCAGTCTGGGGTCTGCCCTTCTCTGGTCTGGGGCACTCACTGCACCAGGTTAACACATCTCAGGTGGAATCGGCCTGTCAGCTTGGATGTTGCCTATCTCAAGGCGCACTAGTGGTGCCGAAAGGGGTAGCCCTTTGGGTTTGGGGAGACAGATCTGCTGTTATCTCACCATGTTCGGACCGCTGTTGACACTGCGCAGCTTGACTAACTCCTCACCCCAGTGCTGGAGTTTGAGAGTGAGATACGGTGTGACAAGCGGCCACATCACTTACACTGTCGATACCTTTACATGTCGACTGCCCCACTTGAACCAGGTCTGATCGTAGGAATTTACCCACAGTGGTGGTATTCGAAAGAGGGTAAAATGGGCAAAGGCTGCCTCTAAATCTCCGTGGGTATTAAATTCCTTCCTGACAGGTTTGAACTACTTAGTCCACGAGAGCAAGCCGCAGTACCCCGTCAACTCACCATTCCAGCTCCACCTGCCGCCATACCAGCCAAGCACAGTTACCCGCTGAGCGGTCCTAGCCGAATCTGATTTCATATCCAGCTGTCAGCCCACTAGGCCAAAATGGTATACGGGGAGAGCACCCGCCTTGCACAAAGAATAAGACGAACGTCACCAGGACTTGCCTAGCCTAGCATCCGATCAAAGTCACTTTGGGTCAGTGACCAGACTAACCACCAGAGTCCATTACGTGGAAAACCAGGTGATTTTCTGGCGTCCGACGTGGGGTGTCAGCTGATTTGAGGAATCATTTGAGCCAAACCAGGCCAGCATGACCCTGAGACAGGTCCACTAACCGGGCAAAACCAATTTAACTAACCCAGGCTTGGGAATTCTTTAATCACCCCATGGCGCTTAAACTACCTTCAAGTATGTCTGAGATCGACATAACTGAGATTGAGCCGGTCGAGGCCACCGTGACCGCCATTCTCGACAAATGATGCACCAGAACGTATTGCCCGGGAGAAGGGATTATACGGATCAACTGTGCGCACTGCCAGCGCCAGTTCCATTAAGTATGCCTGGGCTGGACAGACGTTGTTAGACACACCAACAGATTCGAATTCCAGTCCGAGGAATGCAAAACTCAACAAACAACTCATTGTAACTGGGCAACCTGTCCAGGTCATAGCAGATACACTATCAGATGCATAATTTGTCTCGAGAACTTCTGCTACCAAAGTATCGGCTGGCCCAAAGAACAAATAACCCAACCAGGCATGGTTTACAGATGCGAGGTCTGCTGGCACGCAGCCGAATACAATCCCGTGAACCCGGGACGCACACTTATATCATGTCCGGTGGAAAGCTAGCGGTGACCCACAGATGCCAGACTTCGCAGGACAGCCCCATGAAGACCCACTTATAGTCCTTGCCCTGCGAGAAGGAACTGCGCGAACATGATAGCCCGCCCAAACAATGGGTAAGCCGAATCCAAAGGCAGGGCCCAAGCTTGGTGGAAAAAGTACGGCGAGTTCATCACAGATTGGGCACAATTCTGTAATTGCCTTACCCCGAATTCACCGGAAAAGAAGTATTAGCCAACCTAACCACTAAATTCTACAGTAGAACCCAGAACCCATGCGAAGAAGTCGAATTGTGTATACGCTGGAAAGTTCAGATGTTCAGTCACCTTTTCCTCATAGAAAATGAAGATATATAGATGTATCCGTAAAGGAACTTGACTATTCTTACCCAAGCTCCGGAATTTTCTGCAATGGCCAAAACCTCTGATGCTGGAAGAAACGATAGCCTGGGTCAAAAAAAGGAACGTAATTTCTGCGAACAGGATGAGCTGGACTGCAAACAGATGTGCAGGGGGAAGGGAGTTGTGAGAATGACTGGCCGTTCGCCGTCCCCCACCTTCCCCGTTGAGCCATTCATAAACAACCCGCTGCCACACTTCTACGCAACTCCGTCCAAGATGGAGTGGGGAGAAGGGCAAGAGACAAGGTCACGCTCGCCTCCTTCCAGCACCTCCCCATCACTGCTGAAATACTGGGATTGCCCGGAGCATCGCTTCCACAGAGAGTGACCGACATGCCAGTTTCCACGCAACCACACAGAGAAAGGGGATGCAACTAGTAGTCCGCGACCCACAACGACCAAGCAAATGGGATCCTCACAGGCAGGAAATGCAAATTCCTTCAGATAAAAAAGCCAGGCCTGAAAAGCCAGACGACGTCACATGAGGCTTACGCTCCGAGAAGCCCCAGACTCTGAAAGACATCCCCGCACTCCAGCCACTTCAGAAACGCTGGATGATATGGATAAATCACCAGGGATGGGTTGATACTAGTTTTTCTCGATACTCAATGCCATTTTCTATAGAATTCTCACGATACTCAATATTGATGCTTTTCTCGATACCAAATTAAAATTCCCATGGACACAAAACAACTTGGTCAAGAAAATTTCTTATTTTATTAGTGTCTTGACACACAGTAAAACTATATAAAAATTCACATTATAGTCGGTCTCGTGTAAGGTTTCCAGATTTTGACAGATTGTATGAAAGTAGTACCTTGTAAACAAACAGAATACGTATCCTTCCGCCACCATGTGCTTTCCATGCGACTTGTCAAACATGTCATCATCATGTGAATTTTTGCTTGACATTTCAAACATGCCAAAATATGAGGAAAATATGTGATTACACAGATATTTTTTTTAAATTTCTCATGGTAACATCTACATTGTGTTATCAAAATACTATCAATAAAATATATTCATATTCTCACAATTAATTAATCAGATATTATTTATTACTATCAAATCAATAATCACAATCACAAAAAATATATATTTTAAATCAATAAATTTCATTGGACTTGCAAGTTTGCAACTCTCACAACAGGAAAATTTTTGAGGCAAGATAGAAAGACATTGATGTTGGTTACAATTAACACTGTAATCAAAATTAAGTCACACATGTTAAACAATTTCACGGAGAATACAAAAACTTACCTTGCCCGAAGTATGATCAGAATTGCCGTCTTTGTATGCGCCTTGAAAAATTTAACGAATTCATTAAAAAAATAATGTGAATCTCTCATAGTTAACTGATGAGAGCATCATAAAAAAAATCATTAATTCACAACTGAGCAGTAAAATGAACTACGAAAAAACAAAAGTCTGCTGGAGTTCTGTGGAAAGGCAATGTCACCATTAGGCCTACCTTTAAAAAATTACATTTAGGCAGTGAACAAACACAATAAAAGTTAGGTATGTCAAATCATACACAGAAATAGTGGTAAAAGTCTTCTACAATCAATAATTATGGAATCTATTTGTAGCAATCACAATAAAATAAGCATGTACAAAAACATTCCTCACAAATGGTGTAGACTGGTATGCCTGTGATCATTAAGTAATGAAAACTAGTGGCAATTACATCAAACACATGGCCGTATGTACTATTACAGTAACGCGTGCCCATCTGCCCCAAAAAATTTTTCAATACAATGTGTTGTCCTATACGATTAGTATTTATTACCATTCCTAAAAAATTTACCACAGAACAATACGTACTTTACATATTCTTTCTGGACAAACAAAACATTATGTGTGTCAGTTTTAACGTAATTAGGCTAAAATAATTAGTATTTAATTACAACTGCATTCATGGTTTTGGTTTACACACACAGGCGAGCAATGTATTGGCAAACAAATATAAATTTTATTGTAACATATTCTAAGAAATGAAATGTATTGGTGAACATTTAAATGTTGTCTGCTAAAAACCCGCACACAAACTTAACATGTTTACCTTTATTATAAAAGAACTAACAAACATTTGCCTAAGATATTTACATTTCCCCATCAAAATACACAACACACACTAAATATTCACGTACATAATTTTTCCCTATTTACTTTGGGACGGTTTTTGATGAAATTTCAAGCAATCGACTAGTTGTTTCTATTTATTTTTAATACCACTGAACATCGTTCGAGTTCTCCCATTAGTAACATGTCTTTGACTCCTTTGACAACACCTACATAGTCTTGCTGCTGTTGGCGATTGCATGAAGGATTTTTAAGTCACTGCATTTTATATAACTATACGCAACATTAATTAATTCGATTTAGAACTTCTAAACTGATACTCCCGCACATAAAAATTGCATCTCACAATAACAACATGGCGTCCAGTTGTTGGTTGGTGAAGATAAACAGCCCTACTTTTTCATTATTTCTGTTTTGCAATTTAACAAATTTGAAACTATAAACACTCTTAATAAACTTATGCAGAATACTACAACGTAATATTATTTACGTTTATTTCGAAATGCTTACTTGTTTTTTTATTTGTACTGTGCACTATTTTCTTTTTCGCCGACGTAAGAAAGAATACATGTTATTCAGGGATACCACCATTGCTTCACGTGGCAGTCAGCTGATTCGTTATTTCAAATACGACGCTACTGTATAACACTTTGAATACATTGGCAGCAGCAGTAGCTGTCAAATTCTGGAAACCTTAAATGAGACAGACTATGCAATTGAAACAAATGATAGACGGCTTGTAACCCAAACATCATTAATCAATGATAAAATAACACAGTCTCCTTCGATTCTATAGAATCACGTTTCCACAGTAAAAGCTGTAATTAAACTTTGAGGAAAATGATATCTCAATACGCACTTATTTTGGGATTTCACAGTTTTTAAATTTTATTTTGCGACTTCAAGAAATTACTGTAACGTTACTTAACTATTGTAATTATCTGAAACACCCGCAGAATACGTGGGCTAGGCCATTACAGGTGTATCAGATAATTATGGTATAGTCCATTTCATGTAAGTGGGATAAATTTTTGACAGTTCTAGAAAAGTAGCATGGCCGCAATGTATCCTTCCACCATAGCTGTTTTGTCACAGAAAAAAATGACGTTTGTAAACAAATGTTTCGAGTCCAATGCATACTTGCATTTTCCTCCTTCCTCGTGTTCCATGTAATGGCAGGCACTAAAAATCTGATTGTAGCTAACTTCCGTCCAATAATTAATGTAGGATATTACAGCTAGGTTGGCATTCCAACTTGTTTTATTTTTGTAACTACCTGGTTAAATTTGTTGGGGTTCTATTGATTTATTTTGAGGAAAAAAGTAAACAATTTGAAAGGGGAGGGGGGTAACGGGGGAGGCTTTAATTTTATCTCTTTCGTGAGACTGCTTTAATTTGATGCTCTTACGAGTGTGTGGCATTTTGAGTTGCATATTTTTTGGATGAAGCAATGAAACATTTCGCTCGTATGGAAATAACTTTTTAATTATTCAACTTCGAAAATTTTAACTTCATGAAAAAACAAAACGTGATACATACATTACTGTTGGTATTCGTACAGATGCAGCAATATATACATGCACACACTTTGACCGAAGTTAACCGTACACTTGTTGAATTTATGTTGAATTTTTGATATAGACAAATAAACAAATATTATTCACTCGCTACAAAAATGTGGAAAATGCAGCTTTTTCAAGCCATATGCATTTCAGTAATTGTGTTAACGATTTACAAATACATTTTAAAAACACACTAACTTACTGTTTGGAAAATTTGCAACTTCTTGAACACGTTTCTTCATGGCAATTCTTCCCAAGTTTACTTTACTAAAATCACGTTTGTTCGTCATTAGCATTAAATAATTTATTTGCAGAACCATTCAGAAAAATGAACACTGTGCACTTTTCCTGATACAAACAAACATAGGTACCTAAATTATATTCGTGTTACTTCATTGTGGAAGGCGGTAAGGAAAATGGTGGAAGGGCCACAGTAAACACTTGCCGATAATGTTACATTTCACCCAAGAAAATGCACAATGGTACCTACAACCAATTGTGCTTGAAAACAAGCAAATAAAAAATAATTAACTACAGATTAAATATTCCCACAACACCAACAAGATATTTGTATAGACGTATAATAAACACAATGAGATAAAAACACACGCCGACGGCCGTTCACGCGTTCACCAGGCTAGAAACTGGAAACATAAACATGGCTAGCCATTGGCTGGAAACGTTTACTGTTCGTACGTGTCGACATACTCTGTCATAAATGCTATTACATGTTTTTGAAGTCCAGTCACTAATAGCCAAGAAAATGTGATATTGCTTTAAAAACATAATTTGAACCATAAATGTTGTAAGTATAATTAAGATTTTAAATTACAACTTTTAGTTCTGAGTACTATTTTCTTCCAAAGCCATCATAAAAATTGCCAACTTAACAACACGGATCCCACAGCAGTTCATCAGATGATACAATACTGTAAAAACAAGAGCATTTACTGTTTACATAGAGTTTAGCTTGGTCACATTGTCTGTCAGATTTTACCCCACTTATATGAAATGGACAATATTTATTTTTGTTAATATTTAATATTGCAGCTGCATCATCAGATATTTATGGTATGTGTGGGATGTACAATAACTACTCAATTTGCTCGCTTGTGCATATCAGTTCTCTCTTGCAACTCTCCACCTGCTTTTATTGTACCTGAAATATATACGATAAAAGTGATTAAAGGGATAAAAATTAATTAAATGAAAAAGTTTGGTGCGGCATATAATTGTGGTATGTATTGGATGTACAGTAACTACTCATGTTGCTCACTCACGCTTATTGGCGCTTACTCATTCTCAACCTGTTTTCATTGTACCTCAATTATGTACCATAAAATCAAATGTTGTCAAAAATCATAATTTTGGTATGCATGGGTTGCCTAAAAACACCTCTAGGTGCTTACAGCTGTGTGAATATTATGCTGTGAATGAATAAAATATGGTATATTGTGGTACACATGTACATGAATTATGGTACACTTTTCAAAATTACCACACACATTCCAAAAGTTACAGTACAATTGTCGAAATTATCGTACACGTTCAAAATGGTATGTTTTACCATAATTATGGCTCAAGAAAATGTGTTTTAAAATTCTATACTTTTGGATATTCTCACGCGATACTCGATATTATAAAATATCGAGGGTATCACGGTATCGAGGATCCCATATCTATAAAACACCTACAACGGCCACCTCGCAACACAGAAAATCCCAACCGTCATATGCATCGTACCCCGGGAACCGAGGGGCAGGCTACTGTCCTACTGTCTGGACAAAGTGACCACCGAAAACAGTCCGATCAGTGACTGAGTCACTGCCTTCCACCTCACTGTTTTTAAAACGGGAAGTGGATGCCCAAAAAGGGGTGGTGGGCACCTTCCACAAGCAAAATATGCTAGCCCACTAGATCAGCAACCCAACCGGGGCGGTCCCATCTAAGCTCAGTTCCAGAGAAGAGCAAAAACTCGGAGGTTATCACACCGAAAACACTCCCCAATTTCGGGCCATGTCCAGCAGATGCCCACCACCGGCCCTAACCCACCAAACCAGAGTGGGACCAACTGTGGCAAATAACAACATGACTGACTCTGAAACACAGACATCGCCAAGGGCAGGTTAAACCAGAAGTCCACACGCGGACCAGGCCCTTCTGAAGGTCTTAATTGAGCTGGTACCTTCATCCGCGAAATACCTGGACAAGACAATGTGCGGAAGCATCCAACCGTCAGGCCTTCCCGCGTGGAGACCACCAAGACCTGGGATAACAAAGAGTCCCCCGCTACCGCAAGCAAAGCCGTGTCGCGGTTACCTGAACCAGCAGAAGTGAATCCACCGCCTGTCGGAGGGGTAGCAGAAGAATACCTGCCACAGAACCTCCCCAGACGGCCGCCAAAGTCTCGAGGTCGACACCCGGAACCCTTCTCAGCCTTCAGCTGGAGGGGCAGTAGAAGAGAACCTGCTGCAGAGTTTGCCCCAGATGGTCGTTGGAGTCTCAGTGTCATCCGCTGCCAAGGCTGACACCCGGGACCAGTCCCACAACGAGAGGACGTTCAACACCGTACAGACGAGAAGGGCCAGGGGGGGGCTGCAGAGCCCCCAAACTCAATGCAACCAGCAAAGGGGGCAATATCACCACCTGAACCACTGCCCTTGGCCGCTGCACTGTTGGTAGCAGTTCCGGACTATGGGGTCGCCGAGCACCCTCGAGCGCCTGACATCTGTCCCAGACTGGGGCCGAAGGCCAACCTACATCGCAGCTCTGGCCGCCACAGAGGTTGCAGCCACCACAGGCCTGCCAGGGCAACCCTGTGCCAGGCCGATACCGCAGCGCCCTTTGGAGGCCCACTGTCAAATACACCTAGTCTTACCCACTGCACGTTGCACTGATGAAGCGGGGAAGGCCACCGAAGACAAGTGAGTGAAGTGTGCCAAATAACCAGTGTTTACCATCTAATAGTCTAATAAGGAGTGTTGAGTGAGTAGCCTTACATCAGCCCCTGTGGGAGTCTATGTGTGCTTTCGTGTTTAAAGCCTAAACATATTGTCGTAAATAGGTTTGTAATGGTTGTTAAAAGTCAGGTTTGCTGTTGATTTAGTTATGAAGAAAATTTCAAACGTTTTCTATCTGACCACTGTATTGAAAACCTGAATGGTTGTAAATAATTTTTTGAATTTTCGTAAATTTGCTGATGATGCAAGTTAAGGAAAATTGTCACAGGTTTTCTATCAGTCCACTGTGTATAAAGTTGGAATTGCTGTAAATACTGTTCATATTTTTCAAGTTTTGCTGTTAATGCAATTTAAGGAATTTTTTGGAAAATTCCCTGACAGTGTCCCATATGTAAAAGTAAAAATTCAAAGTCGTCGTAAATATGGTTTGAAAGTGTTCCTTGAGGCAAGTTACTGAAACACAGTTTCTACAGGAAATTGTTAAAATTTTCCATTATGACACTTTTCACAGAAATTCACAGCTCAAAGACAGTTGAATAAGCCAGTAAAAGCATTGTGAAAGGATTTTCTTTGCCTAAGTGCATGTACTATGTTATGTATCGATTTAATGTAGTAACACAAATATTTTACAAAGTCACGAACGAGAGAAAGTTTAACAAGACATCAAGAACATTGGGACATAAAATTTTCGTACTTATTGAATTGTACACATTTTTTCAGAATGCTTATGTGTTGAAGTGTTTCTATCTCTCTCTTCTCTATGTCGATGTATGATGGTAATATACGTCTTTGTATATAGCCAATACCCCAATTTCCAATACACTCACATTCTTCAAGCTTAGTGCTCGGTCGAGATAACGGAAAGTCTCGGCTGGCAAGTCCCGTAGCTTTTTCAGTGTGAAAGTTTCTGCTGTGCGTTAAGATAAGGAGACCGAAGGCAGGGTAGTGTTTCTTTTTTTTTTTTTTTCCCCCGCACCAGGTGGCCACTGCAGTTAGCCAAGAACACACGCCTTTGCGAGAGGGGCTTTGGACAAATTTTTTATTATTTATTTTATATTTTATATTATATATTTTAGTATGTACTCATTCCCTCAAGGGTCACATTTTGTTTGTGTGCCGGCCACCAAGTCTTGCTTCTTTCCACAGGTTTAAGTTCCTCATATATACGTAACCAAACCTTACAGCTGTTAGTGTAGATCAGCACACAATAATTAAGGGGGCCTCACGTATCACCGACACCGGAAACCCTGTGCAACACTCATCTAACACGGACTGAAGACCTCGACTTCCTCATGCAGCCAAACCAGCTGAGAAGGAGAGAGAAGATGAGCGCTCTCTATGCAACAGAGAGTGACAGTTTCGTCTAGTCAACTCCGCTGTGTCTTGAGTGAATCACACCTGGCCACCTGCCGAGTGCAGCCTGCTTTACGCCATTGAAGTAGTGGAAACACTGTGATTCTGGCACAGACTGAAGATCTCAATAGATGACGATGGAGATTTATTCCTGTGCTCCAGATGAGTCTATGCCGCAAGAGGGTAGGGGGCGAATTGATGTATGATGTACTTCTGTTGTTATTAATCGCCTTCCACTCATCAGTACAAATTAATGTATAGCAGTTGCAACGTAGGTTGAAATGGCAGCCACCACTAGAGAGGCACCCGAGATTGTTTTATTTACTAAAGAAGAGGGCGGATGCTTCACACTGTAATTATTATTCACTGTCCGAGCCACCAAAGCCAGGCGTCAGGGTTCACCAAGTACTGCAGCCTACTGCCAGATGCCACTAGTAGCACCGAGGCTTGAACCTGGATCCTGCGTGCGGCCTGGCATAACTCTCACCGAGGATCTTTGGTAACAACTGCATAGTAAAAAAAAATATAGGTTTCACTTGAATTTATTTAAAATAAATATATCTGTTGAAACTAAAAAATTAGTTTAATAAAAAATATTGAATTTCTGACTGTATAAAGTTCAAACCAAAAATTAATTCCAAATTTAGATTAGGAATCCAATTACTTTGAAGTACTACTATCCTAACAGTACGTACCTAAACTGAAGAAAAATCTGAAAATTTAAAGAAATTACTGGTACTGCTACCTACCTGTCTTCTAATAGAGAAAGTTTCAAAAAGTGCCATTGCAGATAATGAATGCTAAATTACATCTTACGTAACTGGCAAGCCAAGTTAATTTCACTGCTTCCAAAATTAAAAAGTTATTCTTCAAATCACTGGAAATTATGTAGAAATCAAACGTTATTCTCTTTCAAAACTCTTTTCTTCTAATTATAATAAATGTAGATAAAGTATATCAGGGATAATTAAATTAATTCAGAATTGCACTGGTATTATCTCAAGTCTGTAGAAACAACTGGACCACTGGATCATATTACACAAAATTCCAGAAGTATTAAAAGTTTCATAATTATTTGAATGTCTTAGAAAACTTCCTCAACAATCCAATAAACATTTCAGATGTTTGTGTGTCCCTTCGGCATTGAAAAATGGTTTGCGTCACCTGGTTGCTTATCGTACCACATATAATGGCACCAGCGGCACCTTGAGATTGGTGTCAGGAATCACTAATAAAATTGTTAAATCATTCCTCACTTTTGAGACTTTAGGTTGGCACTGGGTATTAACAAGATTTAATCCCGGTAGAAAAATATCTTGTCCTCCCTTGTCTAAATTAATATTTGGTTGAAATACTATTAGATTTTTTTGCAAGAGATTACCAAACTTTGAATTTTCGCATCAAAAATGTAGGCAGTGTATAATGTTTCTGTCGTATCATTTTATGTGGAAGACATCTGAATATTGAATCATATTGATTTTATGCCAGAGACAATTGTAAATAGAGTTGCAAAGCTCGGTAAATCCTTTCACCGCTTGATGGCTTATCAGAGGTGGTATCTGTTTTTAGATATGAGCTGGCCTGGTCCATACAGTGCTCACCAAGAGAAAGGCAACATGCAGCAACAAATTATTTTTTTTGGCAGATTTACCCTAAATTTTCAACTTTTATCAGCCAAATATTTTATAGTTTCTGAAAAGAGTCCTTATAGAAAGTTGGTCGCTTCAAATTGGGTGGATATAGATACGTTTTACTGTACTTACTGATGATTTTTTCTGGAATGAAAAGTAGGAGATAGTAGCTATTTCTTTATTTTGACGCATGTCGTTTAGACTAGTCAATGTAACTTTGGTGCACGCTAGGTCAGACACACTCTGATTATTGGTTCTGAGCGGACTTTCTGTCAGAGACTAACACTGGTCGGGTTTGATTACGACTCGGTACAAAATCAGCTATGGGTGGTACTGCAATATGACTACAATCGTATCCCGTTGAGGTAAGGCTGACTTACCAGGGTACTCACACACCGGTTTCCTGGACTCTGGTGTAGAAGCAGGTTGACTAAGAAAAGCAGTCATCTGGGTGGTGCTGGCTGACGAGTTTCCGTACAGAGAGGTACAGAATTTCTTGCTCCACTCGGCTGCTGCACTACTTCCGAAGTAGGAATTGGAAACAACCTGGTGTCATTCCCAGTGACCAGAGCACGAACTGCAGGATGACTCAATGACAAGCCTAGTGTGTGTAGTGAAGTGAACAGGGATGCTGGCTGAAGTGAAAGGCCTCTCCAGGTGACGGGTGGCTTGAGCTTGTTCCCATGGGGTGTCTCTGCCAATGGCAGAGGGGTTATCAGTGCACACTCGCTTAGCAGTAAGAAACGTATCCTTTTTCTCCTCCCTTCGAGCACCGTGCCTCTCCCTAAATGGCATAGAAGTAGTATTGACACTTACTCTCAGTCGGGCGCAAGCAGTTGATGGTACCCTAAGTAAGTGTAGAGTCCAACAGCAGTTGACGGCACGAACCCTGTTCTCCTACAGTTCTGCACCTTGGCGTACAAATCTAGAGAGGTAGGTCGTGTGGGACATCTTCCTACTACTGTTGGGGTTTGGTCCAGCAACAGTCGGGCCTCCAGTCCCAGGCAAAATACCCTTGCCAGCACCAGTGGTGCTCTGGCAGCGATACAGTCTGAGGTGGCTGTTCTGTCGGATGAGTACCAAGTGGTTGGGGCTCTACGATGACGCATGAGATCTTTTACAATATTAATATACGACTGCTACTCATCAGTGCAACTGCATCCCTGGCAGTTTGTTTACAAAGTTGAGATACCGTCACCGCCTGCATGATTTTTATATCTACCGGGCCGGAGCAGACGTCCCAAAAATGATTAATTATTTTGTCCTATGAGCAACCGAGACCATGCAAGAGGTTCAGGGTGAGTACAGCAGTGTGCTGCGGGATGCTGGCACATGTGAGGTGCCTAGATCCCACCTCTCTCCACTACGCCGCACGCACAGATGGTCTAGGTACTGGGCTTGCACCTGCTAACCTCCTCTGTAGACGCTCTATGCCAGTTAAGGAAGGGATGGCCGAGGAGTATATAAGGAGATGCGCCCCGGGTTCCGGATCGTCAGTTCTGCTTCAGTTCTCGATCGCCTTTCCTGAGCTCTCATCGCACAAGCTATTGGTGCAGAGGCTCAAACCTCTCCTAGTACTTCACCACTCACCTTGTAGAACTGAAGATCCTCTCCTACGCTACCTAAGGAAGAACCAGCAGCGTCGACGGCTTCACACTAAGACACGTTTGGACAATTACACACACCCAGAGAGTACAGCTCGCCCCGAGGTTTAATACTACACAACAAGCACCAACTACTGCCTCTCGTATTAGTTTTGCACAGGGTTCCTTCCTATTTTTTAAAATAGGGTGTTTCACCGTTTGCCTAGCCCGTTTGGAATTAGGAGATAGCACCTTTGCCATCTGTGTTTATTTCCTTAGGGTCAATAAACATTGATCTTACCAGATCTCTTGACGTTCACTTTGAGTTCCTTCCTTGTGTCATAATCGGAGCTGGAGGACTTGGCAGGAGACGGGGTTTTGTTGTACCGAACCTACATGCACAACACAACAGCACGTCCTTGGAAGGCCACCCATTCTCTGCCCCGGCTAGTATTGAGTGGTATCTACAGATTCTTCGCACTGACAAAAATTTTGATTCCTTGTGAACACTTCTGTTGAAAAAAAAAAGTATCCTGCACTTGAGTCGTGACATGAATGCTATTAGCTGCATTATATTTCCGTGCTTTCTTTTATAAAATACTAGCGACCTGCCCCAGCTTCGCACGGGTGCAATTAAGATAAAAAAAACTGCTTAACCCGGCGTTAATTAGGTTGGGTAAACTCTCCTAAAGCATTAAAAAAAAGCACATTATAATTTAATAATTAATTAAATAATTTATAATTTTAAGTTTTTTTGCTATTTTTATTTGATTTTTTTTTACTTTTTTATAATTTTTCATATTAATATACATTATATTACAATGCAATTTATTTGAGATAGAAGTATTTAATATGTTATTGGCTAAGACATTCTCTGTAGACAATGTTTGACGTCCTGTTATTGTTTGGTAGCAAAATGTACTGTTTCTTGGGACTTCCAACTCGTGATAAACCAACATATAGTTGGCCATGGGAAAAACACTCTTTTCGTAGGTCGATTCCAACCAAAGAGAAAGTTTGACCCTGGGACTTATTAATAGTAATTGCGAACAATGTTTTTACGGGAAATTGCAACCGCTTGAAAGATATTGGCAAATCTGTGGGAATCATGGGAATCCTAGGGATGTTTGCCAGCTGGCCGGCTGCTGGACCGGTGAGGATGGTCGCGACAAATTTTCTTTCAAGTCTTTAATGAGCAATCTTGTGCCATTACACATGTTAGAAGGGCTTATATTCCTTAAAAGCATGATAGGAGTACCGGCTTTTATTGATAGTTCGTGAGGTGGCAAGCCAGAAGGATTAAGCGAATTTAGAAAATCTAGAGGAAGGTGGACGACATCGTCAACATTGGTGACAGTGTCAATCAACTTATAGGTTTTGACTTGACTGGGAACTCTTTGTATAATGAGTTTGTTGATTTCATTGACAGTGTCGTTCCTAGGCGATACTATGTGCCCTGGAACACAACCAGTGAAAGTCTCTTTCTAGTAAATTTTCGAGGCCCGGATATCCTGCTTCTATAAGATGCTGCAGACTGTGGACTATCTGACCTAATGTCTCATTTAAAATGATTTCAGCAGAATTAGTGCCCAAATTTAGAGAAGGAAACACTCCTCCTCCAAGTCTGAGCAATTGTTGTGGAAATCTTAATGCTTGTCTCCACCAAGATAGGCTCTCATATTCGTTCGCAAATTAAGGTGTTGAATATAACTCCATAAGGGAGATGTTTTAAGACATGCTTTGATGATATCTGCACGTGTCCCTTTTGTAACTACAGGGAGTGTCTGCTGAAAATCCCCAGCAAACACAAAAGTAATTCCCCCCCATAATGGCAGTAGAGCTTCTAAGGTTGGTGCCGTATGCAGCACACAGTACGTTTTATTTTCTGAATCTGTCCGTCCTGCAAAGCTGTTTGTTCTATCATCAATAGTTTTCACAATGCATGCAATGTAAGGAATTTTATAGGTCATTTATTTACACTTTGGGTTACATTATTGGAGTTTTAGTAGGGATCCCTATTGATTTTAAAAATAAAATATAGCCTATGACACTCAAATGTAGCATTCTACTGGTGAAAGAATTTTTAAAATCGGATGAGTAGTTTCGAAGATTACCTCCTACATCCAAACACACAAAGTTACAAACACTACCTCTTTATAATATTAGTATAGATTTTTAAAAACAAGGTGCAGATTAATAAGTACCATCAAATTTTTGGCATGAAAATAATGTTCACTGAAATGATACTGTTTATGTATATAATAATTTTTAGTTGTTATGGCAGTGCCATTCATAGTATAGTATACGTTAATAAATCAAAATATTAGTTCTGCAATTTTAAAATAAGGTTGATAAGTTTTAAAAATAATGTCTTTGAAGATATGCTACCTTTACTTGTGTTTTTGGAGTTGGATATCTCTCAGGTTTTGATATGGATTTCTCTTGGGTTTTGATTACTGTTTGTTGACAACGTATTACACCCGCACAGTAACATGCTCTCTCAAGTCCTCGTTTTGTGAAGTTGAGACATCCTCTCTCTCGTTTCTCTCCGTTATCACACAGACAGCTGATGGCAAAAGGCGGGAAATTATATTGAGCTAAAATCACTGTCATAACTATTGTAAATAATTTATAAATGTTCAAAATAATTCCCAAATAATTATAGGACTACCGGAATAATTATTAGCACAAAAATACTATTATTTTTGTTTTATATATTACCGCCATGTGTCAGCAAAGTGACAAAAAAATACGAAACTTTATCAGAAATCCTTTCATGATACGTAAGTTATTTTGTTGACTAAAACAGTTGAATTTATTCATTTAAAGCTAAAATGTGATGTGGTATTGACCCACATAGCTACCATCATAACCTTATTAAAACAGGGAAATAATGTAAACAAATAATGTGTGACACCTTTTTACATAGTATTGAATCAACTACTACTCATCAATGAAAACTAATCTGGAGCTTTGTTAATGGAGTTTGAGTTGCCGCCACTGCCAATGAGACGTCAGGAATTGTTTTATCTACCAAGGCAAAGGACGGACGCTCCACGTCGGATATTATTTGCCGTCTGAGCCACTGAAGCCATGCATCAAGATCAACCAATTACAGCAGCATGCTGCCAGATGCCACTACTAGCATGATAGTTGAGGCATGAGTCTGGATCCAGCACTCGCCACTGACATCACATGCCGAGGATCTATGTCACATGCTCTTCTCAGCTACTACCCCCTCTCCAGGTCAACCCCTTACACAAGCAGACTAAGGGGCAAGTCGTCGCCACCAGAGTATAAATACTGGGCCGCACCATGAATCGTAACCAGTCTTCAAGCAATTGTCGTCTGTCTTGTTCCTTTACCACACTCCTGGTACAGAGGCAACCATCAGCTATCCTACCTTGCTCTTCACCACGTCCTTGTGGTGCCAAAGACTTAACCGCGCCTCTACCTTGCACCGTACCCTTGTGGTGGCTCACGTGGATAGGAGGTAGTACCACCACCACTGCTGTTTATTTCCGTCAAAAGAAAGAAACACAGTTTTACCTCACTTACGAATATCTGCCCCATAGTCATAGTACATCACTTCATAGACATCAGATGTGTACGAGGGACAGCATGTAACGGGTTTTTATTCTACTCGTTAAAACACGATACGCCAGTATAGGTACAATCTTGGAAGGCCATCCATTCTCTGCACTTAGTGTAGTGAACGGTAGAGCCACAACATTGATACCACCTCCTTAAGTTATTGGACTGCCAGTCTGGGGTTTGCTCTTCTCACCGCACTTCTGGTGCAGAGACAAGTATTTCTACGACCCTGGGAGGAACAGTTCCTCTGGAACACTCTCCACAACAGAAATGGAAGGCCACATGTCCTCTGCACCAAGTGTAGTGAACGGTAGAGCCACGACTCAGGTACTCTAACCTCTGAGGATTAGCTCGTCAGCTTGGAAGTTGCTCTTCTTACCGCACTTTTGCTGCCGAGAGGGGTAGTTCTCAGTTTCTGTGGAGACTAACTCTAAAAGGAACTCATCCTCATACTGGGACTACCGCCACTGTTACACAGCTTGACTAACCCCGCACCTCAGGTGCCTGAGTTTGAGAGTGAGATAGGCTACGGCACTGTGCTGACGGACACAATACGCACACTACCAACACAACCTACACGTCAACTGCTCCTCTTCTGCGAGGTCTGTTTGTATCTTGTCCTACCTCGCTTACATGTCCAGTCGCAGTGGTGTTCATAGGAGAGTAAAATGGGCAGAGACCGTCTCAAAATATCCACCGGAGTTTAACCCATTCCCCAGTGGGCTAGAGCATCTCAGTTCACGGGAACGAGTTGCAGAACTCCTCTGTCTGTCATGACCAGTCACACTGACCTAGAAGTCTGCGCCTCTTTGAACCGCCAAGCAAACTCATTGAGGGATGTTATCCAGTAGTTCAGGGCTATCTCAGTGGCCAAGACAGGCTGGATTCACTAGCCTTTGGTTTTGGGGAATGCTACCCAAGCCCCGTACCTCAATGTCAACCAAGACCCGTAACCGTAGGGCGACCAGCACACTCATCTCAGGGGCAATCCCTATTGCATCATGAGTCGCGCCTCAACATGCACAGCTGCAGCCGCAGTTTCTAATGTTGCCCAAGTATACCATTATGAGTGATCCCGCCAAAGCGTAAAGTAGTGCTCACCAAACCAGGTTTTGTTCTCTGCTGGTAAACACTCCACCAGTGCTGTACTCTGACCGAGCTCCCGTTCGCGCAGTGGTTAGAGTTACCTGCCACCAGGACGTGCCTAGCATCTGCTAAATTCATTTTGGCATTGTGACGTGCTACCTGCTGAAGGCTGTCATGCATTGATTATAAAGGGTTTTCCTGGCACCCCATGTGAGCCGTAACGGCTTAATTTGAAAGAATAATTTAACAGAACTATGCCAGCATGACCCTGATCCATGCTAACTAGGCGGGATTGCCGAACAGCCTTAAGGAACAGGCTTTGGGGAGTCTGAAAACATTCTGTGGCGCTTAGTCAACCGCAACGTCAGTCATTGACACTTACCTGAACGAGCATACCAACGCAACAATGACCACAGCCAGTGCTGAACATTGTGCCAAACCTAACTACCCTGACGAGGGGATCCATCGTATTGAATGTGTTCTTTGGCAGCGGCAATTTCACTTAGTCTGCCTGGGGCAGAAGTAGTATGCCATACAGACGGACTAGAGTGTCGCTGCAAAGAATGCCATACCAGATAAAATGCCTTTGTAGCTGGATAATATGCCAGGGGCATAGGACCCACACGGTATGCTGTATCATGTGTGCGGATACATATCACCCCAGCTGCATTGGATGACCCGACGAACGAGTAACCCGACCTGGCATGGTCTACAGTTGTGAAGTATGTTGGTGCGCTCCCGAAGAATATCTACCAAAGCTGGGGCATGCCACCCACAGGAGTACTGTATGAACCATGAGGGACCCCCAAATCCCAGACTTCACGGATCATCCACATGAGGATCCTCTCGTATTTCTGACTGAATACAAGAAGGAACTCGGAGAACAAGAAATCCTGCCTAAGCAATCAGTAAGCCGAACCCAGGGAAGCTCACAGGAAAGGCTCTGGATTGGTGGAATAAGTATGGTGAATTTATCACTTACTAGACTCAAGTTATGTAACCGGCTTTCCATGGAATTCACGACAGAAGGAGGTTCTAGAAAACCTCACTACCAAGTTCTACAGTAGATCACAAAGTCCGGGTGAAGAGGCCAAAATATTTATATGCTGTAAGGTTCAGATGTTTAGATTCATCTTCCACGAGGAAATTGAAGAAGAAAGTTGCATGCGACACGTGATGCAAATGCTACTGCCGCAGCTATGAAACCTTCTCTTAATACCCAAGCCACTTACTGTGGATGAACTAGTGGGGAGAGGGCAAGAAGAATAGAGCGTAATTAAAAAGTGTAGGCAGTCCTGGACCGACCAAAATCAGCAAACATGTGGAACTTGAAAAGCTACCAGAAAGGAAGGTAAAATTGCCGCCTCCTGCGCCGCCCATTCAAAACCTTCAGAAATGTTGGTATTGCTCCGAGTAACATGTCCATAAGGATTGTTTGATGTGTCAATTTTCATGCGACTGCACGGACTGCACTGGTGCGCCGCGTAGCACCTTCCCGGCAACCGACAAACAAGGAGCCCTGCAGACGGGAAACGTCGCGGGTGGTGAATGTAAAGTGCAGACCCTACTTGTGTCTGGATGACTAAGCCAGAGTGTACTCTCACAATCGACGGGCGATCCACTCCTACCATTGAACTTCATCAAATTTCTGGAACTGCAGAATTGGTCCACCAGACCTCCAAGAGGCTCTCATTCTGGGACACCCATGGCTCCATCAGCAACAATGTGTTATGGACTACAGGCAACGAAAAGTATACCTGGGTGACAAAAACTGCATCACCGTCAATTGGGAACACAGCCCCAACGCCGTGATACCACCACCCCTCAGAGCAGAGGAAATCAATTGTGGGCTGTGTGAAGAGGAATTCCAACAATTGAAGAAAGTTCTGGACGACTATGCAGGAGCTTTCGGATTTGGCGGAACCCTCCGACAGACAGGAACTATCCAACACAAAATATGGTTGACAACCACAACCCCAGTTTACACGAGGCTCAATAGGGTGTCTGCAAGACGTCATCGCCTTATCATGGAGCAGTTGGACAAAATGAAGCAACAAGGTATTATTGAGTATTCTGATTCTCCTTATAACTCGCACGTGATATTGGTTCCCAAGAAAGATTGACAATTACGTTTCTGTGTAAACTACAAGGCATGGAACGATGTCACGCACCTGATTGCCCCACCCGCTATCAATTTAGCACATACGTTGCGTGACATTGGAGAAGCACAGATTTTCAGTACCCTAGACATGCAGACGGGAGTGTTGGCAAATTGCAGTGCACTCTGACAATAGGTGGTATACAGCCTTCACCAGTCCAGAGGGAAAGCCTCTAGTTTCGGGTTATGCCCTTCGGGCTTTAAAATGTGCCTGCCACCTTCTGGCGACTCATGTCGTCTGAGGTCCTGATGGGGCACATTGGGCAGTTCAGTTTTGCGTACCCCAACGATATAATAGTTCACTCTAAAACCTGGGAGGAACACCTCAACCACCTCCAGAGGGTGCTAGAACGCCTAGAACTCTATTGTATGACAGCAAAGCTCTCGAATAGCCACTTCGGGAAGTCTTCAATCAATTACCTGGGGCATATAGCTCTTGGAGGCAACTACCCTCAAGCTATCTCGATACGAGCAATATGAGAAGCCGAAGAACCTGCCAAGAAGAAGCAACTGCACCACTTCCTAGGCTTTGCAACTGCTCTGGGACTTCATGCTGGATATTGCTAGTCTGATGGAACCATTACATCCACTTTTAGAGAATGAAGGCTGGTAACTATGGGGGCCGAACATCGTACCGCCTTCCACTCTCTCAAAGACAGCTTCAAAGACATTAAGTAGCTGCATCACCCACAAGGGGAGGGACCCTTCATCCTTCAGACAGATGCCTACCAAAATGGCCTCGGGGGCCATCCTATACCAAGAGAATGCAGACGGCAACCCCCTGGTGATCTCATATGCCAGTACGAAGCTTAATGCAACGGAACAAAGGTATCACATTAACGAATAACAAGAATGCCTCCCAGTAGTCTGGACCATCAGGACGTACCAGTACAACTTGAAAGGTGCTCATTTCATTCTAAGGACAGACAGCAAAGCCATCCAGTGGCTGAGGGAGTCCAGAAATGCCAAGCCTTAAGTCGGTAGATATGATTTGTTCCTTACCTGGTTTTATTTTGAGGTACAGCATTGCCCAGGGAAAACAAACGATCTACTGGATGCCTTATCCTGCCAGCCAGACCTGGACAACAACGAGGGTACGAATGAAGACTGGGGTCGCATGACGCCACCCCAACCTCTGGACTGCAGCCCTGAAGATTAAATCCGCCTGCTACAATTGCAAATCAGCAGTTATCAGATAGTGCTCTATCAACAACATGACAAGGAAATCCAGGGTCTCTTCCAGAAGCACTCCCAGGACAACATTGTGTGGTCCTACAACAGTCAACCTGGAGCAAAATGGAGAATATGGGTACCTAAGGACCTGAGAGCTGACATCTGTAGGCACCACTACGACCACCCCGAGGCAAGTCACCTGAGGACACAGGAAACAGTGGACATCGCCAGATACTGCATTTGGTATGGAATGACCCGGGATGTTCGGCAATACGTCCACAGCTGCGAGATATGTTGCCGGGGCAAAGCTTTCCCAGTACCGCAACCCACCGCAAAACCAAGACGACTGCGCACGTCTTGGACCCACGCCGCAGCCGATTTGATGGGGCCGTACCCTAGGAGCACTAAAGGGAACCGGTACCTACTTGTCGTGACCAATCTATTTTCATGATGGGTGAAGGCTTTTCCCTTACCAAGTCAGGAAACCCACCACATTGTTGGAAAATTTGAGTCTGAAATTTTTTCGTGCTGGAGCTACCTCCAATGTATTCTCACAGACAATGGGACCCAATTTGCAAGCCTAAAATGGCTCACCGTATGCATTGCATGGGGAGTGGAAACTTGGATGACGCCACTCTACCACTCTCAAGCCAACTCCACTGAGCAGGAGGAATCAGGAGGTGAAGAAAAACCTCCATCTCAGTGTGGGGAACTACCATAATCATTGGGATTTCCATATCCCAAAAATGCTATTTGCTCTGGCAACACATTAATGAGGCATTTAATTCCAGTTCCAGCTAACTCCTCCTGGTCCAAACCCTTTGTTGCCCAAGGGATTGGCAATGGGAGAACCTGCCTACCAATCTTCCTCAACCGGAAGATGTCCGTTTGGCCGCACTGGCTCGCGCAGATAACTCCAGAGTGTCTCGAGGCCTACCTTCAGCAGAAGTATCCACAGCCTTGAACAGGCCGATCTTCTACGCAGCCACCCCCTGAGCAAGACAAGCAGTCAATTCAGCGCAGGCCTGGCCGGAAAATGAAAGGGCCTATACAAGGTTGTCGGAAGACACGAAAATGTGTACTGGGTGGAAGATCACCGCGGACCAATTTACAAAGCTATGAGGGGACAGATAGGGCCCTTTCCCCATGAGGTCCTAGACCCCAAAGTATGCGTCAGTGCCTCAACCACTTCAGAAATGCCGGACAACGTAGATGAGTTGACAATCAGAGCTACCCCCACAAGTTCAACCACCCTCGCCGTCACCCCAGGATCTCGAAGTGAGAACCGGTGTTGGCCGAGGGGTGAGCTACTCCCTTCTGATAAGGGTATGACCCCTGAAATGAGTGGCAGAATCCACAATTCAAACATTGCCCTCAACGCCCACAGACTTCAAGCACAAAATGGCCACCCAATAAGGAGGTGGACACCAAGTGCCAGTGAGTTATCCTGGTGCAGTCCATTGGATTGAGAACCACAGCTTAAACGGCCTCATCCAAGCCTGATACCCGAGAATGACTAAGGACCAATAGCCATCATGCCGAAAAAGTGTCAGAAACCTTAATCTCGAACAACAACCCCTGAATCACTGGCACCAAAGAGCCAAAGAGGAGAAAAGACTACAATGCCGGATCACATCACAGCCACCTCCAAAACACTGCCATCATCAAGAATGGGCCATGCCAGAACTGCCAGCGAAGACCAGGAATTTATAGATGCCCTACTCAACTGGTACCTTTGGTCACAATATATGTGGACAGCACGAAAATTCAGCCGGCCACGAGGCAATCCAGCGCTGAGACTGTCATTGCCACAGGTAACCTAGCGGCGCACAACACCATGGCCAAGTTCACAGCACGGCTCTCCAAACAAGAGGATGTTCAACCGCCTTCAGCCAGAGGGGCAGCAATAATGACTTTAAGAACTTAACCTACTTTGCCTTATGTCGAGTCCTAAAATATTTGTAGCTTTGTATAAATTCAAATTTTAAAGTTTAAACTAATTGTTGTAAATACTGTTTTGAAACTTTAAAATCAATTTTTGCTGTTTATAGAAGTTTTAAAGAAAGAGTGTGAAATAATATTTCTCTAAATAAGTAAAACTATTACAATTGTTTTGTTATTTGTCTATGAGTGTATACAGTCTTGTGTTTTTTTACTAATTAATTAATTCCTTGAATTGCACTAAACCTTCAAGAAAATCATGACAAAAGACAGTTTAACAAGTCAATTAAGATAAGTTTGTGAAATTATTATTTTTGAATATGTAAAAATATTCCATGTGCTTTGTTGTTTGAAGTGCCCTTCTATGTTTATTTTCTATTTTGTGTATGGTGGTGGGGTACGTAATTGTGAATAGTTAACTTCATTTGCCAACAAACTTGCTTTGCCAAGATTAGCTGCTCAGACAAGATGCCAGATGGTCTCCGCTAGCAAGTCCCTTTAGCTCACTTGACACGTAAAATTTTTCTGCTGTACGACAAAATAGGAAGGCCAAAGGCAGCGGTAGATTTTTTTATTTCCGCACCAGGCGGCCACAGCAGATAGCTAGAAAACACATGCCTTTGCGAGTGAGGATCTTGGCAACTTCTATTTTTCAATTATGCTAATTAGATTCCTCCGCAAGGGTCGACATTATTCCATGTGCTGCCTGCCATGTCTTGCTTCTTTCCACAGGTTAAAACTGTAAACCATATTGTACATAATCAAGTCTTACAGCTGATATTATAGGATGGCACTCTTTCAAAACGAAGGCTACACATATCACAGACACTGGAGATCCCTCTCGATACTCTTTTTACACAAAAAGAAAATGCAGAGTTTCACCCCGCAGCATGACCCAGCTGTGCGCCACAGAGAAAGAAAGAATGAGCCATTTGACATCTGAGAAAGACAGATGTGACTGTCCGGCTCCGCCGCTTCAAGAACGAGTCAGTGCAAGTCATCTGCCCAGAGCAGCCTGCCAGTCACGTCGTTCGAAGTAGTGGGAGCACAGAGAAAACACAGACTGACAATTTCAGAAGCTAATGGAGAGAGAAAACAAATTGTTCTTTAGGAGACAGTTCGACATTCCCGCAAAAGAATTTCTTTCTTTTCTCATTCCTTCGTCGAGATGAGTCTACATCGCAGAGGAGAGGGCGCGAATTGACACATGCAACTTTCTGCATAGTATTGAATCAATTTCATCTCATCAGCGCAAACGAACCTGGAGCTGTGTTAACAGAGTTTGAGTTGCTGCCACCACAGAGATGTCAGGAATTGTTTTATGTACCCAAGGCAAAGGACGAACGCTTCACGTCAGATATTATTATTGGCCGGCCGAATCACTGTAGCCATATATCAAGACAACCGAGTACGGGAGCGTGCCGCCAGATGCCACTACTAGTACAATCGCAGAGGCGTTAGCCTGGATCCAGCACTCGTCACTGTCACATGCCAAGGATCTATGTCACATAATCTTCTTAGCTGCTACCTCCTCTCCAAGTCAGCCCCTTATGCCAGCCGACACAACGGGTACGCCATTGCCGCCAAAGTATAAATAGTGGCTGCACCAAGAATCGTGACTAGTCTTCAAGCAATTGTCGTCTGTCTTGTTCCTTCACTGCACTCCTGGTGCCGAGGGAACCATCAGCAAATCCTACCTTGCTCTTCACAACATCCTCTTGATGCAAAAGACAACCTCTCCTCTACTCTTCACCGCACTCTTGTGGTGCTGTAAATCCTAATACTCACCCGTGCTTCACCAAAGAACCTACGTGTTACGTATTACGTCGCTGTAAACACTGAGACATGTACCGGTCACTTCAGGACAACAGTATTAGAACTAGTTAAATTCAGAGTTATCTTCATAGCCACTTTTTACTGCGTACCCTGTTAGCCTAGAAGCAGGTCATCTTCACCTGTTTTCACGTGGATAGGAGGTTGTACCACCACCACCATGCCTGTTTATTTCCATCAAAAGAAATAAACACATTTTTGCCTCACTTACGAATGTCTCTCCTGTAGTCGTAGCACCTCACTTCGTAGACATCAGACGTGTACGAGGGACAGCATATAACAGGTTTTTATTCTACTTGTTAAAACACGATACACCAGTAACAGTACCATCTTGGAAGGCCATCCATTCTCTACACGTAGTGTAGTGAATGGTAGAGCCACGACATTAGGATACCACCTCCTTAAGTTATTGGACTGCCAGTCTGGGGTTTGCTCTTCTCACCGTGCTTCTGGTGCAGAGACAAGTATTTCTATGACCCTGGGAGGAACAGTTCCTCTGGAACACTCTCCACAACAGAAATGGAAGGCCACATGTCCTCTGCACCAAGTGTAGTGAACGGTAGAGCCACGACTCAGGTACTCTAACCTCTGAGGATTGGCTCGTCAGCTTGGAAGTTGCTCTTCTTACCGCACTTTTGCTGCCGAGAGGGGTAGTTCTCAGTTTCTGTGGAGACTAACTCTAAAAGGAACTCATCCTCATACTGGGACTACCGCCACTGTTACGCAGCTTGACTAACCCCGCACCTCAGGTGCCTGAGTTTGAGAGTGAGATACGGCTACGGCACTGTGCTGACGGACACAATACGCACACTACCAACACAACCTACACGTCAACTGCTCCTCTTCTGCGAGGTCTGTTTGTATCTTGTCCTACCTCGCTTACATGTCCAGTCGCAGTGGTGTTCATAGGAGAGTAAAATGGGCAGAGACCGCCTTTAAATATCCACCGGAGTTTAACCCATTCTCCAGTGGGCTAGAGCATCTCAGTCCACAGGAACAAGCTGCAGAACTCTGCAGTCTGTCAAGACCAGTCTCACTGACCTACAAGCCTGCCTCTTTGATCTACCAGCCAAACTCGCTGAGGGATGACACCCAATAGTTCAGGGTTACCTCAGTGGCGAAGACACGTCTCTTGGATTCACCAACCTTTGGTTTTGGGGAACGCCATGCAAGCCCCATACCTCGACGTCTATCAAGACCCATAACACTAGGCCGACCAGCACACCTACCTCAGAGGCAGTCCCTATTGTATCACGAGTCGAGCCTCAGCCGGCACATCCGCAGCCGCAGTTCAAACGTTGCCTAGGTACACCATTATGAGCTGTCCCGCCAAAATGTAAAGTAGTGGTCGCCAAACCAGATTTAGTTCCTTGCCTGTAAGCGACTTGACTAGTACTGTACTCTGGCAGAGCTCTCGTTCTGAGCAGTGATTAGAGATATCTGCCACCAGTACACGCCTAGTCTAGCGTCCACTAAAATCATTTTGGCAACATGATATGCCACCTGCCGAAGGCCGTCATGCATCACAGATATGGCATGTGGTCAGAGAGTGCCAGTGCATGCCAGCAAATATACAACTTCATGCTCTCTCTGTGCACTTGCTCTTTCACGCTCTTTCAGACATATTTAGAGGACCAGAGATAATTCTCTCTGACTTCATAATGATGTGGTTGCGAGAGCACAAGAGTGTGCTCTTGGGGCCAATTGAGACACCCTTTCAGGTATTTTTTCGTCAGAAAAGTCTGCCTATTTTTATGTAATTAAAAAAAAAAAAAAAGTGTTATCATGCTAGAGACGAATAAACGTGGAATTCATGCCTGAAATTGAACATTTTTATGTATCGTTCGGAGGTAGGTCAAATTCAGTCCAAAAAACTCCAAAATATTTGTCATGGCACCCTTACTTCAGGAAACACTGAGAGGTTGTTTTAGAATGTTTCAAATATATTTCTTGTATGAAAATGAGTACATAATAATTTAACTCAGCATATCATTTTAAATTAACAAAATTGCCATAATGGCAGCATTTAATGAAATCCTGGCTACACTGTCCTTGACCTTATTTACTGATTTGAGATAATATTTATAGAAACAAGTTTGGCAAGAGCATACAAAATAACAAAATGTGCCACTTCACAATTAACACGTGACGTCTTTTCAACTTAATTAAACCGACTTCCACGATTCAGTGTGAACCACTCCGCCGCACCACAGCGGAGTTTGATTGACAGTACAATCTTGAAGACACCAAGAAATTGTATTGTTTACCCAACAGTAACCTGTTGAACCACCAAGATAATGCTTCCAGGCCACCTAGTAATATAGTACACCGAGGGATGGCATTACTATTATGAACCACCGAGTTATGCAGCAGATGGAATTTTGGCTGGCCAGTAACATCACACGCTCAGAGGATGTCACACCACCCCCTCTCTCCACCACTCGGACAAGGGTGAGCTGGGAGATTATAAATACTGGTTCACGGACCTTGCAATGGAGTCTGTCCCGTTCCTTCACCGCACTCCTGGTGTGGAAGGAACTATCAGCAGTAAGCTTGCTCCACTACCTTGTGTGCTGGGACTCTCTTCTGCCTCCCAGATCTACCAGATCTTCGCCCTAGCCTTCAAAAATGTCTCTGCACCACGCAGATATCCATCAGAAGCCCCATACGTTTTAAGTCATCACATAAATTTAACCACTTTAGTTCCCTTCAGGAAATTCAGGTCCCTTCAGGACAACACATAGTTAGATAAAGTTGAGTTGTTTTAATAGTCACTTTGCCTACCTACATTGCCAAATTAGAAACCTGTCTACCATAGCCAGCTTCTATTAAACTTAGAATATTATTCCCATAGTACTTGAATCTTTCCTAGTAGACATCAGGTCCATCAAGGGACAGCAGGAGACCGCTGAATGTTTTGTGACCAGTTTGCAGAACCTAGTGCAGGACTGCGTCTTACCTCATAAACACACACATTAGACGGCATCCCGTTCTATACATCCCGGTGTATAGAAAGGGAGCGCTACAACCACTAAGAATACAACCCTCTCGGGCTTACAATCAGGTCAAATTATACTCTGTCCACCACGCTTCTGGTGCCTGAGGGAGTTTCTGCCTAGGTCTAAGGGCCTGACCCTTTGGGGACCAAACCCACGTATTGCAATCGTCATCCATTGTGTAACCTAATTTTCAATGTCGATCATTCTTCTGGTGCCGGATGCTGGGTTAGGAGGCAACATTCATCTTTCAGTTGGGGTGCGCAGAAGTACACCAAAATAGTGATGAACGTTGTCTGCTCCACCTTTGTGGGGCTGGTAATAGAAGTATTATCCTCATGCCCTATTCCCATTGTAGTGGTATTAAAAAGAGGGATTAAAAGGCTGCTACCGCTTCTAAGTACAATACTTGACAGTGTAAGTCCCCAGGAAAGAGCTCAATCTGCTCGTCGCCTGGAGAGGCCGGTCCCTCCAGCCCCTTTGCCAGTTTTATTTAAATACCCACCAAGACAGACGGAGAGATCCATCCCATCATCCAAGTCTTTCTCAGAGGTGAGGAAGTCCCTTTCAGGATTGCCAAACCTTGGATCAGGGGACACCAGCTCACAGAGTCAACACAGACGACCAGCAGTGCCAACGACTACCTGCCCACCAGTTCACTGGGTCTCAGTGTGAGCCCCAGCGCACCACCTCCAGTGCCGCAGCAGGTTCAGCAGCCTCCATAGGCCACCAGTCTACCAGTTCTACCTAGATGTAGCATTGTGCTTGCCGTCCCCGACTTTGTGCCAAGCCGGAAAGCCACACTACCAGTCCTCTACATTGGTCGAGCTCCTGTTCCGCGCTGTAACTAACATCCAAACTCACCCTGAAGTGTCTGCCGTCACACCCAGCAAAACACTTGGGCTGTGACTTGCCTTCTTAGTCAATAGGGCATCACTCATCAAAAAGTGGAGCCTTGTGACTTAATTACCAAGGCTAAGTAGAACTAGGCCAGCACGACCACGAGTCTAAGTGACCTTGTGGGAAGCAAATCACCAACAACATAGACTTCCGGGAGTCTTAAAACACCCCGTGGCGCTCAAGAAACCTTGCCATCATGTCAGACACGGAAGTGAACAAACACGAGCAAGCCAAAGTAAATATGGCAGATGCCATCGTAGAACGTTGTTACAAACCCATTCGTCATGGCATAGGGAAGGAGAGCAAAGAGTGCACTCATTGCCAACATAAATTTACTATGTCTGCCTGAGCTACACAGACGGGCTGGAATTTAGATGCGAAAAGTGCCGCATTTGACAGACAGCTTTTTGCAGCTGGGTGACATGCCTGGGACACGGGATCAACATAGTCCAATGCATCCTATGTTATAAACGCTACCACCACAGTGGCATTAGGTGGTCTGAAGAAAGGGTGACCAGGTCCGGCTTAGTATACTGCTGCGAGATATGTCGACGAGCTGCTGAATACCATCCACACAACCCAGGGCCAGCCACTCATACCAGCACTTTCGGTGCACAGGGGAACCCCAAATCCCAGAGTTTGCGGGACGTCCACAAGAGGACCCGCTCGCGTTCACAGCAGAATGCGAAAAAGAATTTTGCAACAGTGAAATTCCACCAAAACAATGGGTAAGCACGGTGCAACCAAAAGTTAAGGGTATAACCCTGGAATGTTGGGACAAATATGGCGAGTTCATCACTGAATGGGGACAACTGAGTAGCTGCCTTGTTGCCCAGTTCACGGGCGAGGAAGTGCTAGCCAACCTCTTTATGGATTTTTACAGCTGTACCCAAAACCCAGACAAGGAGGCAGAGATATTGTCCTGCGCAATGTGTATATGTTGAGGCAGATTTTCCCAAACAAAAGCGAAGAAAACTGTATGCGCCACATGACATGCTGCTACCTAAACTCAGAAACCTGCTACTGATACCCAAGCCACTCACAGTAGATGAACTTGTAGACAGGGCCAAAGAGACAGATCAAAACTTCAGAATTCAGGCTATGCTTGATCAACCTAGAATAAGTAAACCTGTAGAACCAGACAAGACTACTGAGCGAAGAGGAAACCCTTCCTCTCCAACACCCCCCTGACCCCGAAGCTTCCGAAATCAGAAATGTTGGTTCTGCCCAGAGCATCATTTCAACAATGATTGCCCGCTATGGCTGACAGGACGGGGGCAAAAGGGGATGAATGAATACGGCGAGTTCATCACTGATTGGGGACAACTGAGTATCCGCCTCACTGCCCTTTATCACGGTCAAGGAAGTGCTAGCCAACCTAACTACTGGTTTTTAGAGCCATACCCAAATCCCAGACGAGGAAGCTAAGATATTCGTCAGGCACAAGTTGGATATGTTTATGCAGATCTTCCCAACCGAAAGTGAAGAAAGCTATATGTGCCATGCATGCTGCTACCCAAACTCAGAATCCTGCTACTGATATCCAAGCTGCTCACAGTAGACGAGCTAGTAGACAGGGCCAAAAAGACAGAGCGAAACTTCAAAGCGCAGGCTATACTGGATCGGCATAGAATAAGTAAACTTACAGAAGCAGACAAGACTACTGAGCAAAGAGGAAACCCCTCCCCACCAACCAACACCCCACCCAGAAGCTTCTGGAATGTTGGTTCTGCCCAGAGCATCATTTCAACAAAGATTGCCCCGCAATGTGGCCGAGGACGGGGACGAGCGGGGGAAGGAGATGCAACCTGAGTAGCGGACATGACGCAGCGACCAGCCGATAAGAAATCCACCCCGCAGGCAGGAAACGCAGTGGCCGGTAGGCGAAGCGGGTCGAACCGACCAGTCAGCAAGGGCCCATCATTCAACTCCTAGAAGAAGAAGTGTAACTGCCAGATGCTCCCTACATTGAAATAGGAATAAATGTTAGAAAAGTACTTGCCTTACTATATTCAGCAGCCACGGGAAATTTTGTGCGAAGCGACATACAGCCACACAAAGAGCATCACTCTGCCTGCAAATTCACACCGTAAGGATGGTGAAACGGGATTGCACCCTGAAAGTCGACAGCCGGACCACACAGTCGAATGATACAAACATTCTAAACGAGTGGAATTTGTCGGTTCTCCAGATATTCAAGAAGCAGTGATACTTGGACACCCCAGCCTCCGCCAACAGCAGTGCCTAATGGATAACTGCCAACATAAAGTATACCTGGGCGACACACACTGCTTGACTGTCAATTGGGAACACTGTCCTGAAACCATTATTTCGCCAGCTATAAAAGTTGAAGATATCAATCTCCAACTCCCTGAAGCATAGTTCCAGGAACTGAAGAAAGTCCTCGACGAACACGCCAGTGCCTTCAGACATGGAGGAACACTCCGTCAAACCAGGACCACAAACACACGTATCTACAACTGACCCTACAGGATGTTCGCTAAACAATGCCAGCTAATAATGGAGGAAATGGAGGAAATGAAGCAACAAGGGATCGTAGAGCCTTCAGACTCCCCTATAATTCACACGTAGTCTTGGTTGCAAAGAAGAACTGCGAGCTGCTGTTTTGTGTAATCTACAAAGCTCTTAACGATGTCACCCATCCTATTGCTCCTCTAGCCATTAACCTTATGCACACTCTGCATAATGTAGGAGAAGCCACAATCTTCAGAACCCTCGACATGTAGTCAGTGCATCCAGATAGCAGAAAATGGAGAAATACTCCAATTTCTGATGCTTTGCCTACCTAAACGACATCATCGTATACGCAGTTGTGGGAAGAACACCTCTGTCACCTCCAACAAGTCCTGGGACATCTTGAGCTACATGGGATGACGTGTTAACTCTCAAAGAGCCACTTCAGGAAATCTTCTATTGATTACCTGGACTGTGTGGTCACCCCCAAAGGAAACTACCCACAAGCAAGTTCAATAAGGGCTATTGAGGAAGCAGAAGAGCCAGCCACCAGCCACCAAGAAAAAATTGTGCCGCTTTCTCGGTCTGTGCAACTAGCTCAGGGATTTTGTGCCTGGCACAACCAGCCACGTTGTACCATTGCACCTGTTACTATAAATGGAAACAAGGTA
Organism: Dryococelus australis; assembly: GCA_029891345.1. Classification (NCBI taxonomy): domain Eukaryota; kingdom Metazoa; phylum Arthropoda; class Insecta; order Phasmatodea; family Phasmatidae; genus Dryococelus; species Dryococelus australis. The sequence continues at coordinate 75,046,258 of CM057002.1, read as the reverse complement.
GCGGTGGGGATCAGAACACTACCCCACCTTTCAAGCCTTGAAAGCAAGCTTTCGGGTAACCAAGCAACTCCACCGGCCTCAAGGGGAGAGCTCACTGATCCTCCAAACTGATGCTTTGCTGGAACGATCTAGGAGGGTCAAGAGGGTCTCGACGACCAACACCAGGTGAAAGCGTATGCCAGCACATGGCTAAATGCCACAGAGCAAGGTTATCACATAAATGAACATGAATGCTTAGCTTTTATCTGGGCCGTTCGTAAATATTGGTATTATTTGGAAGGCAACCACTTCATCTTATGGACTGACAGCAAAGCTCTTCAATGGCTATGTGAGTTCCATAATGCCAAAGCCAACCTCGGTTGGTGGGCATGTTCTTGAACGAATTCGATTTTGAAGTACAGCATTGCCTCGGCAAGACCAATGATCTTCCAGATGCCCTATCCTGCCAACCAGACCTAGATGAAGAATGAAGAAGGAGGACTCCATTACCGCTTCCAGACCGCAGCGCCAAGGAACACATAAAGCTATTACAACTGCAACTCAGCTGGAGCCAAATAGCTTTCCACCAGAAGCAAGATCTGGACATCCAGAATGTCCTACGAAAACAGCAGCAGCAGTTCGAACTGAAGGACGACTTTGTGTGATCCCGAAGCCACTAACCCAGGGCTAAATGGAGAATATGGGTACCCAAGAACTTACAGGCCGTCGTCTGCAAACACCACCATGATCACCCTGAGGCAGGTCATCCGGGAACAAAGGAAGCCCTTACCAACATCGGAGTACACTACATGTGGGACGTGATGAGTAGAGATGTTCGGTAGTATGTCCCAGCTGCGAAACATGATGCAGGGGAAAGGGATACCCCGTTCCGTAACCCATCTCCAAACCCCGTTGGCCATGTACGCCTTGGACTCATGTATCAGCCGATCTGATGGGGCCATATCCCCGAAGTACCAAGGAAGCCGCTACGTGCTGGTAGTTGCAGACCAGTTTTCCAGATGGGTGGAGGCGTTCCCTCTGCCTAGCCAGGAAACCCACCAGATCATTCAGAAATTGGAGAATGAAATCCTGGTACGCTGGGGCTACCAGCAACCCGTCCTCATGTACAACAGGACCAAGTTTACCAGTCACATATGGCTAACAGTATGCAATGAGTGGTGGGGGGCAGGAGATATGGACCCACCCCACCTCCCTTTTTAACCAATCGCAAGTCAACACCCCACTGAACGGAGGAACCAGGGGCTGAAGAAGAGACCCCACCTCATTGTGGGCGAAGATCACAAACACTGTTACAAACACATTCCGAAGATCCTCTTCGCCCTCCAAAGAGGAATCAATAAGGCAATCAACACTAGCTCCAGCCAATTTGTCCTGGGCCATACACTTCTTCGCCCAGGAGATTGGAAATGGGATAGTCCGTCCACAGAGATGCCACTGCCAGAATACGTCCTCTTGCCACCCTGGCCGGGACAGACGCCTGAGAATTGCAAGAGATATACATAAAGAAAAAATACCAGCAACCCCGCACTTGCATCAGAGCCTTCCATATGTGCGAAGCCATCCTCCTACGCAGCCACCCTCTTGAGCAAGGCCAGCGGCCAGTTTATGGCAGGCTTGGCTGAGAAATGGGAGGGCGCATATAAAATTGTAGCAGGCCGGGACAACTAATACTGGGGCGAGGACCAAAAAGTTTGAATCTGCAATACAACAAGAGGGCGATTGCGTCCGTTTCCAGGAGACGTCCCCAATCCAGACGTCAGCACTGCAGCATCAATGACCTCGGAACCACCAGCCAGGGTTAGCCCCTCCTGAAGACAGACGACCCCCCCCCCCCCCCCCCAAGAGAGCCAGAGATTAACGCCAACATTAGCCAGAGGGCCAGCTATTCCATTCCCACCCGGATGGAATTCCCAAACCAAGAGCAGCTGAATCCACCTGGACACTGCCCTCAACGCCAACGGAATTCAATTGAAAGATCGCCGCCCAACGGGGAAGATTGACACTATGCACGAGTGAAATATCCTGGTGAAGTCCGCTTGACAGGGCGCCTTGTCAGAGAAGACTCCAACCCAGCCCAATATACGAACAACCAGAAATCAACCCTCCGTCACGACAAAGGTCCCCATGGGTCTCTGACTTCGGCATTACCAAGTGAAGAGGTAGTTGTACCAGCAGCACCACCACCTCTGACGGACGCTGAGGTCCTGGTGTCAATAGACTCCAAGGCCGACACCTGGGCCCAGCAGCCCCACCCTCGAGATGGAGGTCCCCTGCGGGCCTCTGACTCAGGCGCCACCAGCCGACGAGGTAGTCTCACCAGCAGAACCACTACCTCTGACGGTCACCCAGACGGCAACTCTCCATGACGAGATGGCAGCTGATTGTCACCTGGTGCCTGGCATTCTGCTGAAGACTGCTGCTGGGGATGAGCCCTCAGAGCCAGCCGATCAACCCAGGAGATTGGTGCCACCCTATGCCTGCCAGTCCGGCTCGATGCCAAGACGGTACTGAGAGTCACCTTGGAGGCCGACGTCCCTCTTAACCTAGCCATGCTGTCAACACTGTCAACACGTGGCCTTGAGAAAGTGGGGTCGTCCACCGAAGAAGAAGCAACCACAAAAGTGAAGTACTCCGTGAAGACAGACTAATTAAATTCAAATAGTCGTCAATATGCTATTAACCAGTACCATAACAGATTTCACATATACATGTGCGTAGCAAAAACAGTGAAGTTTTACATATGTTCAAAATATTCTGGATGCTCACCACAGTGCTAGAATCAAGTATAAACTGACGTTATAAAGCAGTAAATAACTGTGGGAAAACCAGTAATAAAATAGAAATTACGTAAATTATTCCATTGTCAGTGACGTTAAATGGCAGATTACCAATCACAAACGTCATATGTAAGCACTGTTGGACACCCCTCAGTTTCAGTGCTATGTATTTTAATGAAGAAGATTCTTTCAGTGTAATAAGTAATAAATGCGAGGCCAACCAGTCTCTTGTCAAAAGAAATGTACAGAAAATCATCAAAAATGTTCTAAACATTGTTGTAAATAATTAAAAGTTTCTCTTGTAAAGGCTGTTACGATAATGTGAACACTTTCAAAATCAACCTTAGGAAAAAGTCACTGCTCCTAGCTGCAATATAATTTAACAGGCGCCCTAAGTGACATGCACCCAATTAAGTTAGTAACGATGGATGGGAAAGTAGTTCCATATCTTTACATCGAATAAAAAGTATTAGGTAACAATTTCTGTTAACTTAAATTATTTCTTCTCTTTCTGTTTTTTTTTTTTTTTTTTATGTATCGGAGTGTAAAAACAGGCAGATTTGTTAAATATTTACTTTCATAATAATTTCAGTTTCCCTTGATCAACTCATGAGTAAAGTGATAAGGCCCATGACGATGTTAATCTTACATAAAGCGGAATAATACAAAACGTGCATACAAGTAGATCTTAAGCAGGGCTTTCAAAAGTGCTCATGATATAGTGAACAGCCTATAATCATTTTGTTTTGTATAATATCCTCAAGATATCACAAACAAAGACTTGTATCAAGCGAGTGAAATGAAAGTTTGTGAATAATTTTCATAGTATTATTGTAAATATCTCAGGGTTCTTGCAAATGTTTTAAGGGTTACATGTTTTTGTTGTTGGTGGTTTTGTATGCTTTGTGTAGTTAAGTTAATTTTCTTAGTGCCAGCCAGCCGAGATGATGGAAGGTTTTGGTTGACTTCCCCTAGCCACCTGTTGCACGTAATTAACCACGCACATATTGTATAAGTACCCACAGCCATCACCTGCTAAATGTAGTGCGGCACATGTAAGAAAGAAGGTTGCGAAACTCAGACTCCTGATCCCCACACAACACTGATCTTACACACATGTGAAAGAGAAAACAACTTAATCTGGTTGTCACCTGGCAGCCAGTTGCCATGCTGAGAGAAATAGTGCCAACCCACCATGAGTAAGAGAGAGACACCACACATCTAGTCTGCCCAAATGCACCAGAGAGAGAAGGAGACACCGCCTGCCGCTACCTGCCAGTGACGAATGCAGCATTCCACTCTGAAGCATAGAGCGCCCAGCACACACAACAGAACAAGATACAGATGCCAACAAAAAAAAAACATTATTCTTGAGCTGACTGTTCTACACTTTTTCAAGCGAATTTTTTCTTTTTTCACCTTCCTTCGCCCAGATGAGGTTCCGTCACAATGGAGAGTAGCTGAATTGACACATGACGTCTTTTCAACTTATTTCAATCAATTTATACTCATCAGTGCGAACAACTCTGCCGCACCACAGCGGAGTTTGATCGACAGTACAACGTCCAAACGCCAATAAATTCTACTGTTTACCCAACGGTAACCGGCTGAGGCACCGAGATGATGCTTCAAGGTCACCTGGTACTATAGTGTGCCGAGGGATGGCACTACTTGTATGAATCGCAGAGTTATGCTGGAACATCAGCTGGTCAGTGACATCACACGCCCAAAGGATCTCACGCCACCCTCTCTATCCTCCACTCGGACAAGGGCAAGTTGGGAGAGTATAAATACTGGTTCACGGACCTTGCAATGCAGTAAACTTGCTCCACGACCTTGTGTGCTAGGACTCTCTTCTGCCTCCCAGATCTACCAGATCTTCGCCCTAGCCTTCAAAAATGTCTCTGCACCATGCAGACATCCGTCAGAAGCTCCCTACATTTAAGTCATCAAACATTTAACCACTTTAGTTCCCTTCAGGAAATTCAGGTCCCTTCAGGACAAAACACAGTTAGATAAAGTTGAGTTGTTTTAATAGTCACTTTGCCTACCTACCTTGCCAAATTAGAAACAGGTCACCTATTCCTGTCTACCATAGCCACCTTCCGTTAAACTCTTGTTTGATAGGAGTTAGTACAAACCACCTTGTTTATTTCCTCACACAAATAAACTTGTTTTTACCCCACTTAGAATATTATTCCCATAGTACTTGAACCTTTCCTAGTAGACATCAGGTCCATCAAGGGACAGCAGGAGACTGTGGAATATTTTGTAATCAGTTAGCAGAACCTAGTACAGGACTGCGAGTTTCCCTTCAGGAATCTCGTTCATCATAAACACACACATAGGATGACCACTTGTTCTATACACCGCAATGTATAGAAAGGTAGAGCCATGACCACCAAGAATACAACCCTCTCGGGGCTAGACAATCAGCTCATGTTATACTCCATTCACTGTTCTTCTGGCGCTGGGTTAGGGGGCAGCCTTGGTCTGTCAGTTGTGGTTCACAGAAATACACCTAGATAGGGACGAACGTCACCTGCTCCACCTTCGCTGGTCTGGTTGTAGAAGTCGTATCCTCATGCCCTACTCCCATCGGAATGGTATTCAAAAGATGGATAAAAATGCTGCTACCACCTTGCAAGTACAAACAAGGGTTCAGTGCCACATTGGTTGTACTTGATAGTTTAAGTCCCCAGGAGAGAGTTCAAGCCACCCATCTCCTGGAGAGGCTGATCCCTCCAGCCTCCTTGCCAGTTTTATTTGAACCACCCACCAAGACTGATGTAGAGATCCACTCCATCATACAGGCCTACCTCAGGGGTTAGGAAGTCCCTTTCAGAATTGGTAACCCTTGTATCAGGTGACACCAGCTCATAGAGTCAACATGGACTACCATCAGTGCCGATGACCACCTGCCCACCAGCGCACTGGGTTCCAGTGCGTGCCCCAGCGCACCACCTCCAGTGCCGCAGCCGGTTCAGCAGCTTCCACAGGCCACCAGATGCCCAGGTATACACGTGAGAGTGGTTGCACCTAGACGTAAGAATGTTTTAGCCGTCCCAGACTTTGTGCCCAGCTGAAAAGCCACACCACCAGTCCTCTACACTGGTTGGGCTCCGATTCCGCGCTGAAAACTTGAGTCCGAACTCACCTCAGTGTGTCTGTCCTCACACCCACCAAAACACTTGGGCCGTGACGTACCTCCTTAGTGAATAGGACGTGACACGTGAGAATGATAATTTTGTTTATGGTAGTAAATAGAGATCTTGTATTTGTATGTCTTCCTTTTCTGTGATGCAGATAAGCTCATACTCAGAATTAAGGGAAATGGATAATTTTGTATATTTTACAAATTTTAAACAGAATTGCAAAAACTGTTTTTATTTTGCATGTTACATAAATTTCTGTATTATTTTTGACGTCATCATTACAAAATATTCAGGTCTCTTGTTTGAACGCTTGCGTGCATGTATTGTATGCACTTTGTTTCAGAATTTTTTAAATTATTATCGCATTTCAGTAATTACTGCATGCGTCCTTATTGCTGCTGCTGTTTGTAATGTTATATCAGTGATATATATCACAGAAATTCTCTCTGCTAAATGTCTTTGCAACATGCTTAGGAAATCTTTGAAATATTTTCCTGATGTCGTAGCTACTAATTAAGATTTCATATGCATCACTGCAGCCTGAAAGTGGTAATAATACTCACTTAGTATGTAAAATGTGGCTGTGAATATTTTCGACAATATTTATATGTGCCTAAATCTCTCTTCCTAGCATAATATAATTGCAGGTTTTTGAGTATTTTGCGTATTTGTTATTTATTAGTTTTGTTGTAATGATTTATGTTTGTACTGTGCATACTGGAAAAAAAGAAATAAAATTTTTTGGTTAATTTAGTTGACAAAGAAGTCTGCCAATCAGATTCTGACAAGCGAGCTGGGGAACTTTCACAATATCGACATCACAGGTATCCAACTGGCTCTGGCGGAGAGACAGTCGGAGCTGCCACACACCAGTCGGGCGGCCATCCCCGTCATCATTCCCGATGGTGAAAGGACAAACTCTAATTCGTAAGTATATCTGTATGCATTGTGCAATTTATTCTCATGGTTTGTCACACCAATGTTTGATTTTTTATTTACATAATGCCAATGACTGCCATAAGCAGATGAATTGAATTTTTGTTTAAATATACACGCAGACTTGCCAACTTTTACGATTTTTCCGTAAAATGTACGGAAATCATACCCTTTTTACGGTTTTACGAAAACATATTAATTTTTTTACGAATTCCATTTCTGGGAAAATTTGTAGAGTAAATATTTACTAGAGACGGAACATTTGATTCCTTGATATCTCTCGATGCTGTGACATATTGAGTATTGCGATGCACATATCAATATATTTATTTGATGTGTGTCTTGGTCCACCATTTTCACACTTGTCATGAAGCAGCACTGTTCATTTTGGTCCTATAGTTTAGTGGTTTCGGAAAGCTGGTGATGTGTATTTATTTAATGATTCAGCTAATTAATATGTATAGATGGCAGAGAAACATGTAGTACGAATGGGAACAGAATAACATGTATTCAGGAGTTACAAATACGAATTACGGGCAGTAAGTCAGTGTGTATTAGTGTTGGGAAAACCAGTGACTTTCCTCTCACAGCCGTACTCGTGACAGTGACGATGCAGTATCTGTGACAATTATCGGTGACAGTGACTTACGGTGACGTGCGTCATGCCTGTGGTCAGCGAGGCGTTACGTTACCTGTTCCTACTAGAGCCATGTTATCGACTGCGCTAAGAGCAGCGGTGACAGGCAGGCCTGGAAGTGTTGCGTTGACAGGTAACTCCTTTAGTGCATCAATGTTAAGTAACAAGCCAAATTAGATAAAAATTAGCAAACCAGTAGCTTTCAATCTTGCTACAAAAAAATATAATTTTTTTGTTTTTCTTATTAAATTTTTTTTTATTTATCAGATCAGTTGCCTCACGTCTGCAAACCAGCGTGTTTATTTTGTAAAAAAAATCTGTTAAAATTTTTTCCTTGTGAAGTAGTTACAAGTTCGGAGATTCATAAAGGCAGATTTCAATAGCTATTATTTTCTACGGATTAAAATACAATATTCTTATTGTTTTTTTCATAGAATTATGGCTGCGACCAATATATACAATTCTATTGATTTATGTACAAACATTTCTTTAGAAGAATTTTACTGTTTTCTGATATTTATAAGCTTAATAGTTTAGAAATTCAAACAAAAATTTTCTATTTTATATCAAGGTGATACTTCTCACAGTGCAAATAGCTATATTTAACTAAATCGGACATATTATTGCACAGTTATGTCCTTTAAAAGATGTGATTTTCAATACGTGAACCACTTTAACATAATTATTATATGATATATGGTGAAATGTTATATCTTAAATGATACTTTATTTTGAAACTACAACATTATTATTTCTGTAAAATATATCCACATTTTTTCACTGCATTTTCGTCTGTTATTTTCCTCCATGCTACAAAATAAATATTATTACACCACCAACAAAATTAACATAATTGCATTTCTGCCTGTCAGATATACGTGATAAATCCTGCGGAGATATCAGCAAGCACTCAGTACTCGGAACAAGGCTAGGCGGTGACAAGTCAGTGCCAGTGATGAAAGTTTTTAAGATATCAGGGTTTGGAAAAATTAAAATATGTGCGGGAGGGAGGGGGAAACTGCGCACGCAGCATGTTCAAAAGTTTTTTTATTAAAAGAGGGAAGGGACGAAAGCTGTGCAGAGCGTGTGCACCGCATTCTCGTGGACACCGGACAGTTTCACAAAGGCATTCACATTACAAGGCATTCAGATAATGACCACAAACCACGTACATTTCCAGGCAACAAAAACCATGCTTTCAGGTAATTTCATTCCACACTTCACATTCTGTTTAAATTCGGACAAACCCCAAAAAGTGGTATTTGACCTCACTTCCACTACAGAAATTGCCGACATCCAAGTAGATCTGGAAAGTGCCGGCTACAAAATCAATTACATTTACCAGTTTAAAAAGAAAATCACTCTGTCAAACAACCCCAGCACATTCACGCTAGAGCCAACCCACTTTTTCTGTGTTACAGCGGTGCAAGACTTTTCTCTCCCCCCACTTACCTCAGTCAGGAAAGTAAATGTGACACTGGTACATCTTAAACTTTACCAAAAGAGAGCAACAGATGTGGCTATAATCCATTCACACTTTCTTCGGCCTTTTGGAATCGAACCTTTGAAAAATCACCCTAGGCGTAACATGTCAACCTGTTGTGTCCAATCACTTGTATTCCAAAGTTATGTATCCCTGTGATTACCGTTAAAGTGCTGTGTTCTTGAATAGATTAATAATCTACTTAGTATCTTCTATAACTTGTAATATTCATTTCGTATTAAATATGAATTAACAACAGCGAGAGCAACGACGTGTTGGCAACGGCAGATAAGAAATAGTTCACAGTTACAATATTTTTTAACCTTGTTTTTATGAATACTGTTTGTAAATTAAAGGTTGCCAAATTATGTATTTGAATTGTTAGGTAGCATTGACGGAAACACATTTTATTGCTGCAGTAAAAAATATCAGCGGAGATTACTGTGCGTAAGCTCGCTCTATTGACATTGTGTTTTTTTTCCGTCCGGAAGAAAAGTTTAAGCAAAGCGGATTGTGTGTGTGTGTGTGTGTGTTCCTTTCCTTTACAACTTAAATGACAACCGTCTGAGTGGCCAAGGTCCCTCACAAGTGATTGATCCACACTCCCGCCTAGGGTGTAGCATCCCAGTGATGTAAAATGGCTGTGCACGCACATGCGCATCTACCATTACTCACCGCCATGCTGGCGCCAGTGACGGTGATGGTATCGATTAGCATTCTCGTCGACGTGGACTGGAAACTAGGCCGGGACACTGGTGACACGCTGTCACTGATACTTTGTAAACTATGTCACCGGACTTACAGTGACTTCTGAGTCACTGACCCCGAATAACAGGTAGCCAAATATCGTCCACCACTAGTTTGTATGGTAAATAACGTATTTTTAAATGGTTGTAAAATGTTTGTTTGAAATGTTCTTGGCCTAGAAAACCATTTCAACTCTGTTTTGCATTGTAAAAAAAAAAATAAGTTTATTGTATAGAAAACTAACTTCGCCAAAAATATTTACGTCCTAAGTGTGTTTAGTATTTGAATTGGTGCTACCCACCTCCCACCTATTTATCATGTTTGTTTCGGTAAGGTTAAAACTTTATGTATTAATTTTAATGTTTCTTTCATACGAGCAAATTTTAGTCTCTTACATTAAAACAGTACGTAATTAAAAATGGTAGTCTCGTAAGAAGAAGTTAGTGAAGAGATTTCGATGGCTCTTAACATTGAGGTCTTGAGAGCTGATTCTCATAAGAAGAGTTAACAAAACAATTCCGTCTCATGAAAGAAAGTCTCTCCCAACCCCATCCAATCCACTGGCAATAAAATTAATGGAGCCCCAGCAGTATAACTTTGCCTAACAAAAACAAGGTAGCTTGAAATGGTAACCTACATTGATCATAGCATTTGTTTACAATACACTCATTGTTTTCTTTATAGACAGAGCAGCTGTTTCACAATGATACATTGCGGCCTTGCTATGTTTTTAGAACTGTCAAAATTTAGTGAACTTGTGTTTGGTATTCTGAATGGAAGTGCATATTTTGATTTTTTACTTGCCTTGTGTTTACAACTGGTATTTTATATTTATTTTACTTGTTTTGTGTGTGTACAGTCTGTGAAAATGACCAACGCAAAACAACAAATAGAATAATAAATTAGTCTTTCTTTGGGTAGAGAAAAAATTGCTATTGTCATTTTTCATCTGGCGATAAACAATTCCCACATTTCTTCTATCTGACTTAATGCAGAAAAAAATTTAATTCTTGTTTTTCTAAATAAAAATTTTTAAATTTTCTTAGTTCGAAGATTGACTCGTGAGTATCACACATTTTTGATATCCAAGTTTTTAATGTTATAATTTTTAAATTTAAATCATTTGCAGAATAGGGATTTTGTATATTAGAAAGTGAATTTTAAATACTTTTATGGTAAGCATATTAGTTCTATAAATGTGAATATAAGCAGTGCCTGGAAGGTATCTTAAATTGATGTATATTTCACCCAAGGCAAGGAATTAGTACATTTTTGCTTTGCATGTCATGCTGAGCAAACACATTGCCATGATGTATAAGTCTTCTTTAGAGGGGAAATCATAGTTCTGGTCTGAAACATTGAACAAATGTTAAATTATATTAAATTTTCATTGTAAAATTATGGAAATTTCATTACTTGAAATTAAGTGTTTTCATAATTTTTATCAATTTTACTGATTGGAAACTTAAAAAGTTGGCAAGTCTGCACATGAATTACTAGCTAAAAATTCAGAAACCCTTGTTAAAACAATTAAAATTGTATGGAAATTGACTGGGAAAACATATTAAAATGATTAAATTATACACTTATATAGACAAGGTTTAAAATTAATGAACTTAAACCACAAAACTTTTTAAGTGGTTTCACTGTGGTTATTTTTAAACCTACTTATATTGAAATGCCCATTTGTCAAGTTATCTAGCAGCCAAAAAACAGGGAAACCAATAATTGCACAAGAATTTTATTGCCCACTAAAAGTAAAGAAATTATTTGTGTTTTTTGGCTAGACACTGACTTGTCAGATGCAAAAAGTGGCTCTTCAGCATACTAGAATAACAGTAGGGAATACATAGTGATTTTTTTGTACATCTTTCCTGCGTGCAAGTAGACTTTTTTTTTCTTATGTTTGTGGATAACTGTAACATCTTCACAATGGCATTGCTTGTGAGAAATTTTTGATTGTATAAGTGACTTTGGTAGTTGTTTTGATATAAAATACTGTTGTGAATTTGTGGCTGCTTAGCATTTGATGTTCACAAGCATTACCTGTGATGCATTTGTTGTGTGAACTTGTTACAAGAGTGATATTCTTCACAGGAACTTCTGTGTTATCAGTGTTGAGAAAGTTATACATTAGAAGTGTTAGCTGCCCAATTAACATTCCACACTCCATCTAATGCAGATGTAAGTAAACCAAACTGCAAGTTTTCAAGGTTTTATTGGGCAGTACAAACATTTCTCACAAAATTCCTGCTTACAAAATATTGAATTTTAATAAGTTGGTTTGAAATATTTCTCTGTAGAGTTAATAGGTGTGAATCACTGTAATATATTTTCACGTACGGAAAGAAAATTTTGTTTGTTCGTTTAGTTTTATTTTCTCCAATGGTATTCTTCTAGAATTATTACATATGGTGTACAGTGTGCCATACCTTCTGTTCACAAGCATCAAGAAGGTATGTTCGTAGATTCGGGGAGTAACAAATATTACAGTGATGTGTATCGTACATGCTGTGCAGTTCATTCCCAGACCAGAGTGTGGCCAAGAAGACGGCAGAAGCACTGCTGTGTGGGGAGAAGCCTGTATTAGAACAGTGCCTTAAGCCAGAGTTTCTACGCTTGGTTCCGCCTCTCCACAGCTGTGATGATGAGGTATGTGTCATAGGTGTAGTCACTGCATTTACTTACCCTTAAAATTTAATTTCACATAAATTCTTTATAATCTTTAACTTACTCCCAATAATCAATTGATGCATGATTTTTTTTTTCTAACAATGGTGATTTTACGTCTTCAGCTCATTCTTATACATAGCCTTGCGTTTCAGTACTCGAAGTTTGCATTGTCATTAATTCCACCACGTGATGAGATTGTACGTTTACCGTTTAGGATGGATATTCTAGATAGGGTAGATTGTATTATTCACCGACCCACTGTAACTATGCATCTTGAGCAACAAGTACTTTTTCCTGTCACTAGATAGTACCTCTAGTAGGGTTCTTCGTTTGTTCTTTCTCACTCTCCAGCCGGCTGGTGACGTCACTCCAGAGAGCTATGCTTTTTGCCACACTCTGCTATGCAACCATCCCTCACCATCAAGGCGCCAGCCAATCAGTGCAGAGGCAGCGGCACTGCAGATTATAAATGGGGAGTCTTAGTTCGACTTCAGGAGCAGTCTTCACCTAGCTGACAGGAAACTGACCAGTCTGATAGCTCACACCTACCGCGCTAGCCGCCAGGGTTTTCTCTATCTTCATTCCATGCTCTTACCTTCCTTCCTTCACTGCAATCTTAGTGTCAGAAGGAACCTCCATTCCTTTAATCCTCAGCTTGGGATGTATCCTGCTACACCTTGCTTAATCACCCAAGCACCATGCCAGCCTATCTGTTGCGTAATCTACATACACTAGACACTACAGCACCCTCTGGGCAGCAATGTCAGTTTGGTTAAAATTTGTTTACACAGCGCTAGGCTACCCCATCCCTTGTTAGTTTAGAATCCGGTCACCTCTACCCTCTTGTGCATAGTTCAGCTTCCCGGCACATGCTCTTGCCGATGTAAGAGGTAGTACGTTATCACGTGTTATTTCCCGTCATAAGGAAATAAAACATGAGTTTAACTGGAACCCTGGGTATAATCCATTCACGGTTACGTCAGCCTTTTCTGAATCCCTGCTAAAGTTCTACGTCCAGGATATTTCTCCGCCTTGTACAAACTAAGCTTAACTAAACCTGGAAAATTACACCAGAAGGACAACGCACCACATTTGTGCGCACTAAGTGTAACAGTATTTTGTATAAGGACTATTTCTTACTAAGTATTACCAATGTACTCATTTTCTCCCTGTTTTTTATTCAAATTATTTATAAATTAAGCATTTTAATTTATAGATGAAATATGAATAACATTTCAATTTAACAGGGAAAAAAAAGTCACTTTTATGAACACAAGTATAAAACATTTGTGCTACAGGGTGTATTTAGGAAATAACTAAACATGTCATACATGGGGAGATTTTTGAAATGTTTGATTAAAAAAGGCAGAAGAAACCATAAATGGAATGTACCACACTTCCTGTAGACTTATCACTATTCCTAACAGACTTCGCTAAGTAAAGGGAATGCAGGTGATCCCGGGAATCTACTCAGACGAGCTAGCACACAGCTTTACCAACCAACATGCACCTAACACGGCCACCCATTTTATCTACGTCTTAGGTAGAATGGCAGAGCCCTTATAGATACCCCGATTCCAGACCAGCTTTTCAGCTCTGTGCTTACTTCTTTTCCACCGCATTTTAGTGCCTGAAAACAAATATTCCCTGAGTTGGGAATTTAAAAAAATTCACTCAATTTCAAGTGAATATTTAATATAGAATTGATTTCAATAAGTTCTTTTTAATTACATATTTAGGGTGTTGGCTTAAACACACATGCATGTTCAGGTATGTATGGTATTTCTCAGATTTAAAATCCAAGTCCACATCAGATTGCCGGAAGTTTTGAAAGTAGACTGTAGTGAACACAGTTTGTAATGAATGCTGTATTGTCTGGTTGACTGCTAAGTCACTTGTCTCCTATTTGCACAGTTAAATTGTCTGTCTTATAATTTTTATTAAAATTAGTGTTTTATTTCATTTCCATGCTGTAGACACCTAATACAAAGTGCTAAAGTGTTCACCAAACTGAATACTTCAATTTAAGTAATAAAAAGTATGATATTTCAAATGATTGGGAATTTGGAATTATGATTATGCCATCAAAACTGGTATCAGTATAGCTGTAATCGGTGGCATCAGCAGTTGAGAATCTGTATCGTTGGTATCAGCAAAATGTGGTATCGGCCCATCCCTATTGGTTATATTTGTACAAAACAATTGCAAAAAAAAACTGATTACAAGGAATATAACATGAATAACCCTACAAATATTTACAATAATATTCTGAAAAATTATATAACCAATTTTCTGCTGGCTCCCTTGGCAGGAGTCCTGGGAAAAATTATATAACCAATTTTTGGCTGGCTCCCTTGGCAGGAGTCCTGGATCGAGCACTTGTTATTAAAAAAACACTGAAAGACTTTTCTTCTTTTTTATACATAGCACTGGCACTTCGCTCTGATCTAGAGTGTTTATGTAAAAGTTCTTTATGAATAGTAAGAACTAGTGATGACCCAATACTGAAAAAACCCAATACCAGGGCAGGTTCCAATATTTAGGATTTTACCGAATCGATACCTGTAATCCGATATTTTCAATTATACTGTACATAGACATTTGTTACTAAAGTGTATGAGAGGAAGTTTGATTTGTGGGTTTCTGAAGAAACATTACCAGCCTTAGCAGTAATTCCTTGAATACCAAAACGTTACAAAAATGACAACAAAATATAACTTTCTTCTGCATCAACAATTCTAACAGTCCAGATCTATCGTCTTTATTAACATCCCTTGAAAACGACAAAATATTCCAGTATACATTCCTAGGGTAATAACCCGTACGCGAATGCCTCCGCAACATTCTGATGTCTCTTCTTTAATAACATGGAGCTAGATGAATAAGACTATAACCGGAACCTGCTTATTTACTAACCGAGACCCTCACACTTATATCAGTACAAATGAAAAAAATAAAAATAAAATAAATTTCGGTATCAAAACGTTCCTACTACCAAGAATTATTCTGTCACTTTCAACATGGCAATGCGAGTTCTGTGGCAACGCTCCATAGCTCTAAGCGTTGCCGCGGAACTCGCATTGCCATGTTAAAAACGATGGTCTAATTCTTAGTAGAGTGAGAGTTTGGATCCTGGTAGATATTTGAGATTCAAGTGTTTGGTGATTGAACTATCTGCTGTTTCGAGTGTTTATCCGATGATCCGTTTTAGTATTAAAATATCTGGGAAAACGGTATCCAGGTTTAGGTTGAGGTTAGAATGGCCATTACCGATATGCCGATATTTTAGTGCCGATCTCCATAATGGTAAATGTACCAATAATACAGATATCCAATATCGGTTATCAGCTATCGGGCCATCACTAGTAAGAATGGCATCTGGACATTTTATGTACGTGTTTTGAAAATTATTTATGTAATTTTCCTGTCTATTTTGTTACGATTACTATCACAGCTGTTTACAGCTGTCACTGTTTTTTTATACTGATGCTCTTGCACTGTGATGAACGTCCAGAATGTTTTGAAATTACGTACAATTTCCTGTGTTGTATGTTACACACTTGATACATACGTGTAACTATTATTTAAACTGGTAATATAGCAATTTTATGGCGATTTGAAATATTAAGTCTAACTTTTACAGAGCATTTCACTTACTCCTGTGGTGAAGGTTTCTTCTTTGCCAGATGTCCCCGCTTCCTCATGACCTTGTGTTGAGAATAGATTCACGTGAAGGAGGATGTCGACCTCCAGGGTGATTCTCACTACCGGCCCAGTAACGTAGTGCCCTGGCAGGCATGGGCTGGCATTTCTCTCCTGGGTTTGGCTTCGGTGTCTCCCAACACCAGGACCTGGATGGCTGTTAGAGGTGGTGGTATGGCAGCTTCGCCTACCCCCTCTGCTCATTGCGCCGTAGTCAGCGGCACGTGGGTGATCTCTGTCTTGATGGCAGGGCTGCTGGGCACATTCCCCCATACAGGAAGCTGCGTCCACGTTTGGCCGCGGTGTTTTCCAACACCGGGACCTGGGTAGCCGTCAGAGGTAGTGGTTCTGCAACTTCTTCTACCTCATCGGCTCGCAGCGCCGGAGTTGGAGGTTCATGAAGGGCTTCTGTCTCAATGGTGGTGCTGGTTTCAGTTCGTTCTTCGATCGCACTACATGTGTGTCGTCTCCGGCGAGGTGTCCTGTTTAGTGGACTTCACTACGAGATTTCACTTGTGCTCGGGGTCATTCTTCCACGCGGGGCTGTGAGCTTTCAGACATATTCTGTTGGTGTTGATGACAGAGTTCTGACAGATTCTGCCACTCTGTGCTTATGAAATTCAACCTGTCTTGGAAACGAATGGCCGGTTCCCCTGCTGGTGTCAGCTTCGACCTCTGGCTCTTTGGGAGGAGCTGGTCTGACTCCTGGAGGGGCCATTGGTATTGGATTGTCTTCGTCGGCCGGTAGTTCCAAAGATTTTGAATATGCTGTATCGACGGTGGGATCGGGGGCGTCTCCTGGAAATGGACGTACCCGTCCTCTGGTTGCTTTGCAGATTCGCTCTTAGGTTCTTTTCCCAATAAACGTCCTGACAAGCCTACAATTTTATATGGGCCTTTCCACTTCTCAGCCAGACCCGCCTAAAGTGGCATTTTGTCTTGCTTAGGGGGTGGCTGCGAATGAGGACTGTTTCGTCCATATTGAAGGCTTGGACGCCAGTTCGGGGTTGTCTGTACTTTTTGTTTTAATAAATGTCCTGTGCATTGTGGGCTTTGTCTGTCCTGGTTAGAGTTGCCAAGTGGATGTTCTTGGGCTGTGGAATCTCTGTTGGTTTATTTTCGCCTGCCAATCTCCTGGTTAGGCGAGTGCTTTTCCCCAGGAGAAGTTGGCTAGGGCTAGTGTTGACGGCCTCGTTCGTCCGTCATCATAGGGCGGAGAGGATTTTTAGAATCTGTTTGTCCCAGTGTATATGGTTGTCACCGACACTAAGGCAGAGGCTCTTCTTCAGCTTCTGGTTCATCTGTTCAGTAAGGTTTGGCTGCGGGTGATATGGGGGAGTTGTCCATGTCTCTTCCCCCCCCCCCCCCCCACCTGTTACAAGCGGACTGCCATTTATGACTGGTGGACTGGGTCCCGTTATACGTTAGGATAACCTGTGGATAACCCCAGCGGGGAAATATTTCGGTTTCAAATTTCCGAATTACGTGGTTTGTTTCCTGGCTAAATAGAGGAAATGCCTCATCACATCTGGAAAATTGGTCAGTGACTACCAGCAGGTAACAATTCCCTTTTGTACTCTGACGGTATGGTCTCATAAAATCGGTGCCAGGTGGGTCCAGGCCGTGCATAGGTGACGGGGTTTTGGCGTGGGTGGAGGTATGTAGTATGCTTTGACTCAACAGCATGTTTCACAGCTGTGGACATACTGCCGGACTTCTCTGCTCATCCCGTCCCATCTGTAGCGTGCTCCGATGTCGGCCAAGGTTTCTTTCATTCCTGGATGATTGGCCTTCTGGGTGATCATGGTGGTGACAGCAGATGTCTACACTTACGTTCTTGGGGACCCATATCCTTCACTTTTCCCTGGGTTAGCCACTGTGGGACCAGACTACATCGTTCCTCAGTTCAAACTGCTGGGGCTGTTGTCGGAGGAGGTTTTGAATTTCTGGGTCTTGCTGTTTGTGGAATGCTATCTGGTTCTGGCTGAGTTGTAATTGTAACAACCTTATGTGTTCTTCGGGGTTGCGGTCCGGGGGTGGAGGAGGAAACATCCTCTCCCACTCTTCATCTGCTTTCTTGCCACTGTCAAGGCTGGGTTGGTGCGAGAGGTCTCTGGAAGGTCGTTGTCCTTGGTTCGGGTAGTTTTCCACCTCATAGTCGAATTTTGTAAGGAACATATCCCACCGCCTGAGTTTGGCTGTAGCATTGCGGGACTGCATAGCCATTGAAGTGCTTCGCTGTCCGTTATTAATATTAAATAGTTACCTTCCAGATAATATCTGTATTTACGGATTGCCCGGATAACGGCCAAGCATTCTTGTTCATTAATGGGGTAGCATTGCTCGGTGGCATTGAACTGAGTACTAGCATGCGCTATCACTTGGGGTTGGCTTTCATGGCTGTCTTGATAGGATGCCTCCTAGGCCATTCTGGCAAGCATCTGTTTGCAGTATCAGTGGGACCTTCTCTTGAGGCCGGTGGATATGCTTGATACTTTGATAGCTGGTTTTTAAGTTGTTGAAGTCATTGTGGTGCTCTGGTCCCCATTGCCAACGGACTTCCTTATCGAGTAATGGGTGTAAGGGGGTCATGTGACTGACTATATCTGGCACAAAGTCCCTGAGCCAGTTGCACAGCCTGAGGAAACTGCACAACTGTTTCTTGTTGAACGGTACTTCTGCTTCCTCGATGGCCCTTACCGAATTGGCATGGGGGTAGTTTCCCTTGGGAGTAACTACATGGCCCAGGTAATTAATTGATGAGTTCCCGAAGTGGCTTTTGAAGCGTTTACACGTCAGCCTATGCAATTCCAACTGTTCCAGCCAGAACTCGCTCGTAGGTGGCCGCAGTGCTCTTCCCATCACTTTGAGTATACTATGATGTCGTCTACATAGGCGAAGCAGAACTGGCCTATATAGCCGGTGAGCACTTCGGCCTACATGGGTTGTTGGAACGTGGCGGGTGTGTTTTTTTAAGCAGAATTGTATGACTCGGAATTGGAGAGCTTCTCCATCTGGTGTGGTAAAATCATTTTCGGCTCTCTGGATGTACAGTGACCTGCCAGTACCCAGATTGCATATTGAGGATACTGAAGTCGTGGCTTCTCTTATATCTTGCAACATGTACATCAGCTTTATGGCCGGTGGTGCAATAGGATGGGTTACATAGTTTCAGGTTTTGTAATTTACGCACAATCATAGTTGGCCATTTTTTTTGGAACCCTTATTACATGTAACTATTAGGAGAATCTGAAGGTTCCACAATCCCTTAATCCTTCATTTCCTCAATCTGCTCCATTATCAAGTGATGCCTTCCCACGGACATCCTGTAGGGACGGTTTTAGATAGACACGGCAGTGGGCCAGATTTTGGCCGGGATTGTCCTTGTTTGACGGAGCAAACCTTCCATGTCCAAGGCACTGGTATGCTCATCTAAAGTACTTTTTAAGTCTTGGAACTACGGTTTGGGTAATTGGTGATTGATCTCTGCGGGTTTTATGGCTGGCAGGATTACTGCATCTGAGGTGTGTTCTCAATTGACAGTTATGCTGTGTTTGTCAGTCAGGTATACTTTTCGTTGGCAGTGATCCATGACACACTGCTTTTGGCATAGCCGAGGATCACGGCTTTGTGTATGTTGGGTGACAAAATAAACTGCTGGTTTTGAGTGTTTATATAGTAGATTCACTGTAAGTGGTGTTCGGTCGTCGACCTTCAGTGTAAAGTCTCGTTTGGCCATTCTTATTAAGTGGGTCTGATGGTGGAGTTATGACCTTTGTTGTGAGGTAAGGACATCGCTCCGTACAAAATTACCTATGGCGGCCAAATCTAGCAAAGCCAGTTTCTTTTCCCATTCCCACTTCGATGTGGGAGCTTCGGGAGGTTCCGTGTCCTCGTGTGAGAGTTGTATGATGGACCCTTGTCGTCCGGAGGTGTAGGCCCACTTCACTCGCCGGCTGCGGCATTTTCCCCTTGGTTAATGTTGTATTTCTTATCAGTTAGTCGCTGTGCTGCACCTGGTGCTCGGGTTGTAACCCTCCTCCCCTGCTCGTTCTCGACCTATCTGCTTCAGTAGACAATCCCTATTAAAATGTCATTCTGGGCAGAACCAGCATTTTGGGAGTTTCGGGTGGGAGATGAGTCTGAAGGGAGGCGAGGGGGGGTCTCTTTTGACTCTGATATTTTATCAGGCTCCACAGGCTTACTAATGCTTGGCAAATCAAGCTTAGTTTGTGTCTTAAATTTCATTCTGTTTCATTTGCCCTGTCTATGAGCTCATCTATGGATAATGGTGTGGGCATTAATAACAGATTTCTTAGTTTGTGTTGTACCATGTGCATTACGAAACATATGCAGCTCTCTTTGTCTTCATTCGGGAAAATTCATTTGAACATTTGAACTTTCCTGCGCACAAATATTTTGGCTTCCTCATCGGTGGTTTGTGTACGGTTATAAAACTCTGTGGTTAAGTTGGCTAGTACTTCTTATCCGGTGAACCAGGTGGCGAGGGAGTTACATAGTTGTCCCCAGTCTGTGGTAAATTCGCCATATTTATCCCACTACTCGAGGGCTTTACCATTGAACTGGGTTTGCGCTCTGCTTATCCACTGTTTTGGTAGAATTTCACTGTCCCAAAATTCCTTTTCATATTTTTTTGTGAATGCGAGTGGGTCCTCCTGTAGACGTCTTGCAAATTCGGGAATTTAGGGCTCTCCAGTGGATCGGGTGGTTACTGGGTTATTGGTTGGTCCTGGGTTGCTTGGACGGTATTCGGCTGCTCGCCGACATATCTCGCAGCGATAAACAAGGCCTGGGCTTGTCACTCTTTCTTCTGGCCACCCTATGCAGCTGTGGTGAAACAGTTTGGCACTTATGATACAATGGATCATATTAATCCCATGTCCAGGACATGTTACCCAGTTGCAGAAGGCAGTTGGTCTTGTACAGTATTCTTCGCATCTAAACTCCAGTTTGTCATTGTACCGCATTTCATCAGCCCACCCCAGGCAGACATAATGGAATTTATGCTGGCAATGTGCGCATACTATATGGTACATTCCAGTGCCGGGACAAGTGGGTTTATGGCACAGATCAACTACGACATTGGCCATATTTATATCTAGGTTCTCTGGTTCGTTCACCTCTGTGTCCGACTTTGTGACTAGGTTTCTTCCACGGGGTGTTTCAAGACTCCCCACAGTCTGGTTTTGTTGGCGATTAACTACTGGCTAGGTCACTTAGTCTCGGGGTTGACGTGTGACGCCCAGGCTGTCTGGGAGAACACTTGTCAGTCCGTAGATGTTTTGTCGGATGCTAGGCCAGGCACATCGTATTCTGGCAGAGTTTGGAGTAATCTAGTCCTTATGAGGCACTGGAAAGCGTACAGTGTACAGGACTGGCCTGGTAGGTTTGCAACAAGGCACAAAGTTGGGTTCGGAAAGTGAGATCATACGTTTCAAGTTGCAAGTTGCGGGTGGTATACCTGGGCGATGCGTCTCTACTGTGCTAGCATATGCCAGAGACTTTACAGTGGTGCATGTATGAACTACAGGTATTTGAGTGTTTCCACTGTGGACGTTGGAACGTGGCGTTGAGGGTAGAACAACATTGAGTCGTAAGTAGGGGATTGGAATAGGCGGCTGTTCTGGTCAGTTGAGGAACTCTGTGTCAACTTTTGCAGGTGCCTGGAGGCAACAAGCGTTTGCTTAACCTTTTCCCTTATCCCTTTGCATTTGTAGAAAGGCATCTGGATCCACACAAAGACACGCTCACGTCCGTAAGGTGAAATGCAGGGAATGTGTTTCATACGTAGTGTGTGTGCCTCTGCCGAGTCGTCCAAATCCAGGGAACGGCCTCTCCGGCACTGAAAGTGTGATGGAGAGGGTGTGAGCACAGAACTGACAAGCTGGTCTGAAGATAGAAGATGCAAGCCTCTGCCGCGTCTTCCCAATCCAGGGAACGTCCCCTCCGGCACTGAAAGTGCAGTGGTAAAGACGAACACCGGACTGACAAGCTTGGTCTGGAGACGGAGTACCTGTGAGTGGGCTCCACTGTTATGCCTACCAGGGTGTATTTGTAAACCATTACGATAATTACTGGACCCGGATTTTCGTATGTGGGAATCATGCCAGATAATGCCGTTGGTCGGCGGGTTTTCTCGAGTATCTCCTGTTTCCCCACCCTTTCATTCCGGCACTGTTCCATACTCAACTCAGTCACCCTCATCGGCTCTCAAGACCGCGATGTTAAGAGCAGTTCAAATCTCTTCACTCACTCACTCGCTATAATTATTGAAATTCACGTGGTCTGAAAAAGCTGCCCTTTCAACACTTTTGTAGTGCGTGAATAATAATGGTTAATTTGTTTATGTTGTAAATTCAACAAGTGTAAGCTTAACTTCAGTTCAAAGTGTGTCTGTATATTGCTGCATCTGTACAAATACGAACAGTGATATATGTATCACGTTTTATTTTCAAAGTTACAATAATTTAAATGTTATTTCTATACAATAAATTTTCCACTTCTCCAGCATTACAATATGCAACTCAAAATGCCACGCACTCGTAAGAACATTGAAACAATGCTGTCTCACGAAAGACGTTATACTAAAGCCCCTCCCCAACCCCCTTACTGTTTTCTTTTTTACCTCGAAATAAAATATAATCATAGCAATCTTAACTTAGCAATTACAAAAATAAAACCGCTTGGAATGCCAACCTAGTTAAAATAAACTACTTTGATTACTGGATGGAGGTTATTTAATGTCAGTCTTTCAGTGCCTGTCACGACAGGAAACAAGAGGAAAGTGGAAAATGCAAGTGTATATTGGACTTAAACATTTGTTTACAAATATTGTTTTCTTCCGTGACAAAACAGCTTGTGGTGGAAGGATACATTGTGGCGATGCTACTTTTCTAGAACTGTCCAAATTTACCCCTCTTACATGAAATAGACTATAGTGGCCCACAGTTAAGTGAGCCTGGCAGGTGTGGGGCGGCTGGATCTGTCGTAGAAGTCAGTCAATCTCCTCGGCAAACTGCGTTACCACCAGAAGTGGACTGTAAGTGGCATGGCCTACCCCAGCAGGTTCCCGGTCCACTGCAACTGGTTCAGTGATGATGACTGGCACTGTCATTTGATCAACTTTGACAGGTGACCCCTCTCTTCATCCAAGGATTGAGGTCTGGATCTCCAACAGTGATCCCGGCAGAGGTGGTGGTTCAAGTGTGGCTCCCACCTCCAGAGATGCCGGTGTCGGAACATGGTTCCGGGACTGGACCTCAGGTTCGATGATGACTTCGCAATGCCTCCTCTTCTGTCGGCATGGTGGGGACTCGCCCCATGTATCCCCTTGGCAGGGAAGCAGGGTGGCTGCAGACCCGATCTGTGCGGTTGGCTGACTGGATTCCCCTGCAACGGCCTCCTCTTGTACAGGAGAAGGCACAGTGGACACCCATGAGACTGTGTTAATGATCAATGTCTCTGCAATGGCATCCCCCCGCGTGGACAGTACGTCTCAGGCACAGGTCACTTCGGGTGATGTGGAAGACCTGCAACATCCTGAGTTAGTACATCAGCAGTACACTGAATTACCTCTCCTTTGTATGGCACCGCCCTGTGAGCGACGGTCATAGTGGGGACGTCGGGCATCGCTGGGGGTCTAAAATCAGTCAGAGATGTAGTTGTAACAATGGCTGTTGGGCTACTTGTTACCTTCTCTGCATGGTAACTTGAAGCTGGGAGTCTTGATTTTGAGGGTCGACTCTTCTTCTATAGTGGCCTGGGTGATCACGGCCGCACATACCAGCTGATAGGAAACCTGGAGGATGGTCCGACTGGACTTGCAGTTCTGGGTAGTGCCTCCCTGATGGGCTGCGATTTCTTGACGGTTGTGGCGACGTCGTCTGACGTGGTAGGCGTCTCGCTGAGCTGGGCCTCCAATGCTGGTTGCACAGGCATTCCAACAATAGAATTTTAGGAGGTTTTCTGGGTGCCGGCGTTCTGTTGAGACTGCAGTTACCCTGGATCTCGATCCAGTGGGCTCTGCCATGAGACTTCCGAAGTGCTGGGCGTCCACTTCCCCGGTCGGTCGGCGAACTTCTTGCGGAAATCAGACGGTGTCGTCAGCATCGTCCGTTCTGAATTCTGGAGCTTGGTCTTGGGAAACTCGATCCTGACAGGTGTAGAATACAACGTTCCCTTTGTTGGTGGCTCTGCCCCATCCCTTTGCGTAGGTTGCTACATCTGTGCGTCCTTTGGTGGGGTGCATACTGACAATTCTTCAATGTCTTCCAGACGACCTCGTCCATTTCAAAGGCTTATACCCTATATGTCGTGGCTGGTATTTCCTGGTGATGTAGGCCTCTTGTTTTTCCCTTGCCTTGTCTATCCGTTGGAGCGTGGCTAAACGTATAGCTTCAGGTGGAGGCGTTTTGGTGAGCTTGTGCTCCCACTGCCAGTCCCGGGGGTGTCTGAGGGTCTGGCCCAGGAGAAGCTGACTTGGGCTCGAGTCAATGACTTTGTTCGTGCGGCATCGCGGAGCGAAGAGGATCTTTAGGATATAGCAATTCTAATGTCGCTGATCCTTTCCTATGCTGAAGCAAAGGCTCTTCTTGAGTTTCTGGTTGCTGCGCTCAGTAGAATTGGCTTGTGGGTGGTATGGTAGAGTGGTCCAGGTCTCCACTCCACATTTTTGACAGGCTAGCAGTCAATTCTGACTAGCAAATTGGGTCCCGTTGTCCATCAGAATGCTTTGCGGGTATCTCCAACGTGAGGAAATCTCATTGTTTAACTTCCCTAGGATGTGATGGGTTTCCTGGCTTGGTAATGGGAAGGCTTCTACTCACCATGAAAACAAGTCATATACAACGAGCAGGTACCTATTCCCCTTGGTGCTGTTGGTATTTGTTACCGCCCTTAAGGCCCCTAACTTGCTGGGTACAGACTTGGACAGTGTGTCTATTAAAATCTCACCATCTAACCTACAACTTGACCGGCGTACTTCTTTGCAATTTCCAATTAGTGGATCACTTTATTTCTTGCCCCCTTTTCTCATTTCTTGTTGGGAGGGGCAGGGGGGGGGAGCTGAAACAGAAGGAAGGTCCACCGCCTCGAGATACAACTACATAGCAGCCGCCATCAGTGACTGAACCACCTCTCCCCTGGTAAGGACAGTAACACCTTCTACCCTTTACACTTCCCCCGCCAAAGAAGACAATAGCCACCTTGGTAAGACAAGAGTATAATCAGCCTCCAAAATTACCCCCTGATGACTCATCACCCTTACGGCTGCAAAGTAAAAGGAGACAAAGCATTACTTCAGGTTTCAACCCTCGACACCTAAGGCACCTGTAGTCTCCACCAGAGAGGTAACTCATACCCTACAAACCATCCTGTATATCACAGGGAGCAGGTAACGTCTATACATACAAGTCAACTTTACAAAATATTTAAATACACAAAACAAACAACACTAAAATGATTACGCCTACTTAGAGAAAAGAAAACGATATTAAATCCTGAGAAACATTTGAAATTACACATCAAAAATAAAATGTAGACAAAATAACAAGACCATATTTCAAAACAGTGATGTGTGACGGCCAGTATGATTGGCACGTCACCTAGTACATGGGGAGTTTTTGAGCAGGTTCAGGCCGAGAACCCTGGGTGGCCTTATGGACCGATTACTGTGGATTCACCCTGACTCTTAGGGAGCCAATGTACGAGTTGGTCTGGTCAGGCAGTGGCAAGCTACGTAGGCGTCTAAGGCGTTGTGGTCGGCAGTGGATGTTGGCTTACTACCTGTAGGCCGGCGCTATAGCTTACCATTGGCTGGCTGTGGTAGGCGACTCTCCGGACCCTGTCTGACAGCGGCTTTCATGTTGCTGGAGCTGACTGGTACTAGGGCTGTTGGCTCCGGGTGGTGGAGGCAGGCGGTGGTACTGGGTGGATAGCACTGGTGAGGCCTAGGCCCACAGGTAGTCTGAGCCAGAGGTGGACAATGGCTGGATGCGGTTCCTGCCGGGTTACTCTGGTGGCTCGAATAAATGGCTAAGGGCGACTGAGAAGTGATGCCCCTGCGGTTCACGGGCGGCTTATGCATGATTCTGAGCGTAGGAAAGGCTGAAGACCTACTGGGTTGGATTACTTAGCAATTGGGTGGCTCTAGGAGCAGTAGATGCCTTCTTATCATCCCACTTGGTCCCTCCTCGTGTGAATGTCATGGGGTTAGGTACTAAGGGTCATCGCAGCAAGCACGGGACAGGTGACAGAAATTGCCTAGCTGGAGTACCCGGATGCAATATGGTAGAACGGGTGAGGGGAGAGGAGCAAGGATGAAGAAGATGGGAGTGGCCAGCGATAAGGAAATATTAAGATACCACTCCACGACTGCCGCAGTGACCTTTTCAGATGCTAGAGCCAAGAGATAACGCGGTGCTGCACTTGACACAAAAACCATACTTTTTCTGATCTGGTGCCACTTTATTTAGGGCTGCAACAGTACTGGTATATATACACGGTTAATTTTATGAGGTGGTTGTATATATACTTGTTGGGAACTGTATGTAATAGTGTCTGTCTGAATTCAAAATTGGGGCGTGATTTTGGAAAATTCAATTTGATAAAAAAAGGTTGGTTTACAATGTGGTAAATAGGGTAATGCATGTTTGACGTAGCATTCTGCCATGGCCGAAGGCAGGGGTGTGTTTATTCAGAATTTCTTGCAGTTGTAGGAATTTGGGTGCTTCTAACTGAAGGTTGATTTCTGCTGGGTTTATGGGAGGAGGGGTGATGTCTTTGGGTTGTATTCCTAGTTCACTGGATTCTCTCTTTGCTACAATTATATGCATCTCTGGCCGCAGTCCATGTTACAATGTTGTTGTAGCCACGGCTGCCCTAGGATCACTTTCTCCGTATCTCTGGTACCACTATAAACTAGATAGAGATTTCATGGCAGTTCAATTTTACCGTGAGTGTGATTCTCCCCTCAACTGGCAAAATGTGTGTGTCACTAGCCAGATGAATTTGGCAGGTCGTGGGGGACAGCTTCTTTAACTGTGCTTTGCGTGAGGAGTTCTTTCCTTAAAAAATTTCTCATGGCTACTGAATCAAGCAGTGCAGTCGTGGGCTGATTGTTTACCTCTACATCAATTCTCGGGGCCTCGGGCGAGCATGGTTCTAGGCTTAACATCTGGATGTCGACGGGCCTATGATTTCCGGTGGGGGTAGCCCTCTTTGCATCCCGGTGTTGATGTTTCCCGACTGCAGTTTATTCTTTTTTTGTTAAGGAGCTCTGTGTTCGGGCGTGTGCTTCCTGCACTTGTTTCTTTCTCTTTCATTCCCCAGCGAGCGGCAGGCTTGTTTGGGCAGTCTTTGTTATAGTGCCGGCCCGGGCAATGCCAGCACCGCGGTAGGGCTGGGGTAATAGTTGGAGCAGGCAGGGGTGAAGGAGGAGAAGGGGAGGCCATGTGGTCTGTCAATTTTACTTCCTCCTTCCCCTTGTCCTCCATTTTTGCTGTTGAGGGCAGCCTGCGCCTTGTTATTCCTTTCTCTTTCTCTTGCTTGTTTTACCAACTCTTTTACTGATTGGGGCCATGGATTTTCAGGAAATTTCTCAGGTTTGGCAGGAGGAGCATGCATTTAATGGTGCGCATGCAGCTGTGCTCATCCCCTTCAGGAAAAATACAGTGGTAGTTTTGTGTCTGCCTTGGGATGAAAATTTTCGCTTCTTCCTCACTGGTTTGTGTTCTACTTTGAAACTAGGATGTGAGTCGAGTGAGGACCTCTTCTCGGGAAAACTGTACGGCGTGTCATGAACAGAACTGGGACCAGTCTCTGACTAATTCTTCGCAACTATTTCACCATTCCGACGCCGACCCCACTAGCTGTTTCCTAATCTTCGTGATCAATTGTTATGTGGGGACTCCGTTCTGCTTAAATTTTTTTTCATATTCTTGCGTGAATGCTACGGGGTCTTCTTGCGGTCTACCTGCGTACTCCGGCTCCTGGGGCTCATCCGAACTCCTACTTCAGGCTGTACTGTGGTGGTGTCCAGGATTACTAGGCCGGTATTTCTCTGCTCGCCGGAAAAATTTGCACCGGTAAACTAATCCTGGGCATGTGATCCGCTCATTGGGCCACCCATTGCAGAGGTGGTGAAACGTCTGGGTGCAAGTCATGCACCTGATGGTGTTTACTTCTCGTCCATTGTAAGTTATCCAGGCATTTGGCATTCTTCACATCTGAATTCGGGGCTGGCTGTATACCTTGGTTCGTCCAGCCAACTTATGCAGGTACAGTGGCATATATTCTCTAGGGGGCGCAGTATATCACATTTTGCCCTGTTCCACAGCATGTGGCGATGTAGCATCCTTTGCTTAGTGGGACTCTGTTAGATTAAAGTTGGCTTCAGCCATATCTCTGAGTTTTTAAATATTGAGTGCTACAGGGGGTTTTACGACTCCCGGAAATCTCTGGGGCGGCTAGCCGTTTCCTTCTGCCCCTTCTCAAGGTCGCGCTGGCATGGTTCTTTCCTTGTTTTCTAAACAACAACATAACGCCCCACATTGGGTGCCACGGAAGAACCCTTACCCTTCATTGATGTGTAACAGCCGGGATGCCTGGCACATCACCTAGTGTACAGGGTAGTTTCTATGCGGGTTCAGGCCGAGAACCCTGGGTGGCCTTACAGGCTGATTACTTTGGATGCACCTCAGTTCAGAGGGAGCTGGTGTATCGAGTCGCCCTGGTCAGGCAGCAGCAAGCTATGTAAGCATTTAGGGTGGCATGGGTGGTAGTGGTACTGGCTTACTACCTGTAGACTGGCACTGTAGCTAGCTGACCGTTGGCAGGCTGTGGTGGACTGCTCTATGGCCCTTGTCTGGGGGTGGTTGGATCTGGCTGGTCCTGAGACTGCTAGATAGACTCCGTGTGGCGGCAGCAGGCGGTGTTGGCGAGGCCCAGTCCCACGGGTAGTTTGAGCCGGAGGCGGACAACGACTATGTGAGGTCCCGTCGGTCTTCTAGGGTGGCTCGAATATATGACTAGGTGGGACTGAGGAGTGAGGCCTCTGCAGGCGGTAGGCGGCTTGTGCCTGATTGCTTGCGAAGGAAAGCCTGAAGGTCATTTGGGTATGTTTACCTCGCGATTGGTTGGCTGTAGGAGCCGTAGATGCCTTCTTATCGGCCCATTTATTCCCTCCTCGGTGGAGCAATGGCATGGGGTTAGGTATTAAGGGTTGTCGCAGCAAGCCAGAGGCAGGTGACAGTAATTCCCTAGCTAGAGTACCTAGATACAATATCACATTGCATCAGTCCTAGTGCTCCAACCGGCAAATCACATGCGGTGGATGGAACAGGTTAGTTGACTTGTGGTGGTGCTAAAGCTTTGTCGTGAGCCGCTCAAGAGGCAAACGGGTCACACTTTGTCAGGCCTGGCACTCCAATGGGCAAATCTCATGTGGTGGATGGAGTGGGTTAGCGGACTCGGGTGCTCCAGTTGCTTCCTTGTGAAGTGTACCTAGCAGGGGCTCTACCGTATGTGTGTGCCAAATGCCTTTGCACTCTAGATCCACAGTATAGGTGGCCGGTGAATTGTGTGGTGTTTTGCAATGTATGAACAACCCAGTGAAGGGTGCCCGCAGTCCTACACTAATATCGGCAATGGTTTGGCAAGACCCGGTCACCTGCCGCTCTCTTTTGGGTCGGCGTTTACACGGGGGTTGAGAAGTTCAAATCACCCTTGGAATTAGAAGGCAGTGCATTGACTTGAACGTATTTATTTGGGTATGGGCTGATACAGGTGCAGACACCAATTAACCGGCTGATACCATGACCATCGGCATCGGCTGCATCTGAACATTGTTTGCCTATTATTATTCACTGATTAGTAGCACTAATTTATTTTACACAATGTTAAGTAACCCGGCATGCTGCATCTCGTAAATCATTAATTTACCGCATCCATCAATCAGATATTCTGTCCGAAACCCAAAATATATAAGGAACATTTGTTTTTCGATGATTTGTTCCCGTTGTTTACATTTTACCAGATTTCTGGTTGGTACATACGTCAAAGATTGTGTACATCATTCATATTTGGACACTATGTGGATGGAAAACAATGCAGTTAATCAACAACTGGTGCTATCAATAATAGGTATTGTTTACATCCCAAAATTATTTTTTTCTTACATTTCTTCTGTTTTTTGGTGACAATGAGAAAGCAACCTCTATTGTTATTCGTCTTATGCGTTTACTGCACTCATAGGTTGCCGGCAATGAAAACGAATCACACATTCTATGACACTGATGTTACTGTAAATGGAAAGTGAAAGCAAATACACTAGATTTTGACAGGTGTAGTTCTTATTGGAAACTGTTTTGGTTAGAAGATTTCTGTCTGAATAAGACTCTGCCAGTAATAATTGGCAAAATTTGTCGTAAATAAATAAGTTGTCATTTTAACCAAGGGATTGAGTATGGCTTGGCCGACGAAGGAATACTAAGCAAAAATATTAATATAAATAAAATAAAATTTGCTTTATTTTTAGTGAATTTTTAATATTAAATTGATTTCAATAAGTTCTTTTTAATGACAGCTGTAGGCTGTTGATTTAATCAAACATGCATGTTGAGGTTATGTAGGGTATTCCTGAGATCTAAAATTCAAGTCCATAACAGATCACCTCAAGTTTTGAAGGTTATCTTTAATGAACTCAGTTTGTAATGAATACTGTATTGTCTGGTAACAGTTTTTCCTTGACTGTTAAGTCACTTTTTGGCCCAGTTAAATTGTCTATCTTATCATTTATTATTAAAGTTAGTGCATTTCATTTCTATGCTGTAGACACCTTATACAAAGTGCTTAAAGTGTTCATAAAACTGAATACTTAAATTTAAGTAATAAAAAGTATTTCCAAATACAGTAAAAGCCCGATATGACGCGGCTGTTGGGGGACGTAACTCAGACCTGCGTTATAGCTTTCTGCGCTATTCTGGGAGTGACCGAGTACAGTAGCAAAAAAAAAAAAAAAACCAGTGTTCTAATGTGGCGTGACACCTGTCTGTCAAAAACGGAACAAGTGTTGTTATTTGCTGCTGTAACTCGTCAAACGTTTAGCCCCTTGCTATCAGAACTTAAATTTTTTTATCTGCATCACTGGACTTGACAGCACCCAAGGGAGAGAAACAGAAGAAAAACGTGCTGTGATGAAGGGTCACATGCATTCAAGCAAAAATAACTAAACAATACCGCATTTTCCAGGCAAAGGATGTACTTATTCCACCAAGGGCAGAGTTAGCTGTGAGTTGTTTGTCATGTGGGTTGAAGAAGGGGGTTCAACCCCCTGCCTGGGCCTGGTTGGGAGGAAGTGAGAATGAGAAAAGCTCGCGCCCAAAGGTCGAATGCACACTTGCACTGCAGATGGGATTTATCAGTGCCTCACGTGTTGTGAAACATGTTGCTTGCTTGTCTGATTTTCATTTTACAAAGGAAAACTAAAACAAAACAAAAAAAATTAATTATTTGGGGCATGCAAAGAAAGACGGTTTTTCTGCATTAAGCCTTGTCCACAATAGCTTGTCTGCTTGGAATTTTTTTTTCGAAAATCGGAAGACATACCTTATAGCTGGTATTTATACATTATAATCAATGTGTCTACATCATAATTATAATGATTGCATAGAGTTATACGCCGTATGAGATTAATTATAGGCCTGTAAATTACTTCGAAACATGAATTTTGAGGTGCGCCTCAAATCTCGGAATTTTTTTTTTCGAGAATAGGAACATATTGCATAGCCAGTATATGTACATTATAATCAAAGTGTCTACATTATAATTGTAATGATTTCGTAGATCTATACCATGTAGGAGATTAAAGGCCTGTAAATGACTTTGAAGCATGAATTTTGAGGTACGCCTCAAATTTCAGATTTTTTTTTTTTCAACAATAGGAAGACATACCGTATAGCCAGTTTATATACATTAAAATCCAAGTGTCTACATCATAATTATAATTGTTATGCAGAGCTATACCTCATAGTAAATTAAGTATAGGCCTGTAAATGACTCCGAAGCATGAATTTTTGTGATGCGCCTAAAAGTTCATAATATTTTTTTAAAAAACAAGAAGACATACCGCATAGAGTCAGTATATAGACATTACAGTCAAAGTGTCTATATCATAATTATAATGATTACATAGAGCTATACCCCGTAGGAAATTGATGTGGCGACTTGCTGTTGTCGCTCGTGCCTAGATCATCGTGGCTGGGCAGCTATCGGTCGGTTCCTACAAGATTATTCTGGCGGGCGGTGGCCAGACAGCTGCCACCACTGTTGTTGTTACGGGATCGGTTCAATTCATAACAGTGGCCCAATATTGGGAAAACATGCTGATTAATGTGATTCATGTCAGTGTGTTGAATTTCTATGAAATGTAGGCAGCATGTTGGCCTCTGCACTGGCTTGATGATGAGACCCGGCAATGTTTTATGGGAATATAAACATTTAGTGAGGTCTACTTGAAATATTAATTATCCCTAATTCTTCATCAAAAACTTCTGACTTGGCATATACACGCACACTTCCTTACTCGCCAATATGCTAATATAAGTAAGAACACATTTTATTCGCGTATACGGAAAACCATACAATATTGGCTGTAATGAATCAGTAAAATAGATCTGGGCACTGACAGGAGGGAGAACGTGCACCGGCTCCCTCCGCCTCGTCCATCAACGTCCCCGACTCACGGCCACCCGCCGACAGACCACACGCCTACCTGACCGCACTCTTTCCCCTTATTTATTTATTCAGGCCAGGGGACATAAATTGCCCCGTGATATAACCGAATCCGCGGTATACTGGGTCACAATATTCCGGGCTTCCACTGTATTGGGAATTCCGAATTATGATTGTGCTTATCAAAACTGGTATCTGCATTGCTGTAATCTGCAGTTAAGAATCTGTATCGTTGGTATCGGCAAAATATGGTATTGGTCCATCCCTAATATTAAGTTGATGGGTGACGGCCTAGGAAATGGGATGTCACATTGAAGTAGGGTTCTTTTGTTCTTTGCAAGTCAGTGGTGCAGGTAATGGACGGACTCTATTATGGAGGCATCTGAATTATGGCTCATCTGCCTCTCGCAGATCCCTTATATAAAGTTGGTGTGTCAGGCGCCTATTGGGCACAAAGTCTGTGAGGACAAGATGATGCCTCCAGGTGTTCGACACACGTGGTTGGGCTAGCTTACCACTGGTGTTGTTTCCCCTCAGCAGTTCCTGGCTTGGACCTTCTGTCTTTAGTTCTGGCTGGGTAGGCTGGCTCGGAAGTCACCTTTTGGTGGTTGAGCTGCCAGCTGACTGGCTGGAAGGTGGATGACTGGTTCTGAAGTCCCGTTGGTCCCATTGGTGATTTTCTGGTCAAAAGGAACCACTCCCAGAGAGAGAGTGAAACCCTATTGGAGTAACTCGATGGCAGGATGGGCAGCGCCGGGAACCCTAATTGTGAGGCCAAATAGTTTGGCAAGGAGGATAGAGGAGTAAGGTTGCAAAAAGTGTTGGGTGTTTTGTGCTCTCTCCCAGGGGGATATACAGCTGTGAGATGGTATACCTTGATTACTTAGGGGAGGTGAGTGGGTTTCAAGAGTAGGAGCTGTCCTGTGTGTGTTCCTCCGGCTCCCTCATCGGTGGGCGAACGATATGGGCAGGTTATACAGTTATACCTTATACAGTTCACCCTGTATAAGGTAGCAAGCAACAAATCCCCAGCTAGAGTGTACTCCAGAAGTTCCTGGGTCAAGCCTTGTCAGACCTGGCACCCCCCAGGCGAGTTTATATGCTCTGGAAGGAATGGGTTAGCTGATTTAGTTGGCCCAAGTGCTTCATAGTGTGTCTACTAATGGTTGGGGCTCTACCGTACATGCACATCAGGTACCTTCACGACCCTGATCCACAGCATGGGTGTCCGTCTACTTTGTGGTGTGTGCAATGTGTTTTACTCTCTCTAGAATAGAACACTGTAACCCATACTATCTCCTCCTACCTCTACACATACTAGGTGTTCAATGGACTTTGTATTATAGCAAGACAGGTGAATGGGCTTGTCAGCTTGAGGAATCTGGCTTGAAGAGTGGACGAGAACTAACAATTAAGTAGACGTGAAAACAACTGAACTGTACTTGTGGTTTGTAGTCCTGAAGGGACTTGGGACACCATGTGTGATGTATGTGTCAGGTGTGGTGATGCTTGACGGTAAGTGTCAGGGGTAGCGATAACTCTTCTGCTGCTTTTGTAGACGTGTCCGTGAAGAAGGCTGTAAGAGCTCTGAAAACTCTCGGTTGAGTCCTCAGGAGGACTTTGGCTGTTAGGTAGAGAGTTTTAGCTCAACTGATGCTAAGGCGAACTATTTGAACAACTGGTGTTTCTGCTAACCGCACTGCGTTATATTTCTGCAGGCTGGGGGGGGGGGGGTTCTTATCTCAAGTGCTTCGGTTATCTTCGACGGCCACTCCTTGGGTTCAGAGCAGGCGGCGACTCTGCTGTCCTCTCTTAGCAGGGTGGCGGCAGGGTGGTTTGGTTAGCTGTAAGGGCGGTATCCGCCTCTTGCGTAGAGGTAAACTCTTGCAAACCGGCTGATGCTTCTTAGCTGGTTTACAAGCGGCGGGGGTAATGACGTTACTTCCTTTCATTACGTTAGCGCTGGGCTTGGCGATGGAAGCAGCCAGTCGGTGTTCGACTCCCTTGGGGCACCTAACATGCATGGGATAATGCGAAGTTGAAAGGAATAATTTATAGGAAGCATCATGCATCAAAGTGTATATGTATTAATTTAGCAAAAATTTTGTATGTTCGATTTCACGAAAAACTTGTGTCTCTAATCATAAGATAACCCCTCTGCCACATTTCAAATTTCCCTCCTCATCCTATTTCGCCTTCTGGATGCTAGGTTCACTATTTGCCAACCACTACCCAACAAACTGCAATGTACCAATACTCACTGCCTGAGAAGTTGGCCTAGCCATTGAAATGTGACAATATTGCATCTGCATGGAAAATGTTTTCATCTGTCTTTGTTTTGTTGTGTGTGTGTGTCTGTGCATGTATGCATGTGTGTGTATGTGTGTGTTTATATATGTCATGCACTCTGTTTATAATTCTCTGTGGCACGTGGTCTTCCTAACACGTCTGCAGTACGGTGCGAGTCTGGCTTGCTACCTCTCCTTACATGCCTGACAAGAGTGGAAGTGGTTACCTAGCAACCAGTGTGGCGACACAGCGTCCTCTCTCTTTCCCCTCTTTTTCTCTCTCAGATGCACATTCTACCTCCCCTTACTTGCCAAAGAGAGGGGAAGATGTTTAACAAAAGAAAATGTATCCTCTCTCTCTGCTGCTACCCCTTACACACCTGGCTGCAGTGCAAGTATGCCTGGCGATTATAGAAATTTTATCAAGATTTTCCCATAGGTTGGTTGACCTATTATCACTAGTATTTCAAAGCAAATGGTTTGACCGGAAAATGTTTCACAGTTCATTTTAACAAAGAATTATTAATTGCACAAATGTTTTCGTTTGTGACTAAAGGTAGTTTTTTCCCATAATGTTTAGTGTTTAATTGTATCTGGTGTAAAATCAACATGATTTTAAAACCAAATGTTAATTTATCTCAATGGATAGCATCTTCACGAATAAATTGATATGCCTAGAAGCATATGCTTGACCTCCCTGTGTTGCCAAAAATTGTTTTAACAGAGTTATTTGAATTTTCAGAAACTTCCTGTGTGGAAATGGAGGATTTATATTAGTGTATTTCAATAGACACACATCTTTTGAATAAACTGATATCCTGTAGGGGCCTATTCGACACCTTTTTTGTCTAATAATGGGTAAGCACCGAGCCCAAGTGCAACGTAACTTGCAACACAGAAAATCAATGGACGTGATTTTGAATGACTAATTATTAAAAGACAGTGTAGAAATAAATTTCTATCCCTTATTTATTAATTTTTGTCTCAAAGTTACAGTTTTTTTCTTGCAGTAAAATATAATTAATTACTTTAAAAGACAGACATTAGCCAAGCATGCAAAGTGACACCATGAAGCGGCGGGGAGGGGTACATTCTTTCACCCCTCCTGCTGCTTTCCCTTCGCCCTCATACCCGCCATGAACACACAGCTCAATCGATAATCTCTCTACGTGCTCTCAACTGATTTACGTGCAGGCATTCAAAATTTTTTTTACATTCAATGTCATATTATTTTAATTTTCAGTGTGTTTGAAAAAAGTTTTGTGTTAGCTGGCATTTGGTGTCGGATCACAATCAATTATATGCACTATTTTAAGATGAATATTCTTTATTTATACTAGTTGAGGTTGGCACGTGATGCTTCCTACTCATTATTATTATTATTATTATTATTATTATTATTGACTCTAAATCATGTGTGCATCACGTGCCCCCGAGGGAATCGAACCCCGACTGACCACCTCCAAGACCAGGACCTATGTAATGATAGGAAGTCATGTCATAGCCCCCGCCACTTGTAAACGTGCTGAGAAGCAGCTGCGGGCATGCAAGTGTTTTCCCCTAAGTGAGCTGCAAATACAGCTTGCAATCACACCCAAACCTCCCTGCCACCACCTCGTCAAGAGATGGCAGCAGCGGCACTGCCCGGCCCGAACACGGTGACCCCAACTACCCCCTACCTCTACTCACACTAGGTGTTCAACTGTAATTTTTTTTTTGTGGGATTTATCATCAAACAGTGAGCTTCATTGTTGATGTTATCACTGTACAATATTATATTTTAAAATTTGATTTGGGAATAATTTAATGGGCACTTTTATAATATGGTTCATGTAATTCATTAAACTGTATTGTGAAATACTCTTAATTAATAAGCAAATGCTGTAATTGTTTCATGTCCATTTGTGTGAAATAGGCTGCTAGTAGTTTTATATTGACAGTTTTATTAATAATTGTAGAAACTCGTTCGAGTTCGATTCAAAAGATCAAAGTGTTTTTAAATACTCTTCTCGAGCTCGACTCGAACAAAATTTCAGTGTTCGCACATTCCTAGAGTCCTATGTACTGAAACATTTCTTGTGAAATTGTTGTTTGCGTGTAAATGTTTTTCTCAGTAAACAAAAGTTCTGGAAATATGACTTTTTGCCAGAAAAGATAAAAATAACAATTATCTATGGCCCTATTTATTTATTTTTGTCATATTAAGAATATTCTTGGAGAAAAAATGAGTGAAAATTGTAAAATATCACATTTTTTAAACTTGCCTATGTAGTTTCCTTAAGCTTCATGAGAAAAGTGCAAAGATACGGACATAATTTAATCTGTGGTCTTTCATTGCATGTAATAAAACACCACTGCTACAGATATAATTTGCATAGTACAGCGTTACGACGGAAACACTGCGCGTAGGAGCGATGAGTTGCTAGGCATGCATGTAACTGCCGTCTGTATTGCTCCCTCTTGACCTTGGATGTGCAGCTACATAGTCCTCTTAGTGTACTTGTCAGAACCCTCATCTACTGAAATTTGTTGGCAGTCCCCAGAAAAACAGTAGACAGGGAGTCGGCTTTACCTCCAACTTTTAAAAATATTAATTTAAAACACATCATGATAAACAAAATCACTACTGAAAGGAATATTATATTGAATGCTCGTCTTTGACTGTGTGCTTTTCTGTTATTGTCTGCTCAAGTGTACAATTTTATTAATACATATGTACATTTTGGGATCACTGTATATTCCGATACTTTTAATGACAATTTTAATGATTTATTAATCTGTAATAATTGGTAACTGAATCTGTACCTTCTGCTTATTGTTCTAATAATCAATAATGGATTCAGTAATTTGTAAAGTCATGTAGGTGCATCACCTATAAATATTTTTTGTATTATGGCAGCAATAGGCTGCTAGGCTACTGATTACATTATATAAACTAGACAGAATGCACAAGTACTCGCAGAGTGGTACTCGTAGATAGATACACACAAACAAAAGTCAAATGAACACATTTTTCATGTGGATGCACTGTCTCGCAACTTTTCACTGGCTAGACCAGCTTCATCCGGCCGCAAGCCACGTGATAAAGCTAGTCTAGTCAGCAAATAATTTTGTGACTGTACATCTGTGGGGAAATTTTGTTCCCCTGAGTTTTGTTAGCTGGTGTCTATCTACGAGTACCACCTTGTGAGTACTTGTGCGTTCTGTCTAATTTTTATAATATGTTTTGTATTGTGATAGTCACAATTATTTAGGTGCAGTTAGTTTGTCACAAGAGTAGTGCAGTGTTGCTGTGTTTCAGCTGGTGTGGCTGAACTACACAGACCCGGCGGAGCATAAGGTGGCGTACGACGTGACTATGTGCGTGTCGAACAGTGAGGGGGCGGAAGCCAAGCGGCTAATGGGCCGTGCCTTCAAGAGCGCGCTTACCCTCCAGCAGCAGCAGCACTTGCTGGTCGAACTCGACCATGACCCCAAGCTTGTCTACCACATCGGCCTCACCCCCAACAAGGTAGCCAATCCCTCCCTCTGTCCTGCTATAGGGGCTGTGGTGGTGCAGTGGCTAGAACACTTGCCTCCCACCAAGTCAGACTGGGCTTGACTTCCAGATTTTCACACATGGGAATTTTGTTGGACCATGGCGCTGGTCTTTGAGTTTTCGGAGGATCTTCCACTTTCCCACCCTCGTATTCTGGTGCTGTTCCATATGCACCTCACTTCATCCTCATTAGCTCTCAGGTCCCAGTGTTAGGGTAACCCAAATGTCTAATCTCTATGCACCGTCACCCTCATTGTGGCAAATGTAAACCATCCTCTCTACATACATTCAGATCTCGTTCATAAGGCACCCATTCCATGCGACACCTCGTTATATTAGTCTTAAAAACAATAAATTGGCGCAGAAATCTATTAAAACACATTTGAAATCCGCAACACAAAAATAACACTAGTTGTATAGACTCTACCCTTGCACAATGCATCACATAGTGAAAATTAAATTAAATTAATTTAAAAAAAAAAATAGAAATTCATTCAAATTTACCATAACTAGCGTGCAGAGTGTGAGCAAGGTTATTGACCTGACAGCTGTTCAACAGCACTGCCTCTGCTGGTGCAGTTCTCTTTTGTGCACTGTACTTGTCTGCTAAGACATAAGCACAACATAGCACAGCACAGCATGTTCCATACCCCGCCCCTTGGCAGCAGCACCAGTTGATGTCGACACTTGATGGGTGCGGAAAGTAGAAAAAAAAAATCAGAATTACGCCTTTCACCCTCCTTTTTACTGCACCTATTCCACTCATCTTTGTCTCATTTTTATTCTTGATAGTTTGTTTTCTGTTACCTACAGTTTTGATTATTGTTATTATTTTTTTTTTTATTTCTATTTTTGATTATTTTTATTTATTATACTATTTTTCTTGATTAAGCTACTTTTCAGATTCATTTTTAAAATTTTGATTCTAACATGAGTGGAAGTGAGAGGCGAACCATTACACGCAAATAAAAATATGCAATTATACAGGATATGGGTGCAGGCGTGTTCTTACAATGTTTTTATAAACATCCCCTCCCTTATTTCCATATGTCATAAAAGGAAAATGCCTGATTTAATAATGCCACTGCTGTGTTTTAAAAAGTTTGTAGAGAAACAGTCTACAGTTCACAAGTGTTTCCAAGCAACATATTTCCTAAATTTCCATGCAAGCGGGATTTCAGTAGATGAGGTTTCTGACATGTACATCAATAAAATACAACTTGTAACCTTATAAGAGCTGTATATTAACTGTTAACACAGTTTAGCTATTAAACACAATAAAAATAGAAATTAAAAAAAAATATATTATTGTAAATAATACATTAGAGAGCACAGAGAAGTTATCGATTGGGCAGCGTATTCACGACGGAGGGCGAAGGAGGGGTGGCGATGGGAACTCCACGCCACTACATGTTGCAGACACCTTACGCCCGTGGCAAATGTCTGTCTTTTAAAGTAATTAATTATATTGTAGTGCATAGAAAACTTGCAATTTTTAGATATAAATAAATAAGGTAGTTATAATTGATTTTTTCACTGTCTAATAATTAATCATTCAAAACCACGTCCTCTAACTTTCCCTGTATTAAGTTACACTGCACTTGGCTCAGTTCTTACCTACCCATTATTAGACGGCAAAAGGTGTTGAATACGAATAGTGCCTTACATTTTATCAGTTTATTCTAATGATGCGTGTCTATTGAAATAAATTAATATAAATCTTCAGATTTCCGTGCAGCAGTTACGGAAAATTAATTTTACACTTATAATACAAGTCGCTCGATGTTCAAACATATTTTGGTGACAAGGGGAGTTCAATTATATGCTTCTGGGAATATAATTTTATTCGTAAAGATGCTGCCCCTTGAGTTAAATAAATAATACATTTGAAAATCATGATAATTTCACGTCAGATGCAATAAAACACCAACCTTACGGGGAAAAAATCACCTTTAATCACAAAAGAAATTATTTTTCAAATAATAATTTCTCGCTAAAATGTTTTGCGTAACATTTTCAGATGAAACCATTTACTTTGAAATACAAGTGATGATAGGTGCAACTGTTTTGAGCGATGCATAATCTTGATAAAATTACATTCGCCAGGCGCAGTTTATTTGCTCTGCTGCCGGCAGACGGCGTGCGGAAGACAAGCGAAGCGGGCGTGGCCAAGAGAGAGAAGTGTACTTTATCTTTTGCTCGACAACAACTTCCCCTCTCGGGGGATGGCTTGTTAGGGGAGGAAGAAAGGTGTATGGCTGAGAGAGACAGAAAGAAGGGTGAGAGAGAGGACGTTAGGTCGCAATGCTCATTGCTATGGCTAACCACTTCCCCTCTCATCAGGGGAAGTAGCAAGCCAGACTCGTACCACGCCGCATAGCCTGTATCCACAATGCAAGTAGTATAAAGAGACGAAGCTCAATGCTATTTCAATGGGCCCTTATTTTCCTCTATGTTTGGGCTATTAGGTAGAATTTGCTGCCAACCATACAACTCTTAAACATAATTATTTCAATTTCCAGATAGATGTTTTAGTTACTGTTAATAACAATTTGGTAAAAATGTTATCATTAAATGCTGTATTTACAAACGGTAACATGGAACTAAGTGTACCTTTGGTAGAGGATACATAGGTTGGTTACTCTGTTAACTGCACAATTGTTTATTAAAATCCTTATTGTACATATTTCTTTCTTTTAAAAAGGCATTGTTGCTGATATCAATAACTCTTGTACCATTTATTCTTAAGCAATCAGCATTAAAAATTCATTAAAGCTCAATTCCAATTCCTGCAATTGATTGCAAATATCAACTCCACCTTCTCCAGCAACGAATATAACAACTGAAACAAAACAACTCAACGCTCAGGCGCTGACAGTGCATGCCTACATAAAAATTATATATGTGATGATTGATGATGAGAATAATTAAACGTAATTTACTTGTGACTTAACTATATTAGAAATTATATTGTTTATAAAATATACAGTTTTCTTTATTAATGGCATTATTTTCATTTTTTCAACAGTTGGCGAAGTTATTCTACCTAATAATTTAGTGGCCCACGAAATCCCTATAGAGCTTCGACTCCCTGGCAGTGTCGACAGATGTGTTGGAAAAACAAGACTTTAGATAG
The DNA here is from genome assembly GCA_029891345.1 of Dryococelus australis. Lineage (NCBI taxonomy): Eukaryota > Metazoa > Arthropoda > Insecta > Phasmatodea > Phasmatidae > Dryococelus > Dryococelus australis. The sequence continues at coordinate 75,004,437 of CM057002.1, read as the reverse complement.
CGCGCCACAGAGCAGTTATAAACGGCGACACGCATGACGTATTTTACATCCAGTTACTATATGTTTGCATAAACAACCAGCTTAAAAACTATAGTTGCGGGGAATATTAGGTGAAGAGACCTAAAATATACTTTGATTAATGCTGCATGCGATAAACAATAAAAGCTGTTTATGTTATCATTATTTACATAGGGATTTCGCCGGAACCACAAAAATTTGTGTGTAGATGTGGTTTATCGGTACATGCAATAACAATACATAGAGTCGACTGTACCTGCTTACAACTCAAACTTGGTTCAAAATATTATTCAGACGTGTAAAATTCAAGTTTCTATATATTAGTTTTAGGACATTAAATCTGCGACAGATGAGGCTGTGTTTTACTGTTAACGAAAGAAAACAGCACAGTGTTTATTAATTAAATGTAACTATTAAAAGGTGGGCATGTAGCAGTAAAAAGATTCCTCAGGAATGTAAGTATGAATGCTGATTGACAGCAAAATTACCCTGAAACTAAGTGATATGTGCTGTAGTTAAAATTATTCTTCACAACTGCATGTATAAACACAAATACCAGTCAAAATTTGCATAAAAATGGTGTTACAAATTGGCTTAAGATGCAGCGGCTGATGTAACAGTTTGTTAGAAAAATAAGATTATTCATAGGGACGCTTGTTTTTAAAAAGCCGAAAATCACATAATTTGCTTTAAGTTGCTTGAAATCTCGAAATAAACAAATGCCTCATGAAAATATGAAATAATTTTGCAAGATTCTCATGTGAAGAAGTGAAAACATGTATGGTTTAGTGATTGATAATAATAGTTTGTGTTGAATATGTTGCTCATCAAAATGATATTTGACAGTATCGAATGAGACATAAAAATGTAAAATTACTTTTGTTTAGGTTATCATAAAAGGTGTTGGTTGATTTACTTGATGTTTAAGTTCTTGTTGGGGCAATACAAGTTACAACGGGATAATATTACATTTGTCAAAATGTTGACGTTGCACTGTGCAAGTACTACAATACAAATACAATAGTATAAAGAGCATACGTGTGCCTTAAACATACGAGGTCATGGTGGCTGAGAGGTTAGACTGCTCACCTCCCACTAAGGCGAACTGGGTTCAATCCCCAGCCGGGTTACACCTGGATTTTTGCAAGTGGGAATTGTGCCAGATGCCGCTTCTGGTTGCTGGTTTTCTTGGTAATCTCCCATTTACCCTGTCGTTTTATTCTGGTGCTGCTTCGTTCTCATCTTATTTCACAGTCATCGGCACTCAAGACCTCATTGTTAAGAACTGCCCAACTCAAACATACAAACTCCAACAGCACAACACGTAAACACAAACAATTAGTTCTGCGCATCTGAGTGTGCCGCAAACCTCAATAGCGTTGGTGGAGAAAACCTAAATCTACAATGATGAATAGGTTATTTCAACTCGACTAGCATTTTACGGCCGGAAACAAGAATAACGATAAAGTTATTTAGAGGAATCTTATTTTCTTGTAAATTACAAATTACGTATGTAAAGCGATGTTAATATACTTTACCATTTTTTATAAGTTACAATGTCTTTAAGTTTTTGCAAGTCAAATTGTTGAACTAATGCAAAATGTGGCACACTAAAAAGTTGTACTGTAATTTCCAGAAAAATTTTAATGGTTGCATTTTCAAAAGTAGATTTATATTCTGTGTGGGAATCGTGCTGGCAATGCATGCCATTGCTCTTTCATTTTGTACTGATGCAGGAACTCATATTGACTAAGGAGGCACGTCACTGCCCAAATGTTTTGGTGTGTGTGAGGACAGACACACTGGGGTGAGTTTGAACTCTAATTGAAGCACAGAACAGAAGTCCGGCCTGTATAGAGGATGGTCGTGTGGCTTTCTGGCTAGGCACAAATTCAGGGATGGCAAGCACAATATGTTTGGGCGGAACCACTCTCACTTGTTTACCTGGGCGACTAATGGCCTGGGGAGGCTGTTGGACCTACTGCAGCTCTGGAGGTGATGCGTTCGGGCTGGCACCGGGATTTGGTGCGTAGGTGGGCGGATTAAACTCGGTGCTGCTGGTCGGCCTGGTGGTTTCAGTGGGCTGGTGTCCTCTAATCAAGGGGTTTGCTATGGCATAAGATACTTCTTCACCACTCACATAGGTGAGGAACAAGGAATGAATAACCTCTACGAGTCAGACTGGAGGGTCAAATAGATCCTGTATGGGGACTGGTGAGACTGGCTTCTCTAGATGATGTCATACTTGAGCTTTATCTGTGTACTTAAATAGTCAAAGACAGTGGGGTTAGGGCTAACCTCTTGCAGTCCCGCGGAGGTGGAGAAGGTGACGTTCTTTCTTATGTAGATGTACTTCCACACACCACAGTTGCCAGACCAAGGCCGCCCCCTATCCCAGCATCTGGCACTGGACCACGGTGGATACTGAGAGTCAGGTTTCACTATGGCTGACAATCACAATACATGGGTGTGTTCGCCTGAAGGGTCAGGTTCTCGGACCCAGGAAAATACCTCCTCCGGTACCAGAAGCATGGTGGAAGGAGCACGACCTGGACTGATTGTCCAGCCCCAAGAGGATGAGTACCTTGTGTTGGGGCTTTACCATTCTATACACTGGGGTGCATAGAAAGTTTGTGTGTTACTGACATGCGAGTTTCCTGAAGGGAATCTCATAGTCCTATGTTAAGTTCGGCAATATTCTTGGTCTCCTGCTGTCCCTCAACAGACCTGGTGCTTACAAGGCAAGGTACTACTAAGGGAATAATATTCTAAGTGATCTAAAACTTGTTTATTTCTGTGCGGAAATAAACATGGTAGTTTGAGCTACCTCATATGAACACGAGTTTAATGGAAGCTGGCTATGTTAGACAGGTGAAGGTGACCTGTTTCTAGCCTAATGGAGTAGGTAGGCAGAGTGGCTATGAAAATAACTCAACTTTAAATAACGCTATGTGTATGTCCTGAAGGGACTGATTGGTGTTTCTAAGTGTTCGACGACTCAAATGTAGGGAGCCACTAGAGGTTGTCTGTGAGGTGCAGAGACGTCTTCAAAGGCGTAGGAGGAGATCTCAAGACCTGTGCTTCAGCATCAGAGGCGCGGTGAAGACCAGGCAGCAACTGCTGGCTCCTCCGGCACCAGGAGTGCGGTGAAGAAACAGGACAGACTGACGTTCCAAGGGCCATACGCTGGTATTTATACTCTCCCGGCTCACCCTTATTCTGGCAGGGGGAGGGAGGGCGTCCGTCAGATCCTCTGAGCGTGTGACGTCTCCGGTCGACAGATATTCCAGCTGATGCATGTCTCAGCTATTCATACTAGTAGTACCATCCCTCGGCACGCTATAGTACTAGGTGACCTTGAATCATCATCTCGGTGGCTCGACCAGTGAACAGTACAATTTATTCGTGCAAGGAGCGTGCATCTTTTACCGTTGTGTAAGCAGTACAAGTTCTTGGTATTTGGTAGATTGTACTGCCAAACAAACTCCGTTGGGGCGTGTAGCTGAGTGGTTCGCACTGATGAGTAGAAGTTTATTTAAATAAGTAGAAAAGATGTCACATGTCAGTAGATTAATGTGATCTGTTTCTTTTATATGCACACACACATGTATGCACATACACAGAGGTGCACATACACACACATACGTGCATGTACTGTGTGCATTGAATGATAAGTATTTTTTTTATTGAACTAACAAATTTCAGCCATTAAAATAACGTATTTACATAAAATTTAATATTGAGGTGAACAAAAATTTAACTACAGACATTTTTAAAAAATAGTGAAAAACATACTGGAATTATTTAATCATAACTGATGAAATCATGGAAACATTTTTCAAGAAAACAGGCATGTCTATATATTTACAAACAAAACAATATTATGAGAGGTGTGTGTTTCAAAATTATTGCTTAAAACTGCAGATATGAGTACAGTTTACCTTAAAATCCCTAATATTACCTTTATTTTAAAACTTTTTAATTTACGTGCAATAAAAGAGCCCAGGCTCAAAACTTGGGAACTTTTCAGTTGGCTTGCTCGGTCTCAGCTCAACAAAAGAAGAGCCCATGCTTGCAGACCTCTAGTATATGTATTACATTTAAGGGTTCTGCCTGCTGCAGCAGCTATTTTGTGCTTTGAGAGCTCCAAATACGTGGACTCTGAGGCAGACTCTTGTTGACTTGCCTCAGCATGTAGTCTTTCAATAGGTGACTTGCCTAAATGTGACTGACCTTATATTTGTATGGAAATTATTATTCATGTCTGAAGACAACTCTAAAGTTCCAGTAAGAAAACTTAACACCTAAATATGTTTCTAAAAACACCCATTTTAGCCATTTTCACAGCCAAAACAAATCTTTGGAATTGAAATGACAACTTGAAACTGGTCTTTATGCGCAAAACATTTCTTAAATGATTTTTGTGTTTAGACATCTCTAGTAAACATTCAACAGTTTTTGAGTCCTGTGTTTTCCAACAAATCTATGCAACAAACACACTTCATGTGCCAGTCAGGTGGAGGTCCTCAGGAAATAATTTGGTTATAAAGGCATGCAAGTATAGTTGATGGTGTTGGAAGCTGTGAGATGTGTGGGGTGGTTGGTTGTCCGCAGCTGCCGGACCTGGTGGAGAGCAACCCCCTCATTGCCATAGAGGTGCTGCTGAAGCTGATGCAGTCCAGCCAGATCACGGAGTACTTCAGCGTCCTGGTCAACATGGAGATGTCCCTGCACTCCATGGAGGTGGTTAACAGGTGCTAACATGCTTCTGTCACCAAGCCCCATCTCATGGCTAATGTTTAGTCTACTCATATGTGTACCGGATTTGCAATTTTCATAAAATAAATATCACTGTGTTAAATCTCCTGATTCGTATTATATTCAGGCCTACATAACAAATAAACTTTGTTCTTTACACCAGAGTGAAAATTTAATAAAATATAACCATGTGGTGTTTATTATTTGGTCATAAAACTGTATTTTGCAATAGGTTTGCCTATACGTACCAGCTTAAAAGTGGCCTCTTTGTAACACCAGCGCACCTTGTGGCTGAAATTTTCCCTATGCCAAATTGTCTCATAATGAATTTTGTCTTTTTCCCAACCCGAGAAGAATAAACTTTAGCCATGGCTTAGCGGGTTGAGGCCTTATTTCATTTTTCTCAAAAGAGTGCACACCCACTTGTGCTCTCATGTGTATGGCAGGGTTAGATTTTAAGGATCTAGCTAACCTGTCCAACGGACAGGTTGCATTAAAAATCCACGTGTCCATCATCCAACCTGCCTGCCCGCTGTACCAAAAATAGAAATTTCAGTCTTGCTAAAAAAAATTATTATACAGTAGAATTCCGCTGTAGCGAGTACGAGAACACTGGTATAGCAAAGTCTTTTTGAGGAACCTTCAAAAAATCGTAAAAATATTCCATGAAAAATTGTAATTTTACGAGTTGAAACATATGGCGAGATCGTGTGAAACAGGCTTGCGGCGGGACTAGTGACCATGTGAAACACGCTTTTGTTATCTGTCTGCCGTAACTCCACTCCCTCGCCTCGCCTCCGCGTGCCGCTCTCGTGTCACATTCTTCCGCCTTGCCTCCTAACTCCCCCTCTCTTTGAAACCAAGCGCATTGTTCTATAAATAGTATACTGCCCTTTCTACCTTGACACCGTTTTCATGAACCATTTCTGCTTTTTCACAGTCATTCACTGTGATTCGGCTGTCAACTGTATTTGGTTTCAAACAACTTGGCGTATGTGGGTCAAATGTTATTGTTAAATGAAAACAAATTCCATTTAAATATAACAGTCCAAGAGATAGCTGGAATTGAATACAGCTACATATTATCAGATTTTCGCTGGTTTTTTTTCCATACTGTGACTTACCAATTAAAGATAGGGACACAACTACTACTACTACATTTTATCGCTGTGCTATAACGAATGTAATTTTAATCCATTTTGATAAAGTTTTCTTGAATTTTTGCTGGTTGTGAGTACGTCTCGCACCATGCAGGTTTTGTTAGTTGAAAACGTATAATTTTCTAATGACTACCGTATTTACTGGCATAATTTTCGCGCTGGCACAATTCACACACCCAAATTTTATGGTGCTGAATTAGGGGGGAAAAAAATTTCCTTTCATATTTCACGCAGCATGTTTCTCTCAACGAGGCATGTAATGCCAACGGACGCGTGCTTTGTTCCGCCATGCCCGGTTGCCGACACTTCGTCAGTGGTCCCGTTATCGATTACTGGCTGCCGCGCCTGCGGTGGGAACAGGTAAACAATATCAGTCCAGGAGTTTATTTGTATGCAGGTGGTTTTTTTAATGCGAAAGTAATAGTTTACATTAATATTAACTTTTTTTTAGTACGAAAGCATAATGGTTAAATATACCAGTCAAACTACTGCATTTAAACTTCAGATAATTGTGTGTGCAGAGGAACACGGCAATAAAGAAGCGGGCCAAATTACACTTTTTCTGAGTTTAACGGGCATGTCATGTTTTCCCAATAATGGGCTGCTATTACATTGTGAACCAGACTTGTATTGATGGCAGTGGCGGGCGGTGGCCAGCCGCCGCTCACCACAATAATCATGTAGTGCCCGACAGACAGTGGCAAGCCGTCGCATGCGGCCGCGCTGCAAGGATCTAGGCTCTTGCCCATCTACATGCACACTGCAATGTTTTTACTGCTAGCCCCAGCACACGAGTGCTTTAATTTTGAATATGTACCTTCATATCTATTATCAATAAATAAAATGCTCTGTGTTTTTAAATAACGTATCCCCTGCAGTTGGCAAGGGATTACTTACAGTAGACCCCCATTTTAATGTTTACATGCATGTGTCTTGATGATTTCTTGCATAATTCATGCACCCTAATTTTTGCCACTAAAATCCTGTAAAAAAGGTGCGAGTATTATGCGTGCAGAGCTGTGACGGGCGAGTTATCGCTTGCAGGGCAGTGCTTCAGCGGCAGAGTAAGCGATAGCGGGAAATGCTGCATAGGCCGGGCAACTGATTGCAGGACAACACTGCGTAGGCCAAGCAACTGATTGCAGGCTGAGCGGCTATACTTACCTGGCGCTGTCGGATTTTCCACTGATTTTCACGCAATCAGTTATCATATAACAGGATATTTTTACGTTATGGTGATTCAAACACAATTTAAAAGCAATTTGAGGGCGATTTTAAGTAGTAGGCCCTACTGGGGATCAAAATTGGTCTAATTCGGGAAGAGCGAGGACACTGTTATAGCGAGGATTGAACCTGGAACTGTGACATCTCACCATAACGAGACTCTAATTTGTATAGAAATTATTTATGATATTCATTATTTCCATCACAAACATTTAGTAATAACTTTTTCATGACTCGCTGTCATATTCACTGCACTTACTCTGTCCTCCTCAAATCTTCTGTATGGTGGCTGAAAGGGTCAACACTTTCTCTGAGCATTAGGATACCAGAGATAGATTACTGGCCCAGGATCAAACTCACTTTCACAACATGACTGTAACTGAACATGCATAGGTGAAGACATTGTATCATGTAGACAATTTCATCAGTCTGTCTTGATAAACTTCATTAGCGAAATTTTCTCACAATCTGCAGTGTGAGCAGGCAGGGACAGCATAAGATCTATGAGCAACAATACATTTGGATAGTCACTGTGATCTTTTAGGTTGATGTTACCCCAGTTGGCTTTACACACGACTATACTGCTCATACAGTGTTATTTTAGATGTGTCCATTCTAGCTCAATTATCTCACATTTCACCCCATTGTTTACAAGACAAGGGGAAAAAAAAGTGTATCAACTTAATGATAAAACTATAACCAAACTCAGTTTCATTGTTTGAAGTCCACATTTTAAAACCACACAAATTTGATAAATCTGGTAATTCACAAATTTTACTTTGCTTGTCTCCAAGGTGAGATTCCAAATTTTTTGGTGATGGTATTTATAGCAGTTGTCTTCTTAGAAGTCTGCAACATATAACCCCTTTGAATTGCTTACCTTCATGATGGCGAAAACTGTAGTGCTGAGCTGATACATATTTTTACCAATACCGGTATGAACTGATACTTACTTGCCGATACAATGGACATATGAGTAATGGACTGAAAGATTACTAGCGCTAAAAGTATTTTGGGAAGCTGATGAAAATCTGTATTGTTCAGTCTCACACAATGTACTATTTGATGCTTTTAAGTAAACATGCAAAACATTAGTATAATTAATTTCACTTTAATTCTTCAAAATCAGACACTAAAAGCAGCACTCAAAATATTCTTTTGTACTTTAATTTATTTTGAAATTTATGTCTTGGAAACTTAAGCAATTTATGCTTTAAACTTATCAAATAAAAAAGAATAAATATACAAGGTTGTGTATCACATTTCTCAGCATAATTCAAATTTGGTTATATTCAGAAAATTGAAGATTATTATGTATAGTTTTTAAACTAAGCACTCCCTTATTTATAGTGTGTGATCTCTTTAGAGTGCCTGTCACAGCCAACCACAGTGCCAAAGGAGCAGCACACATATATATATATATATATTTTTTTTTTTTCCCACTTGCAGTAGATGATTATCTCACAGCAGGTTAGCATCTCCCTTTTTCTACCTGGAGAGACAATCTGTTTGTTTAGTACTTGGAATAAGAACGGCAAATGGTGACTCAAAATGGCAGTAGTTGAGCCTGTCTCACTCCAACATTGTCACCCTGGCACAGCTTTAGAAAACTGCTAATGAGTGCCTCATTATAAACTTGTCGGCGGCGGACAGGTGACTTAAATTTTCTGCCTGCCCGGACATGATTTTACCTGCACCGGGCAGGCGGACAGGCCTTAAAATCGAACCCTCTATGTATGTGTTGGTACTTCTGTGTTAGACATTGTGGCTGTCCCATAGTCTAAAGATGTGGTAGACCTCTTATTTGTCTTCTGCGCATGTACCGAATATTGACCTATCCCAATGCTACACAACTGTCAAAGTCACATGCTCGACAGTGATGAACGTGTTTGTTTCTACCTTAATTTTTAAATGACAAGCACTATTGTATAAATAAAATGACTTTAACAGTTTTAATTCAATCAAACTGCATTACAAATTGGTCAAAGGAAGTATACACATCTCAAAGCATTTGTTTACAAATAAGTTTTCTAACCTTGAATCCAAAACATGCCGTTTTCGCTAGATGTGTTGGCAGAAAAGTAGTTCAATGTTGGGACACGGATATTGGTTGTGCGCAGCCAGCGAGGTCGCGTCTACCGTAGCTTTATTCCAGGGCTGCCACCAGCCCTGAAGCTGAGATCCTAATTCCTGTATATAAAAATCCTGTAAAGTCCGGAATCATCTCGTCAACTCCTGTAAAATTTTTGGAATTAAAAAAAATGCAATTTACAGGGGGGGAAAAAGTGGACATGAAAGACATTTACATATTTATTGTAGTTGTATTGGTTTGGAATGTACAAACCATGGTAATTATTTTCTCCACTCCCACTTATACTTTAGTTTATAACTGTATCAGCGATAATTTGTATCCTCATCAATGCGAAATGCAAAAAACAGTCACCGAATTTGGATTGCATACGTAAAAACGGAAATTTACGGCAAAGATTCTTTTAAATAATGGCCTGGACCTTTGCATGTGATCATACAGCCAGGAACAGAAGTATGTAGATAACTTTATACCCACGCCAGTGAATAATTAAGCAAAAAATATTGTGGGCATACACTATTGAAGCAATGGCATATGTCCAAAATATTTCGCTTGATTATGTACCTTCATTATTTATAAGGATCTTTCAAACAAATGCATCAATATAACTCACAACACATCACTGTGGGTGCTAGTGTCGCCATTTTGAGCAAAACGCAATAAAAAAGAGTTAAAAATCTGTAAAAACAGATAACAACCGTTAAAACAGTAGGCCTGCTTTAGTCTATGGGCTGTCCCAGTTCATTGTGAGTAATGACAAAATAACACACTGACGCGTGTCCGATTAGCTAAGACTGGGTCACGGTCGTGTGGCTTTGGTTGCACTTAGGCCAGTTGTGCTTTCAGGGTTTAATTATGGACTTCTTGATGACGAGTGGTGGTTGGCTGCAGACGGTTGATGCTGGTGTAGTCCCGTTCTACCTGTCGGCCTGCTGTAGGGGAAACTAAACCACCCGGCTGCTTGGCAGCGAGGCAAGCAACTTTTTGCTCCTCCCTTCTTGCGCCGTGTCTCACCTTAAATAGCATAGAGCTAGTTTGGCTGCTGAGAACTGTGGGCCGAGCACCACGGACATGAGTGACCCTAGAATAGTGTTGCCCAGTAGTGACTGGTAGCACGAGCCCAGTGCCTCAGAAGGCCCCCCACCTTAGCAGGTGAACCACAAGTGTTGAAGCCGTGTGGGCTACCACTGCTACTACTGGATGTGAGTTTCCCAACCAAGGCCAGGCTGTAGCACCTAAGCAAATATCTCCGCCAGCACCCAGATGCTCTGGTAGAGGTACAACTCAGGCATACTGTCTCTCCCTGGGTGTAAAGTGTTTCTAGTGATTGGGGCTCCTCTATTTTATTCCTCCAGTACCTGTATACTTGGTAGGAATAAAATGATGGCCGTCTAAAATGTGTGTATCAGAACTGGAGCCGCCTGAGGGGAGTCTCCAGTTATAGCTAGATCGTAGTAACAATTTCCTGTTTTTGGTTGGCGGTACTTGGCTCGAGGTTCTCCTAGCAATTGGTTCGAAAGCACCCTATGAATGAGACTCGTAGTTAGAAGAAACAAAGCTTGTTTAGTAATCGATTAGTAAACACAGTGACTCGTGCTCTCTTGCCAAGTAGACGGGTGACTGGATGTAAACCTACGGTAGCCAGGTGTAGGTGACCTGGTCCTAGGCTAACTAGGGAAAGTAAAATAAAACTGACGAAAATTGCTTACGACAAAAATAACTATAACCGGGGTGTCTGTAGGAGACTGTGAAGATGGTTTATGGTATGTCTCTAGTTACTGAAGAAGCTTCTGGTAACTTGGTAATTTGATTGGCGTCACTGGAGCATCTTCCTGCAGGTGCTGCAGAGCTCTAACGGTGATGGCAATTGTTTCCACACAATATATTTGTAATACATTCCAGCTGCGTGACGTCTAGCAACATGGAGTAGCGGTAACAAACTGTTTTCATTCATAGATAGCACCACAAGTCAAGATGGCCACCGGCCATGGCACTCGCAACAGTTGGCGCCAAGTTTGAATTTGAATCCAAGTACATACACTAATTGACACAAACCAAAACAAACCTAAACAGCAATGGTAGCAGCAGCTAGTGACTGCTCAAGTATATTGATGTCAATGCGTGTAGCCACTGGTGGTTGCAGAAGACTGTTGAGCAAAGTCCAGGGTAGGCAGCCTTGGATGGCGGTCGAATACTGTTGAACAACATCCAAGGTAGGCAGCCTCGGGTGGCTGTTGATTCATTGACGCCAATGGTAGGAACCTCTGGATGCCTGCTGAAGAGTGTTGGGCTTTGGGTGGTAGCCTCTGGAAGGGTTGCCGAAGATCTACTAGTAGTCGGAGGGCCCCAGCACTGGAAGTGGTGGAGCGAGCTCGAAGACTCGCAGGAAAAACTCGCGAGGTCCGCCGTGCACTGACTTATATAGTCAGGGTAGCACGTGTCTTGGCGGCCGCGGGTGAGGGCGTGTGACGTCCCTTTGCTGTGAGGCCGGAGCACCCTCTAGTCATCTCGGCCTTCGTGTATCTTCGGTGGCATTCGGGCATCCCGAGACGGCTGATGGTTTGTTGGCTCTCAGGTTTGTTGGCTCTCAGCGCGGGGGGGGGGGGGTGGGGGGGGCTTGCGCAACCTATATATCCATGTGTCCGGCTGCCCTCCGGGATTATGGCAGGTTGTGACTTCCATGTACGGGTTGGTGCAAGGTTTGACTCACTCGGGGGTAGAAGTAGGTATACTGGGTTTGCAGTGAGATGAGTCATAATCGGAATTAAATAGTTGATGTAAGCGGCATGCGTCAATACAAAGAGAACTCTCCTGTTTACATATTCTGCTCTCTGGTTCTGTACTGCTCTCAGGCCTCTACTATGTTTGTGTACAAGATTATGTGGATGTTATTTCTGAACAGCAGATGCATAAGATATTGATTGGAGTGATACAGTAGAATTGCGATACAACATACACAAAAGGACTTGCAATTATACTTAATACTGAAAAATACTTTATACTGAACAAGTATTTAATGATATTACATCTGTAGGGGATTGGATTTGAGATATGTGCTTTCAAGTGAAAAATACTTTAAGCTGAAGTATTTTATACTGAAGTTTTACTGTATACAGTATTTAAACAAATGTCTCTTGTTTGACGTGTGCCACACTGCTGCGCAGCACACCTACGTACTCTACGGGCGACTTTGCTCCAACGAGCATTCAAGAGCTCGGGACAAGTCTAAACAGTAGCATACGAAATTCCCATTCTGACAGAGTTGGTTCCACGGGCTTGGACAAACACTGACACCCGCATAATTAGCAAGAATAATTATGAAATAGTATTGCCCGCCCGAATTCTGACATGCGGTCGCCACCCTCCTCAAACCATGTTTGTTTTACCTGACGAGCCGCGGACCTGCCAGCTTAGATAAATAAGTTGGAAAGATACCCACAAGATCGCAGCATTTCTGCACCCAGTAACATCACAGATGCCGAGGAGCCTCGGGCAGAGGGGGTAAAACTGTTGTCAGTCTCAATTGAGGGCGATAAAAAAATACGCTATGCCGCCCGTTGCCAGATATAACCAACCTTCATTTCGAGAAGCTTGCAACCCCCGCACCCCTGGGAGAACCACAAAGAGGAAGCTGGGACTATAAAAGGAATCTTCAAACCACCCTTGCCGACCTCACTGGTTAGCGAGCTCTCCTAGGTCTGGAAGAACCTCCCTCCTTTCCCACTCTACAGCTTGAGAAGGCTCTCTCTCCTGCTCCAACAGTCTGCATAGGCTCCTCCAGCTTGGAAAGGCTCTACTTCTATCACCTGCAGCTTAACAAGGTTCACTCTCCAGAGGTAACCTACATCCGCACCCTGCACCCACTACCCCAGTCATCCCTGACTCCACGGTAGCAGGCCGTCACAACATTCTAGGTCCCCTCAGAGCAGTCGCTGTAAATGCGATAGTGACTTTCAGACATTTGTTCCATCGCTGTAAAGTGCAATAGTAAACTTTCAGATGTTTGCTTGGAAGTTATAATCCAACCCAGGTTCGCCTTCACCTGGCTTAGCGTAATTTAAATCACGCATTCAGACTGTATTAATCAGTCTTCCCCAAATATTTCTAAAAGCGTCAATAAACGCTAAATTAAAAAATGGAAAATTTTTGTTATTTTATTAATGTTTATTTGACTACAGTATTTACCCGAAAAGAAGACTAGGTTTTTTGACAGAAAAGGAATAAAAAAATTGGGGTCGTCTTCAATTCAAAACCTAGGCACAAATACCATTAATGTGTGATACTGCTAGTTCAGTATTTAAGTTTGTGTTACATGCACACGATTACTAGGGGCTTCTATTCATAATTTTTTACTCGGGTAGCAGTAATCCTCCAAAATTGGTGTGTCACGAGTCCGAGGATTTTGACAAACGCTTTTCATGCTTAAATACCATGTGTCTTATGGTTGTACATATTTTTGTAGTGCTGAGACTGTACGTGTTAATTGAAAAGGGTCCCCTTATCTGATATCACTGGACTGCAAAGAGGAAGTGCTTTTCTGGGAAGCAAAATGGCTCATGTCACGAATATATAACATGCACAAAAGTTTTACAATGTAAGAAAGATGCTGCTACCGTACAGCCAGGTTAGACACACCTATTTCATTGTGATTAGCTTTTCTTTAAAAGTAAATAAAATATATCATATTATTCATGTAATAGCATTTATTCTTGATGGGTTCAACACAAATTCATGCAAAAATACTTTGAACCTAAATATTTTTTTCAGCACTTCACAGGGGTAGTCTTGTCCCTCAAAAAAAAATTTTTAGGAAGGGGTCGTCTTAGATTCAGGGTTGTTTTCCTTGAGTGTAAGGTCTAGTTATGTGTTCAAATGACAAAGAAGGGAGATGGCCTTCTCAGTAGGCTACGTCGCACGGCCCGACGTGCACTGCAACGCAAGATAAATCAATCCTCTACCCGTCAGATGAATGACCTCCATAAGGATAGCATGCCCCCTTCGCTGATAGCCGAGGTCACCACGCCCATACCTCATCCTAGCTTGTTCATGGTGATCCACACACACGAGTCTGAACTCGACTCCGTGTTAGGAACATATCGGCCGTGATCTTGTTGAGACAATCTCAGTTATCTGTGTGCGTCTCCACATACCCAGGTCACTGAACAGCCTGCTCTGCCCCCATCTAAAGATCGCCCGTGTGTGAAAACATGTACAATACGTATGGCCGCTGGGAAAGTGATAAAGGTGGTAATCCCACCTTCCATTTAGAGACGTTGAGTTGCTGCCCCAATATCAACCTACGTGCCCGTGTGTAAGCCCACCAGACTATCTCCTCTTGGGAGATTATATTGCCAACCAGACATCGATTAGGGATAGCCGGATCACCATATCTCATCCCATGCTAATTGCTCTACCATTCATTCACAACTCACCACCATTTCAAATTATTACCGTTCAACCTTGGACAGCTGGCGTCCAGAATCTTGGCAACCTTTACGGTGAGTAAAGTCATGCTCCCTGGGAGAGAGAGACGAATCTTGAAGCTCACCCTGGGGTTCTATTCCGCCCTATCTCCCCAACACCCTTCAGTTAAATGAAACATCGGAGGAAGTATCACATCCGATAGGAGGGAATCGGCACTTGGTAAGAATTGCAGAGTCATGGTGCCGTAGGCGCCGAGAACAAACTGCTGCGGCAGTCTCCAAGGAGGAAAGCGTGGAAGGGTGCATAGATAGCCCGGAAGTGCATCAAGTTTAAATGGAGTGAGCAAGTAATACACCATTTTTACCCATTTACTATCTATCCACAAATAAGACCTGTATCCTACATTTTTAATATCCTTACCTGAAGGTGTGAACGAGTTTTAGCCTGATCCCAACAGCAGCGGCATGAGCAAGCAAGAGAAAACACAGATAGTATAAAGTATCATGACCCTCCCACTTATGTAGTATAGTAGAGTAACCCACCAATGTAGTGAATTTGGCGGTAGTGCAAGACACTGCAGGAGATAAGGCTGGATGGCCAGCCCACCAACCAAGGCTGCAGCAGTGGCATAACGGTAAACCAAGAGGGCGCTGACTGTGACATCACGCCACCCCCCATACTCTCGAACTCCTCAGGGTTAAGAATTTTGCCGATCTAAAAGCCCAACGTAATAAATAAGGGAATAATTAATTAAGTTTTTCCAGTATTTTTGTGTTTTAATTAGGGTTCGCACGTTGATATGCAGCGGATGGGAGGAGCATTGTTGACCCCTTTTCCACTCAACTCCTGCACCACGTGCATGGGTGCATGGACTTTTACGCATATGGGACCGGCTGACTGTGGCAGAGCTTTCTCACAATTTAATATCTCTGCCAGCGAGAACCTTACACGGGCATCACTCTAATTTTTCTGTAGCGCACACATCCAACTAACCTCCATAACTTTTATTTGTAGAGAGACTGTGTTATTGTCATATTTTTCCTTAACACCACATGTTCAAATATAACATGTTCTTGTCAAGCAATAAAAACTGTGTTCGAGAGACATTTGTCATACCTGAGTTGTTATGCAGTTTGTCATAACTCTGCTAGGTCCACGGTAGCCGGTGCTCACCGCTGCCTGGCAGGCAAGTAAAACTTCACTCACTTTGACTCATGCTCTCATCGATGTTAACCCTGTGTGTGGCTAACTGGCACATATGAATGTACAACCATTTAAATGGAATTTCTTATTTACAGTTAGTACCAAGCTCGGCAGGGTCCTAAACTCCTGAAGACGACAGAGTAGTATACCATATTTACCACCTACTCTGAACCCAAGTAAGACCTGTATTCTACATTTTTAATATTGTTCCAGGAAAAAAAATCTTTAGTATTCAGTTATAAACACTAGTATTTTAGTGCATAGCTAGTATTAGTGTTGCAAAAAGCTATACATATTGACACAGTCGGGTGAGACACGAGAGGAAATATGACACAATTAAGTACTTATTGATGATATTGGCAGCCAGTGGTGCTTCCCAATCACCGCACTGTTGAGACTCAGAGTTCTCAGGGATGTTGTGGGTTCTATGTGTCTGTCTCACCCGAGCGTACATACAAACACGTTGGCAATACTAAACTTTTACTAAACATTTTGAAAAAGAAACACATGTGGCTAGGACACTGTCACTACAAATGAAAGAAGATGGTTCACTGTGATATCTGTTTTATTTATACCATTCATACAAATCAACGTGCCATGAAATTAATGATACACTCGGTCATGTCTAGCTAACTCTGCTTGGGTGCTCCCCAGCCCACAATTACTCTAGCGCATGCCTAGATGGATGATCTCACCATGATGTATGAAAACACAATCTTCACAAGGGAAGAGAGTCGACAGCTGCTAGGGTGGACTGACGATTTACCCTGAAGATAGGACACTGTGAATTACAAAATGACATACTTGATGATACATTAACACGTGTGATTACTTGGCATCACTAACGCAAACTCGTCTGGGCTCGCCCACCAGCGTGTGGGTAGTATGGTGACGGCCTATACACAGAGCCATCTAGGACAGAAGTAATCTCACCATACACAAATTACAAAATTACATAATTTCACAAAGACCCATCATCTTTAAAAGATGATGGGACACGAGATTAGTCACAATAAACACACACATGTGTGAAAACAAGTTTATATGGCGTGGATGCCGCTGGATAAAGTTCGTAGTGGACCACGTGGTGCAGATGAAATTGCAATATTTCTTTGTGGAAATAACAAATTAAATTCTGACAAAATATTATTATGGTAGAGAAAATAATTCTCTTTACGATTAAAGTAATTACAGGCTTGTAGCATGCCTGATGGTGGAAAAAGCAAACATTAAAGTGACTGCGTGGTCAAACACAAAAGCATCCGTTTACGTGAAAATTACATAGAACCCTGAATAAAAATATTGCACACATGATATTATATAAATAAGCTCTCAAAATACAATGATGGCACAGACATAGACTTGGCGGTGATTAGTCACGTGGTTGTACGTGATGTTGCCGTAAAATATTCAAACATGAAAAATATCCTCAAATACATACATATAATTAAAGCCCTTACAATTGCACGCAGCAATAATACAGAAATTACAATGAAACGTCTTTAGCAGAAGCGGATGGTGCCTTATTCAAGTTTCACGGGTTGCACGACCTCTCCAACATATTTCTCCTCCTTCTCCTCGATTAAGTTGAAAATGCCACAAGGGGCCAAATAAATTAGTTAAGCGGAAGTATAATGCTGGGGAAATGTCTGGCAAAACGTACGCAAGTAAAGGTTAACCGGTATACTAAAAGTGCTATTGAAATCTACATAAGTGAACTAAAAATTGTATTGCGTATGTGACAGTGTCTTACCTCGCCAGCTCTCCTAGACAGAATACTGCCCAGAGGCAAGCGTCACACGGCCCTACCACGGCCCCTTACGTGGTTCACATAAGTGGAAGTGCTATGCACGCCGAGTAAATTTTTATATACATACTTTGAAAGTAAAAGTGGCACAAACAAATTAAATATTGTTTTAGAGTTTATAATTTTCTTGTGAATTTTCTGTACTATCTCAGTGTCTCTTTATGACGGCGTTCACGCCGGAATATTAGTGTTCTTAATCTCTTCGCAGTGCGTACTTTGAATTTCATAATCAGACATTTTTAAAAAAACATCAAACACTTTAAAACACAGTAAGACATATCAAACACCGAAAATAAAAATACAAGACACATTTTATGCTGCAAAATAATATTCTTCATGTGAAAGTTCAAAAATATTGACCTCTTTGCGCACTTGCATGTACATGTGACACGTGCATGATGAGCGCTGCCATGGGCTCTAGCGCCACTGGCTGTTAGCCGGCATCAATATGTTACAAAACTAAATACGGTAAAACCTCTGTTCACTGATTAATTTGAGGTGTCAGCGACTTGGCGCAGTTGAACAAAGTGCACGCCGCGCACGCTCGTTAGCATTACATACCTCGTTGAAACATGCTGCCTGAAATATGAAAGGAAAAATTTTTTTACCCTAATTCGGCACCATAAAAACAGGGGCGTGAATTGTGCCAGTGTGAGAATCATGCCAGTAAGTACGGTAGTCACTGGAAAATGATACGTTTTATACTAACAAAATCTGCATGGTGCGAGACTTACTCAAAACCAGCAAAAATTCAAGAAAACTATATAAAAATGGATTAAAATTAAGTTCGTTATAGCACAGTGATAAAATGTAGTAGTTGTTGTCCCCCTATCTTTAATTGGTATGCCACAGTATGGGGAAAAAACTGGCGAAAATCTGTTAATATGTATCTGTGTTCGATTCCAGCTATCGCTTGGACTGTTATGTTTAAATTAAATTTGTTTTCATTTAACAATAACGTTTGACCCACATAGGCCAAGTTGTTTGAAACCAAACACCGTTGACAGCACAATGACAATGAACGACTACGGAATAGCAGAACTATTCATGAAAACTGTGTCAAGGTAGAAAGGATGGTATTCTATTTATAGAACAATGCACTTGGTTTAAAAGAAAGGGAGGGTGGTTAGGAGGCATGGCGGAAGAATGTGACACATGAGAGTGGCACAAGGTACTTAGGGAAATGAGGAGATGGGGCGAAGGAGTGGAGTTAGGACAGACAGATAACAAAAGCAAGCTTCACACGGTCACAAATCCCGCCGCAAGCCTGCTTCACACAATCTTGCCACACATGTTTCAACTCATGAAATAAAAATTTTTCACGGAATATTTTTGCAATTTTTTGACAGTTCTTCAAAAAGACCTCGTTATACCCGTGTTCTCGCAGTTGCTATGCTCGCTACAACGGGATTCTACTGTACTTTGCTCCGTTATACACATGTCCCACGGGGCCACTTTTAAAGGACTCATCCTGTACATGTGGAGGGTTTGTGATGCATGTGTTTTATTGTTTTGCAAAAGAGCGTTCCCCAGAAAGTGTATTTTTAAACTGAGACTCAGCTTTAGTTACCAACATGTCAGTCATGTGGTATGAGTTGGTTTCCCTGCTGGGATAGAGCAACACATGTTTATTTTATATGTTGTAGGTACACATTTCAAATTATTTGTAATGTAGTACATACTGTGCAATACATCCCTGTGGAGATACCCCATCACTTCCTAATTTTATTTTATTTGTTGCTTTTAACCGAACACATGACTGGCATCGTACAGTTACTGCAATTTGGATGTGCAAAATAAAGTGGTACCATGAGAGTGCACAGCAGTACACTTTGGTGTGATACTTGCCCAAGTTATCAGCTATGTAGTTTTACAAGACAGTTGGTGAATAGGTGGTACAAAATTAACAGTTCTGTTTTTTTTTTGTGAAGTTGACTAATACATTAGTTTCCTTTCTTGTGTTCTGCATTAATGTCAGAATGTTGTGCATAATGGGTGATGCACATGTGTCAGATAACTTTTTATGTACTACAGTTACAAATGTTTGCTCATATCAGTTTTTTATCCTCAGGTTAACGACAACAGTTGATCTGCCCACTGAGTTTGTGCATCTGTACATTTCGAATTGCATCTCAACGTGTGAAACCATCAAAGATCGTTACATGCAGAACCGCTTGGTTCGACTGGTTTGTGTGTTTCTCCAGTCACTCATAAGAAATAAGATCATCAATGTGCAGGTAAAATTTTCTCATGCATGTATTGTGAAATAAATATTTGGATTGGCTGTATGCTTGAATCCCAAAAATAGAAAACTACAGGAAAACCCAATTGATTTGAACTCTGCTAATTAAAAATTCTATTTAAGTTGAAGTTGTAGTTAGTCCTTGTACATAGGAATGACATTTTACATTCTTTGGAATTAGGTTAAATCCAAATTCTACATAATTGTAGTTCAAAATAAAATTTCCTCAGAGTTTATATAAAATTCAGATAATTCATTAACACAGCAGTTAATTACCATATTTAGCATGACACAATTACAGACTCTGTGGATTGTCTGCCTGTGTCCCTGTGGCCACTTGTTTGACAGTAGGGTAGTCATATCTTTAGGTGTCTAATTGTCTCTTGACACTGGTGCCTGACCAGAATATAATATTGGCCTAGTAGGCCGCCGGCTTGGTATGAAGTCCGGCTCTGAGTTCAAACGAGCGGGACGGTGTGTCTGGCCCTGGTGTGGTTTAGCTAGGGTAAGTCCCTCGGCCCTGGTTACGTTTGACTGATGTGTGTGGTGTGCATCCGAGGTGCTGGGGTTCTCTACTTTCATGGTGCTGCTAGGTGCTACCAGGGTTGAGTTGGACCCCTCGCCGAATGGAATCTCCTGTATTACGGGATGATATCCTTCCGCTTTATGGGTGGGTGGCTTGAACAGTGCTGTACGAATGACGGGTGGTGCTGGTATGGTGAGTTGTCACAGCAAAACACATTGTTCTCATGGACTCAGTAGTCTGAATCCGCTGGGAAGGATGCTAAGCCCTTGTGGATCTTTAGAAATATGCCTCGCCTTTTTTGCCTTCGTCTGAACACATCACCCCTCCGGGTGTAAGGCATCAAGTCTCCAGTCGAGGATCGGACCTGCAGTCGACGTATTGGGGTGCAAGGAGTACGTGCGAATTGCTACCACAAACACCACACCCCACTCTTGATTCCCCCCCGTAAGTGAGGGAGCCTCGAGCTGTGCCAGAGTGTAACCCCCACTCTGCACCGCTAAGTGTGCGATGAGAGGAGTTCATCCCAGCCGGCAAGCCGATCCCACCGGGAGTGTTCCTAGTGTCGTAGCTCTACCGTTCCCTCCACCTGGGTGCAATGAATGGGTGGCTTTCCAATAGTAGTGAGGTGAGTGTCTCGAGGTCACTGGTCTCCCCAGGCCTGAAGAAGTTCCCCTTCTCTGCACTGCTAAGCTTGCTGTGACGTGGGGGCGACTTAAAGCCGGCAAGCCACTTTCCAGGGGGCTGTATCCTTGTGTCGTGGCTCTACCATTCATATGATAAGAACCCCAATGCACCACAGAGAGCTCAAACAGAAGAGGGAAGGCTGCAGATACCGAACTCACTTTCTTGCAGGGTGACAGTTCTACATCACTTCCTAGGAAGAAAATCTTTTTCTCACCCAGAAGAGTCTACGCGTCGCAGTGGTGGGAGGGAGGGGATAGACGTGTGACATACTACCCGATTATACCACACACAACTTTACCTCATCTGAATGTGCCTTCACTTCACACCAGGTGGGGTTAGAACAGTACTGGAGGCTGCTCAATTGCATATCAGCCTCCCCAAAATGTTATATTGTGCTATGGCCGAGCCCGCCTTCCAAGGTCATGTAGTTCTATGGCCCACCAAGTAATGGTGCTAGCAGCGCTAACAGACAGCTCCGGCAGACAGTTTCATTCGAGGTGCGGTGCTTGCCACCCCACTCCACCCCCACGTCTCGGAGGGTCCGCGGACAAATAGAATATAAGTCCACGCGCTGCCTGCAGATGTCAGTTGTTCTTCAGTTCCAACAGCTCGCTCTATCTCTCTTGTGCTGGAGCTCTCTGCCGACCTCAATGTCTTAGCGACCTACCAGAAGCTCTTCAGCGACTGCACCAGCAACGTTTCAGATGCTCTTCAACTCTGCTTCAGCAGCCCTCAAGCTCCAGTAGCTCCCAAAGACGCTGTCAACACTCTTTCCTTACTTGCTGGTAACGTCAATTGCTCCACCACAACCACCTCTGGTTGTGGCCTTCAACTGTCCCTTCTAGATAATGGTTAGACTTGGTTGGGGCCAGTTATTTTCCTAGCTACCTAGCTGGATCACCTTGTGCAGTTTAGGACCAGGTTTCCTTTATCTGGATTCACGTAGCCTAACTTCCGTTCAACTCTGGGATAGTTAGGAGGTAGTATGAACCAACTGGATTTATTCTTCACAGCTTACTTCTGAATGATCATTTCCTAGGGTAACTATGTTAATCCTATGTAGACACCACACCTGTCAGAGTGAAGCAGGGGACCGCAAACTTTACCTCAACATTTAGTACGAACCATAGTGTAGGACTACGGCTCTCTTCACTGGGATGCCTGTACGTCAAGAGACACCCATTAGACGGCCACCTGTACTGTGCACCTAGTGTACAGTAAGGTAGAGCCTCCACCACTTGTAAGACAATCCGTAAGGTGGCTAGTCAGCCAGTGCAGCCTGTACTCCGTCCACCACGCTGAACTGTGCCAGAGGTAGTACGAGTCTGGTCCTGGAGGTCTCACCCCCTTTGGACCCACACCTAAGCGTTGTTGACGAGCAGCTTGAGGAAATCCACTGCTCTGTATCCACTGCACTTAACTGTGCCAGACTAAGGAGCACTGTATGCCTCTTACCTGTTCAGCTTTGGCCTTGCCTTATACATAAGTAGGGACCATCGTTGTCTGCTTCCCTCTTTTGAGGCTGGTATTTGTTACTTTCTGTATGCCATACACCCAGAGAAGTGGTGCTCAGCGATGGGTCAGAAAGAAGCTACCGCCTCCAAAGCCAACCAGAGTTGCAACCCAGCTCGAACTGCACTCTGCAGCATAACCGCACGGGAATGAGCTCAGACTGCCCACCAATTGGAGAGGCCTCACCTTCCAGCTCCCTCCCAATCCTTGTTTTCAGCCTCCGTCAAAACAGCTGGGTATCCACACCTGATCGTCGCAGTCATCTGCAGGGGCGAGGATGTCCCTTTTGACACCACTAACCCCTGGTTCGGGGGCAACCGGATCAACAGCAACAGCCAATCCTGGGTCCCGACTAGCATCACCAGTGCACAGCACCAACAGCAGCGGCTGTCTACGGTTGCCGCATCTCAGTCAGCAGTGGCCCCTGGCTACCATCCAGCCAGGAAAACCAGTGGCAGTGTGCCAATCAATCTGCTGGACCGTGACAGCAGTACTTGACTTTGTACTGAGCAGAGAGGCCACCAGCCCTGCCCTCTACACCGGCATTGTTTCAGTCCACCAGTCCTACTAATAGACGCTATATACTCTCATGTTACTGACAGACGTGAACCAAAACAGTCCCTGATGATGATGTCACCCTAAGCAGAAGGACATTGTACGTCAACTTAGGACTTTAAAAAAAATTTTGTGAACCACGAAATAACACAAATAAAAATGCAAAGTGTGGGGAAATTATGTTTATTTACGAAATTCTGTAGTGATTCCCATGTTAGAAATTTGCACATTTATCTTACTGGATGACTAAATGAGAAAGAGCATAACACAAGCAACAACTTACTGCGATACCTATCACCTTAAGAAATACTGACATCTTTGCGTTAGGGCTGGGCATTAAGTATCCATTTGTGCACTATAACAACACAATGTCCCTGCAGATGCAATCAGTAGTTTACACATATAAATACAAATCACCATTTATTTGTTGCTACGCAAACTGCCAGTCATTTGGTAACAAGGAAAGGGAAGTAGAGTACGTTTTTGTGAAATTATGTCTAAGCTACAGATCTAGCTCGTTTGTTCTGCTAATGCTTGGTAAACTAGCATGTTATGATTCTAAGGGCCAGCAAAGTGACACTTAAGCTTAAGTGGCCCTTAAGGTTGTTGAGGTGTTTCACCATTATAAAACTCATTTTTGTAAGTGCGTCTTAGCTAGGCATTGCTTAAAGAAACAAGTTGCAAATATTCTCATGTTGGTAGTGGTACGTTGTGGTCATGGTAGTAAACAAACCAATGAGAATTATTTCAAAGGAAGTAAAAAGAAAATAAAATAAATAAATCATTTTTTTCCCCTGAAATGTTGCGTTTACTTTTGTAATACCAAACAAATCCTAACCAAATATTTGTTTTATAATAAACAATTAAAGCATTATCGTTTGCCTGGCAAATGTTAAGAATCAATTAAAACAGATGTCACGAAAAAGATATGTGTATTTAATTTCTTCAACTAACTACGCGTACTGAAATTTATTTATGTTAAAATTACGTATGTGAATAGAGGAGTTTTTTAATGTTTTGAGGCTAATTTATTATCATGGAATTATCAGTGCCAAGTGTGATTTTTCACAGCAGAAGTTATAACGATACATATAGGCCTGGGCTGTTTTTTGACTAGTCGAAATGTTAATTGTCTTATATTTTATCTACTCGGGTAATATTTTAGACTTGTTATATATTTTTACTTAGCGTTCCTCAAGCGTTTGTATATTCAGTGCTTTATAAAATTTAAAATGAAACTATTGTCTTGTTTAGGCACTGATTAAATAATGTATATTCCGTGTAAAAATCGTATTGCCCTCAAAAAACAACAAGGGGCCTACATTTACTGCTATGTTTTAAAGATTCTGTACCAGTTTTGTTTGAAGTTATTCATTTTTAAGAGCCTTTTTCAGTGGCAGTATTGACCGTAATTGCAATTTCGAAATATGATTTTTTTTTAAGTGTTTACGATGCATCCTTGATACACAATGAAATGTCTCGCCTATAATATTTCAAGCAACTACTCTGTGAAGAAAATACGTCTCCCATTGAGGCTTTCATCACTAACCAAAACTGAACTTTCTGAAATTGTGATAGTATGTTGATAATAACATTGACAATATTCATGTGCAATTTAGAAATGCCCAGTGCCCGAATTTGAATAAATGTGATTATTACCAGTCAGTCACACCTATATGACATCTTTAATTAGGCTCTTGTTAGCTTTTCTAATTCAAAACAAAGTCGAATGAGTGCAAAACTTTTACTGCAAATTTGTCATGTGTAGTAAAATGTAAGTATAAGTGCGTTTTATTATATTAGGCCCAGTGTCAAATTCAATCAAAGTAGTCATATATTTTTACATACAGTATTGTACATACAGGCATAATGTAGACACATTTTTGATGTAAAAATTATGCAGTGTAGTGAAGGTAAACATTTTTTTCCTTTTATTTCAAATACGTAGCTTCTGCGTACTCATAATATTTTATCAATCAACTACCTGCCTACCTTCAATTTTCTGTGTATATATTTGTTTTGCCTCTTGCAAATACGAGACAAATGCATATAAATGAAAAATAGGCCTATGTGCGTGCCACGAGTTTTGTTTTTGACCATCGTCATAGCTTATTTCAGCAAATAAGGACTTGCACCCATACTCAATTACTGTGTTACATAATAATTTCTAATAAATTTAAATGATAAAATTAAATACTTTATAACACATTTGGGGTTATCTACACACAAGTTTTTCAGTAGCAGCCATTTTCCTTTTAATTTGTTTACAATGATTTAAGCAGAGCTTAAGGAGTTGGGCATCCGATCTTGGCTGCCTAAATTAAGAGCTGCTTAAAGTAT
Organism: Dryococelus australis; assembly: GCA_029891345.1. Lineage (NCBI taxonomy): Eukaryota > Metazoa > Arthropoda > Insecta > Phasmatodea > Phasmatidae > Dryococelus > Dryococelus australis. The sequence continues at coordinate 74,978,895 of CM057002.1, read as the reverse complement.
TTTAAGAAGAGCTTAAAGTTGGTAAAACCATACAAGGCGCTAGGGACAGCGTATTCAGTGTTAAAGTGGCACTTAAATTTTAAGATGTGTTGGTGAAACCGGCCATAATTCTGTCAAAATGTACCCGTTTCAAATAATATGTGTAATTTCAGTATCACACTGCTTTTAAATTCTTTTGGTATATTGAAGAGGGGAGGGGGGCACTTTGAAAATTGTTGCCAGCCAGCTGTGTGTGAAAAAAGTGCATTGTGGTGGTCCCAGTTGATTTGTTTCTTATTACTGTAGTTGCACTAGTCTAGCATTCAAGTGAATTAAATGGGGAGAAAACAGTGGATGAATCCTGACAATAGTAAATTGTTTTCAGTTGAGTACCTAACTCCCACACAAAATTGATTTGTTAAATTATAACCTTGTCAAATATTGTATGATATTGGAGATTTTATCCAAAACAGGTGTACTGAAAAGGTTTTTTTCCCGGAGAAAATTTAAAAAATGGGAAAATGGTATAAGTAGTGCTTATAACTTTATTGGCTAACCAGTTTGCTTTTCTGCAATAGTTAATGTTTGAAAATGTATAGTTTAAAACTAGCAGACGAAACTAGTGCAAATGTCTGTTGTTGGCAGGAGTTGTTTATAGAAGTGCAGGCATTCTGCATAGAGTTCAGCCGGATACGGGAGGCCGCTGCCTTGTTCCGGCTGTTGAAGCAGCTGGAGTCGGGGGAGGCTGGTACGTCTACGACAGGGCCCATCAAGAAGACTGATGGCTAGGCTGCAAATCCTAGTTTGCTCACTATCCAGGAGAGAAAATATGTGTCTTAATACTGACAATGTGCAACTGCAATTTTTTTATACATTTAATGTGACATATTATGATAAGGAGAGGGAACTTTGACTGCAGGTATATTGTTACCGATTAAGTTAATGGCAGAGTTTTAATGAAAAGTACTGTTAATGTTTGTGTAGTGATGAGCATCTGTATAAATGGAAAAGAATCATAATAAAGGTTTGTATTAAAATAGTGTGTGTTACGTTGGTGTCTGTTGGTATGATATTGCTTTGATTTACCCACAGAGTAATACAGAAAAAGGCTTATTACATGTTACAACTGCTCCTTAGATATGCAATTCAAGAAATGGGTAGGCAATAATTATATGTGCAAATTGTTTATTTTTAGAGCCTATGAAATTTATATTATTTTTCAAATCATTTTACGATTTGCAAATTGGATCATAATTATTTTGCTAGAAGGTACATTTACTATTCAGCCAAGAAGAGTGTACATAAGGTGACGCCATCCCCTTTTTCCTGTCTTTTCTCCTACCCTTCTGCTTTAGGGAAGGGATGAAATTGGTTGGCTGCAGTTGGCCGGTGGAGCCATGACCATAAATTCCTTGCACAATGTTAACTGTATACAGTAAAACCTTGTTAATTCAAAGTGCTTGAGACCTAATTTTTCAACTTAGATTGACATAATTTTGAATTATTGAATTTAAAAAAAAGTTTATGTGTATTAAAAACATGCACATTTTCCATTTCCAAAGTAAACATAACTATGGCCTCAGGAATAACTACTCTCTCGAAGTTACAACCCTGTTTTGGGGAATCATAACATTTTTGGTTCAAAAAAAGAAAAAAAAATTAGAAGGAAATAGCTCAAAAATAAGTTTATTACATTTATCTTGTTCATTAATTATATGTTCACATCCAGTAAAATACAGGTGTTGTAATTGTTGCCTCTAATTGTTATGCCAAAGTATTAAAAAAATGGTACAGTTTGGTTAAAAAATGCAGCCGTGGTAGCCAGTATCCTCTTGCTCCCTCTACTATAAATGCACTTCCGGCGAATGTTGATAAAGTTGCGAGTGGAATACAGTATGCTTGCACATTTTCTGTCTTGCTCTTCTCGTTTTTGTCCACTTCCCTGATTATTTCAAATTTTTCTGAAATAGTACACTGCAAAGACTATCACTTTTTCTCGCTCATATTGTTCATAACACAAAAATACATACAGTATTTCGCTTTCCATGAACTGACTCACTCGAAACTAAGTTGTCAATCTTCTAATCTTTGCAAGCAAGTGCTTTTTGGAATTTTTTTTCTAAGCATGGAGACTGGAAAGGGGGTGGCTAGGGAGCTCTTCAAGGTGGTGGATATTTTTTTATTGGTTTGGGGGTGACAGTGCTGTTGCTAGTTCTCAATCCCAGGCTGCCTGGCGGACCAGCTGGGCAGTGGAGCCAAGTGCCATGCGGTTTTTGTGTCAAGCAGCACCTCTGCTTAGCTGGTTCTGGTCTCTGAAAAGGCATCTCCCTTCTTCTTTGTCTTTGCTCCCCTCCCCCAGTCCACAAGCCATCCCACTGCCTCACTGTTTCCTTTTTCCCTCAGAAATAAAATTAACAGATCCCCAACAAACTTAACTTGGTAAATACAAAAATAAAACACTTTGGAATCCCAGCCTAGCTATAGTATCCTACATTAATTACTGGATGGAAGTTAGATAGCGTTAGTCTTTCAGTGCCTGTTACAACAGGAAACACGAGGAAAGAGGAAAATGCAAGTGTGCATTAGCTTCAAACATTTCTTTACAAACGTCTTTTCCTTCACTGACAAAACAGCTATGGTGGAAGGATAAATTGTGGCCGTGCTACTTTTCTAGAACTGTCAAATTTTACCCCACTTACATGAAATAGACTAACAGTCAACCCCAAAAACATTGCAAACTGTAGCCTATCTAGACATCTTATAAGCTTGCTTTTTAAAAAACAATTTGTTATCACATATCATCACATAACTGTATTTCACGTATTTAAACAAAGTAAAGATTAAGTGGGAAGGGAGTTTTGATCTCAAGTCGTGGAGACGCTTGTGTTTCGAAGCACGTAACTTAACCACTAGACCACAGGACATATGCTGCTTAAGGGATGAATAAATGTATATTTAAGGTTAGGTAATAATGGTTTATTGAATAAATATTCACAATTGACTATTTGTACATTTACGTGCTTGTAATAACATTCCACACGTAAAATAGTCTGGATCATGTTATGCACAATGTTTAAGGACAGACATGTGTGACGCACGTTACTTGTAATAAATCTTTTCATGGTTATTCGTATCGTAAATGTATGTGTAGGAAAATTATAACTCCATACAACACAAACACATGCGGCACTGACTTTATTACTATACCTTATTTATTTCCGCACCATTGAAATACATGACCACATTTAATACCGACGCCTGCCATATTGGTTTAACTAAAAAATTCTAGCCTGCCAACTGCTTGTGAGCAGTTGAGACATTCCGACTCCACTTGTGATGTCTCTCGACCTTCGTTTCAAGCTGAAGTTTAAAATACCGAACGGTGATCTGAGCAGACAGTTGTAAAGCATCTATTGTTTTTCATCGGGAGGTGAGACACACAATAGCCCCCCTGGTTCTAAACTGAATAAGGCAATTCGACTAGGTAGCCAATAAAATAACTGACCCTAGCTAGATCCAACTGTTGTCCAGAAGTGACCATGGAGAACCACTACCAGAGGTGGTAGTGGTGGCGCAATTGCAGTTACCAGCAGGTAAGGCAAGAGAGTGGGTGGCAACTTCAAGAGTTGCTGGAGCTTGAGGGCTGCTGGAGCAGGGTTGAAGAGCATCTAGAAGGTCACTGGCACAGTCGCTGAAGAGCTGCTGGTAGGTCACTGATGCAGTCGCTGAAGAGCCGTATACAAGGGTGGTGGAGCGAGCTGTCTGAGCTGAAGAACTGGCGTCTTCGAACAGCGCACGGACTTATATTCTCCTTGTCTGCAGGCCCTTTGAAACGCGGGAGTGTGGTGGGGTGGCGAGCGCTGCCCCTCGAGCTAAGCTGTTTGCTAGTGACATCCCTGGGTGCACTGTAGAACTATGTGACCTTGAGAGGCAGACTCAGCCGCTCAGCTGATAGTACAATATCACACTTCAGGGAGGTTGACGTGACGTCTGATTGAGTATGAACATTACAAGTTGACATGTCTGTAATAAGCCCCCCCCCCCAATTGTAAGGGGTGTATTCTATAGGCACTTGAGCAGCCTCCAGTACGGTTTTAACACCGCCTTGGTTGAAATGAAATGAAGGCACGTTCAGATGAGACAACATAGATTGTGGTTTAGTCATGTAGTGTGCCATGTGTCAACCTGATCTAGAGGAATCCTCTCCATATGCCTGGAATTAAGGTAAACTGTCATGAATTCTGTGCATTTACCTTTTAATTAACTGCTCCCTTTGAGACGTCTCTCAAGACCACCCACGCGATTTACAACTTGGGGTCAGGTGGCTCCAATGTCAAATTGACAAGTGTGAAATGGCAAGCACACACTTAATGACCGTCGTCAATTCCAGTTAGAATATCGACAAATATTCTTTCACAAAGGGCTTCCTCAGGCAACTTATGTTTGGTGATCGGAAACACCTCAACTTCCCAGAATTTTCTTTGACATCCTCCGGAGGAGGAACAGAAGTGTGAAGAGATATACAGAATGATTTGGCAGGAGGAGAAACAGGTTCAGATGTCACCTCCATCAAAACCCATTCAAACACAGACACTATAGCAACAGCTAGGCCCTCAATCCTGCCTCCGGTCATCAATTGAAGGAGATTTGTGCCAATAAGAAGTTATATGGGGCCAGGTATGTCGAAGGAAGGATCTGCTAGTTTCAGACTAGACACAGTACTACGAACTTCAGAGGACAGCTTGACACTAAGCAAATTACCATTAATGTGTGGCAAGATATATAGAGCAAATTGGGGCCCTGCACAGCCTACTGGCACAACGATAGCTGCATTGGCTCTTGCCACTTGTAGTCTCTCCAGATGGTGGTACGGCGTCAGGTCCTCAAACTTGATCCTTAGATTTAGGTTCAAAGTGTAGTAGAGTATCATGTTTACTACCGCAGGTATCGACAAGGTCGAAAGCAGTTGTGTAGTGGAAGAGTCTAGAGGATTGCTACCTGTAGCCCAGGCAATGAAGGTTTTTGTTGGAAGAAATTAGACACAAGCTGAATTTTTGCCAGTTGTTAGGACCTAATCAGAGGAGTATTTCCTCAAAAGTCCCCGCGCCCTTCCCCTTGTGCTTCCTCCCCGACACCCCCTTTAAACATCAATTTTGCAAGCCTTTTAGTTATGGCTCATATCTCCGTCATTATGTATTCTAAATTCATAAATGTTATACCAATTTAGCCCTTAAAATCGATTCTTTAAACAAGCTTGAATTTATCATTTTTCTGTAAACATAATACTTTTACAAGAATTTGCTAAAATAGGCAAAATTTTTGCTTGGTATTCAAATTTGTTTGTGGTTTTTAGGGCACACAATTTTATTTTCAATATCATCACTAAACAGTTTAAATAAAAGTTGTAGCGCAGTTTTCAACCTTTCAAACAATATACATACTTCTACTGTTGGGGGGTCGGTACCACGTACAGACTGCAAGAGATTAGTACGTGTCGGTCATGGCTATAGCTTGTAGCCCAGGCAATGAAGCCCAACAATGAGCATATGTCGGAAGAAATTAGAGACAATCAAAATTTTTGTCAGTTGTTAGAACTCACTTAGTGGTACATTTTCCTAAAAGTCCCCACCCTCCCCTAAATTAAAACTGCAAGCTTTTGAGTTATCGCTCATATCTTCGTTACCCTCTATTCAAATCTCTTAAACGAGGTATAATTTCAATCCTTATAACATCAGCCAAATAAGACTATAGTCCATCCCCCATTGGAAGTAACTTTCTCAGAGCCCTGCTAAATATCTACTTGCAAGCCTGTTTCGTATCCTTCCGCCAAATGTAAACAAACATTGCCATTTGTCAAAATCAATGTTTACATTCCATTGTGTGTGCACATATGTTCATATACTTTTGCTACACGTAAAAATAAACATTGAAATGTGACTTCTACTTTTATACCTGTCAAATGTGTTGTTTACTGTTTATAGCTTTTCAAAGAATTCTGTCATATTCCAAAAACCATCCCGTATGAATATTCACAGTTTAGGCCTCTAACATTATTTAGGTCAGCTTTATGACGTTTTAAAAATACCTGAATTGAAGGCAGTTCTTACGGTTATTATACATTAACGTATTTGTTTTCCACTACGTAGCTCAATACATGTAATGCACATTAGTATTTTGCCGCGACTGTGTTTAACACTGTTGCAACTGTGAGGTAAAGGGCTGTACTAATTGTAATTATCCTTTTGTTATTGATATGTGTTGGGTCATTTCTCTAAAAGGACGGCCTCAGTTGGAATAAATATTAAAATGAAGGAACAACCAGTGAAAAAGGCACATTAAATTCAAGCACGCACCTCGTGTTGCTCATTTTTGTCATACAAACTTTAAAAGATAGCGGTGAACATGCACACAAATAAGCCAACGATAACTTTTATTCCGCTCATATTTCTATGTATTGCTACCTACTGGTTATTAGGTTTATTGAAATTTATCGGGCTGGGCTTAGTATTTTTCTTCTGGGATTGTGGCAAATTACGTTACACGACTGTGTTTCAAATCCCTTAGGGTAAAGGTATAACGTTGTGATAAATAAACGGACGTGGCTGTAAATAAATAACTTCGTCATAAAAAACAGTTCACAGTTAAAACATGTAAATAGTACTAATCAAATATTTGAAATCACGCACACACAGGGCCAGCATATCGACCATGATGCACAAAGGCACGGAATTTCACAGACGCAGTGATTAATGAAACACACGTCACAGTATATTTATTACTACTGTGGAAACACAGATTTATCACATCATTGTAACTTGCCTAGGTAGGTTTAAAAAAAACAATGTCTACAAACGTGATGTATTAATTTTAAGTATTTTTCGGAGTAAGAATAATTTGTGTTTCATTTGGCAAAAAGCAACACGCCATGTCATGGCTCGCTACGTCTGCCAACTTCACTAGGTAACTGCCCCGCCATCATATCTAAAGATATTAAAATATATAGTCAAACATTAAAATCTATTTTCAGTTTTAAATTACAAATTCAAAAATCATTATTTTGCTGTAAAGTATGAAATATGCTACAATTGAAAACATGTATAATATCATCGCATACTAGCGAAGCGAAATTTTCAGATTGTGAAAGCGACGAAGAAAGAGAAAGCATGTGACAAGCCTTGTCAGCAGACAGTTTTTCAATTGCTTTCTCACTCTTTAAAACAATACCTTACCATTACGGCCTACTCGCGATATTTTCCACTGTTATTTTAAACTGTAAAAATGAGATATGTTGCCATTGGGGCTACTTAAATATTTAAATATGTCAATAGGCACCATTTAATTTACAAATAGTATTCTGAAAAACGAGGTTAAAATAATATTTCAACTGTGAACTATTTCTTACCGGTCGTTGCCAACACGTCGCTGCACTATTTGTTGTTAATTGATATTTAAAAAGAAATAAATATTACGAGTTATAGAAGAGATTAAGGTAAAGGTTCATTTATTCAAAAAATAGGTGACATGTTATGCCTAGGGTGTTTTTTTCAAAGGTTGATTTTCATAAGTCGCTTCCAATCGGGAATGGACTGTAGCTTGATATTTTTTCTAGAATTAATACTTTTTTTTTTTCTTCGTAATTAGATGACTTATGTAATTATTTTCATTTTAAGATTAGAAATACATAATATTTACTATTTATCACATTTGTTATGCATTATTGAAGAAGAAAAAAAAGTAGAATGAAACTTATTGAGCAATTCTTAAGCTTTCCAGCAGTAGGCTATTCATATATCTAGAATTGGAGGATCGGGATCAGGTGTAGATCACCTGAACAAAGGGCGCGGTCAACTGCTCTTACTCCTACCCGGCTACATGCTACCTGCTACCTTGCTCCGCCTTCAGTTATTCGCATGATGCTGTACTGTCAACATATAAAAGTTGTTTGTATGCGTGGTTTATACTGTTTAGTGTGCCAGTGCAGTACCACTTTAGGAGCAATTGATTTTCAAAAGGCGTCCTTTTGCTTTGGTTCACTGAAGGTACCTAACTGAATAATTTATGTAACTGAATTTTGCTCAACATATTATTACTATTATTATTTCTGTTATTTATTATGTTTCTCTCAATTTATTCTAATGTGATACTAAATCAGGTATTTGTTCTCTTATCCTTTTCTGATCTTGAAAGTGCTAAAAACCTTATTTATGATTTGTATTTAGAAATAAATTTTTTATAGTAATTACTTAAAATTTTTATGAACTGTTATACCATAACTGCGTGGTGGGTAACTTACTTACAACGTTGTTTGCTGCGAGATGTGAAACAAATCATTCAAATGGCAGATACTGATTTTGTATGTATAGTATGCAACAAAAATCTAGAAGGAAATACAGTGGTCGTTAGGAAAGGTATGACAACAATAACTGAAGCTAGCCTAATACGAAGAGATGGGTTGTTGCACAAGAAAATTGAAGGTAAATCAACCGCTAGAATACACAAATTGTGCGACTACATCGTCACCTGATGAGTCCATTCCATCTACATCAACAAATTTGCTGCGGAATGTAGGGGAGAAGTTTGATTTAAAACCAGCTGCTTTATTTGTGGAAAAATTGCGGTAATTGATTTAAAGTCTGCTTTACATCGTGGGAAGGAAATTCACCTTGTAGCAACAGTAGAAATCAAAGAAAATTTACTTAAAAAATGTGATAAGCAAAATGATGAATTGGGAGAAAGAGTATGAGTCTTTTTGCTAAGTGTAAGTGACCTTGTAGCACCTGAGGCACAATACCATAAACAATGCCATGACGGGTTTTCTAAGACAACATTATGTGAACAAATTGTAAGTAGACAGAGGATGGATAAAGACAACTTTCTATTGCTTTGTAAAACCATTGAAGAAGGTGAAGAATGCCAATATACTGTTAAAGAATTGGAAGATATCATGACGGACTTTTCAGGAAAACAATACACGCAGTCTGATAGACATCTGAAAGCTCAACTTAACGAACACTTTAAAAACCATAGTATAGTGTCAATAATGTTTAATACCAAGCGAAAATTTTGCCTATTTTAGCATATTCTCGTGAAAGTATTATGTTTACAGAAAAATGATATAGAAGCTTTTTAAAGAATAGATGTTAAGGAATAAAACGGTATAACATTTAAAAATTTAGAATAAATAATTATGGAGATACGAGCGATAACTAAAAGGCTTGCAAAATGGATGTTTAAGAGGGTGTGGGGACTTTGAGGAAATAGTCCTCTAATTAGGTCCTAACAACTAGCAAAAATTCAGCTTGTCTCCAATTTTCTTCCGACATACGCTCATTTTTGGCCTTCATTACCTGGGCTACTGGGCAGAGAAGGGAAGCGGCAACACACATTTTTTCTTCTTAGAGAAGGGTAGTTTCTCACATTCCACCACGAAAAAAATAAGAACTAGCACAACAAAAAAAGACCAGCATGCAACTCCCTAAAAGAAGCAAAAAAAAAAAAGAAGGAAAAAAAAGTGGGCCACCCAGTTGATGTTTCTCTTTTAACGACTGGCACTGCATAAAAGAAGCAAAAAAGAGGAAGCCAGCCGCCCACCTCAGTTGTTGACATTCTTCTACTTTTAACGATCATAAGGTTTTTAATTAAAATATTTTCCAAATATATCGCAGTCGCCACAAATTAACTTGAAATAAAAGAATAATTTGTTACGTACTTAAAAACAAGAACCCCACAAATTGTTGGTGCAATTTTAGTAATAAAAAAAAAAAAACTTTTTTTCACTTCACTTCAAAGAAGTTGAAAAACAACAATGCTACACAACAAAAATTACTGAACAAGTCATACTTGATTATTGGTTTTGTAGCAGTGATGACAGCATTATATCTTGAACTGTATAGTGTGTAAAACCAAGTGATATTCTTTATTTAAGTGATTATGTACAAAATAAGTGATTTGCTTGGATTTTTGAAAAATGACTTTTTCAATTGACATTTTTTTTTTGTATTACTAATTTGTGGTTTTCACATACCATGTCTGAAACGACTAGAAAGATACATTTCCCAGTGTTATGATAAATTACAATATCAATAAAATCTATAAAAACCATACGTTAATATTATGTTCATTTTGTACCTTTTTTCCACTTTACAAAAAATTTGGACTATACATTTTGGAACTATTAGTGGTGAAACTGTGTGTGTGTGTGCATGCATGCACATGTGCGTATATATATATATATATATATATATATATATATATATATATATATATATATATATATATATATATATATATATATATATATATATATATATGTGTGTGTGTGTGTGTGTGCGTGCGATATATATGTTAACTGTTTATTTTAGGCCCACATGTTTAATTTTCTAAGTAATGCTTGTTTTAAGTTGTGTGGTTCTAACTTGTGAACTTTCTAAGTGAATTAGACATGAAATTGTGAATGTGGTTGTATTAGATTGTTTGTGTTTTATACTTGAACAAATAGGGGCTGAACTATGAAGGTTGTATGTATATAGTATGTTGTTTTCAGTTTGCACCTCGTAACCAATCCAGAGGTCCAGTAACAAAACTCTCAATACTTGAATGGACAACACTGTTAAAATGATCCACGGGACCACTGCAATCGCTGTTAAATACTTAATTTGCAGATACACATGTGTGCACACACTGCTGTTTAGCATCCATATGCCACTGTATTTTTAAGGTGGTTCTACAAATTTGTTATATATATATATATATATATATATACATACATACACACACACACACACGCACACCCCCCCCCCCCCATGCACGCACGTGCACACACAGTGCAACCTCGCAAGTGCGGGTATGGACCTTAACGAGGCCTTCATAGTTGCAAGAGTTTTGTAATGCACCGTCTGTATGTATATGCTATTTATAGTAAAAGTGTTTGGTATTTACGAGTGGTATTTTCATGTGCAAATTTATAGATACGAGTATTTTGCCTAAGAAAATAAAAAACTACAGTAAATATACTACGTATAGATGCGTGTAATGATTGCTGTGATACTGTACCATGATACATTCATTTAGCATGCAATCTGTTCCATTGTGTCGAAACATGACGTGGTAACTGCGGAAATGCCACTGCGTCTGGCTACCCTACCATGAGTTTGCTTCTCTCTCTCTCTCTCTCCTGCCGACTGCCCACATATGTTCAACCAATCATCTGCTTGCACTCGTATTGATCCAGTGATGCTTTTCAATCTAAATGCCAGTGCCCCTACATTGTAACGGCCATCTTGTGAAATATAAACTGCACGCCGTAGACTGTCCACATTTGTTCAACCAATCATCTGCTCGCACTCATATTGATCCAGTTCACGGCGCAAGCTGATCCAATACTCTGGCTGTTCACTTTACCTGCCAACGCAAATAATGCGTATTTTTTTCAGCCGCAAAATCTGTAGAAAGCTAACAAATGCTGTAGTCTTAAGGGGTTTGGTGTCTTATAATACTATTAATCATCCGACGGACATTTTTCACAGTTAAAAACGAGTGGGGAAAAAAGTGATGTAGGCGGACGTGCCGCTGGCTATCATGCATTGGCTCATTTTCTTGTTTATATTGGCAGTTGTTAGTAAAAAAAACTAGGGTTAGGAAGCACATTGCATAATTTATTTTTATATACCTATAATCAATTCTTATTGATATTTGTATACAAAAGTTTCATTGCACTGTTGCTGATTTTGTGATTGATCGGCAAACTTCGTTGTACTGTATATGCAAGTTGTTTTCATTCCCAGCAGATAACAGTTTTTAGCATACAGTCGTTTGAAAAACGTCTTAACATAGTTCTACTGTACATCATCATTTTCGTATACTAAATCGGGTCACCATTTAGTTAACTAAAACTACTGTGGATTGAACACGGCCGTAAACAGTGTATGCACATATCAAAATATCACAAGCGATGGGTGGAGGGCTGTGCTGTTTACTCGTTCATTGTGGCTGGCCAATTTTTTTTTGCAGTGTTGGTGGTGGCGTGAGAAAATTGTGGAATCCAGAGCTCCCAAATAACTCGCAAAGCAATTACATGTCACATTCCTCGTAATAAACACAGACCTGTCATCCTACTTGTGTAGTGTACTTCTTAATAGCAGAGATATCAACCAAGGTACATTGTAATACATATTAACTGGCATAATTCTTGCACCTTACAGGATTTTAGTGCAAAAAATTAGGGTGCATGAATCATGCAAGGCATCGCCAAGACACGTCCATGTAAACATTAAAATGGGGTCTACTGTAAGTAATCCTTCCCCAACCGCGGGAGATACGTTTTTTTTAAAACACAGCACTTTATTTATTGATAATAGATATGAAGATACATATTCAAAATTAAATCACTCTTGTGCTGGGGCTAGCAGTGAAAACATTGCCGTGTGCATGTAGTTGGGCGAGCGCATAGATCCTTGCAGCAGGCCGGACGCGGCGGCTTGCCGCTGTCGGTTGCTACACGATTATTCTGGTGGGCAGCCACTGCCGTCGTTAGAGGTCCGGTTCATATCGTAACAGCAATGCAGTATTGGGAAAAAATGACATGCACGTTAAACTCAAAAGCAGTGTATTTTTGGCCCACTTCTTTATTGTCGTACTCCTCTTCACATGCAGTTACCTGAAGTTTAAATGCAACAGTTTGACTGGTATATTTATTTACCTATTATGCATTCGTACTAAACAAAAATTAATATAAATGTAAACTATTTCTTTCACAGTAACAAAAACACCAGAATACAAATGAACTCAGTGACTCATTTTGTTTACATGTTTGCGACACGGCATTACATGCTGCATGAAATATGAAAGGAAAATTTTTTCCCCTAATTCGATACACCATAAAATTTGGGGTTCGTGAATTGTGCCAGTGCGAGAATTATACCAGTTAATACCGTAGTCAATGGGAAAATTAAATGTTTTCAACTAACAAAACCTGCATGGTGCGAGACTTAATCAAAACCAGCAAAAATTTAAGTAAACTTTATAAAAATGAATTAAAATTAAGTTCGTTATAGCACAGTGATAAAATGTAGTAGCAGTGTCCCTATATTTAATTGGTATGGCACAGTATGGAAAAAAAACCGGAAAAAATCTGTTAGTATGTAGCTGTATTCGATTCCAGCTATCACTTGGACTGTTACGTTTAAATGGAGTTTGTTTTCATTTAACAATAAAGTTCGACCCACATACGCCAAGTTGTTGGAAACCAAACACAGTTGACAGCACAATGACCGTGAACTACTACAAAAAAGTAGAACTGATTCATAAAACCGGTGTCAAGGTAGAAAAGGCAGTATTCTATTTATAGAACAATGCACTTGGTTTGAAAGAGAGAGAGGTTAGAAGGCATGGCAGAAGAATGTGACATGAGAGCGGCACAAGGTACTTCGGGAAACGAGGAGGCGGGACAAGGCAGTGGAGTTATGGCAGACAGATAACAAAAGCGTGGTTCATACGGTCACAAGTCCCGCCGCAAGCCTGCTTCACACGATTTTGCCACACATGTTTCAACTCGTAAATTTTTCAATTTTTCATGGAATATTTTTGCGATTTTTTGACAGTTTTTCAAAAAGACCTCGTTATACCTGTGTTCTTGCAGTTGCTGTGCTCACTGCAATGTGATTCTAAAATATATATATATATATTTTTTTTTTTTCCCCGATTAGAAGCGACTTAGAAAATCAACCTCTGAAAAAACACTCTAGGCATAACATATCAACCTGTTGTTGTTGTTGTTGTTGTTGTTGTTTTTTTCTCTCTCTCTCTCTCTCTCTCTCTCCTCTCTCTCTCCTCTCCTCTCTCTCTCCTCTCTCTCCCTCTCTCTCTCCTTCTCTCTCTCCTCTCTCTCTCTCTCCTCTCTCTCTCTCTCTCTCTCTCTCTCTCTCTCTCTCTCTCTCTCTCTCTCTCTCTCTCTCTCTCTCTCTCTCTCTCCTCTCTCTCTCTCTCTCTCTCTCTCTCTCTCTCCTCTCTCTCTCTCTCTCTCTCTCTCTCTCTCTCTCTCTCTCTCTCTCTCTCTCTCTCTCTCTCTCTCTCTCTCTCTCTCCTCTCTCCTCTCTCTCTCTCTCTCCTCTCCTCTCTCTCTCTCTCTCTCTCTCTCTCTCTCTCTCCTCTCTCTCTCTCTCTCTCTCTCTCTCTCTCTCTCTCTCTCTCTCTCTCTCCTCTCTCTCTCTCTCTCTCTCTCTCTCTCTCCTCTCTCCTCTCTCTCTCCTCTCTCTCTCTCTCTCTCTCTCTCCTCTCTCTCTCTCTCTCTCCTCTCTCTCTCTCTCTCTCTCTCTCTCTCCCTCTCTCTCTCTCTCCTCTCCTCTCTCTCTCTCTCTCTCTCCTCTCTCCTCTCTCTCTCCTCTCTCTCTCTCTCTCTCTCTCTCTCTCTCTCTCTCTCTCTCTCTCCTCTCTTCTCCTCTCTCTCTCTCCAATAACCTGTATTCTACAAATATATAACACTGTGGTTAACTTAGAGTACTGTATTATTGAATAAGTAAAACTTTACCTTAATATCTTCTATAACTTGTAATATTTATTTATTTTTAAATATGAATTAACAGTGAGAGCAGGGACCTGTTGGTAACGGTCGGTAAGAAATAATTCACCATTAAAATATTATTTTAACCTAGTTTTTTAGTATACTATTTGTAAATTAAACAGTGCTTATTGAAATACTTATATATTTAGGTAGCCCCGATGGCAACATATCTAATTTTTATAGTTCAAAATAACAGCGGAAAATATTGTGAGTAGGCCGTAATGGTACGGTGTTGTTTTATCGAGCGAGAAAGCAATTGTCTGGGTCTGCTAAGCGAGGCTTGACGCTCTCTCCCTCTTTCTCTATCTTTGTCTCTTTCACACTCTGGAAGTTTCACTTCGCTAGTAAGTGATAAAATTATACATTTTTTTTCAATTTTAGCATATTTCATACTTATTACAGCAAAATAATGACTTTTGAATTTGTAATTTACAACTGAAAAGAGATTTTAATGTTTGCATACTTTTTAATATATTTAGATATGATGGTGAGGTAGAAACAAAGCGAAATTGGCAGACGCGAGCCATGACATGGCATGTTGCTTTTTTATCAAACAAAGCGTAAATTATGCTTACTCCGAAAAATACTTCAAATTACCACATCACTTTCGTAGACGTGTTTTTTAAACCTAACTAAGCAAGTTACGATGTTGTGATATACGTGTGTTCCCTTGGCAGTAATAAATACTGTTACGGTGTGTTTCTTTAACCGCTGCGTGGTGATTGTTATGCTGAATCTGTGTGTGTGTGTGCATGATTTCAAATATTTGATGGGAACAATTTTTACGTTTTAAATGTGAACTGCTTTTATGATGAAGTTATTTATTTACATCCACATGTTTATTTATCACAACGTTGTACCTTTGCCCTGGGTGTTTGAAACACAGTCGTGTAACGTGATTTACCACCAATCCTAACAAAATAACCAAGCCCAGCCCCAAGATATTTCAGTCAACCTAATGCACAGTAAGTAGCAATAAATATAAATATGAGCGGAATAAAAGTTACGGTAGGCTTATGTGCATGTTCGACGCTATATTTTAAGTTTCTATGACAAAAATGAGCGACACGAGTTGCATCCTTATTTTAATGTCTCTTTTACGTTGGACTGGTTATTCCTTCGTTATTCAAACTGAGGCCGTCCTTTTAAAGAAATAACCCAACACATATGAATACCAGAAAGTTAAGTTAATTACCCCGCAGTTGTAACAGCGTTAAACACAGTCGCTGCAAAATATTAACGTGCATTACGTGTAATGTGCTGTGTCATGGAAAATAGATATGTTAATGTAACATAACCGTCAGAACTATCGTCAATTCAGGCATTTTTAAAAGTCATAAAGCTGACCTAAATAATTTTATAGCCCTATACTGTGAATATTCGTACAAAATGGTTTTTGAAATAGACCTACGACAGAATTCTTTGAAAAGCTGTAAACAGTAAACAAATATTTGACAGATATAAAAGTAGAAGTCACATTTCAATGATTATGTTTAGCAAAAGTATACGGACACATGTACTCACACAATGGCATGTAAACATCGATTTTCACAGATGCTACGTGGCAGTCACATGGAAATGTTTGTTTACATTTGGCTGAAGGATATGAAATGGGCCTGCAAGTAGATATTGAGCAGGGCTCCGAGAAAGTTGCTTCCAGCAAGGAATGGAATATATATATATACACATACATACGTGCACACACCCCCCCCCATTTAGGGCTGAACAATGATGACATGTGCGAGGATAACACATTTTTTAAAGTTTGGCTCGAGTTCGACGAACTATAGCATAGTTTGGTTTGAGTAAGGTTCGTGTACAAATTTAAATGTTCAGTTCGATAAAAATATTCTGGGTTAAGTTCTAGTTTGGTTCGGTTCCAAAATCTGGGTTTGTCCCATCTCTACTCTTTATTATGGAAATATTTTCCAGTACTCCGGTTGAAAACAGAGTCCTAAACTGGGATGTGTTCTTCTTTACAAGGCTGAACACACGTTCACTCTCTGCATGCTGTGTGGTATTGTCAAAACAGCAAACATCAGGGAGCTCAGTCTGTCGTACTTCAACTACCCACAAACATTTTTCACATGTGATATGCTAACCCATTTCTGCACTATGGTGTCTTCTCTGTTGATTAATGAATATATATTTTCAAGTTTTAGACTAGTGAACTGGCTGTGAAGTAAATCCATTGTTTGTGCTCTGGTTTCATTTTCATGAACTGGTAGCAAGAAGGGAAATAAGTCAATGAAAAACTTCACATTAGAAAAGCTGGCATTTTCTATTTTCACAGATGCCACTTGTGCTTTGCTAACAAGTTCACTTTTATGGGGAATTTGTTTACAATATAATCGCATAAGACTACGAAGTAACTTCTGACAGACGAGAAAAACAGTTTCCTATTTTTGTGATTTAAAGTGTTGACAAACTTTGACATTGCAGTACCAACTATCAAATCACTGTCTTGCCGTTGATTATCAATAAGGTGATACTTCAAGTCAAATAAAGCTGAACTTTTGAAAGCATCTGGCTTGACAAATGTGAGCAACAAATCTTTGAGCAAATCACAAAGCAATTCCCTCAAAACATGAATGTGTGGATGTGAAGACTGCAAAATAGTATTAAACTTATCAAATGTAGGAATTACATTTAGTAAAAACAAGCAAAATGCTTTATTCAAAGGAGATGACAAAAACATTAACAATTTTTCTTCTGGACTTACACTCAACACCGTATTTTGCTTCTAACTAAATGAAGACGACTTAGGCGTACCTTCCTTATGTGGAATACCTTTTATCTTTGGAACCATTTTGTCATTACTTTGTGAACGTTTCCTTTCCAGAGGAAAACTAGGGGGTGTTCATGTAGATGGCTTTGATGTTTGTGAAGTCTTAACTACATGTTCTGAAACCAACTGCTTTGATATTTTGTATGAATTTAACCCCACTGAACATGTTGGTTTCAGGTGGTTGACTTGATCTTTGAAAAAGCTTAACAATGGATCCAACTGTTTGTCTAATAGTGCAAAAAATTTTCCTAGGGATAACCATCTAGTACAGACATACTTTAGAATTTTCCTAGTTCCACATCCATGCAAGTTCTGGAATTCTTTAAGACTATCTGCTACGTTTATCACTCTTCTGAGATAGTAAAACATGTCTGTCAAAGCCTCTTCAACTTTCAGTGGCAGACTGGCAGTGTCCTTTTTGGCAGCTAAATTAATAAGGTGGCAAAGGCAACCCACCACGAAAATGTTTTGTCTGGTTTTTAAAACTGCAACACCATTTTTATGACCCATCATGACTGCTGCATTGTCAGCTGAAAAAGCAATCATATTTCCCTAAGGAATGTTGAAATGTTTAAGTTAATTTATTATTATACTTCCAATATTTTGGCCAGTAGATTCCCCCTGCAAGTCTGGTAGTGAAAGAACGCAAGAAACTATGTTTTCAACATTTTTATCAAAATACGCCACAACTATCGGGTACAATTTTGAGTCAGTATCATTTGTACCATCAGTTGAGAGAGAGAAAGGGCCCATTTGCAAATGCTTAACAATTACGTCCCTGGAATCATTAGCCATTTCTTCTACGATTACCGCTGTTTTGGTACCGCCACATGGATATTTTTTTTTCCTCTTCTGACTTCGGAAACATCTTCCGGAATGAAGGGCCCACGTGGTTGGCTACACTTATTGGAATGTTGTGTTCAATTAAAAAAATAAGTGAACAGACATTCTGCTTGTGTAACACTACCTTCATTTGCACTGTTGGTGAAGAAAGTATTAATTTTCTTGCTGTTCTCTGTGCTTTAAATATTGCTTGCATGCTTATTTGATTTCATGTGAAGTAAATGTTGCTTCTACCGCTGTGAGAAATATGTAATTCGCACCGACAAATACTGCAGAAGGCATATTTCTGTCCTTTGTCCGACTTCAAATAAATGGGTATTCTTCAGAGTGCTCTTTATGGAAAAGTGCGTGCTTTTAACACTGCCCATAGCGAAAATTAGTTAAATAACCATTTCCCCACAAGGAAAAACAATAAAAAACATGCATGATTGTGGACGACTAGGATCAACACATACAATATGGCGACTAAACATAAAACAAACTACGAGCGAAGGTCACAAATTCAATTCATTGATAGATTTGTCGGAACAAATGGTAAGTCGTAAAAGATAACACGTGCGAGAGGCGTGTATATAGAGTAATCAATATTATCAAAAGTATTGAAAAATAACCATTTTTGAGAGAAAAAATTGTAAAAATATTTTTTTATTTGTAAAAAGTTTGATTTTCGTACATTTTATGAAAAAATCATAAAGGTGGCAAGTATGCCACACTGTGGCATTCCACATTGCTCTGGCCTGACATCACTGCAAATAGAGTTGTCACTGTTGCAGAGTTAAAAGCAACACACAATGAGCACTGGGATAGCAGATTTGCCTCCACAAGGCTTCAGGAAATGGTTCGTGGGCTCACAGGAACCCCCAACATACACTTGTATCATGGAGGTCTATACTGTGATACAACTACCCTGCAGTGTCCAGACAGATTGTTAAGTCATCTCTTGAAGTCCGTCAATTGCATAAAGTGATGTCTCTGGCATCTCCCCAGTATTCTTCTCCACTCTGTATGCTTACTCGATATCATCAGGTATTTCTCATGTTAATGCAGCTTCGACTGCACACCGGTTTCTTACAGCTTTTGGTCAGTGCTTGCAGCCCCACTGCCAGGTCTGCGATAAAATGTAAATATACCAACACGGAATCATATGCATATCGGTCTGTACTTTCACTATTTAGATAGTTTCCTGGTTGTCGCAGTGTTTTGTAGTGGTGCACTATTTTCATTGTCCGGCAATGCTTATAATTAATATTATTTCATATGCAAATAGACTCCGTTTACAAATATAAACTGATGGAGGACTACTATAGCAAATTGTAAACATTGGTGCTATTTTTTTTGCAGAAGTATAAAATTAATTTCATCACAGCTGAAATGTTTTGTAGTGTGGATACATGTAGCAATATGGTCCAGCGTAAAGTCATACAGACTGACACTACTCCCTCTCATGAGAATTAAAACAATTTAATACCCGGAGGTAGAGAAGCTGAATTCCCTCCTGGGACAATAACATTCAAGGTACCTTGGTGAGGGGGAATTACTAGTGGAATGGTTACCTGACTGGGTCGCCGTTCTTCCCACATTGGAAAGAAGTGTTTTGGTCCATCTAAGCAGGTTATCCTCGACAGAAGTGAATCCAAACCCCAGAGTGAGTTTAACCAAATACATTTCCCATCCCGGGAGTTTGGTAATGCTCACTTTGAAGGCTGTCAAAAATGTTTGTGATGCCAGCAGTCACTGGGATGAAATGAAAATGAAAACCAATTAAATGGAGTTGGAAGGCTCCGACTGGCGGCATCCTCTATAGGGAGCCGGTCTTGTGGGGATGCGAGATGGTACAATTTCAGTCGAGTGAGCAACTATAGGGCATCGGCTTGTGGTTGATTGGGGGACGCGAATATTAATTACCTTACCCACTGCCGTGGGTACCTGGCACGTAGGAGTGATGGGTCCTGGGTTTGGTGTGGGCAGAAGGGGTTGTAACAATTCAGCAATGGGTGGGTCTGGTTTGTAATGGTCTAAATATTCTACTGGGTGACTGGGCCACGCCAGTCCTAAAACATTACCGCCACACTACCTTATTGCCTCTCTCCAACTTCCGAAAGGTAGGTGTTGCCTACACAGGTCCCTATTCAAATAAGGGTACAGGGGCAACTTCAGAATTGTTTTCATTTAGTGTGTCTTCCCTGATCAAAGTAGAGTTTTCTCTCTGTGCTTCTAATTTGCTCTGCCTTGCTCGGCGTGCTAAGAGTGTGCTTCTACACCCTTTGGTCTCATAGGGCATCTCGACAAAGTAATAAATGACCAGAATATAATCTGGTTCCACTTGGCAGTATCCTATCTTGTCCGGCCTTGTACAGGCTGGGACGAGACTCAAGAATAATAAACCAGCCTGTGGCCCCAGAGTTATACCACGCTGAAGGGTGGGCATCTCGGGGTCTTCCTGGTTTAATCCGGCCTTATTCAGGCTGGGGCTATTCAGAAATCTCCAGTCTGTTCCTCCAGCTCAGTTCAAGTAAAATGAGATGCATGCACACCACACTATGGTCCTTTTAACATGCTACAGAAATCCTCCAGATTCAGGCAATAGCTGATGCCTCCTGGATCTGGCCTTACTCACAGGCTGAGGTCGAGGTTGTAGCTAGGGTGAGAGACCTTAAGAATCTGGAGTTCGAATACCTGGCAGGTCAGGTGGACCCAATATTCGTAGGATTCCTTGGCCTTATGCAGGCAGAAGAAAATCCAAACAAATTATATTCACCTCGCCTACTCAGCGAATTACCCTACGACATTTGGAATTAATTATATAAAACAAAAATTAATTTTAACCAATAATACTGGGAAATAATTCAACACAGGACACCCGTAATTCAGAACAATATACGTATTCATTTAATACATTCGGAAGGATATTGAGATGCATAGCTCTTCACAATTATAAAAAACATTTAATATAAAAATTATGCAAATAGAAGCAATGGCTACCTGCATAAATATGAATATCAGGGTGAGCTAAATGTGCTAGTTAGAGAGATCAGTCCTAGCTGCCCAGGAGGGACGTCGTCAAGACCTACTACCTCGGAATTAGAGGGAATGGTTTTTTGGATAGTGATTCAGATGGACGTAGAGATACCTCTGGCTCGTGGCGTAGAGACGCTTACTTGCAGCGACTGACGTGTGATTCTTCGAAGGTGTAGGAGACAGTTTCTTCGACGCGCGAGCCTAGTAGCGTTTACTCTCTTAAATGGCTCAGTCCTTGTGGACTGGAGTGTCTGAGCATCGAACTTACTCCCAGAGACTTGCTCAAGTAATGTTGGCGTGAGTGGCCTAGTGGTCAAAGTCCTGAGGTACTGGCTTTGAGTCTTATGCAGACTGAAGGTGCAGAACCTGTACCACTTACCCCTGCCTTGCAACAAAGCCTTGCTCAGGCTGTAAGGGGCAGGTAGGCAAAGCCTTACACAGGCTGAAGGATCAACGAACACACTCGTGTGTGGATCTCACACCTTTTTATATACCTGGAATCTCAGTTTGCGGGCCTTCCGAGGAGTGCAGGGGTTGGTTTATTCAGAATTCAGTGCTGCAGTGCCCTTTCCTTATCTCTCCTGTTGGAGGCTGTTCCCATTTTTATCACCTCTGCTCGAGGCTCTGGTGGCTGCGACATCATAGTGGGGGTGCTGCAATCTTGCATCTCTGGCTTACTGGTGTCAATGGTTCCATCAGAAAATAAAATCTCGAGAGAGAAATATGGATGACTGCACAGCGGCTTCGGTGGACAATACAATTTCTTAATTCATTTCCAGTGTCTGTAATCACCCACTAGCCTGGGAGTGATCCTGTAGGCACAAAAATTATTGTTCTGCCACTGTACGACATCCACACTAGTGTTCCAACCCTCGAGATGGTGTGAAGTCGAAAAGTAGAGTGCGCATCCTAGATGCGCAATACGTCAAGACAATCCAATCCTATGTAAGATTGTTCCACAGTTGTTGCAGTAACTGCTCCATATGCTTCAGTTCCACTGATGGCTAGTGCTGCCATAACAGTAGGCTCCCGTTGTGTTCCACAAGTAGAGACAAGATTAGATGGTGAACAGTGATGACAACGAAATACCATTGAAATGCATGTTAATATACCACGTAACATTGAAAATTAAGTTTAAGTGACAAAACGAAACTGAAAAACCAGTTATTTTTGTCTAACAAATATTTTAAACTGATGCCTCACCTGCTTCTGTTCTCTACAAGCAGACAGTGCCTGCAGCTTACCTTCCAAGGACTGGGCAGCACGAGTCTTGAAGATGTGGAGATTTGTGGTTGCACTGGACTTAGGGGTGGCGACTGTAATTGAGGTTATTGCTGATCAGGGCGGTGCCAGACATATTACAGGCTGAGTATGTGAATGTGCTGATATGAAGGCCTCAGGTTGAGCGCAGCCAGTGGTGGGCATGAGCTGGTGGACAACCTTTACAGAAGGGATGGGGTGAAGCCTCATAGACCAACACTTTGGTGGTGGTGTGCATCATCTCCTACAGGCAAGGCCTGGGAAAGATTGATTTTTGATGTCGGCATTCCTCTGACGTGCAGCTTCTCCTGCAGCATAGTATAAACCTGGTTGGGCCTTTATGCCAACATTACGGCCTTCCTGGCTGCCTTCTGCCACTCAGTCTCGTAGCACGGGATAGGGAAAAAGAAGAGTGGCGGAAGTAGGTGCTGGCATGGATAATACAAGGAATGGATGCGTAACCTGTCAATCAAAGGGAGAAAATCCTGGATGGCCTCCCAGATGACTGTGCCCTAGCAACTTGTGTCCCCTTCCCAGGTAAAAATGATGCCTGCTGTCTAACCTAAAAGCCTAATAGCCTCTGCCATACCTTACCTAGACCCTCCTCACCACAGCTAGACATGGGATGACTTGGACAGGGGGTTAGTTTGCTCCTGAATGGATGTAGATACCACCTTCCTGACCACCAGTTGTCGTTTCGCAACCTGGCCTAGCTCAACTGCCACCCGCTACTATCTCCTCTCACACACAGCCAGTTTCCACAGCTGCAGCTGTCATGGAGTGGGGATAAGAAGGTGAAGTGTGTGACCTCTACACATCTCTGGGGCTCAGGGCATCTGCCGTGTGGCTATATATTGAGTTGCAGCCTCGGGAAATGCCAGTTGTTATTCTTCAGAGATCACCTACTCATCTCTTACACGCACAGTGATTCTCTGCTGCTTGCTACCACTAGCCAACTACATTAGGAATGAGCAGTTATGCGCTAGAAGATGGTCACCCTTGAAGGTGTTTGGAAGACATGCTCACAATGCCATCTGCTTCATTGCAACTAGATCTGCAAATTATATGCCCAAAACTGTTAAGACACGTAGTAGTTAGTGAAGGAAGCAGTATTTTGACTTCATAGAGGCCACTCATTCACGTGGGTCAGACCTGGCAGGGATTATGAGAGTTTAGAGATAAAAAACACTGACAGGTAAAGCTTCCCACAGTACAGTATCTACTCTTTACTATAAATAATCTCCACCCTTAATTCTGCAGCCCTAATTAAGTCAGTAACCTACCACATCCACAGTGACTTCTTGGTGAAGAATAGGGCAACCAGACATGCACACTCCAGACACAACACAATGTCTGCCATGGGCGACTATGCCTCAAGGGAGGAGTGTCCACCATTGAAACTTGATGCCCAGCTCTGTGGCTATTCTGCCTGTCTTAGTTGGGCCAGAGTTCTTCAGACAAACAGTTGAGCATTGTACTGGGAAGCCAGCTTTAGTTCACACCCCGGTTAATTCTGAGCTATTGTCACCACCTCCTGTAATTCAACATGCCATCGTGATTCACTGCAGTGTGCTGGAATCTGAAGGTTGATGTAAGCAAACAAGACCCTAACACAGCAGGAAAAAGGCTATACACTTGAGTATTTATCCACCTCTGTACATTCCACCATGATTTGCCACCAGGTACAGAGGTTCGGAGGATTGCAGTGTGTCTACCTAATCGTGATCTGCCACAGGAGAGGACCACTTCTACGTTGCCACCGAGATATTCCTATACACTTCCAAACCCACCCCTAACTGTGCCTTTCTTCTAATGAGGAGAAGAAAGGAAGGGTAGAGTAGTGGCAGCATAACAAACCTGAGAGTTTACAAAAGCTGCCCCCAGATGTTTGCCCGATGCAGTCCAGAAACAAATGCTAACCAGGCGACTGTAGTCTGTACCAAAAGAGAACCGACTTGATGCTACCATAAGCCATAACCGAGATGTCATCAAACTTTTGGGGGGAGGGAGATCATCACTAGCTAGCAAGCTGAGTGCCCATGGGAAGATCGCCAGACATGACCCTACGGATCATCACTGCCGGCTTTGATAGAAGCTACCTAGGTAGGGCGAGATCATCGCTAGCATGCCAAGTACAGTAAAACTTGCTTCAGACGTCGTTTTACTTGGGAAAATATCTTGCCTGAGAAATAAAAAATCCTGTAGTGTATAATAATTAATATATTTCCCAAGGCAAATGCTTTATGACAAAAGAATCGGGGTATAGTACAATAAAGAGTGTAACATGAGCCTTTGTAAGTGCCGACATCTGCACATAGAGACCTTGTAGAGTGTGTGTGGCGACATCCGAAGAGGACATTCCAGTAGCACTAGTCACACGGAAAGTATTAACACATGTCTTGTGGAGAAAATGGGGGAACCAGAACACTTGTACATTTTATCTGGGAAAATGTGTTACACGGAATGTCTTAAGCAAGTTTTACTGTACTCCGCTGAAAGATATGGCAGCAGTTAAGCACACCTCTCCGGTGGTGACCGGTAAGGCAGGATTATCACCATACCCCAATGCTCAGCATGAAATTGGAATGCTCATTTCTGCGTAGCCTGAAGGACACATGGGTTGGTAACTTCATTCCAACACCTGGAAGTGTGAGTCAAGTTGTGAATTGAAAGGGGTGAAACAGCTTCTGTTCATGAAATTGTGTTGGTGTGGTCAACTCTTTTTGCCCATCAAGCCTGTGCTAGAGTGGCTGGCCTCTTCCACCAATGGGCAGGCTCTGTTGCATGGCAGCCCAGCAGACTATGATGTCGTAGGGTACAGCAGCACTCATTACAATGGATTCTCTATCTACAGTTTTACAGGAGGCTGTAAAAAAGTTTCCATACATCCAGAATTTCTGAAAATGAGGCTCTGACATGTACCTCAATAAAATACAACACCTAAACTTAGTAAATTTAATGTTGAGCATGATATGAATATCTGTTAAAGGATGACTAATAAATACAACAAAAATATAATTTAAAAATAAGTGTGTTACTATAAATAATACAAAAAAAATTCACCCCAACTCACCTAAATAAAGAATATAACATCACAAAGTGTTGTTTATCTGATTGAGCTGACACTGAATGCAAACTGGCCTCAAACTTTTACACCCTCTGAAAAGGTAAATAATATGGCACTGAATTTTGAACATCTCATGCACACACTATTACTGATTGGACAGTGTGTTCATGGCAGGTAAGATGGAAAAGGGGGCAGCTTTAATGGCAGAAGGAGTGTGCGTACCTGTGTCCATGAAGAAACACACAAAAAAAACTTGATTTTACATCAATATTTGAGATAATTTCAGTTTTTGTTATTGAACAAAAATCATCATATTAACTTAAAGCATTACTATAATTTTCAAATGTACAAATCCAAATTTTTTTTTTTACATTTTAAATTAAAATTCAGAACAATTATGTTTAAGTGGCGTGAAGATAGTTGAGCTGCTCTTAAGAGTGGGATGTACCCCCGCTGATTTTGTGAAATAGTTGTTTGCGCAAATACGTGTAGCTCGGTAAATAAATGTTCTACAAATACGACTTTTTGTCATGAAAGATAAAAAAACAATTACCTATGACCATATTTTTTTACTTTTGTCATATTGTGTATTTTTGGAGAAAACATTTTGTGAAAATGGTCAAATATTGCATTTTTGAAGCTCGTGTATGCAGTGTTTTTTAAGCGGCAAGAGAAAAATACAAATATACGGGCGTAGTTTAATCTGTGGTCTTTCATCGCGTGTAATAAAACCCCACAGCGGTATGGCGGAAATACTGCACGCCAACGCGTAGGAGCGATGAGGAACTAGGCAGGTGTGTTAGTGTCACCCATATTGCTACCTCGCTTCTTGACCTTAGATGCGAGTGTCCATCCCACTCTTAACATCAACGTCTTGAGTAGGGATGGGTCAATACTACAGTTTCTCGATACCAAATTTTAAAATTTTCATGAACACAAAACAACTAGGCCAAGAAACTATATTATAAAAACCCACATTACACTGGAAACAAATGGACAGCTTGTAACACAAACGTCTTCAAACCAATGATAAACCAACACAGTCTCCTTTGATTCTATAGAATTACGTTCCCACAGTAATGGCTCTAATCAACCTTCGAGGAAAATTATAGCTCAGTACACACTTATTTTGAGATTTTGCATTTTTTAATTTTATTTCGAGACTTCAAAGAAATTGCTGTAACCTAAAATCAATATTGTAATTATCTGAGAATTATGGTATTTATTTTTGTGAATATTTAGTAATGCAGTTGCATCAGATAATTGTGGTATGTGTGGGATGCACAATATCTACTCAATTTGCTCTCTCGTGCCTATCAGCGCTAACTCGCAACTCTCTACCTTCTTTTATTGTATCTGAAATATATACTATAAAAGTGATTATTGGGATAAAACTTAATTAAATGATCAGTTTCGGTGCAGCATAAAATTGTGGCATGTATTGTACGTGCAGTTACTACTCAAGCTGCTCACTCGTGCCTATAGGTGCTTGCTCGCAACTCTCATCCTGTTTTTATAGTACCTCAATTACTATAAAAGTAAATGTAAAATTTTTAATAATTAATTGATAATTGTGGTATGTATGGGTTGCTTAAAAATACCTCAAGTGCTCGCAGCTGTGTGAATACTATGCTATAAATAAAAGATGGTATATTGTGGTACACTAGTACTTAAATTATGGTTCCCTTTCGAAATTTTTATACACATTCCAATAGTTATGTTGTGCTCGTACAATAACTATGGCACAAGAAAATTGGTGTTCAAATTCAATACTTTTGGATATTCTCATGCGATACTCGATACTTTATAGTATCGAGGATCCCATTCCTAGTTTTAAGAGCCAATAAGAGTGAAGTGAGATGAGTGCAGTGCAGGAATGCAAGGTTGGGGGAAATGGGAGCTCCCTTAGAAAACCCGCCGACCAGCGGTATCACCTGGCTTGATTCCTATCCAGGAACGTAGCTACCTTGAACTCAGTTCACCTAGAAGGAAGGCGAGTAGTCTGACAACTACGCCACCGCAGCCCCTGATTATGATGTTAATTAAAATACACACACACCCTTATTTCAAGCATATCAGAAATTTGGGAAGCGTTTAAAAGACTCTCAGGGCCAGTCTATAAATTGGCCAATAATACAATTTTACATCAACCTAAACTATAATTATTTTTTCTCAAAAATACCTTCATAATTGAAGAATTTTACAGTTTCCTCTTGCCTAACCCACAGCCGCAGTAGCATGAGGGGAAGGGGAGGAGGTCAAGAGAATATGGGACCATTCATACCTCCTCTTACTTTCTTCCTTAATACAAAATTGATTTTAACGTATCATTTTTTAATCAATATAATATGGCCCTTTATAAGGCTGGGACAGCACACTGGTTTTTCACTGCAGCAGTTTGGCTGCATTATCCTGTTCCTGCACCACATGTATTCAAACTGCATGCACAGCCTCACCTGCATTCATTGTTGGGCTGCAGAGTAGTCAAGTGGCAAAGTTAGTGTTTGTGATGTTAAGTACAGTATCAACACTGCAATACACCTGTGTGCTTGAAGGTGTAGATCTCCTTAAATACTGTGGCTGGTGACATGACAACACTGGTGCTTTCTTTTCATACAGCTCATGAAGCTAGTGAAAGATTTCTAACATTTTTTTAATAACATTAAGAATAAAAGACTAACTTTTTAAAGTATTATCAAGTGCCCACATAATTCAATAAGTTGTTAGAGATATTATGGTGCTACTTAACAAAAAAAAAAAGGACACAGCAAACCTATTGCCTTGCTTCGTAATATTTATAGATTTCTCCAAAAATCTGTGTACCCTAGCTAAACTTATTAACATTTCACATTTTGAAAAGCACCGCAACCTGTGGATGCTCCAACTCAACTGCAGCTGTTTTTCTTGGTGTGGGGCAGTGCGGCACCATCACAGCATGTTGCGGTCACTTGCAGCAAGGTGCATGCTTCTGTGCTATGAGAATGCTCCCATTTAAAACAATTCCTAGCTTTCTATATAATGTTGGTAGCCTAGTGGGCCTACTTACAACCTTAGCTAATAAATGTGAGTATGTTGCATATTGCATTAATCACCTGAAAAATTATAACAGTCCCCAAAAGTTCAAAACTTTGCATGTATACAAGTCACGTAAACCTACAATTTTAGTGTTGTGTATGATTAAGTAGGCACAAGTCAATTATTTTCTACCATTATTTTTTGTGTAGAGGTGCTACACAGATCTGAATGTTGTTCTACATAGTAGAAACAATTATTTTTGAGGTATTAAAACTTACAGTTTTCATAGTTTGTTACAGAAAATGTATAATTCTGGGGAATTTTATCACCACAACAAAAATATATTCTGTACAACAACAATGCTGATCTAAAAGTCACCTACAGGTACTTTATTACATATATACAGACATTCTTGTCATATTCAATATTTAAATATTTGTACATAAAAAATGTTTGATTCAATGTTACATTAATACACTGAGCATTACGTATATGTTGCACACACACATTCTTGTAACATAAAAAATTTGTACATATAAGTGCTGACAATTACAAAAAAAAAACCATCCATGCAATAAATGTGCATTAAGTGAGTGTCTCTCCTTTTGTGACCTGAAATAAAAAGAGAAAACACACATGAGAACTTATTTTGAATGCTGTCAAATATACTAAAGTGTAACAACCAGAGCAGTGTTTGCAAATTCAAAATGTGTTAGTGCAGAAAGCAATTAAATAATATTGTTTTAATGATCAGCTTTACATGAAAATTAATTCCTGACATGTACCATATTTACTCAAATCTAAGATGTTTTGGGGAAAATCCTGGAAAAATCATTGGTATACATATGAGGCCACAGGTTGAACAAATAATTCAGTAAGAAACTTAATTTCTGAAGGAAATTGTTTTCCATCCAAAAAGTAGATTTTGATAGGTAAAAAAAGAGACTATTGTTCTTTTGGAAGCAAATAATTGCATTATGTGCTCCACTGGCACAAGTTTGACTCATCAATTTCAAATAGTTTCCCAGCTACTGTATTTCTATTATATCCGCAATAATAATCACATTTGTTTAAAATCTAAAAAAAATATGCACATGGTTTTATGTCGCTATATATGAAGCATTGTATTTTAATACCATTGTTATACAAATATGGCATGGCCAATGCATGCACAATCCTTTGAAATGTTAATCACAGTCATAGTTTTTATACTGAAAACTAAATTGCACTGTAAACCAGTACTATTAATTTTACTGTATCATTGACTGCAATTTTTAAGATATTGCAAAAATCCAAATCTTTATTCTATGATAAAGTGATTGATGGCTGTGCTATTTTGCCAGCATATAGTTGCTGCATGATCCGCTACGTAACTGCGCTGTTCATTACAGGTAGGCTCTGTTTTCGAACACACATCATCCTGATTGACTACCACGAAAATTTCAGTTGTTTTCTGGAGGATTAATTTTACATTACGAAGAATGAATGCAATATGTTTTGTTACGAAATTACTGTGAAAAAAATTTTACATTTTGCATACAATTCTGCTTGTAGAACAAGTAACTCCTGTGACCACTTTCACGTAATACATACTTACACTTAAAATAATTATATTTCAAACCTTCACTTAACTTATCCAACTTATTTTAATAATTTTAAATAGAATATTTAAATATATTAACATATGTACTACGAATGACACTACCATTGCAACTCAAAAATAATAAAAACAAATATGTAGTAAAGTTACACAACATTTTTTTCTTCAAGCCAAAATATAGATGCTACTTAATTTTTTGCCACACCATTGTTTTAAAAATATTTTTGGGAAAAAATGTGCAACTTCGAATCTAGTAAATATGATATGTAACATAGTCTGTGCTGATGTTTTTCAAAAAACTTCAACTCTAAATTAGAATTTCCTAAAAATCACAATACAGTTCATGAAGCATTTAACAATGTAAACATGATACAAACATTAGAAATCAAAAGAAAACAATTACTCCCAGTAAAAATATTCACAATCTTAAGACTAATGTTTAGGTTGGGGATAGAAAACTAACTGACCTTGTACGTTTGATGTTCTTCCCTCAGCTACAATGCACTCAGAAATCATTACCAGGCACAAGTAATGAGTGCGTTAAGCACACACACAAAAATAGCATGGAGTAACAACCTGATAATGTGGTGCTCCCAATATTTGGAGGTCAGAAATACAAAGACCCTATTAAATTTATACAGGAATGTGAACAAGAACTGGGACAGTTTGAAATCACCCCTAACCACATGATAGTCCATGTAAAGAAATAACTAATTTGACTGGTTATACACTAATAGGTAGCCAAGCAATTAAAACCTGCCTTCAAGAGCAGTTTGCCATAGAATATGGTTGCCCAAACTGCTCATGACATATGGTCAATGCAGACACAAATATAAAAAGGATTGCATTTTCGCAATCTTTCTTTCTGAATGTTGTCCATATAGAGACTACACACTCCATGCCATTCTCAACATGGCTGCCACTTCCAAGCTTTGTGAGGATGGATTTCATTACCAATGCAGAGAACCTGCACTATAATCTGCCAGAGCAAGAGGTTAGCACAACTGAATTGATTGCTAACAACTGTAGAAAAAGTGACTCTTACAGTTACAATGCAGAATGGACCAATAAAGAAAGAATTCCTCAAACTAGCTAGTAATAGCAAGGAAATAATTCTGGGGCACCTATAATCCAAAACGACTATCAGTATATAACACTATCGCAACAGCTGACATGCCTGCAGCCCACATCCCAACAATAAAGCACGATGAAGGAAACAAAGCATATGAAAGAGAAGGCACCACCAGCCCATCTGAACTTGGTCAAACAGAGCTGATGACAGCTGAACTCCAAATATAATCCATTTTAATGTAGTAGAGCAAGTGGAGGAGAGTCTAATTTTTCCCTCCTCTGCTACACCAGCCATCACCACCCACAAAACACGCTGCCCTCAGCACCAGTCGTCGCAGCAGCACCAGCCAATGCTACCTCGATCTGTGCAGATTATGACCTTGCTATTTCTATGGGAAACCATCAGCCATCTTGCCAAATCACCACCCAGCACCGCCTCCCATTCTGCATCACAAGCTACCTCCTGCAACCACGATGGAACCAGAAATTAGGTGGAACACAGGGACCCAGCTTTCACAGCAGCCTACCCAGACACCTCCAGCTTAGCCAGAGTCAGCTTCGGTAGACAGCATGTCACACTTTCTATATACATTCCCATCTCATGCACTGCAGTATCCAGAGTTACTTGCAGTGATACAGGACTATCAGCAGCCCCAGAGACTCTGGGTCTCACTTCTGTACAGCTGGACATTCTCAGCTAAGGCAGGCAGCCAGAACCAGCACCTGGGCTAGACACCTACCCGAGAGCTTGGGATGCCACACCACTACCCATGGTACATCCCACTAAAGTGATAGGAGATGACATGCTAGGGACGAATTGAGGTCCAACCTAGCAGGCACCACAGCATGTTGCAGGACCAGGTATGACTATTTCAGTGGCCTGAATTCTCAGGGAAGAGCACAGTGCTAAACACACTGTGTGGCACTCTCTTCTATCCCATGGTCAAAGTCCCTGCTAATTTATACAAGGTGAAGCTATGTTAAACTTACATCTTACCATGCTATAACCAGAGATTGGTATGACCTTTGAATCAAATGAAAACAGAGTAACGTTGCAGGATTAACCCACCAATGTTTATACGAAGATAGGTGGCCTGGTTGCTGACAATTAATAAGAGAGGCTCCAACAACTCCAAAACCAGGGATGCAAACTTAGTATTATGCAGCTTTTCCAAGTATAAGGCAATACCCCTAAAAGTGAAATGCGTAGAAGTCAAATAATACTGCATGTATTTTCCCATTAGCTTGAAAATATAGGTAGGAAACATGGGAACCTAAATATGTAAGGTCCTCAATCAAGCTATGTGAGCAGTTGTGCAGCATCCAGTACTTGAGAGTAGGTACTCTACTAGTTCTCTCCTAAATATGTTACCAAGCTGCAAATTATTTGATTTCTTTATTATTACGTTACTATACCCATACCTTTTGTCAATATAAGAAATGCAATGTTAAATTGTTGTGCAGCCTGATTAGAGAGTATGGAAGTTTCAAGTTTCTCAGACTCTAGAGAGAAGGGAAAGGGACTAGCTAGCAGCAGAACCTACCAAAATGACACCAACCGGCAAGAGGTCTGATGTTTGCAGATGAGGAGGAGAGTTTATACATGATACGCATCCTTGAGTTGGACCTAGCATGGTGGTGTAATCATTCACCTGCCTCTACTTAATATCAATGAACAACAAAGAGTCCTCCATATGAGGCCGCTGAAACAAACACCACTGTACCTGCTAATCCCTGGTTGCATGCACACTTTGAGTATTTCCTCTGTATCCCAACACTTTCTTACTCTGAGCAACAAAGCTACTGAATGCTATGCAGCCCATGGTCAAGGACAACAGTATGTGTGATTTATGCCACACAAGGCAATTTATACTTTGGTCTCACACAGCATAAACTATGGACAGTTGACTTCAGTCATGCAATGCTTAGTATTCAGGAGCAGTTAGGCTTTTGGAGGTAAAAACTACATTGCTGCACACCTTACTAACCAATCTTCCCTCTCAGTTGTGAGCTCAAAGTCATACAGACAGGTAAAAAACCATTATGTTTATGTTGCTTCGCACTGAAACAGTCCTAACCAAAATTATTTCTATATTTTTTTCAAGGGTCTTTTGTTTCTTATGTAACTTCTTTTATTTCCACATTTTGGATTCTGTTGCCCTCAGTTGCTGTACACATGCCCTCACAAGACTATTTACACAGCTTGCTCCCTAGCTTCAGACTGGAAGAGACCTGTGACAGACCAATACGGTCATCAGGCCAGAGTAATGATCCATTTTACGACTTCTCAGCCAAAGAATTGAGAGAATCCAATAGCAAATCACGGCTGGAATCACCTGAATCTGTTTACACCAGCACAGAATGTATTGGCCATAAAGTCAGTTGAACGGAATCGCTCTGCCCACTAGTTGGTGCCAGTAGCCTACCACAGCTGTGTGCTGTTGCCTAGTTTGCAGTATTACAATGGCTGCAGCAAGTCGAGCAAAATTTTTCTGAGATAGTCAATAAAATATTGAAATACGTTATTAAAATTTAGTCCCTTTTTGCCAGAGGCTTACTTTGCTGAATAAGTATGTGAAAATCCTACGTCTCTAGTTTTATCTGTTTGTGTTTATAACATTATGGTGTATGCATGACAGCTGACATAAACCCATGACTTTATTGAGAATAGAGGATATTATTAGTTCTTCCCCCAACAGAAAACCATTTTTTGTAGGTATAGCTAAATGTGGCAGCCTTGCTTTGAAGCAGGTGATAACCCAAACTGATATGGAATACAGCAAAACCAAAAATTGCTGTGAGCAAGCTTTCCCTGTCAGCTATGAAACAACTGACACATTGCTGTTTAAGTGAAGCATGTCAACATGTAAGAAACATAGAGCAAGAATACTGGCGGCGTGACACACTAATGGAGCAGGAGACCCACGCGGCCGCCCCTTCAGAACTTGAGGGTAGACACTGCAGACGAGTCTACCGATACAGCTGATGAATGTCCACTAGACACAACATTTTAGTGTATTACTCACAGGTATGACTGTCCGTTTTGTACTTATTATCGTTGTAGTATTCTTTACTGGAGCGGCAGAACAGCATGTGCTGTACTCATTAGGCCTCCTTGAGTCTATTATGCATGTACACGGAGTGTACTTGCCATCCCATCTTGACATGTAGAGTAGGATTTTCAGTAATAACACTGGTTATTACTGATACCAAAGACATGCCCAAGGCTCAGGTTCAAGGTTGGCTCGCCGCTTGCGTGCAATATAGGACTAACTACCCCCCCTCCCCCCCCCCCATATCCCGTGGCGTGAGAAGAGACAATAGTGTGGCAGGTGGTATTTTTTAACAAAGCAAGACACACCATTCCCTTGTATGTTGCGCTAATTGTGCTCATCCGGGGCACGTGGCCGTTAATTGTAATTTAGAGAGAAAAGTCTTGAAAATAGACATTGTTTCCGCTGCGATGAACCGGGGAAAATGCAGGGTTTTTGTAAATGCCAAGGAAATGGCGAATGACTGGCCAAGAGCATGGGCTTCCCAGTCATGCTAATCAAAGTCCTACACTGTCCTTAAAATTGTTATGGCAAGATTACCTGAGGCACGTGCAATTACCTTGTGCTCACTGATACGGAAGCGACTCATTGCGCCATTGGTGAAGGATTTCTTAAACAACTTTTGGAACTTAAGGAAAAGTGTTGTCAAAGGGATATATTAGTATTGTTCCTGAAAAGCGCCTTTGTGTCGCTATTAGCGACATTATCAAAACTGACAGAGTTGTGAATTTACACCTTAAAATTGGTAGGTTCTCCCGGACATTTCAGTTTTGGGTAGTTGCTCGTCTCGTTCAAAATTTAATTTTAAGTTTAGAATTTCTCAGGACGACTAGGGCTGTCGTGAGTTTTGATTATTTTTAATCCGCCATTTGGGTACATCTCAAATATACATGTGGAATTACATGCCGAGAATATACAGGCTATTTCTACAGCACTTGCTGACACTTATGTTAGCGAAGCTGATTTTAAACGAAAGCTTGAACAGCTTAAGGCTGAATTCGGGGATATGATCACCCCGTGTATTGGGAAGTGCAACATGCTCCCATGCAAATTTTCTTTAACAGATGATATTCCAGTATGGGACAGTTACTTCCAGTGTCCCCCCCCCCCCCCCCTTTCACACTGAAGCTGCAGATTTTCCGGGAGATTATAGATAAGCTTCTTGCTGCAGGTGTTGTTGTGCCCTCTACCACTGATTATTGCTCCCCTGGTATTTTGGTGAGGTAAAAGGATTCAGATAAGTACCAGTTAGTTGTCAATCATTCTCTTGTAAACAAAAAATACATAAAGATCCTTTTCCTCTAACAATTGACTGTGCCCTTCAACAACTTGGCAAAGCTCATGTTTTTTCTGTTCTTGATCTCAATAATAGTTTCTACCAGTGCCTGTTAGAACCGTCCTGTATACTGCCTTTGGCATTCCCTGAAGTCAGTATGAGCTCACACGGATACCCATGGGTTCCAATTTTGGAAGTTAGGCCCCATCCTGTGTTCTCGACCATGTGTTGTCGGAATTTAAGTATAAGTTTGTCTTTAATTATATCGATGATATAGTTTATAGGGTCATCTTCTTATAGATCCTTTACAATCATCAATATACCAAACTTTTACTTCCAGCACAAGGCACACATCTTTGAATTCCGCAAATGTCATGTCCGTATTGACATGATTGCCATAAACATGCCACAAATTCAGGTCGTCCATGCGAAACAGCACCAAAACAATCACATACGTATTTCCTGGTGGCTAGCCGCGTTTCCGCTCATACATGATTAGCAGTTCCGTCAGTATCCTCTCCTGGGAGTCGTGACGTGGCTCATATGGCGGGGAACACCTCCCACTCCATTTACCTGCCTGTGGCCATCCCCCACTCCAATAGGTTGCTATTGCTAGAATTTCACCTACACAATATTAATATTTTAATGATAAACAATATGCATATGGTTTAAAAAAATATGAACTATTATGTCAACTTATTCACAAGTCCCACCTACCTAGAAATAAAGTATAATATATAGGTAATTATTTTGTATTCGCTAGCAAGCAAGCACAACCTGAAAGGGAGGCAGGCTGTGGTGGGAATATGCAGAGCATTATAGGAAGGAGGGGTTGGACACCTGCCTATAAGCTTTAGTTTAGACATTGATGTGCCATTGTTGTACTGCATCGTGCTGTGAAAGTATGTTGTCGAATATTACAAAGTATTTGTTGTGTTTTGGAAGGTACACACAATGCAAGAACTGTAATTAATACGAAATAGAGCCTAGGTACCCTTGGCATGTGCAACCCCGTGTATGATGCGAGGCACGTCAGGCGTAGAAACGGGGTGCCGTGGTGTCAAAGGTCAATGATGCCGTGCCGTGATCTGACACTTTTAAGAAGACGCACAAATATTTTTTCTTGAGGTCGTGGCCTACGGTCAACAAGTGATTTTGCAGTACTAGGCATTATCCTCTGTCGAAGACTTTGTGCTGCAGCTATGGACATTAGCATCCATCTTCGTAATGTTGACAGTAAATTTCTGGTCCAAGAATGACTATGCACTCCTAATTGCAGTGGGTGAGTTATTCGAAAAAATGGATGCCTCCCTCTCAACCCGACGCTGCGCTTCACCATCTGAGACCATGGTAGAATCTGGTGTTGCACCTATAGCAGGGCCCTGCATTGCGATGGAGATGTCCTTCTGGAGCACCCAGATGGCACCCTTCCAGTCAGTACTCATCCGAAGCACGAAGATAGCACCCATCTAGGCGGTGTCCTTCCAGGGCTCCCAGTCGCCGCCCTTTCGTGGCTTCTGGACGGGTGAGTAGGCTACGTGCGACATCACTGAGGGTTCCCCGCTGCTGGAAGCTGTCAACGTACCGTAGTGAGAATATAGATCGCCCAAAATGACTGTTTTACATGTGCAAACAACAATGGAGACTCACGGAGTGACGGATTCGCCTGTGACGGTACGGTACTCTCCAGTTTCTAATATTGATTATACCAATACTGAAAGATGGGAGTACATGTCTCCACTGCCTCTCGATGTTATGTCTCCCTCCCTTCGGCCTGAGAGTGATGAGATTTGCCAGTGTTGAAATAACTTTGAAACAAGGTTACTCGCATTACTAAATGATGTTGCTGATGTGCGCCTAAAATTGTCTAACTGCATGCATGTTCTTACGGAGGTGAAATGTAACATGGAATGACTTGCGAAACGATTTCTCCCGACCGAGAATCTGCAGCTCAATTGAGATATTTATACCAATGTAAAACAAATGTGATTTTAATAAGACACACATTTATCTTAATTTTTTTAGTGCGTTATTTTTATTTGTAGTTTTTGAGTTCAATATAACTACATGTTATTCAACTTATAATGGTGTGTGTTTAGTACTTTATTTTTTTTCTAAGTGTAAAAATACACTTGAGTTTTTTTTTTTTATAAAAATATGTATCTATTGCACTTGTTTTTCCCTTGAAGAAAGGGGGAAGTAAACGCACCAGTTTTTAAATAATATGTTTATTGCTCTTGCTTTTTCCTTGGATACGGGGCAAGTATGGGCAATAGTTTTTTTTAATCTGTATATTGTACTTGCTTTTCCTTAGGATAATGGGCAAGTACGTGCAATATCTAGTTTATAACAGTTCCTATTACCTGCAATATTAACCAAAATTAAATTTGAAGCACATTTTTTTTAGCACCTTTCTTTATTATTACAAAAAATATCTTGAGTGACAGTATTAGCTAATAGCCATTTAATGAATGGCATTGACTTAAAAAAAAATGTGCACTGCAAGATGGAACTGTTCCTGACCTATATTAACTAACTCATGAAAGTGTATGAAGACGAAAGGGAAGCAAGAATGCTGACAGAGGAAGTGCTTACGTGGCGACCTTCATTCTGCCACACCATGCAAGGATGACACCAGCCTATCTCTGTATCACTCGCATGCAGCAGCCGCAGTGATACTCGAGTCTAGGTACACTTATCATGCAAAAGGCATGCAATTGCAGGTCCAGTCCGGAAATCCTTGCCTTTAACGACGTGGTTATATCCATCACATTTATCCTGCCATTTACATATGTAATAATTTTTACTTTTTCAGAACAGTTCGTACAATACACTTTTGTATGTTCTTGCCTTGCTTACGCGAACATTACAATTTTGTTTCACCAACTCCTCTAGCGAACAAGGAAGCGTAGAGTTGGGGCATGAATTGTACACGTAACAGTTTTTATATTTGCACATTAATGTGTTCAGCACGTAACAGCCTTCAAACTCATCGTAGCAGCATAGCCAGTGAATTGCACAGTTGCACAAATTGAATTTGCAGAACGACTCTAGCATCTCGAAAACTTACGCGTCTATATCCCTAATTCAGTTCACTGTACTTGCTTGCGTCTTCTGACCTGTCGCTATCTTCGAAGTTGGAGCTGATGGGACTCTCTGCAAAGCTGGTTGACGACATGGCTACAGTAACAGGTGTTAGAAAAGAAACTATCAACGGGCTCTCCTATCGAAATAGTGAGGTACAACTTTTCCCAGAGACCCTAGCGGAGGCGTCTTATAAAAAGCATCTGTTTGAGAAAATGAAGGTTTCTGAAGACATCTAAGACAATTGACCAATTAAACATATTGGCGGTGTAATTGGAGGGGACGGTAAATTTTGATCGAACATCCCTGATTGGTCGAAATGAAGGTTTCCGAAGACAACCGAGAAAATTTGCCAATTAAATACATTAGAGGAATAATTGGAGGGGGTGGAATGAAGGTGACTGGTAGAGTTTGAGCAAACGTCGCTGATTGGTCGAAACAAAGGTTTCCGAAAACACCAGAGAAACTAGCCAACAGGAGAGATTGGCAGGGATAAATTACCAATGGAAACATTGGAGGGGGGGGGAACGGCAATTAGCCATTGAGAATCATTGGTAGGGCACTTGAACCGAACACTTAAATATATTGAGAGGCCAGAATGGTGTGGGGTCTAGTCGTCTGTTGGAGATGCAGCGAACATCACTAATTGGTTGAAGGTTAGAGACAAACTTCGAAACAAATGATGCTTACCAATATGACCATAGAAGGAAGTGGCTAATTGATGCCTACCAAGATGGCGGCCGCAAGTAAGTGAGAGCATACCAATATGACTTCCGAAATTACGTGAGAACATACCAATATGGCAGCAGAACGTGAGGCATTCCAATAAGGTCGCAGACCGTGAGAGCATGCCAAGATGGTGGATAACCTAATAATACACTAGTGCCAGCTAGGTCATGTAAACAAATAATGCTTACCAATATGGTGTTGGTTGCACCAACCAATATGACGGCCTTCAAAACAAATGATGAACTATATAATCAAGATAGGGAAATGAGTAAAGGTTAGGGGGGGGGGGGGGGTGAGGCCTGCCAACAGTCATCTGCTGGGGGTGGAGCGAATGCAACTAATTACCCCCAGAAATGTAAGTTTTTAAATAATTTTTTTTACAAATTTATAAAATGATTTTTATATAAATTTGTTAATTTTTAATAAGAAATTTTTAAATAATTTTTTAACAATTTCATAAATTTTTAAACAATAATTAACACAATTTTATGATTATTTAAACCATTTTTTATTGAATTTTTACAGATCTTTTTGTTGTTTTTGAGGTCTGGGTCACTAGGGTCAAGATCATATGGGTCAAAGATGGCAGACGGGTGACGTAGTAACATGGGGCCAGCTGGCTCCAACGCCCCTGCACCCAAACATACCAAACCCTACTATTGTAACAGGTTGGTAATTCATCATTTTGATAAGTAGGCCTATCTGATTCGGCATTCAGCAACCAAGTGTGGTAATTTATTTCTGGGACTGTAAATTGTGATTTCTTTTTTACATTTGAATAAACATGGACAAAAAAATTGTTTTTTAACTTTTAATTTTAATATGTTAATGTTGTTTTAATTTAAACTTTTATCAGTTAATTTGCATGGATTTTAACTTCTAATTAATCAGTAAAGTTTACTTTAACTTTAATAAGTTAGATTATTTTTGTTAATCTTCCCAATGGCACTGGTACCCATTTAAAAATTCACTTAATTGCATGCCGTAGTGGTTTACTGTTCACCGCCATAAGTATGGTAATCACTCTGGTAGCAGTTAGTTTAATATACAGGTTTTGAAGAGGTTGTATTATTTTACTTTTCGACATTCTTTTCTGAATTTGTTCATTACACATTTACTCCACAATTTTGCTAATCTTCTTCTCAGGCCTCACTCACTACGTATTATTTAGTACATCTAAAAAATGTGCAAACGTGCAAGTGAAATTTATGACAAATAAGTTGTAGCATATGCTATAACACATATTCTATGGTAAATGAGTTACGGGTGATGATACCAGTTCTAATAAAGCAACAAGCACTTTGTTTTTGGTTCTCGTTGGAACTGTTACTATGATCCGAAACAAATAACTCCACCTTATCAATCACCTGAACCCAAATTAAAATTAGAATTAGAATCTGGTATAAAAATGTGTTGAAGTCAGCCAAGAAAACTATAGAATATATGCCACAAAGTTCTACAATATTTGTTTATTGATCACAACAAGAAGAAACATTTAAAGCACACAGCACTTAACTTTATCCCAAATACATATATGTAAAAAGAAATATTTGAAATTGGCAACTCACTCGTGCTTCAAGATATTCAACTCTTCTTTCAAGCGTGGTCAATTTTTCATTCAACACTGCAAGTCGTGAACGGCAAGACATGTCTGAAAACCAGATCCAAACACGTAAAATTTTTTTTTGTAGCAATGAATTACCAAACAGGCTCAAAAATAGAACCTATTACAATATCACACATACATTGAGAAACAAAATTATTTCATCTTTAACTTTATAAAAAAGAAGCCAATATTTCTCTGTAGTAAAGGGAAAAACTGCCAATAGCTCTAGTGTCACTGCAGTAGTCTGTTCTCCTAATAAAAAGGAACACGGATCCAGAAAGGTCAGGTGCAATAAAATGCATAGCTTACTCTGACCAGAAGATCACATCTCAGGTCAGGTGCAATACAATGCATAGCTTACTCTGACCAGATCACATCTCTGCGCCATTTCCAGTGTTAACGAGAGGGTGCTATACTAGGACTATACCACTGGCATTCTTGTAAGATGGCTTTGCTTTATATTTTAACTCTAACTTAAATGTTAGCTTCTTTGTTATGTTTTTAACACAACAAATTTTCTGAGAGGCAGTGTTCATATTACTTAATTTCTCCAGTTTTGTAAGTTTTGAGTTTTACTGTTGTAAACATATATTTCTAAATTTGTGATTACAAATTATATGAATATTTTGTTTGTAATTTTAGTAAATATTAAATGTTCCATGATCCAGAATTGGTAAGTATGTGATAAAAATGTACTCCTGTTTGGTGATAGTTTTGTAGTTAGAAGTTATTGATATAATTAATGAGCCTACTTTCCTCAACGTGGAAGTAATTAATTTTTTAATAATTTCTTAAAAGCTGAGTTGGTAGGTAGGTCTTATCTTGTTAAAAGCAGTATCATTAGAGATGAAACAAGAAACATATGCTACAGTAGTGAGACAATTACAAATACACATGTGCCTTACCTGGAACTCGAACCCAGAAAACCTCCTACTATAAGCTAGTATATAATCAACTGCATTACGGAGGTCAGATTCGAGCATTAACTTTGAATTTAATAAGTCTAATGTTTTGAATGATAGGGTTTACTAACCTAAAATATTTACAGGGCCACCATTTTGAAAGTGACTGAGCCACTGAAAACGCATAAGTTTACACAGCATACCATAGTGCTGTGTGAAGAATTTGGTGAAAATCAATTGATTGGTCCCCGAGATATGGCATATAACGTCCATATTTTTCATGTGATCTTCATAAATATAGAACAAAAAAAAAATTATGTATTAGCACATTTATTGATTGTATACTGCCAGTATACAAAGTAAAGTTAAATCAATTACATACAGTACTTTTATAGCCACTATTATTTATAGCCACTATTCTGAAAATAAATGTCTGCATCACTTGAAAATACATGTAGTTATATGGCTTTGAAAAATATGTACATAATAGTAATAACAATAATATATTTTTTATCTATTAACAGGCTTTATGTGCCATCCAACAGTACAGAAACTACCTACGACAGGATGGCACCAAAACTACAAAATAACAAAACAAGACATAACATAGACAATAACAGATATTAAGCACACGACGACCACAAACAATGAAAAACACAACACAGAAAGACGCAAAAATGAAAAAACATTAAATAAATCAAAAAATAAAAATAAATTCTGATAGAAGATCCTGAAAATTAAATACAAATTACTTTATAACGTAGTCTAAGGAAAACAACAGTTTACTAAAGCAAAATTACTAACTACTGTAATGTTTAAATAGATCCAGAAATGTGAGTTTCTTACCTCAAGAAGGATCTAATTTAGAAAGTTTTTTATTGAAATTAGTAACACACCTGTTAACTAAATCTTTTTTTAAATTCAAGCAGAAAAGGTAGATGGAGTTCTATGAATATACATTGGAATTTTTAGCCCTACTTTATTCGTAACAGCTATACAAGATATATACGCTAAAAATGCATTGTTTAAAAATAATGCATCATTAATTTCACGACTTTCTTTTAATGTTTGGGTATTAAAACTAACTAATGCAGTATTGTAATTAAATCCTACACTGGTTGAAAATATATTAAAAATCAATTTGAATACCTTTTTTTGTATATTTTCTAATCTATTGCAGTCTGTCAGTGCGACATAATTCCATATTACTGAACAGTAATCTAATTTGGATCTAATAAATGAATAATAGAGACAAAATAGTGAATTGAAAGAAGTAGCAGAAAAAGTAATGAATTTTATTAAACCTAGAGTACGATTTGTGTTGTTAATTAAACTATCTACATGTATATGAAAGTATAATTTAGAGTCAAGGATAATTCTGAGATCTCTTACATGTTCTACTCTATTAATTAGCACATTTTTAACATGGTATTTATAATAAATAGGATTGGTTTTTCTTGTAAATGAGATGCATATTGTCTTCTCTGTGTTGAGTCCCATTGAATTTACTACACACCAATCATGAATTACTACAATATCAGTTTGTAATAACGTACAGTCTCCACCATCTTTAACATTTCTATAAATCTTTAGATCATCGGCGTAAAGAAGTGCCTGCAAGTGCCTTATTATGCCAACAATATCATTTATAAAAATATTAAAGAGTAGCAGAGCCAAAGTACTTCCATGTGGAACTCCAGAAGAAACATGAGATTTTGGAAAAGAATTTTCCATTTATTACCTTATAAGTTCTGTCAGTAAAGTAATTAGCAAACTGTTTTATAAATAAAATATGAAGCCCAATTGCATGTAATTTATTCAAAATGATTTGATGTTTGGCATGTATCAAATGCCTTCCGTAGATCAAAAAATATAACATCCGCATGTTTTTGTGTAGTTACTTCAGAGTATAAATCATCAACTAGGTTGAACAGATTTGTTGTTGTGGTTTTCCCTGTTTGAAAACAATGTTGGGACTTGCATATTCAATTTTTTGTAATAAAAGATAAGTGTTTGAAAATTACTTTTTGGAAAACTTTAGAAAAACAACTTAATAATGAGACAGGTCTATAATTACTAACTTCATACTTATTTCCTTTTTTAAAAATGGGAACTACTATTGCTTGCTTCCAAATACAAGGAAAAATACCACAAGTAAGACTATAATTATATGTGAGTTAAAATAGGGGTAAAGATGTTAGCACAAACTTTATTATAAAATTTGGGATTTCATCGCAACCAGTTGCCTTACTGCTTTTAAGCTGTTTTATATCCCAGAGAACCAAACCTCGTGTGATGCTACGAAGAGATATTATCTACATTATTAATAGAATTCTGAGTCTTTAAATTGACACAGGAGGTGGATTGTGTGTAACTTTTGACAAAATAATTCGCAAAATTATTGGCTAGAGCATATGGATCCTGTACTATTTTTTTCTTCTGAAATTAAAGTAATTTTTTTCTCTGAAACCATTTTTCATGATTTTTACGTAATTCCAAAAACTGCTAGGATTGTTTTTCAAGTTATCATTGATTTCAGATTGCCAGATTTTCTTATCACTTTTTAGTTTAAATTTGTCCATTTTTCTAAATTCTGAGAACCAGGTATAGTTATGCTCCAATTTAGTTTTTTTTTTTAACGCTTGAAGAAGTGCTATCCTTTTTAACAGTTTGATTAAATCTTTAGAGAATCAGACTGGATATTTATTTTTTACATGTTGAGATTTTGGTATGAATCAATTAATTAATACCTGTAAGTTATTTGTTAAGTAATCAACCATAACATTAACACCATTCATTTGATAGATGGGAGACCAATCAAATTGTTTAATTGCTAAGTATAAAGACATGTAATCTCCTTTTTGATGATTTCTGTTAGAATCAAAATATTAGATTGGTTTTTATGAGCAGCTACTAGACCCTGACAACAAAGTGCTGGATGATAATTATCTTCCTCAACAACTGGATCAATGGATTTTTCAACATTAA
The DNA here is from genome assembly GCA_029891345.1 of Dryococelus australis. Classification (NCBI taxonomy): domain Eukaryota; kingdom Metazoa; phylum Arthropoda; class Insecta; order Phasmatodea; family Phasmatidae; genus Dryococelus; species Dryococelus australis. The sequence goes on along the minus strand of CM057002.1, from coordinate 74,934,059 downwards.
TGTAAACACTGGCACAAACTAAATCTAATAATTCAGAGTCTGGTTTGGAATAATTAAACTGTTCAAGGTTAAGAGAACTAATGAATTCTAACAAAATTTGACCTTTAAGTTTATTGTAATAATGAACAGTGTTTTGGATGTGAAAAATATTCCAGTCTAAGCCCGGTATATTAAAGTCCCCTACAATTATTATCTGATGGGAGTAATTAGTTAATTTAGCATCAAGAAAAGTAAAATATTCTTTAATTTTTTCGACTAATGTTGAAGATAAATATTTCCGATAAAAATTTTTTTATTACTAGTAATTTCTACCTAAATGGATTCAATATTTTCTTTGGAAAGATCAAACTTTTTTCAAAATGAGAATAACTATGTTGATTAATAGTGATTAATACTCTACCTCCTCTATATAGTTTAGATATGTTGGCCTCACGATCTTTGCAAAAAATACTATAGTACTCTGGAAAGTAGTGTGAATCTCTACTATGATTATTGAACAAGGTTTCTGTTAAACAGATAACTGAATATTTGGAACAAATTATATTGTTAAAAATGTTAACAGATTTATTTCTGAGGCCTCTAACATTTTGATAATACAATACAAAATTATTATCTGGCATTATATTTTAGTAACCACACCTCCAATGGCCTAATCATAAATTAAGGGGTTTTAGTAACAGCTCCTCCGGCCGCTTTGTCATTAGTAGGTTTAGGTGCAGTAGCAGAGATAAATAATTGTTCCTGTTGAAGTTGGCCATAGACGGGCTAGTTAAACACCCTGCTGACCAAAACACGGTATTAAAGATTAGCTCAAAATCAGATTCGTCTACTGCCACATGGAAAGAAGAATAGGAATCATATTTAGTTTTCAGTTTGGCCACTTTAAGATTGGAAACTTTTAACTCCTCGTTGATGTAAGAAACAATATCATCTTCTTGAACTTCTGGTGCGAAGCGTGACACAAAGATGGCTTTTGTACGAGGTTTGACTGATTTTGGAACAGTTTTTATGTTTACTTTGTTTCCGTTGTTCCATACCCCCACTTGAACCGGTATACGAGCAGCTAGCTGTCTGACGGCCGGCGGCCTACTGTCCTTTGTCCTGGGCGAGGCCTTTGTCCCGCTCCTGCTGACAAGCACAAAGCCTTCGTCATCAGCGATGGCCTGTTTGTGCAACTCGTGCTGAGCTACGTCTTTTTCGTTAACACGTGAAGCCTTTGGACCTTTGCCATATTGAAATCTACTACTAACACTGTTAGTAGAGGACGATGTGGATTCATCATTTTTACTTACAATTTCACTGTACAATTTTTTGAGAAGGGAGCGAATTCCCTGTAACCGCACATGAGGCACACTGATTCTTCACATTTGTGACTTGCAAACTTTCAACCAAAACTCGCAATAAATGATTATCTTCTTTGAGTTTGCTTACTTCCTTGTAAAGGTCATCAATCTATTGGCAGAGTACTTGAGATATAGATTTAACGTCCGAATCCATAGTTTCTGCTATTTTAGATGGATTTGCGTTTAGGTGAAAAACTGAACATATTTGTTCCCGCATTGCAAGTTACACATAAATATTTATAGCCAGTGGCGGTATCTGTACAAAGGCAGTGAAAGTGAATGCCGCACAAACCACTACACTTCACAAATTACCGTATTCCATAGAAAGGTTTCCCGCATAAATCACAAAATCAGTACTAGGGGGCATAGAAAGACCCCGAAAGGCCAACTGTACTGGTGATTTCGACACCTTTACCACTTAGTTCAGCCAATAAACAACAAACTCACAGGAGCGGACACAAGACACATCCTACTCTCACGAGCGCCATTGTAATAATAATACTACTACTACTAATAATAATTCCTCTTGTTTAAAGGTTTTGCTACAATACCAAATTACTGGAAGTATAAGTAAAAAGCGAATGGAAAATAAAATTTCATGTGGGCACCAAGAGCAGACATTGAGTAATCTGACTTATACAATACAGACATCATAAACCCTTTTTAGAATATTCTCACACAAGATCTTCAAACATACTTTAAAATAAGCGATATTCTATTTATAATAAAATAGGGAGAAATGATGATTTTAATTGAATGGAATTTATGAAGTGCACACATGAACTAATTAAGAATAAAATAACATTATGATGCTGCTCATTTGATTTAGTGTAAAGAAATGAAACATTTTGATACTGTCTACATCCTTCCTTAAAAAATTTGATTTAAGGGGAAAGCTAGAGTGATAATAGTAAATTAATTCAAACTTGTAACCAGTTCATTAATTCGAATCTCAATATTTTCTATTCAATGTTTGTTAGAAAATGTATCAAAGTTTCATTACAAAAAAACATTTAGTTTGCAGATGGCTTCAGTAACTACTTTGATTCGTTATGGCCACTGGGCTACAGGTTGACTGTAGGATGGTAGCTGAAAAGTGGACATCATCAAAGACGTCACTCCCGATACCTGGAAAGATTCTTTCCCAGGTAACATCGGAGACTTCAAAATACTCTACAACTTAAAATTTCAGAAGTTTCATGGGATCTCTTTTCAATGATCCATTTCCATTGACAATTTTACCAACATTTCTTGATGCTGCTTAATGATTTTTCCGAAGACTTAATCATTTTAAGTCAAGCAAAAGCTTCCACACGTCTGGTTTCTTTAGTTCAGAACAACAGAGTATTCTAGCACTAAAAAATATTAAGTTTATTATAACAGAGATTCTTTTTAATGTTACCCTAGGTAACCCAGAAAATTAACATAACATCAAAGAGAATAAAATATAATGATTCCTATAAATGGAAGGATGGCCTAGCCTAACAGTGAATTTACAGATATTTGAAAATAAAAGCAAAATTGAACTACTCAGAAAAGTTACAACAAAATAATTTAAATTTAAAATTTTGTACCATGATAATTATAAACAAATGATATACATCCCGTAATACAATTATATTAAAAATGCCCCTTTTGCAAAAGAGTAATTATTATCTAAGAGAAAATTAAGAGTGAACATCAAATACAACCAAAATCATTACATAAGACAACTTAAACAGATGACACAAAACAAATGAATAAATATAAACACAAGAAAAATTGAGAGAAAACAATGACTACAGTTTAACCAATATTAACACTTAAAATAAAGGTTGTGCTAAAAGAAAGAGGAAAAAAATATTTATACACATAACAACAATAAAATAACAATACATATCATGATATTAACTTGAAATTAACAATTTCCTGAACAAAAAAATGGAAACAATGGTGAACTGCCTTGAAGTTGCTAGCTGGCAAAGTCGGACGAGTTGAGATCAATATTAACAAAGTTCAGTGGTGGTTCTGACTGCAAGCATTGACTGCCTGTCGTAATAGAAACAGTAGAAGAGTTCAAAATGAAGTTAAGCAGTTTTTATCGTATCGCGTTACAGATCAATTTTTAAAAATAAAATCCATTTTAAATAAATTTGCCAAAGACGACAACTCACTTTATTAACACTGCATTGTATTCATCAACATCTGATAGTACCATTTTGTTCATAACTAGACAAGATACCCAGTAATGTTTACCAATATGGTTCTGGATTTACCAGCACAATCGTACTTTTCAATACCTTTCTCTTGATAGCACTTGAACACTTTAATACCCAACATAAGATTATCAGTGCTTAGTGTTTCATAATAGGTGTTTATCACTGTTTATTGGCGAGTCAATTAATTTGTTTGTTGACTGTCTGCAACAATGTTGACTACCTAATACAATTATTTATTAATGGCAATGGGGAATAAACAGAAGCAATTCAGAGAAGTAGATTAGGCTATCAAGCCTAATACCACAACACTAATTGAGTTAGGGAGGCTCTCATTTTCCTATCACATTTAAAATTAAAGAAGACAACAACATTAAAGAAAGTATACAATATGAACAAAACATGAAATAAGCACAGTGAAACACAAATAAAGCATAAGCAAAGATCAGAAATCTAATGGGTACAAAAATAGGTATGTACAAATAAAATGTGAAACTAAAACATGTTGACAATCGGAGGACTGTTCAAGAAGAATTAAATAACATTTAAATTCTATTCCATCCTTTTCTTTCAGTAAGAAGTAATTAAATTGGGTTACCTTAAAAGTAAGTACACAGTTTATTTTATTTTTTATAATTACAGAGTGGCTACCACATTGTGGAAAAAAAAATCTCTGACTTTTCCCTGTTTTCCAGACCAAAATTTTTTTTTCCCTGACCAAACTCAATATTGAGTTCCCTATAATAAAAAAAAAAACAATCTGTCTAGATCTGACTTTTTCACTGCATTACAAATACAAAAGAATGTTTATTTCCTAACTGTTTTGACAGGTCATTAGCAAAAAAGAAAAAAAAACTGTAGACATGCAAATTCTACACAGCAGTTAAATTCAATGTTCAAATATAGGTAACTGACCAAATTTGTGACTTTTCCCTAAATTGCAATTTTCGAAGTAATCTGTTTGGGCACGAACAGAATGTCTTTGTTTTATTGTGACATTTAAAGCCCGTAGTAATATGTTTTGAAGTCATGCTCTCCAAGCTTTATGAAAGAATTTTGTTAAGGCCTTGTCCCAAAGAGCACTTGACAGTTGATATTTATGCAACATGAATTAGTAAAATACAACATAACATTTTGTAAAGCATTTATTTAAGGTTATCTTTCCCTTTTGTAGAAAATTTGTAATTTCAATTACGTATAAAATACAGAGTTAGAATCAATATGTTCACTGTCCTGAAATAACGAATATATTGTTAAGAAAATCATTTGATTAATTAGAAGATACTTTCAGTCGTATAATGATCGGACGAGGTTAAGTTTCACTGCTATAAGCATCTTTCTAACAAGTGTACAATAAAAGGTAATCGCACATATTGAGTTAGTACTAAAATAGCACATCACTTAGAATGTTTTACACACTGTTTGCCACGTGACAAAGTATGAAGATTTATCAATTACCAATTTAACACACATTGTTCGATCAACACAAAAAATATTTATCACACTCCCGGCATTGTCAAAACAGGAGGTTCCAACCGGTACTTTAACAAATTGGTCACGTGACCCAATTTTGTCTACAAAATAGATTAAGTATTTTTATAATTTGCATTTTGAACTATTCTCTACTTCAAAGTTTATGAATTACCAATTAAAAATTACCAAATCGCAGGCTTTAAAGGTTAGTATGCACATTGTAGAGGTTATTTGCAATAAACAAACGTGCATCAAACTTAATTAATGTAAGTCGTCAAAATATTCATTAAAAGTATATTTTATTCATTATATAATTATTGGTTAACAACAGTTTTTCATCCCAAATGTTTCGCAATACTACATTACCACTGAAAAGGTGCAGTTAACATTATTACTGTGTGGTTTATTTTAAAAATTCTGAGATTTTAGTATTAAAACTACAATTTCGTAATCATCTGTAGTCAGATGGCTTAACAGTTGAATGTCTCGGTGTTCCAACTGCAACCTTACAAAATGCCAAATATAAATTATAAAAATTTGAAACCAAAATATACTTAGCACTGATGTATTTTTGAGTTTTGAATGATTTGGTACGAGATGGTTAGGCACTAACTTCTTGTGAATGCACAAGACACAGTTTACAGGTGTTTGTTTTTGGCAACCCATGGACGTAAAAAAGTTTGGTAACAGGAAGTTTTGATGAGTTGAACCACAGGGTGAACGACTGTGAACAGTTTAATACCTGTTCTAATCCAAAAATAGGCCTCCTTCCTCGTAGTTGCACAATAGCATTGTTTGGTATTAGGTTCATGTTCATTTAAAGTAGACAAAAATTTGGATAGGCAATATAAATGCTGTTGAAGTGTAACAAATAGGTATCCTAAAATATTTACGATAACTTAATTGCTTTCACGAAAACTCAAAATACATTTATTTTTTCCCCTGACAATTTACAAAATTCCCTGACTTTTCGCTGTTTTCCAGGTCGGTCGCCACCCTGGATTAGGCTTGAATGACATCACATTGTAAATAGAATGCTTTGAGTACGGGCCAAGCAAGGATACGTAGTCACAACATCCACTAGACTACTCCAGCTAGCTTCAGTGACTTAGTTTTACCACTTTGCGTACTAGACAAATATGTGTAGCCACCTACTTCAATGTTAAGATGCAAACCAACTAAGAAATCTCAATTGTCACTTGCAGTACTCGCTTTCATAGTTGAGGGAATTTCATTAACCTAGTATGCGGAGAACACATATCAAACATTAACACTACTGAATGGATGTTATGACACACAATACAATACCAGAAGACACAATAACAATATCACTATAAATATGACAAACAATAGACACAATAACCCTTGAAATAATATAAAGAAACAAATAATCATAAGTGCATAATCCACAGTGGCTCTACTTCTTGCATCAACATATATCTACGATATAACAGCAAAACTGATTTGACCTGATAACTGTATTTCCTTGCAAATGGGATATTTCCCACAAAGATAGTTTGCAATATCGTTCTCACTTACTTTTGCTTGAAGGCTCATTATTGTTTTATGCAGGGTACTTGGTAAGTTCGGAGTTGTGTGATCTTAACCTGCTTCTTTCCCTTCCAGTGTTTCTAATACGTAACAGTTGTTGTTGCTTCCCGTTCTGTAAAAGTGTAATTTCTTTCTGCATTATTAAGGATCCTGCTTGCCACTGTGATGACTTTCTCAATACCATTCCCGTCTTCTTGCAACAGTTTGGACCCCCAATGCATATGACGAAGCATCAGTATACAAAAGAAATGGTTTTCCTAGTAGTGGATGATACATCAAACGGTCATGTAAAAAGTCTTCAATTCTTCAAAAGCAGTTTGTTCTGCTTCTTCCCAATGCCATGCTCGATATTTCTTTAGCAAGCGGAACAATGGAATGGCAATCTGCAATTTTGTAGGAATAGTTTCTGTAAAATCTAACTACACCCAGAAAAGCCCTTAACTGTCTAACGTTCTTAGGTGCTGATAACTGTTTAATAATTTGTAACTTATCTGGTGATGTTTGAATGCCCTGTGAATGTGTCCCAAGAATGGCAATTCTTGACAGAAAATAGATTTTTTTTTAATTTTCACTGTCATTACTGTATGACTCAGTTTTTTCTAAAACAACTACTATATATATATGTTTCAAATGCTCTTTACATTAACTAGATGTTATCAGGATGTCATCAACATATGCTTGAGCAAAATCTTTACTCTCTTCACCTAGTGTTATCTCTAAACACCTAGTGAATTCTGCTACAGCATTGCAGAGAACAAATGGCATAACATGAACCACATACTGTTGCTTACGAAAAGAAATGCTGCGTACTATCTTGAAGACACAGCTAAAGGGATCTGCCAATAACTACATGTTAAATCTAATGTGGTTAAATATTTCACTCATTGATACAGTTATAGTATATCTTTAGTTAGAACAGGGTCTTCCCTAGATTTCACTGTTGATATTATTTAGACCATGAGCGTCCAAACAGTCTTAACATCCCGTCTTTCTTTTTGACGCACACTATAGGACTAGAGCATGGGCACGATTATCTTTTGACCACATTCCACTCTAACATGAGACATAGGTAGTTTTCTGATTCATTAAAAAAGTTAATATGAATAGGATATGGTTTTTTATGAAATAGTTTGTGTTCAATGACTTTGATTTTTACTTCATACAAGGAACTTCAGCAAAACATAACTAATGTTTAGATAAAATATGGCACAATTGAGATTTTTGAGTATTATAGTAGTAGCTACAGCAACAGCTTGCGAAATCTCTTCAGTCAATGAATTTACTTTGTGTAATTGACAGCATATTTGAAATAAGCCAAAATCTTTCTACAAAAAACCAACAAAATTATCTGTAAACTGCCAGGCATCAGACACAACAGGTGTAGGGGAACTATCTGGAGCTGTGATCAACCAACCTACAAAATTCAATACAATTTTGAATTGTCAGAAAATCTGCACCAAGTATAAGAGATTTTGCTAGGCCTTTTACTATCAAGCTTCTCCTAAACCTTAAATTTATATCGTAGTTTGTGATGATTTCCAATCGGACTTAATCTAGATGTTACACACGTTATTTTCAACCTTGGAAAAGGCTGAAACCTAAACATCTAAGATTATCAGCATCAGTTAGCCCAAACATATTTGCATATTCGTCAACACGTTTCAAATAACTGGGTTTTCCTTGCTATGACCAGTGAATATCAGAGCCGCCTCTGACCACTGTTTAGCAAGGTGATGTTGCGCTTTCATATCAGAGATGTTTTTCTATATTATTGTGTGCAATGGTGTGCTTTTTCACTTTGACTGAGTCGATTTTGTAAAGAATTCACCAATGTTTTTAAAGCAGATGGAAAATTATTGGCATCTAATACTGACAGTTGTGAGACCCCATCATAAATATTTACTATTTTTTTCTATTTGAGACAGCTGCTGTGCGAAATTTTCATGTATTGTGTTCACATTGTCTCGTAAACTCAGTAATTCTGTTAGTAAATTTTTTTTTATGCGATTCACGCAATTCAGACTACAACTCTTGTAATTGTGTGGTTTCTGAAGCTTTTGAAACGTTCATTTCTTGTAATTGTGCAATTTGTGTAGTTTGCAAAACATTCATTTCTTGTAATTATACAAGAATTTGTGCTAATATCTCAGTGTTATTAGTACTGACATTGCTATTGCCAGCGGTCGTTTCACGAGTTTCTATAACCTAAATGGTACAGTGTCACTAGCCCCTCCATTTTGAGAAAAGTTTGATTCATTCGGGTGACATGATCTAAACACCTGTAGATTATCTACGACACATTCTTCATTTTCATTTGTGTTTACCTCAAGAACTGACACCTTTATATTATTTTCTTCCTCCATGCTCTCAACTTGCATAGAGCTGCATAAGAAATAAACTTCTCTATTTTCTTTAGCCATAGTTCACAATAGTACAATTTTCAATAGATTAGGCAACTTAAAAACACACCCAGGAAATTTTTTTATCTATTCAAGCTTTCAACCAACTTCAACCAAACTTTGTAGGCTTACAGTATACCTATATTGGAAACATTGTATATAGAGCATCTTTTTAGAACTTCTTTATTACGATAGAGCCAAATTGGAAAAGTCTTACCACCAAATAAGCTTTTAAGAACTTCATTATAAACTATTTGCATTTATGTAGAGGAAAGTAGGCTAATTAGTAATAGCAGTAACCTCTTGTTAAAAACATTTTGAAGCTAAGAAGTTAGTTACTGTAGGCCTAAATATTCTGCCATAGCAAAAAAACTAAGCGAGACAATGTAAAAATTTCAGAAGAAAAAATATTCACTAACTTGGTATTGAGTAATAAACTTGATCGGACATGCTGAAGTGCATTATACAATACATGAATGAGGATCAGTACCATCCAGCACTGCTCCAAAATAAGAATTTTTTTTTTTTGCAAAAACTGTAGACCTACTTGGCCAAAATATCCCACGTTTTTGTTGCTCTCCGTTAGGATGTGGTATGGGGGGAAATGGGAAGGGATGTGATGTCACAGTCATCATATTTGTGATGTCTTAATGTGTTATAAATGACATCATTATATAAAACACTAGTCGGCCCATTATAATGTACTTTCATACCCAACTCCAACATACATGTAATAAATAATGCTATTCAGTCTTTGAAATGTTCATTTAATTAAGGGTCATGAGGTTTGCGACATGAGATACTGCTTCAGTATGCCCATTTCCTAAAAAGCGAAACTGAATTTCATGCTACATCCTAAGCACATGATAGTGAGAAGTGCTATTAGTCAGTTCCTTAATTGTCTCTGTATGTTACAATTACTCTCAATTTTCAAGCCTTACACGCTCAAGACTTTCTAAATTGGCAATTGTTCTTTAGTGACTTTAATGAAAATTAAAGGTAGATAGAGAAGGGGGGGGGGGGGGGGGGGGAGAGAGACTTCTTGTGGTTTTTAAGCTTTACACAAACCGCGTAATCATTTCTTGAAGGGTGAACTGTAATATTTAGCAAAAATATTTGATACATTTTTGCTAGTAGTGGCGACTGGCAGTTGAAACAAACCACGTGCTATGGATGTAGTCAGTTGGTTGGGTGAAGGAGAGGTGAGAGAGCTCGCCACCGGGCAGTAGCCTAATTGCGAGTGTATGTATGTATGTAGAAGAATGAGTTGTCCCCATCTGATAATAGGTGGGTAGCTGAATCATCAGTGTCTGAGCTATCTGGTTCGAAAGGGTTTACATGAACAAATGGTGGAAGAATATAAATTGGTTGAAAGAAAAAAGTAACTAGGGCTTCAAAAGTGCTCACTTTACCATGACAGCCCTATGGATGGAAAATCCATATGTAATCTCTTAGAATTAAAGTGAGTTGATGCGTATGTTTGTAGCGTAACCCATGTCTTAGGTTAGAAATGTATAACATGCAATTTGTGTTTGCCCCGAGATGCACTCTCGAATTATGTAAATGTACTGCATACAGCATGGCCTACATTTATTATCTGCTCAGTACGAGTCAGACACCCAATACATGTGTTTACAAGCAGTGGACATTTATAGCCCTGATAGATTCGCTGAAAAATCATGCACAGAGACAGGAAATAATTAGGCCTAAGCATCAATTTTGGTTTACATGCCCACTGTATGCTGGTAGAGAATGTAATTTCAGTATACGCGTGAATTTGACCGTGCCGAGGTTTGTGATGTACAGAGTGCTATTAAGCATGTTTTGTTGTGATTCTTTTCATTTGAAGAGTTAAATCAAATTATTGTGCGAAAATATGAATGTTTTGCAACTATCTCCACGTGAAGTGTTAAAATATAATTATTGTGCAGATAAAACGGTTTGAAGAGTTTCGACAAATTGGATAGACAAACATTAACTTGTCCTGTATGTGAGTTGCAAACAATAAATCACAAAAGATCTATATTAGCCGCTTACATGGCCGAGTAACGTACTTTATACTCTAGTTTTTGCATGGAAAGTGCAGTTCATTGTACTGTGTAGTGTTGCATGTGACAGTGGCAATTGAAGGGCTTACGTACTGCTGCCGCTAACGATGTAAAATGTCAAAGACCTAACCAAATTAAACCTAACTTCACGGTAGGTGAATCACAGGAGGTGGATGAACCAACGCGAGTTTACTTATTGTAGTTTTTCTAACACACTATCTTGTGCCTGCACTCTCTCCCCCTGTAATCACATATCATACAGTTAGGTTGAATTAGGTTATATCTTCTTGCATTTAAAGTGGTTAAGGAACCCAAATATCATGCAATTTACATCAATTTAATGTGTTTCACTACACAATTTTCCTCATCTTGATAGCCCTCCCCTCTATTGCATTTGGTGGTATGTAATCGAACATCGCAATGCCTATAGTAAATTCGTGTTCTGTATGATAAGTAATGTTGACAAACAGTTTACCGTAATTTTTTTTTATTTTCAGAAAAGTCCCTATTCTGAATAATTACCGCAGCACATGCGTCTTGTATTGTAAACTGGTTCAAATTCATCCTGATCATCCACTAGTACCTGTACAGTAGAATGGGCCTAGAGACATGCTTACAGTAGGGTCAAGTGGGGCTGTTATGAGACAAGACACAACTTTTGTCATAACTTTCAAATTATTTGAGATAAAATTATTTAAAAAATAGTAGATGCTTGCAATTTGAATGACTTTTCAGTAAAAATACTATTTAAAAAATAAAATTTGTGTATCACATTTACCCCACCAAATGGGGTTATTGTGACAAAACCCTGGGGTTATAGTGATACACTGCAATATCTCTCATCCTACTGCAAGCTTGGAGCATCTGGGGTAACTGTGAAACAGCTCTGTTCTTATTGTATAACCATACAAATTGATTGTGTGGCTACTGAGACATTGCCAATTAAACTAAAAAACAACATGAACAAACATAGCATGTGTTAACGGAATCATAGCAGAATGAAAAATATTTTAAAAAGTATGCATTTTGTTTACAAAATACCTTTACACACACTAATACAACTCAACATAAAATTTACCAGATTTTAATATTTTTTTTTTAAATTTTCCTTCCATTATTTGTGCTGTATATGTACAAAAGAAAGTATTAAATCTGGTTGGTACAGTACGTGTTTTACTTTTTTTTATTATTTAAATTGAGCTTATAGCCCAACAATTATTTACGACTGTTGTCGTGATTTAATAAAAACCACAGTTCTTAATTTATAAAGATACATATTTCTTACCTAAGCTAATAATAATTTTTGTTACACAAGTGTATCAGGCAGGCTGTAGTTATAAGGTAAGGTTCCCCAGGTTATTTGATTTTAAGTTGTCTTTTTAAAGCAGTTGCTTTCAAGAAGTCACTAACTCAATGAAATCATCATCCTGTAGACCGGGATGAGCTTCCAGATCAGATTCTTCGCTATCAATTTCTTGCACTAAAGAAACCGTACACCCACCCTTCTTCCTTGCTCCCATTCCGTTCTTCCTTTTTACTTCCGCAACAAACTCATGTGTAACCACCTTCGTTACAGGATCTAAACACTTGCGTTTGTTTCACTTTCTGTTCTCTTAATTATTCTCGGTAGCAATTCTTCAAAAGAAATAAATGGAGATACTTCTTGTGGGCTTCTCTTAGAGGTTTCTGAAGCTGTTGCGTCTGATGTTGAAGCAGGTCTTGACGTGGAAAGAGGTCTAGGTGTTGAGCAAGGCGTAGAGGTTGATGGCTATTCCTCTAGTTCATTTTGCTTTTCTTGAGACACAGGCCTACTTTCGTCAGCCAAATATGCCCGTGTGTTTACTAGGTCGCATGTTGAACAACTACAGCTTGCAACAGACGCAGAAGGTTCTTGCATATTATATATATATATATATATATACACATGTCATAGCTTGTGCTGTTGAATCTAGAAACTGGATAAACATATCTGTTCACTGGAAAGATTCCAGTAGATACAAACCCAGATTTTATATGTTTTAGCGGTTAATGCCTTGGTGCCATACTTCGCAAAGGTTATCTACAGATTCATTTTTGCTCATTGCTCGCTGATTTTCTGTGTGTGTACCACGGTATCAGTTTCTCATCCCATTTGTTTCCTGCTGTCCATGTACTGATTAGATAGAAACTTGGATGGAAAATTTAACCGAACTCCATTATCTAAGCAAACAACACTCCAACAACAGTATTACGAAGGGCATAATGAACTGAGCATAAGTTCAGCACAATGATATAATCACTTCCCAAAATTATCAGTTCTCTGTTACCTAGCTCACTTGGTAAAGACTTTATGACTATTTGCATTTCTCAGATCTCTGGATTTTAAATATGCCATTGTTTATAATCAATGTACTTTCCTCAATTTTGAATATTTGTGTGATATGAAGGGCACAATGTAATTAATTACCGTAATAGTTCAAAATTAATGTGTTCATAAAACTCATGATCATTAAATAATTTAGAAGCACTCAAGATAGGCCACAATGTTTTTATAACTTTTCAACACTCGGCAGCAGGACACGACAATTTTGAGAGACCTTACTCGCATATCAGCAATGGAGATGGCTGCAGACCAACCATAAAACATCCGGGTAGAAAATCAGCATTTTACCAAATTGTTCCCTCAACTCTGGTAATCATTTGCTCCAGATGTCGGCATCGCGCCTCTGCTACATCGGGCTGATGGTCCTCGTAAAATGTAGGCGTCCTTGCCGAGCTATCAAATTGACGTGCCTCCTTGTCCCATGGTTGAACTAAGACTCTTATTTTAAAAGCTTCTCCTAGCTCCTTAGCAAAAAATTCCTTTCCAACAACCAGTAGGACCTATCGACTGCATTGTCTCAAATTCAAATCAAGTGGCACTCGGCTAGGGCAAATGTGAAATTCTCTTAGCCAACTGACCACGGATATTGGATGTGTAAAGCCAGATATCATTCACAAAATTATCAAATATTTGAAATAACCATTTGATTCATCTGTGGTTGAAGTAAACGGGTAATTACAGTACCTTTCCAAAAATTATAAATAATTGTGTGCAATTTAATTAACTATAATTTGATTTAGCTCTAAATAAATAAGTCTGTGATCCTAAATATTATGCTCAATCTCTTCAAAAATAATTACGGTTGCAGGGGGCAAAAATATAATATTGACATTTTCGAACAGAACCTTGCACCGAAAAATATCAATTTGTAAACACCTTCGGGAAACAACTGTCAGGGAAAGCTCTTACAGTTTCAAAGTTCTAATATTGTTACAACCTGCTTTACGAAAGCTATATCACAAATTACCCCTTCATTTGGGAAGTATCACAATAGCCCCAGTTAACCATATATAAATTGTGTTCAGGTCTCTACGGTTAAATACCACTTTGGCGAGACATATATTCCACGAAAATAACAAACTGCAACTAATTAGCACAATAATTATACTTATAACTTTCAAACTTTAATATACAGTGTCAACAGCGTCTACATTACTTCTATAAAGTAAGGCACTGGATTTGAAAGAATACTGTCTTACCAAAAGAATTTAAAAAATCAGTTATCCTTTTTATACTTCCAGTAATTACTTCAATATACTCTCTATTTGCCCAGTCCTGTTGGATTTGCTTTTGAATCGTCTCACGATGAACAGCCGCCATCGCAACAAAAAATTTAAAAACACAACAAACACATTTTTTTCTTACCTCCTACAGTCAGAGGTCAGTCAACGAAAGAGAAAGTAAACATGCGGAGCAGTATATTCGAACATTCATCCATGAATACGTCATTTGTTCACACCCCAGTGTACACCGGTTGAAGCATTTTTAAAAAATCATGTTTACTTTGACGTAAATATGTCTTCAAATTTGAGACCCTAATGGGAAGTCGTTGGTGGGAAGCAATCCAGAAAATCCGATGATAAGAAAATGGGGTGATACAGTTTGGAATTGCAGCCTCGAATATATCGTCTACTTTCAAAATTCAATTACACCGCTCGACTGTCAAAGGATCGAACAATATGTTACGTTGGGCAGTGCGAAGCATCGTTCACGGTATGCGTTTACCTGTGCAGACATGAAAGAGAGATAGGAGGGTTGCGCCACAATTTTGAGTTCGTTTCGCCGCATCTCATAACTTCCGCGTAGTATAACTTTTGACGCAAAAAAAAAATCACAGTTGTCCGACCGTGTCAACGTAGACGTATTCACGCAAAACAAATGACCGTATACCCAACAAAACCGAACCCAATTTTTAGCTGTGTTTTTGTCTGCTTTCTGGCACATATTAATACCGTCTCACTCAAATTCTAAAGTTTTCTTCGCCCATTTGTAACACTTGACGTTTGGATTATTTTGGTAGGTATATTTATTTGGAATGCTTGAAAATACGAGTTGTAGGTATTTTTAATTTTTATTTTTCAGAGAAGGCGTTAATGTTTTGGTGCATATCCAGTAGACCCGTAAGATTTTTAGGCCGATGGAACTTATGGATAAACCGGTTCAACAGGACTAACCAAACGATTAATTTCCGCTCATCTGGTGTACATGGGTGGATACATAAATGAATTTTCGAATACGCGGCTAGCAGAGGGTGAAAATCCCATACTGATTCTCAACATACCCCATGCCACTACCAAATTTCCTATACAATACAGTAATGCAGAAACACAAGCAGAAAAGCAATTAACGTACAGTTTACAAACATAATATTACAAGGATAACCTCAGTATATATAAGCAATTATACTTTTACTTCTTATATACACAAGCAAATTATTCACCATGATTATTCACTAAAGCAGTATTTTAACAATATTCGGTTTCTGCATTGCCTACATGTTTTTTTTTGTCTGTAGTTTTAGAAGATTTTATTATACTCTGAAATCTGTGCAGTCACTTTAATTGGCTTGAAACACCAACCTGATTACACAAATGATTTTCAAACTCTTCTCTCCCAGTAGTACTGTCTGCCCTCCTTGTAGCATCATTGACATATTTTTTTTTTGTGATATGAGCACATAAGTTGCATATAGCACTAATAATTTGTTATGAATTCAAATTATATTGGTTAAAAAAAAAAAAAAAAAAAAAAAAAAACTTTTTTCCTAGGAAATGCATACATTCAAAACCGATTTTATTTTTCCTCTCCCCCCCCCCCCCCCTAATTAGTGATCAAGCGATGGTATTGTTTGTCCATGTGTATGATAATATATAATGAATTTTATTCTGCCTTTTAGTCACATTTACAACTAAGGTTATTTCATTATCTATGGGTTAATTCTATTCCAGTTAGGAACAAAACATTGCCTAAAAATGAGGTAGACCTCTTATTCGTCTTCTGTGCATGTACTCAACATTGACCTTCGCCAAAGTAAACCAACTGAAAAAATCACATGGTCAAGAATAATGAGCATGTACGTTCTACGCCTAGCACGGTATCAGCGCTGTTAAACCCAAGTGCGGGTAAGTCGAATTGCTGCTAGAGGGGTAGTCACAGGATCTCGAATGTAAGTTATTGTAACCAGGCACCAGCTAACCAATCGAGAGTGAATCCACTCGAGTTAACACGAGACTCTTGAGGTGGACCGTGTTCGAAAAACCCAGGCTTAATTACTCTGTGTTCCCCTGGCGTCTGGGTACGGTGATGTTACAAGATTAATGCAGCTCTTCATTAATTATAAAAATACACACTCGAGCTGGGCTATTATGGCTTCCCAACATGCCTATCATATATTGCAATAACTTTCAACATAAATACAATTCAAATATTCCAAAACTTACATGATGGTACACACATGGTAGGTGTCTGGTGGAATAAACGTCTGGCGGCCTTAGGTCTCGTCAACAGGCAAGAATAAAAGTACACAAACGAATACACTGAATAAAATTGCTGATTATTTAAGTCGGTGATGAGATGTTACAGGATTGAAAAATAGACGGGTATGCAGCACAAAGTGCTGCACTGACTGGAGCTGCATAATGGAGTAGGTGCCATGAAAGAAAAATTAAAGTGAAGTGAAGAGATTTGGACGGCTCTTAACATTGCAGTCTTGAGAGCTGATGCGGGTGATTGAGGAGAGTATGGAGCAGCATAGAATGAAAGGGCGGGGAAGCATGAGATCCCCGAGAAAACCCGCCGACCAGTGGCATCATCCGACACGATTCCCACATGCAAAGGAAAAATTAAAGAATTAATAAACTGGAGAGGTGACGAGTCTGCTCCAGATGGGAAGCATATTTGGAAGTGCACGAAGTTAACGAAAGCATTCCAAATAAAATTACAGTCTATATTAATTACTGACCATGATAAAGAAATGCTTCATCACCGAGCACGAGGTATGCGACCTGCCCTGATACCTGTCAAATCAAGACTAAAGAGGTGGCATGACGTTGGTGACGCCTTGGCACCGGCGCCGCACCATTACAGAAAATCCCTTGCAAGAATAATTATGTGAATGATATGTAACAATACAGGATGAAACATACATAAAATTGCACTGCATATTTCCCCCCTGAAAATACACGAGACGAAACATAAAATTTACCAGCTGCTAAATTTTATAGGTAATATTATTTTCATAAAAAATGTCTCTCTGCTCCCTGGAAAGGCAAAAAATACATAACGCGCTGATAAACTGAAAATAAAACATATTGCAATAATTTGTGCCCCTTCAAATTAATATTCATGTTCTGAAAAATATTTTCAAGTAAATTTTGTGTTGTGTGGTTCGAAGAGTCCATGTCGTACTGCAAACATCAATTCAATATTGTTAGCAATTTATTATTTCACTTTATAAAAAGGTTCATTACATGCCTAGTTATACTTTTAAATCTGTGTTTAAAATACAGTAAACCCTTTCGTTTAATATAAATGGATGGCTAAGATCTACTTGCCCATATGGTCGCTATTTGGCACTATGATAGCTACGTGATTACAGTGGGGATTTTGTTACATCCATTTACTAGTGGTTACTTTATTACGAGACTAATTTTGAGATAAGTGGCATTTCATAAAACACTTGTAAAAACAACTTACGCCTTGTGTCATTAAAATACACTGCACTGACTAGCGTGTCTTCAAGGTGGATGTTGGCCTTCAGTAGAACACGGCACAGCCAGCACTCTACATCATGTAGTTCTCTCCACACCTGCTAGTTAGCTCGCTGGTTGACAAGGGCTCGTATGCAAGTTGTGGACGGTGTCAAACACCCTATCCGATGGGAGACTTTTTGACCCGCACCAACTTACGACATCCTGCAGCAATGCAGTCTGGGCCGTGGGCATGGCCGCAACTGGTAGTGATGATTTTATCGTCTCTTATGTGGCTGTGTGGCCACTGTGCTGTTCTGTTGTCTCTGCCGATGTGTTGTGGCGCTGCTCTGACAACACCTGTATCACTGTGGAATGCGCTGGTGGCACTGTGATCGACGAAGCAGGATCCCGGTGAAGTCGCTGTTCCATGGTGATCTCTTCTCACATGCTATTTTGGGCCAACTGCCCACTTTCTCTTGTTCTGGTACTGATACCGTATCGAGCGTAGAAACACCGGGCGTTGATGCACAAAAGGCTTGCTGTGTCATAACTGTGTTGGTGGTAGTATCCGGCATGTGGTCAGCTTTACGTGTTGCATCCTGCCAGACTTTTTCAATGGCTGACTCTGCTTCCTTATTGGGCACCAGGGCACCAGGTAAGGTCGAAGTCAGGATGATGTTGGTTGGTTACTTTGCGTCTGGTTGAACCGTCGCACTGACTGGTGGCACAGGCGCTGCATTCGAAAACTTCCAAACGCCTGAAGTAGCTGGAACTGTCCCCATGTTGCGCGGCTATGCGCTAGATGTCGGTTCAACTGATGCCCTTAGAGTGAAGTCACCGCTTGGGGCTCTGGACGTTCGAGTACTGGCGGGTTGGACTGCTTCTGTAGGCAGTACTGAAGCCGTTGGCAGACTGCTCCATAGTTCATTTGTTCCTTCAATTGTTTCCCTTTTGGGCATCGAGACGCCAAGCATCGACAAAGAAAAAGGCAAAATATGCTGTTGCACTACACTTGATGTAGATGTCTCGGGTACAGTTGGGCCTGTTTCTCCTTTCAACAGATCCCCATTGGATGTCGGGATGCCGGGCTTCATTCGTAAAGTTGGCATAACTTGCACTGTTCCGAATGACACTTGTTGTGGGTTGTATGCGTTGAATTTTTAGCCACTTCTTCAGAGTCTGCTAAGATCCCTATTAGGTGTTGAGTCAGCATTCACCAATGTTGAGGCTTCCAATTCAACTTAATGAGCAGGAGAGGAAAGGTTTCGCGTGTCGTCTACTCCATCTCCTGTAGCTTGGATGTCATCATGGTATAACTACACTTCCCTCCTTGTGTTCACTTTTACCATGAACATGGTATTCTCCAGTTGACTCGTAACATTATGGCCCGCTCCACTTTGCTGCTAGTCTGGCACAGAAATTTTTGATTCCTGCCAACTGTGGATGTTCATTATTGTACACCATTTCTCAAAGCTGTAGTGGTCTCGGTGGTCGTTTTGTTGTGGGTAGCCATGATTGGACATAGCAAGACTGCCGTTCCTGTATTTGTCGCATCATCAACTCTTGCTTCCCCTTTCTGTTTGTATTTACTGTCTTGCCCCTCCCCCCCTGAAGGTTAGTTCTCCCGGTCACACCAGGTTGCGCCCTTGGAGTATCTCCGCCAGTGTTTTCCCTGTGGCTGTGTTTACTTGTGTCTGTAAGAAAAACAGGGCAGACAGTAGTGACGTGAACTGTTTCAGTGAGCCCGTTTACCATGCCTCCCTTCATGCAGCACCACTAGGCACCATATCCTGCTAGTGAAATGTGTGTGCACTACAAGTTCAGAAGTTTAGTGTAAATGTGTTTTCTAAGGGCCTTTTATTATTAAGTGTAAAAGTGTGTGCCGTCAAGTACTCATTGTTACGAGTGCTCCACGTCGTGCACTGTGTGCACGAGTGTCACACAAACTTATGCAGGGTTATGTTGTGTATTGTGTTTAAAGTGTAATAGTGTAATTTATTTTGTTCTTTAACCAGTGTTAGTGTCACATAATTAATTCCAACATTCCTATTGACAGTCTATTGGTCAGAGAGCCATACTGAGAGTTGATATGTTTATGTTGTGTATTTGTGTTATTAATATTTCTCATATTCCTGTAATAATTGTTACATGTAAGTACCACTGCACATGCTGTGCAGAGATCTGCTAGGTTAGATATGTTTTGTTTACTTCTGATATTCACTTGTTTGCGACCACGTGTTGGCCGCACCACGACTGGGGCCACCGCACCCAATCTATAGATGTGAGATACCACAGATATAGCACCAAGGCCAACCACATGGCGAGAAGGCACAAGTTTCCTGTTAAAAGTAGTTAAAATGCTTTTATCACGTAATTGTTTGTGTTATTTTGTTTTGCTTCAAGTATGAAGCATTTAATAATAATAATAAGTTGCAATTAGGAGTCTTCCCATGGGCCATCCCCCTACCACTATAAAAATGGATCTTTGTAGGTTAGAATGCTGATATGACAACCTCACACCACAGCCGCTAAAACGAATGGTAGTTATTGTATAATAATGTAATTTGCAAGTGTTGAATGTCCAAACCATTTTTGTAATTTTAGGTCAAGCTGTGTCACATCATTTCTTCACATATTTTTCTACAAATTAATATTCACATAAGTCACACAATCTCCAGCCACAGCAGTGGCCAATCGCAGGGCCTCATGCCCACCACCGTGTTAGTAGAGTCATGAACGTGTAGCGAGACAGCCGTGTATCTTCGCCGCTCTGTGCCTTCATAATTTTTTTTAACCATAATGTAATTCTGTTTATTGTAAATGTAACGTACCGAAACCTTCCTTTTGCTCGCCTGGAGCGAGCGCCGTCTCGTGGCCCTGTCTGTTTACTGCACAGCCGGCCACCTTAATTCACCTTGTAAAACGATGTAAGCTTCGCACTTTATTAACAGCTTCAGTGGTCGCCCACTACAATGGCGAGCTAACAATGTATGTGCCCCATGTGGGATTACAAATGGAATAAAATGACTTGATCAGAACTATACGACTATTATTCGGTTTCTTTCGCCTATCAACTGCTAAACCCATATGTATTATGAGTAACGTAAAGTATGATTGGCATGAGGAACACAAAAAATCCTCTCAGGAGTGAGATGGGGTACAAGGGTACCCGACAGCCCTCGCTAGACCAGACATTAAGGAGTATATGTCTATAAGTCATCAGCACTTGACCTACAAGACATGGACCACTGGGGGTAAGGGCCGCTGGCCATCAGCCGAACGACCTCGAAGATTACCATCAACTTGTGCTCTCTTACTATTGTGCACTGGCGCCCACCGGAGAACTGCAGCTTTAAGTATTTCCTATCCACATAACTTCCATTCCCCCCATGATGTTACACCAGTCACACGTCAGTTGGTGATGCAGCCACATAGTATGATCCTTTCCACGCGTAATCTCAGTTGTACCGTGAGGTCTTGGTTCCTCAGTTTGGTCGGGTTCACCCTTTGATGGTATTGGGCAGTGGTGTAGTGCTGCACCTTCCACCACCCACAACAGTTACGCCATTTGTGGCCGGTGATGTGTGTACCATTGTCGATCAGTAGGACACGGGGAAACACCACCGGGGAAAAATTCACTCTCCAAAGCTTTTGCAATGTTGGCTGTCCTATCACTGCTTACTGCGTAGGGCTCCATCCATCGGGAGGAAAAGTTGGTCACCACTATGATGAATCACTTTCTCTGGGCCCTCTCGGGTTGGGCCCCTCCATGTCCAGAACGATGGTGTCGAAGGGTATTGTTGGCATTCATGGTTGCTGTGGGTGGGTTCCGTCGGATCGCCGGGCCTAGTAGATGTTGCATGTTGGCACCGTTTGAAGTAATTGCGCACTTAGCACATAATCCCAGGCCAGTGGAATTTATTGGCAATCTGCCACTGTGTTTGCTCTTCTCCAGGGTGTCCTGCTAACTGGATGTAATGAGTGTATCGGAGCACTGCGCATCACACGTCACTGGGCACATACCTTCTTACAATTCCCTTCACTTCCGTGGTTAAGTATTTAGAGTGGTTTTTTCATGATACACCAATTTTGTGGTGCGCCATGTGCATACTCGTAGCACCATCTTAGTGCCTCTGATTTGGTTTGTTGTGCTTGCAACATGTGCACCTCCAGTTGTAAGTCTGTTGGCTGTTCATTGCTGTTAGCTTCCAGTTGTATCACATTAAACTATGGTGTTTCGCACTTGTCACTGAATTTGTCTCTGTCCTCCAGTGGCATCATATCCTCCCACTCGCCTGAGTTGTTTTCGCACAGCTTGTATCCTGGAAAGCTTGCGAGTGCATCAGCGAGCTTGTTCTCCACTGATGGAACATGCTCCTCTGTGAAGTCATAAGCTTGTAAGAGCATTGACCAACATGCCAGTCTGCTTCGCGATTACTGGATTTTGTAGAACCATACCAACCTGTGGTTGTCTATTCTGAGAGTAAATTGTTGATATTCCAGGAATTATGACGTGTTCCAGATATCCACGTATACCTTGTGCCCGATTGTACTACCGCAGACGCATCAACCACAACCCGGACCCGATCAGTGCAGGTTGACAAGAACAATGTGTTACACTAGTCTTGCCTCTCTGCAACCTGTGGGCAGCAGGCCGCCATATTTTAAATTTAATACACGAGGTAACTCTCGTAATATACTGATCTGGCCTAAATGGGTGTTTTCCGTGAAGTCACGACAGTTAGGCACAACCACGATTGGAGGGAACATGGGGGTAAGCACCACCGCTTTATCCTACACCTTTCCGATGAGCGCATTGTCAGCAGGCCTTGTGGTCGAACCCGGTGTGCTATGTGGTCCCAAGAGGTTTAAAAAGGTGGGGAATAATATTCTCGAAGTAAGTGTAAAGTGGCGATTGGCTCCCTAGCAGCATTATTTAATGAGATTTAATACATTTAGTTTTGCCAGGTATTGCACCATATCTTACTAGTGAAGACAACCACTTTTCCATAGAGGGTTGCGAAAAAAAACACAGAAGACAGAGCAAAGCAATGCCCACAAAAGTGAAATACACCTGACGCCACATGTAGTGAAATAGCAAACCCTAAATCGCATTATTCGCGGTATTTTACTATTATCCATGCATATGCTAGTTTTAAGAGCACAAATGTGTTCATCCATCGATAATCAGCCATGTAAGGCATCATTTCATTTAATATCACCCTTCAAGCGTGGTGACACTTGTGATATAAATTTCACAGCCATATCAGGGGCTCCGACGTTCATGGGTATGTCACTAACATGTTTATAGTCAGTAATAATAATTATGTTCAGTATTTATTCTTTCAATCATGGAAATTTTGCTGTTAGTTTTTCCATGTTTTGCATTTGGTGGCAGCCTAGCGAAGTTCGCAAAGACAGCTGCCATCTTACATTACTCTCACCTCAGCACTCAAACGACCCAGCAGGACAGGCGGTAAGCTCCCATGTTACACCCCTCGGCACTTCAATTTAGGCTTTTTATTTCATCACAGTAGTTTAACATAACACAAGAACGTTTTAATTTCTATTTACCCGAGAGGAGGCCTGATTTACATCCTGTGGTAATATTCCAGGACCTCACCCCTACAGTGATGCGTTCTTCAGGTAATTATACTTAAGGCCCTCGCCTTACTTCGCAGCTACATCGACTGGCAGGTGGAAAGTGCCGGGTCCGCATTAACAGGGATTATTGTGCAGAGGGACATTGGTTTGTACCCTTCAGTCAATAAAACTGTTACATATTTGAATAGGTGACTTTTATTGACTTATACTATCCTGAGTATAATCGGGCACTGCGCCTTAACACACATTTATTCATCAGTATTCTTTTAGTGTTAAAAGTATTGTTTTTATAGGGACTGCCTCCCACAAGCAGAGTAACTTCAGTGTTAGGATCGGCGTGCGAAGTGGCCGACAACTTCGTTCCATTAGTAAATGGTTTTACAGAATTTCATTAATAAGTAATTATCAACGAAGACTTTTCTCAAATAGACTGTGGATAAAGAGATCGTTGTAGGCCGTCAGCCATACAACATCCATCATCATTGTTGTCTACAGAACGTGGCATCGGCGCTTACAACAGTTCCTGTCCTTCTCCTGCCATACCAGACGGGGCACAAACGCAGCTCATTATCTCTGGGGATGCAGCATGTCACCTGGCTGTACCATTCGAAGGCCCACACATCAGCTAGACATTTCCCTTTGTTCACACTGTACCTGATCTCTACGGTACCAAATTTTGTGTTTCTATAATCAATGATGTTGCGCTCCCTGGGGACTCTCAGCTGGAAAAATACTGCCCCCAGTATATCTTAACTTGCGTCCATTTGTAAGTGTAGGTGCTTGGTTGGGTTAAGACATGAAAGAGATGAACACTGCAGGAACTGTTGTTCGAACTCCTTGAATGCTTGTGGGGCCGTCTGTATCGATTGGAACTTCGTTTGTGTTGACATTAGTGCAACAAGGGTCACAGTCATAATTGCGAACCCTTGAATGTACTGGTGCAACCAATTTATGACTCCAAAAACTTTCACATTTGTTTTTGTGTCTTAGGGGCTCCCATTCCTCAATGATGCACAAGTGTTCTTCGTTGGGTCTGTTGCCGGTTTTGTTTACTAGGTGGCCGAGGAAATTGAGCTTTGTCTTGCCAATATGGTGCTTTTTGGTTGGCACAATTTCAAGCCTGCAGTTGTGAAACATTCTAGGATGAAGGCTAAGTGTTCCAAATGATCCTCCCAGCTATTCGACCATACTATTGTGTCATCTATATATGATGTGGCAAACTTCCCGATGTATCCATCCAGTACGTGTACCATCATGGCTTGAAAGGTGGCTGGTGTGGATTTCAGGCCAAAAAGCATTGCACAAAACTGGCATCGCCAACCCTCTGGGGGAGTAAATTAAGTTTTGTGGCGGGCACTGGGTTTGACAGGCACCTCCCAGTAACCTGAGTGCAAGTCAAATGAAGACATGATCTTTGCATACCCACGTAGACTAATTGCATTGTTTGCATTTGTCGTTGGTAGTGCAGAGCTTTTTGTTATTACATTTACGAGGTGTAAATCAACGCAGAACCGCCACATTCCATCTTTTTTAGGTGCCAGGTTTATTGCAGAGTTATAATTGTTTCTGAAAGTCTCAATAACACCGTCTCTCAACATTTCATTAATCTGTGTATTGATGATGTTCTGGTGATACGGAATGTAGTCTCTGGGTGGCGTGTACAGCGGTTCTTCAGGATTTGTTGGTATTGGGCTTTCCACTATATTGGTGTGGAACAACGGGTCTCCGCATGAAAACACATCCTGGCGTTCGGTTAGGATAGTTTGTACTGCACTTTGAAATTCCTTTGGCACAGTGTGGTCGAAATCTCACAAGTTGATGTCTTCCAGTATTGTGAGCTTGAGATATTCCCAAGTGGTGTCACGTGATCATATGAAGGGTGAGGTTAGGTTTGAGGAGTGGTGATTATTAAATATGGAAAGTTCAAGTTTTGAATTTGGTTACCCAGGACACCATACATTATTTACCAGAATAATGTCGATGGTGTTGGTGGAGCTGACTCGTTCTCATCAGGGTCGTTCAGCCGATGACCACGACGTAATCCCTCCAGGGATTGAAGTACTCCTGTGAAAATTATATCTTATCTTGCTGACTGCGCAGTGTGATATTTGGGCTCCCCACACGCCCGTACGACTCTTCACTTACGTTGCATTTACATGTGACCATTAAAATACTTCATTATACACTTGCATGATTGATGTAAAATTGGTGGGAAAAGGTCAGTGCCTGAAATGCCTTACGGCAAACTTAATGAAAATACAAGCAGTATATTTAATGTCACTAAATATTTTATTATGCATTACTCTACGCATCTCAGTTGAGACAACTTACAATGGGTAAAACAAAAAAATTAGATACGTGGCTATGCACTGGATAAAATGAAAAGTAAAATCCACCAAGGCGATGTAAGCACTGGGGTGTGCGAGGGGCAGTGTCTCGGGCGGCTGATGAATGAATGGTTCCGGAGTAATTAAAAGAATATGGTTCAAAAATTATTAAGACAATAGTTGATGCCAGCCGATCGCGCGAAAATGCGAGCCACGATGTAATGCACTGCAGCCCTCGAAAGACAGTCTATGACTAATTTATCGGGTGCAGTGTGCCGGCAGGTTTGCGGAGAGGCACGCCACATGGAACTACTTGCTATACATATCACTTGCATAAAAATCCTTTGAACTTACTTTGCTACCTTCCCACAGCTTTACAAAAATAACCCTTGCATTAACTAAGAACACACATCTGCACTGGAAAGATGAGATGATATGGGGATGGTAACATGTGAGAATGAAAATTACATGACACAACAGAAAACATCTGCACTAGAATTATTATGGGATTAAGGCTTTTGGTTGGGTCTCTCATGTGCACACGTGTCCTCGCGTGGCACAGCCATGCCTTTTAAGCCCTTTTGAAACATAATTGCCAGATGTGGGGTCTCGTTCTATGTCACTGTGCCCTCTGAGCCCGTGGCACTTGCGTTGCCTACACTTCTCCTTTTTTAGCACCTTGCATTTGAGCCACCAGTGGTGCAGAGTGCACTCACATACTGTGTTGCTGAAAAATCGGTGCTGCGGGCAAACTGTTTATTGAAAGGGGGTATGTGGCACATGTCAACCCCTCCCCCTTGTGAGGCCATTTGCAGCCGCACACGTCACTTGCAGCAGAGGCATATTCTGGTGTCTGCTCGGCGATAACGTAATGCGTTGGGGCTTCTTGTCAGCCCCCCACACTCTGGAATCACCAGCTGCTGCCGATGTTCCACAAAGTCTTGTACCCGACGTGATGTTGAGACATTCATGCATGTTGTACATCCTGGCAGCGGCTATATCCTCCGCAGCGACCGCCGGTTCTGGAACGAGTTGGTGTACCCGCCATCTCCACTGTCACTGCTGCTGTCTTGTTGTGTGTGTGATTCTGTCACTGCCGATAGCAAGTCGGACAGGTAATGACTGAGGGTGATCGGCCATCCTCAGCCTCGGTCACCCTCAAGACCTCTTCAATGCTGCTGTTTAAGAAGGGCAGTAGTGTTGCACAGTATTCCTGCAATGCTGTGTCCACGACGATTTCCAGGGCTTCCCTGTCTTGAAATTGCGGAGGAAAGCGCTTGATTAGATGTACTTTCTGGTTAATGATGGTGGGCAGTTGTTCACGAGGCCGCTGTTCCTGCCAGAACAGTTTGTTTTGTGCCTGTATGGACAAGAATACACTGCCATACCTGCACTGGAAGGAGTGTACAAACTCCTCCCATCCCATGCCCTAGTGGTTCACAGCACTCCACCACCTGCCTGCTTCGCCTTGTAGTTGATTTCCAATGCAGCTAGCGAACTCGTCCGCCCACATGCCATAACATTTCAAGTGATATGTACACTCTTTCAAGAAGGCACTGTGCCAGTGAACATTGGCAGATTCTGGAAGCATGTTGGGTGCATTTCAGGCTGCTTTCCATGTTGAAATTTTTTTTGGTATTCTGCTCTCATTACTGTTCTTTCGCAGCGGGCCAACTAGGGGCTGTGGTTACCCCTTAGCTGGGTGCGGGAAGTGAAGTCATTGGTGTGGGTGTCGAAAAATGTGCCAGGAAAATTTAAGGTATTGTTTGTGGAAATATATGACGAGTATGGTAGACAGAGAATTGCAGTAGGTATGGTGTTATTGGCTGGAGTGGTAGAGGTAGTAGTGGAAGGGTTGGCATTGTTCGGGAATACTGCTCCCTCTGAGCTGGATGGTTGTCAGTTGTCATTGGTCAGGTTACATGTTGGTGCTTCCAATGTCCTTGGCCTTGCAGGTTAATTCCACATGTGGTGCTCCCTGAGTGTGTGACCTCTCACTCGCTGCAAGTTCCGGTACGTTTCGGTGTAATCCTTGTCCAACTGATTCTGTTGCATTTCTTTCCCTCGGCTGTCCTTTTGTTGACACTCATCGAAATGGGGTTATAATCTCATTAGTAAATCGTCGTAAATATTTTGGATCATTTGCAGTTTCAAATGTTCGCTGCAGTCATCACAAATATATTGCAAACTAGTTACTGTGCTTTCTTCCATGTTATTTAAGCACTCCCGATGTACTTGTGCTTGACACTGTCCACAACTGATTGGGGCTGTCCCCAAACTCGCAACATAACAATATTGCGTACAAATGCATTGGTCGAAAATTGAGCAAAATTATTGAAACTTTATCATCTGAAAAATGTTCCTAATCTTTTCCTTGAATAGCAGTTCCACGTTTGCTCACAATGTGGTTGACTTCTGGGCTGGTCTTACGAGTGCACTTACAGAAGCGTTTGCCCATTTCATATTTGTCTACCAGATCAGTTGGTAGTGGGCGTAAACACTGGGAACACACCTGTGCCAGTGCACCATAGGGTATTTGGCCAGCCATAGTTATGGGTAAACAATACCATTTGTGCGTGGACATGTGGCTTTGGAGTATTGCGGCACGGCTCGCGAAACGGCGTGGTGGTGACGCGACACAGCTGTACCTGCTCGGCACGGTACAGGGGGGAAACCACCGATGGCTACACAGTTGATTCGCGGCTCGGGTGGTCAGCTGTATGCTGGTGTGCAGAGAGCATGGGAGAAGAAGAGGATCTTCTTGCCGATCGTTTCTCCACGCCCCTCCTTGATGCGATGCAGGTGGAGTGGGTTGGCACACGGTGACTCACCAGGTCCTTTGTCCCGCTGTTGTCACATCACACAGCTCCAAATATGGCCACTTTCCTGCCACTGCTTCCTTGTGACGAATAATGGTGTTACTTAGCTGTTCTCCCACACTTTTCTTTCTGGTATGTGCATCCATTCTCTCGGTTCGTGGGTGTCTGGAAGGCGTCACAATGCTGCCACTGACTTTGTGGGTCGCCTGGTTGACCATGCGACTCCCTCGTAAGGGTATTTGCAGGAAATACTCAGGAAAAATGAGGAGAAATTTGGAAAATTGTGT
Organism: Dryococelus australis; assembly: GCA_029891345.1. NCBI lineage: Eukaryota > Metazoa > Arthropoda > Insecta > Phasmatodea > Phasmatidae > Dryococelus > Dryococelus australis. The sequence continues at coordinate 74,904,960 of CM057002.1, read as the reverse complement.
TTTTGCAGGATTTTTTGCGGAAAACGAATTTTGATTAAGTTTCTGGAGATATTTGCTGCAAAGTTGGGCGTCACTTCGATGTGATCAAAGTATTCGAAGTAGGATAAGGTCTGCCACACTTTCGGGCAGCCACTTAGATGTGGTGTCAGCTAGTCAGATGAAGGTAGAGGTTAGGTTTGAGGAGCAGTGAATATTAAATTTGGAAAATTCAGGTTTTGGGGGTTACCCGGATTGCTAGACATTATTTACCAGAATAATATCGATGATGTCGGTAGAGCTGACTCGTTCTCCTCAGGGACATTCGGGCGAAGACCATGGCGTAATCCCTCCAGGGCTTGAAGTACTCCTCTGAAAATTATATATTTTCTTGCTGACTGCACGGTGGGAGATTTGGGCTCCCCTCATACCCATATAACATTTCACTTATGTTGCAATTACATGTGACCAATTAAACACTTCATTATACACTTGCATGATTGAGTTAAAATTGGTAAAATAATTGCCTGAAATGCCTTGGGACGACCACAATGAAAATACAAGCAGTATATTTATTGTCACTAGACATTTTATTAGGCTTTGCTCTGCACGCCCCAGTCGAGACAACTTACAATTCTGCTGAGCTTAACCCATCAGTATGGATGAAACAGAAAATTAGACACATAGTCACACAATGGTTTAAATGAAAAGTAATCCACCGAGGCGATGCAAGCACTGGGTGGTGCAAGGGGTGTAGTCTCGGGCGGCTGATGAAGGAACGGTTCTGAAGTAATTAAAAGTCCATTGCTGAAGAATGATTGAGAGAGTAGTTAATGCCACCTGAGCACGCAAAAATGCGAGCCACGATATAATGCACTATACCGCTTGCAAGATGGACTATTACTAACTTGTCAGGCGCGGCTTGCCGGCAGGGTTGGCGGGTAGGCACACCATGTTGAACTACTTGCTATACATATATCACTTGCATAAAAACCCTTTCAACTTACTTTGTTATCTTCCCACATGTCAACAAAAATAACCCTTACATTAATTAAGAACATTAATGTGCACTGGAAAGGTGAGAAGATATGGGGATGGTGACATGTAAGAATGAAAATTTCATGACACAACAAAAACATTCGCATTAGAAATATTATGTCATGAAGGCTTTTGGTTGGGTGTCTTACGTGCACACGTGTCCTACCGTGACACCGCTGTGCCTTTTAAGCACTTTTAAAAACATAATTGCCAGAGGTGGAGTCTCTTTGTAGACCATTGTGCCTTCGGCACCCATGGTACTTGCGTTGTGCTGCATTGCTCTTAGCTAGCACCTTGCACCTGAGCTGTCAGCAGTGCAGAGTGCACACATGTACGGTGTTGCTGTAAAATTGGTAAGTTGGGCAAACTGACTATTGGGAGAGGGTACTCGACACATGTCAAAGTTGTAGACTGTTTTTCTCTGGGTCTTGCCGAAGTGAATGCAGTCGTGGGAATGTTCTTTGACAGCCTGTTGTTCACTAAGCCACTGTATTCCCTAGATGATGTGTTCTCTGAGTTCTGACATTAGAAGTACTGAAACATACATAGTTTCGTCTCAGATACTGATGTTCATTGTTGCCATTTCGTCTATGTGTCCATTTACGTCCCATGTGGCGAGCTGCACTGTCTGTTTACTGTCACTGCACTGTCCAGATTTGATTAAATTTACACTAATAAAGTTGAGGTATAACACAGTGTGATAACAGTGACCGTTGAGTTGTTGTTTACACTGACTGGAATGTGTAGTAAACTGTCATAATGTTGGTAGATCTGTCCTAGGCATGATGACGTTTTTGTGATTGTTTTGATTTTGGTTTCGGGGATAGGGTGTGTGTTCCCTGACCCTCCTGTCCATTTCCCGGATCCTTATTCACTTGTTCCTGGACAGTCTCGGTGCCAATGCATATGATTCCCTTGACAATATCGGCATGGTCGTGGCAGTGGGCGGTCAGATCTGTCACTTCCATGTGGTGCTGGTGTCACAGTGTTTTGACGCAAAGGCTGGCATGCCTTTGTGCTTTCCATTGTTGTAGGCACTCCAGTTCCTCTCGTGTGGCTATTGGATGGTGGACCGTTAGGCGCCCTAGTGTTAGTATTGTTTTGGCGGTTGCTGGCGGACTTGGCAGTGTTTGGGTTTGACGGACCACGTGGTGGCACTCCCTATTGGCGTATCTCTGCTGCATCTCGTGAAATCCCCGCAGCAGTTATCACAAAATTTTCAAATCTGTGATGAATGGTGGGTTGTAGAGCTTCCTAGTACTCTTGAAACACAGTTTGTATGACTGTCTCCAATATATCTGCCATGGCGATATGCGGGTAAAATCTTGCTACCAGGTTCCTTTACATACTTATAAAATTAAACCTAATACTTAATTACGCATAAAATAAATTGAAAATAAGTTTGAATTTAGAAACTTGTATATATATAATTACGTATTAAAAAATTGAAGATAATTTTATACTTATATTATATACTTATACATATTTACACACCTATACATGTGTATGAAATAAACTGAAATTAATTTTATATTTACAGATTTATATACTTATACATCTTTATATAACAATACATAATTATGTATATAATAAATTGAAAATCGTTTAAGATTTACATATTTATCTACATAAACCTATATATAATTATGTACACAATACTTTGAAAGTAATTTTATATTTATAGATTTGTATACCTATACCTATACAAATTATATAAAATTAAATTGAATTTTTTTTTTTTTTTTTTTTTTTTACATATTTATGTACTTACACAAGTTTATATACTTATACATATTTATGTACCTATGCATAATGATGTATGAAATGAATTGAAAATAATTTTATATTTACCTTTCGCATTTTGATTCTCTTCACTTCTTTTCTGTTTGTATTACTGACATGTTGAATATAAAACAGTTTGATAAATCGTCCCGACTTAAGGACTTAAGAACTTAAGGTTTGAGGTTTGTAGAGCCTTATGATTGAGGGCGTGAATGCTGTCTAATGCATCGTCGGGATGCCAAACTATGCCTCGAAAATTGATTGTGGGTTACCCTAAAGTTTTGGACTTGAATTGGTCATAACATCCTCAAATCCCTGTTTCTAAAGCTCCAATTGTTTTCCTGAACAGTGCCACTACACTGGATATTTATAGCAGAAAGATCGTATGATGATTCAAATCTTTGTGTTATAACCTATACAGATTGAGAACTTCAAAAGGAAAAAACCAGGTGCTTCTGAGCTACATTTAACATGGCTCTCGTTTTTTTTTTCCATGAAATCAACCCCAAGCATTAGGTCATTATTTAATTCCGGCAATATCCTGAAAGGAAACTTCCAAGTGAAATTTGAAATTTAAAAACTGCTACTCTGGTAGAATTTTTAATTCCTCGATTTGCCATAGAAAAACCGAATTCTTCTCTCTTATGAACCTTGATAAGCCTTTTGGACAAATTACTTAACACAAAATTACAAAAATCTTGATCTATTAATGATCAGGACGCCCCAGAATCCAATAAGGCGGCAACAATAACCTGATTCGCTATTGCTACAGGAAAGTACATGAGACCAAATTACCTTTCAAAACTCATTAGATGTACCGAATGCTCACCTACTATCTTATCATTATTCAATGAACAATTTTATTTCAGGTGCCCCTTCTGTTGGCATTTAAAACAAACATACTCCTTGTATCTACTTGAATCCGGTTTTAAAAAGGATCCTGAAGGTGGTTTACTCGCCGAAGGTGGTGTTTGGGAATACCAAGATCGCGTGGGCATTCTAGACTGCCTCTCACTCGAAGAGGACACTGCTAACACTGATTGTCTGTGAATACAGTCTTTGGCAAAATTATTATGTTTACCATAGATAAAACATCCATTCATACTTTCACTGGCCCCTTTTCCTTTATGGGGTATTTTGTCCCCTGGGAGTCTTTTCCCCCCTACTATCCCGAAGGGGTTTTTAAACCTTTGAAACAAGAGATACCAATTCATTTAAATTCTTTGGTTTTGTTGCAAAACAGAAATGTCAATGATTATGTGGGTGGAGATTCTGAAAAACCACATTTGTAAAGTATTCCTCCTCACAAGGTAATGCCAACACGTCTACCAACCCACGAATATATTTTACGAACTCCAACATTGTTGGTTCTGCATCTGTTTGAGTTCTAGAAGCTCAACCGACATTTTGTAACTGCTACCTCGCTAGAAACTTCCTGAAAACAGGCTGAATTTAACTTGGAAATGTCCCAATCCTCTTCCTTAGCCTGACTGAATATAGGCTGCAAGTTTTTCTGGTATTTTAAAAATAGCTACCACATAAATTACACTTTTCTTACAGAAGTTCAAACTTATCACAGCCTGAAGTTTCTCCAAAACTGACACGAGCTTCTAGATTTAACTAAGACAAAACTGGTATTTTTGAAGTCAACTCTGGTGGCAACACTACATAACCTAACATATTATAACTCTTTTAAAACTCAATCCTACACAGAGTGCAAGCGACTTTTACGTGTCGTGCACTAAGCACAGTGCAAGCAAGCTTTACTGAGACTCCAAGACCATAGGACACCCCAAGTAACTCATTTTTCAACCATACATAAATCCCAAGTATGTTTAAAAGTCATAGTGAAAATTGGAAACAGCATAGAATTGTATATCAACTAAGGCGGAACATATGCTGCCAAACTGCATTAATATACAAGAGGTTAAAACTACACTACAAAGTGAAAGATTGGAATTATCAATAGTATATTTTAACATTTCTTATTTTTTCCTCTTTTCTTTGCACAAATATTACAAAGAACTCAAGGGGATCAGAACAACAATCCATTTTACCATCTTAAAACAAAATAGTTTTCAACAATAGTATTTAGAAAATATGCATAGAAAAATATTCTTTCCCACATGGACTTTTAATTATTTACTTTCTCATTACATTTCTTGTCCCACACAGACTCTTAAAAGGTTAATTTCCACAAGGGATAACTTTTTTTTTCCTTCCTCACTATATCGGTTAAAAACATTTACAAAAGTCACCTAAGTGTTCAGCCAAGATAATGTCAACATTAAAATTCACAAAAATTATTAAAATTCGGCAAGCGATGACTCGTACTGTCGTTCCATCCTTAACTGTCCCAATCCATAATATTTACTGCCATTAAAAATTTTATCTTTGGCTTTGTACATATAATCAAAAATTTATGTCTCCCAAACCTGGCCACCTAAGATGTCCGTGGCCATTAACAGGTATTTGTAAGGTAAAGACGGTATACTACAGTTACACAATTCATTATTCAAAAATGTAAATCCACCACTATTCTCATATTAAAACAGAGGAAATCTCTGTCTTCTAAGTTCTGGCAGAGGCCATTTAATCTTCCCGAACAGCCAGTTTCCAAAACAGAGGACGAAACAAGACCAAGAATGAAGCCATTCTATCATTCCAAAAATGGCAGAGAATTTACAACATACAGAGTATCATTTTCGGGATAATTTTAATTATTTTTAACAAAAATAAATCAAGGTTCCTCCTCTCATATTTACTAATATATCTTATTAGAAAATTGGAAGCGATTCCTTATTATGTTGTGCAGAAAATAACTTATACTGATCGTATAATCGAAAAATATCCTGAATGTAAATAAAAAATTAGACCGTTAAAATAACGTTCCTGAAATCCTAAAAAGCTTTACATTTTTATTTAACCAGTGATCAAACCGAAATACCTGACCTGTTATATGGCGAGACTTCCCTCGCAGCCAAGCATCTGACCCTGATACCAGGTTTTAGTAACACTTAAATACAAACCTCGAGTACTGCCTCACTATGGAGGTAGGTATAATCATCCATCAATAGTGAACCATTCTCGAAGAAAACCTCCTCGCAATTATCTCCTAACGGGATACAAAAAATTCGCTAAGTGTAAAGAACAGTCCAGTTAATTTTAATGATATAAAGTCCACCGATTTGAATTCAGCCATTCAAATTGGCGCGGGTCAGGTGTGTGGTTTCCGCCACACGGTGAACACGGAACACTACTGCCATCTGGTGGGCGCCGCATCAACTCCCGCCAGTATCATGCGGCTGGACAGTTTAACGTGGTCATTGCCATGGCTGGGGGCATGTCAAACAAAACATTTATTTGTGCGATAATTATGCGGCTACGAGCCTAAACTCGATCAACGTGGAAATCCTTCTTCAGAAATGTAAGTGTTCTTAAATATAAAAATATTTTTCACATAATTTGTTTCACCGTATGTTGCTCGATCAATAATTTTCCATGGCGGTCGGGTGAAGTCGTTCTTCCATAAGGAAACGGAGCAAGGGGGAGAGACACATTGCATATTTATTAGCATACATGTCTCAGATTCTTATGGTTAAAGTAACTTATAACCATCTATATTTATATCTAATGTTGAGAGTAATAACTGTTTATTAGATTTGTGTTCGACAGTTCCTAATAATGTGTAATATTTTGTATACTGAAGAGCTGTGTTTCAATAAATCTAGGTTACCATCTGTCTAGAGTTACGTCCCCTTGAACAGCCCCTCCTAGGTTGAAGGTTGAGTTGTATGGTAATTGATGAAGGTGATCTTAGAGTGATGAGCAGACAGTGATTATAAGATAGCAGGAGGATGGACTGTTACACTGATGGAGCCGCCTCTCGATTCCACCTCGTGCTTAGGCGAGTTCGCTCAGCTTATATAAGATTTGTATTGCACTTCGAGTTAGGGAATTGTGCGCAGCGAACAGGAAACGTGGCCATGCTTTACATGTTGCACACCACGCAAAGGTGTAAATCGTTACTATCCCTTGCAGTGTATTTTCTTACCATATTACTCAGTGTTATTCATATCAAATTAGAATCACCACAATTACGTTACATTATTTCTCTTCCTACAGAAATAACTTGTCAAATATTCATATTTGTGCCAGCAAGCCTAACAGCTGTTAAACACCGCGAGCCCAAGGCACACGCAGTAAGCGATAGTGTGTGGCAGGTCAGTACACCACATGCACGTCAGCAGCTTGTGTAGGTACACTTGCCAGAACAGCAGTTGACATCACGTCGCGCTCCACCCCCTCCCATGGAACTGCTTGTATTAGATATAGAATAGTATAATGCATGTTATTTTATTTTAATGTATGTGGAGCACCCGTTTCCAATCTTAGCAAGAAAAACTCCACTGGTGTTGTGTGTGTGTGCGCTTTCGAGTATTTTATACTTTTCCTTACCTTCTAGTTGTAAGTGCATGAAAATAACCCAGTGTGCATTTCATACATATACACTCACACCCAGTACACCACATAATACATGGAAACACATCGCAAAAATAAAGCTTCATCTGTATCTAAAATTATTAAACATTCACTTCTTGACAACAGCAGTTTATAACAAGCCTTTGACGAGTGTGGCAGGCAGAGAGCAGTCATTCAGCAAGCAGAACAGAGCATTTCCACTGGCATACAGAACCAAAATTTACACCTCTCTTCCAACACTACCTCAGTATGTTACGAAAATGACACATCCCCTACCACACAAGACACTGACATACTTTCTCTTTCACAGAGCACAGATTCAGAATTATTTGGATTTCCGCAGTACGAAGAAATTCCGTTAGAGTCATTCATTTCAGAAATTTTTCCACCTCCACCCACCACGACATCAACACCCATTCCCACATTACACCTATTGCCACATCCAACATGGCGAACCCCAACCCACTTCAAATTTGAAATTTCCCAGCCTAAAAAACCCCCATCATTTTCCTGTATACAAGACGACAGTATAATTGAATTTCTCGAAGCATTTATTTGCTGGACTGAAGTAGACAAACGCAAGCAAGTTTAAATTTTACTTTATTGGCAACGCAAAGCACACCTAGGAAAACCTTACTCTTAACCGCCCATAGCCAATCACATGGTAAGAATTAACCACAGGTCTTAAAGACACATTTACCAGTGCAGCTGACTCTGAACGATTTGAACATCTCATATGCACAAAACATCAGGTCATAGCAGAGAACACGCTCTGTCACATAGATACATGTCAGACCAAGATTTCATTAACGTAATTTGGAAATCTCTCTTGCCATCCATTGTGGATAAGCTGATAGGGCTCCCCAATGAGACCCTCCCCATAATGATTGCAAACATAAAACTAATCGACATCAATCTATACCACTACCAACAAACTCTCACACAACCATGTCCCAACCCCGAATCGGGGAACGCCCTGAAACAGAAATTTCCAAGCTAAAAAAAAATCGCTCAGCTTTCATTAAACCAAAACAAAAACAGGTCACAGCAATTCGTGGCACTATGCCAGTACAATACTTTTCAATGCCACTCACAACATGGCACAACACAACAACACCATGCATACTACAATTCTGATAACCCCAACCAGGAATACCAATACAATGGCCACCCTACTACTGTTGCCAACTGCAGTCCTCCCCACAGTACAACACACAAGGGTTTCTACCACTCCCAGAGGGGTATATCTCATATCCGCTGTTGTGAAAACTACAGAAATGGCTTCCAACAAACTTCCTACTACACCCCACAGAACAATTCAAATGGTAACTTCAACTCACGGGGGTGTAGCTACAGGACAGCTCAGTCAGGACAAAACATGTCAAAAAACTTCCATACTTCCACCCCCAATAACATCAGCGCCCGAGTTCGAAATGTGTGCAGGGCAATGTTCAGTAAAGTAGTACCAAATAGGTCGTACGCTGAAATTGCTAAATTAAACGCCAAGGGTAGTAACTTTCAAACAACCCTGCCACCTTCTGTTATTAAGTACGATAATGTTGTACCACAACAGTAAATGTGAAGTTAAATTGGCTAGCCATATTTTAAAGCGCCAACGCTCCCGCGTAACGTTCCTATGCCAGACAAAGTTCAGCATCAGCAAACTGTAAGTAAACTGCCCGTGAGGCCAGCAATTACAGTCCGAGCAGGCCCTGTGAGAAATTTGCAAGTGCGTCAGTTCTCGCCGTGCAAACCAGGCCACCTTTGCCACATCGACACAGCCGCGCAAGCCACTTTGCGATGTTGCCACACCTATCCAACTCGCCACCGACAAGCAGAAAGTTGCTGGGCCACGTAGTCTTGCATAGGACACTTGTGTATTATGCCTGTACGTGGGCAATAAAATCCAGAATTGCAGTCTATTTCCCCAACAAAAATTGGAATGTGCAACAGATGTCGGTGACCGATTTCGCCGTTTTAAAAACAAATTCGGCCTGATGCAGAAAACTATTTTCGTAGAGTGCGCATCGCAAAATCACCATATTGAGGCCACTACTTGTTTTCTAAACACGAGGAGCGAGGTTGCCGATGATGACACTTTGTTGAAAAACAAACTGAGCAGGACCGGGCCTCAATCTGGACCAAGAAAACAAGTACATGCCATACCTAATCATGATTGTCTGCATATAGGACTGTGCACTGCGATGCCATGCATCCTCGTTACTATTAAAGGTGAATAGTTTTATGCATTGTTAGATACTTGGTGCTCGCGCAGCTGCATTGCTAGTACCATCATTTTTAAACAACACCTTCACCCTCTCAGAGAAGAATTAACATTAATTGGTGCGACATCAGTATTAACCCCTCCCAAAATTGAAGCCAACAATAATTTAAGTATTCATGGGCGCACTAATCCACAAAGTTATTTATTTGTTGAAGGCCTTTAACAAGACCTAATTTTGGACGTTGGCTTTATAAAGATATATTATGTTATTCCCATTCTGAAATACAACATTTTCTTTATTCACTCACACGACGCAAAGGAAATAATGGAAATACCCCTGTACTCAAGCATTCCAGAGCATGAACATACTAATTCTATCGAGCTGTAGTGCCGCGGGCACTCCGCCAATTTTCCAGTTCGGAGAGAGAACATTTTAATTAAGTATTTTCGTAACTTATCAGCGCCTGCAACGAGAAGCTGTATCCGCTCTAATACTGCCTGCGATGATGTCAGCACTGCGTGATTGCGATTGCTAACCACTTTCGACAGGAAATACATCCTGTTTTTTTATGATAGTTTAATCCCATGACTCATGGAATCAAACGCTGTATCACGCGTTATTTTCCGTCACATGATTTCCATATAACACTTTGGGGCCGTGTACAAAGTTTCAGTTCATTGGCTGACGCCCTAACCTTGTTCTCTCATTGGTCTCTTCTCGCCCCGACTTCTCATTGGTGGGAAACTGCTCATGCGCGACTTCTTGGTGGAGGAAGACTTCTCCCCACTACACTCATGTTGCTTTATTATGCCATGCACGGCCTGAGGTCCAGCAGAGGACGCCAGAGACTGCACATCACCGCCTGGGACTACTCGCCTGAGCTGTGCTAAGACTCCACTCTCTGTCATCACCGTAGCTATGTTATGAAGTAGCTTCTATTCGAGTTTGTATTTTTCTTTATTACTTTTTGTACTAAGTCAACTTCTTTTATAACGCCAAGTAAGTAGATGTAAAATTAAAAGTGTAACCGTTTCTGTGCTTGATTTAATTAAATGTGTTAAATTGACTTAGATTATTTCTTATTGAGTGTTTGTGCTCAGCCCTAGATTGCTCGGGCATCACAAACTGGTGGCAGTGGTGGGACAGTTACTCCAGACGGCTGTAACTGAACCCACTTCGAAGGGTTATAGGTTGTAGGTGATAGGGGATAACTGTTAGGTCGTTGAAAACAATGTTAGGTTTTCCTCCGACGAATTGAAATTCAGTTGTTTTATTTTATTCGCACATTGTGTGAATGCGATTCGTGAATTTGTAATTGAGCTGAGCAGTGTTGCTGAGTGGGACTTTTTAACGTGTCCTTAAGAGTTTAGGATCGTGCACATTTCAGTTGATTTATCTATTACGATAGTTCGTTAAAGATGAGATTTGCAGGATTATAACGAACACGTGTACTGCAGGAAAGCTTATCGCTTTAATGTTGAGTATGTCCACGGACCTATGAATAACAGAGTAACTAGTAGTGTTGATTGCCACATAGATTTGGAAGATATAACACCGCACACTTGGTTAGAGTTGAATATTGCAGAAATGATCTAGATTCAGCCCCACTTATTTGCTGTATTTTGCAAAAGCACCCAAGCATTATGCTAAGATGCTTATTATTTTTTTAGAGGCAAGAAGGGAAGGTAGTAGAGTTTACAGTTTTGACAATCTACATAGTTTTAACTAATAGTACTGAGGCATTGAAGGGTTTAGAAGAGTACTCATATAAATAAATACAGACATTTTTTCAAAAGCACACATCTTTTGACTTGTATCAAGAGAGCCATTTCGTGCTAAGTTGAAAGCATTAACTGCTGGTCCAGGACTGGAAATAGCTTTCAAAGGAAAACCAAAGCGATATTTTCCGACACCTGCACGTAAAGTATGTAAGTACGAAAATTCTTCTGGACGAATAGTGTTGGAAATGGAAATTCGTATAGTGAAGAGGTTCATATCTCGAAATCGTGTTTGCCCAGAATTTGAGATAGAAAGGCTTGACATAATTGCGAATACAGAGCCTTTGACTTCGCAAGACACGAACGTAAAACGCGAGCAAGCATCAACTAGTTCTTCATGTTCGAGACATATTGCAGTTCCTAAGAGAGAAAATTTGAACACTATTCATGAAACTAAACCTACAAGTAGTAACAGACTCACAATCGTAAGACTTGGATTCGTCTTTCGAAATTGAACGAATAACATTTAATAAGTTATAGTAGCACTTTTATGGTTGACATGGAGGACGAAAGACGTCATCAACTAGCCCACACAATACCAGTTAAAGATTTGGCTGTTATTTCATTAGTAGAAAAATGAACTGGCGAAAAAGGTTCTTTACCGGTACATGACTTTCAAGAAAGCGTAGAAAGTGCATCATGCCTAGGAAATCTTTCAGGTAAGGACAAAGTGAAATTAGGGAAAATGAAATTGAAAGGTTTTGAGTCGCGTTTTGTGGCGACATGTCCTAGATTAAGAGCGGACATAACATTTAAAATGTTGAAGGATGAGTTGAACGACAGATTCAAGGAAAATCAGCCGTTGCAATTTCATTATTACATACTGCACAATGTTAGGCAGAAACATAATGAGGATGTGCAGACATTTGCAGATATATGTCGTAAATTATGTGAGAAAACAGTTCAGCATTTGGATGATCCAGAGAAACAGGACATTTAGAATCAGGAAGCTGAAAAGAGGTCATTAGCAGCTTTCACTGATAGGTTACAAAATAACGTAGGTCAGCAGTTGAGATATAAAATATCACAAACCATGAACGAAGTTGAACACATGGCAATATCATTAGAGGTTACAGAGGTGCATCAGGAACGCAAAACAAAATTAGATGATTCTTAGAGGAGGAGAAATGTGTATAAATAGTCTTACAGCAAACAAGTGTTGCATGGGGTAATGCGAAAAGTGGCGAAAATACTTCCATTAACAGAGAAGCCGAGTGTCAGTCCCGGGCACCACACGGCAGTAATTACAGCGGTAAGTGGAAAAAAGACCATAGTATCAGTTCTTGTCGAGGGCCAGTCTCACTCGTTCTTAATTGACATAGGATCCGATATATCTCTCGTTTGACCTAGAATATGCGGGAATATTATCGATGAATCTCAGTTAGGAGCGAAAGGCATAACTGGAGACTCTCTCCAGATCGCAGGTATCCATTATGTAGAAGTTGGGTAAATGGTCAATGTTACCCATATTGGTTCCTTGTATGCGCGTCAGAGCTTCCTTTCGAGGGAACACTTGGAACCGATTTTCTCCGTTATTATGATGCCAGAAACGACTTGAAAGAACAGACATTGTATCTAAAAAATGCGATTGATTTAGGTACATATAATTCAATAACTTGCATAATTGAGGAAAAGCAGCGGAAACAAGCTGAGAGTCCGGACAACTCTGAACTTGGATCCGGATCTGTGAATGGTAGTCAATATAATGAAGTGAAAGTGATACAGCACACGATTCTGCCGCCAAAATCTGAGACAGTGATATATGTTGCTTTGCACACGACAGGTTGGGACGCTGACTGGAAATTGCTTCTTATCGAACCGACTTTGACGAATGTACCGAGCAAGGGCAATATGCAATATGCAACTTAATTCTTACCAGTAAGAGCCTCCCAGAGAACGAGGTGTATTGTAGGAGCAGTAGGGCTAGAGACTCTACAGGGACATGTAATAGATTCAGTGAGACCAATCTGGAGAATGGGGTGAACGACCGTCAGGTTGCCTGTGTAGTTGAAAATATGGCACATATGAGGGTGAGTGACCAGTGTGATATCCCCTTTGTTTCAGATCAAAGGGATGCATCCCAGTGTTTCGTTCCTCATTTCGATCACGTCGAAGGCAGCAAGAGGATATGGAGTCCTAGTCGCGTGGAAGATGGAGGAACGACATGTGAAGTAGGCAGTCATGTCGAGAGGACTACCGACAGGATAGGTAAAGTTGAAGGTTCAAGGAAACCCCACAGAGAATTTGTAAAATCAGTAAGGGCAGTGAAAAAAATCGTGAGCAATACTAATGAGACGCTCTTCGTGCCAAATGGTACGGTAATAGGATTTGCCACACTTGTCAGTGATATTGCTGGAGTACTATGCATAAATAGTGTACCCCGAATATCCGAAAGAAGTTGTATAAGTCTTGGGTCGGAACAAAGTGTTTTAGTGTCGCCACAAATAGAACCACAGGAGAAAATCCCCGCAGATGTCCCTAGAAACAAAGATAAAAAGTGTTCGCTTCCAGGCTCCGAAGCAGTAATTCCCCCGAGTCGTGTTAGCCATAAAGTGAGTGAATTAGTTAGCGAAGTCACGGAACAGGACAGATTTTGTCACTGTGTCCCCAAAATCTGCCGAGATAGAGTATGCCGAGCAGAAGCAGTTCCGATTCCAATTGAAAACCCCGAGTCTTGTCGTGATAAAAAAAGTTGAAATGCCGAGATAATATGAAGTGTCATGATAATTTGAAATGTCAGAATAATGTGAAAAGTAGTATAAACAGAGAAGTTAACTTTGAAAATATGTGCGTAAATTTAAAATCCGTACCGATGTCAGATTGTTCATGTAAATTGAGAATAAATTTTTTCGAATTATGTACAGACTCAAGGTAGTCAGAGTTGTGAACCAAAAGATGAATTTATTGAGGTAGAGAGAATTGTCAGAGATAAATTGAAACATTTGAGTAAATGCGATTTTAATATAATGTCCCCAGTGTTAATGAAGTTTGTGTATATATTTCAAGTGGAAAGTAGTTCGAATTTCGGGTGCACGAATTGGTTGAAACATAAGATAGATACAGGAGAAGCCAGACCAATAAAGCAGAATCCATACAGAGTACCCCATGCATTGAAACCAGTAATTCCAGAGCAAATAAATTACATGCTTGATAAAAATATTATTTCAGAGAGTAAATCACCTTGGAAGTTTCCCGTAGTGATGGCGAAACAGAAAAATAAAGACGATTCTTTTAAGATGAGATTCTGTATAGATTACCGTCAGTTAAATAAAGTTACAAAGCAGGATCCTTATACAATACCGAATGTCACAGAGACGTTAGATTCCCAGCACGGGTCGAAATGTTTTTCAACATTGGACTTAGCGAGTGGCTACTTCCAATTCGAGTTAGAAGAAAGTGATAGGGCGAAAACGAGTTTTGCTACATTCATGGGAAAATATTAGTTTAATAGACTCCCGTTTGTACTGTGTAATGCCCCATCTACATTTGAGAGGTCACTGGAGAATTATGTTCTAACAGATTTGTTAGGTGATCTATGTTTAGTATATCTTGATGACATTATAATATTTAGTAGTACTATGAGAGAACATGCCGAGCGCATGAGTAAAGTATTGGAAAGACTAGAGGAAAGTAATTTGGGAATCCAGCCTAGTAAGTGTTCATTCGTACAAGACAGTGTAGAATACGTAGGGTATGTTGTAAGTTCAAAAGGCGTAGAACCAAATCCAAAAAATCTACAAGCAATTAAAGAACTCCCAGACCTAAAAATGTCACAGAAGTTCGCTCAGTGGTAGGTTTATTTCAGTACTATAGAAAATTTGTACCAAATTTCGCAGACATTGCAAGACAATTGACGAGATTAACTAAGAAAGATAAACCATTTATTTGGGGAGCAGAACAAGAGGAAGCTTTTAAAATATTAAGAGAAAAAATATTTTCCTATCCGATTCTTGTGCATCTAGATTTTTCACAACCATTTATTGTGGGTACAGATGCTAGTAATTATGCCATAGGCGCCGTCCTGTCTCAGATGGGGAACGGACGAGAGAAACCGATCGCCTATGCCAGTAGACAATTAAATTCAGCAGAAAGGAATTACGGTACAACGGAAAAAGAATTATGCGCTTTAGTTTTTGCCACAAAACAGTTCAGAGCATATTTGTACTTACTGATAAATATTTCTACAATGTTCTCACACTTGGTATATTTTTATACATTTAAAATGGAGTGACCAAAATACTAACTCCCTGAATTATTCAATGTATCTAATTTATTGTTCAGCATATTATCCTCTCTATTTCAATAGGCAATGCCTATCAGCTTCAAGCATAATTAAGTAATACCATTCCTTCTGGAGACGATGGTTGCATAATGTAATAATAGTGCACTTAAAAGTCATTATATTTCTACTGGTTTAATTATTACACTTAAAGGTCATTCCATTCTTCCTCCGGCATATATTTGGTAGTTTGTATTCAGTACCATTGAGCACAGTTAGTTATTGCGTTCAACCATTAGATTGCAAACAATAGATATCATTCTTGTGTTATGTTTCTACTCTTATGTGAGTTTTACAGCTCATGATGCTGCTTCAAACTAGGGTATTTTATCAATTTCTTACTAACCTAATGTTTAATATCAATCTCCCATACAAGAAATTATTAGTTGCTTCATATATGTATAGTAAGTAATAAGAAGACTAACGTCTTCCATGGATGCACCTTGTTGTTAAGTTGCTTGTGAATAATGTATCCCTTTTATTATTACCTACCTTTCTTACATACCAGTAATTACTATAGTGTTCCAGTGTTGTATGTTTTACATGTGAATAATAAAACTTATTTACCAAACCAACCACTTAGCGTATAAGACCATTGTTATCTAGTGTATAAGATTTCTATTAAGTGCACAAATGATGCTCATTTTTGCATGTGCTATTCATATTGAGAGTTAATTTGGTTCTGTGTATCAAATTGTAAAATATTTTTCTAAAGCCTTCTCTATTACTATTACTCAATTGTTGTTGCTACACAAGAAAGAAAATATAAAATATATTTTTAATGCTTTGCACAAATAGCAAGCATAAAGTGAAAAACTCGCTACACTTCAATATATAAAGGACACTTTTATAAGAACTATATATGATGGTTTGATGATATACGCTCATACTGAGCTTAAACGTTCGTGTTGACAAACACTCCAGCCTTACTGAGCGTCTAACGTGTGAACTTTCAATGTGACTATCGACAAACATTAAGAGTGATATGAACTTCCTTCGAATTGGTCCTCCTACCGCCACATACAATTATGAACGTAACTTTATACTTATCACTCTGTATTTTGCCTTTCAATTTTTATTCATGGCCTAAGCCTTACGTATTAAGTTGCAAAATATTTGTTTGTATAATCCCCAACATGCAGGTTAACGTTCGCCTCATGAAAGCATGTACAAGTGTGATCTTTATTAATTTCCATTCAATTTTGATAATGTATTTTTATTTTTTATCCAAGTGTACTTATCTTACTCCTTATAAGATGTTCTGTGTAATAACGCTAGTACTTCAGCAATTTCACGTTGTAAAAACTCAATGCATGCCGCACAACGGCTCAATAAACCAAACCGCCACATCAGTATGGTGCGTGGTGAAACTGCTGACAATTGAAGGCATGCCCGTCCGGTGCTGCCAACTGTCAGTCCTTTAACTTCTGTATTATTCGTGTCAGACTTACAAACTTGTTAATATGTTCCTTTTTATTTTTGTATCACTACCAGGTTATTAATGTATTGTATTTATGGTTTTTCAATAAGTATTGTTACCAATTCATGTTCAGCCAGCCAGCACATTCTCTTACAAGAAAGATTTTCTCAGTGAGTAATACTTCTCTGGCACGTACTTTAGTGACTTACCACCTAGAGTGCGCCGTTCAAACTTCCTTATCCCCGTGTCTAACTACCTAGTCCTTTGAGTTTTTTTAAACTTAATTATTACATGTGGAGTTGGACATACACCCGTCTCCTGTGGTCTCTCTATCTAATGTGCATAGGTCTTGCTGTTTAAGTTATTAATTATTTATGGGCGCCCAATTACGTAACTGTTATGTTTTGTTTTCTGGTGTATGTACTTTCCCACACATAGTACTATCATTCTTTTCTTGTTTCTGCCTTGCCAATTGCTAACAAACACTATTTATACTTTCAAAACAATCACTTTTGACTTTAACGATGCTGTAACACCTTCTCCAACGGTGGCTCGAACTTAGCCTTGTGTCTCTGATACTGCATTTAAGTCCTATCGTGTATGCCACCATCCATTTACGTTCGTCGCCCAGCTTGAGCTCCTCGGCCTTCCAGTACCACTACTTATCTACATCAAGAAGATTATTAGTATGATTTTACCACCATTCATGATTCTGACTTTTACCACCACTGTTGCAGCCGGGACATCTGATTTTAGACGGGGGAGGGGGGAGGGAAGTGAAGCGGGAACCAGGCGCCACGCACGAACCGCCTAATGTTCTATAGACTATGGATATTGAGCGAGCTAATTGTTTATACAACATGCTTGACATTGCCAATGAGACGACGAATATTTAAGTGCCACTTCACCCCTCCCCCCCCCCCCCGGTCGCCCACGGACGGCCTCCGCTACGTCAAGACGTCAGTCAGATTGTTACATGTCGGAGTCGACTAAGAAGCAGAGGGCAACTCCATATGCCAGGCCTAGAGGAGCTCTAAGCCATCCTGCAGTTGAGTTACATGGTGAGCATAACCCGCATAGCAGTCAGGCGCAACGTTATACTTCGAGTCCCATTGACGTCTCCCTAACATATAAATATATCTGACAAGGCTAGGCAGTTTCATAAGAGTCTTATGGTTCGAGTAACTTGTATCCATCTATATTTATATATACCGTTGAGAGTAATGATTGTGAGTTAGACTTGTGGTCGACAGTTCTCAATAACGTGTAATATTTTGTATAATAATGAGTTGTGTTTCATTAAATCTATGTTGCTATCTGTCTTAGAGTTACATCTCCTTGAACAGCCTAGTAGCGGAAGATTTTGATGTATGCTGCATCCCTCTCCCTTAGCCTGTTCATCCTGCCACACCTGCGCAGCTGGAATGTACCGTCTACGTGGAGGTTTCACTTGTACGATTGCTTCCTAGGCGTTGTGTACTAGGAGTGCACCCTATCTGTATGACATCCAAGGCACTGCTAAAGACAGGTGACTGTCCCACGTTAATGACCACGAGAGGCAAATTTCGAGAGCAAATTTCGGGCCGACCACCATCATTAAACAACCCCCCCTAGTAAAGTTGCAACCAGGGAAATGAATGCAGCAAGGGGGGGCTCAATAGCTCCAGTGTTCCAGCAACCCTCTTCCTGTGCTCTCTCTACACGTGTTACACCCCGTGTGTGCATGTGCGAGCACATTGAGTGTGGTATAACATCAAGGCAATTTTTCCTAATATCTGGTCACTTTTAAATTCAGCCTAAAGAGTCTTGGGAAAGAGTTTTCATTTTTTATAGCCATTAAGGCATGGCTACCTACACCCCTCCTGGGGTGAAAGTGGACTCGCCCATTTCGAACCACTCATTGCCACCCTACAATACTCAAATTTAAAGTACAATTAATTTTAATAACTCATTTATTCAGTATTAGTTATGTTTCCAACCCATTATATAATGCAATGGATTGGCAAAGACAGCTTCGATGCATTTTTAAATCACATTGCGAAATAACAAAAATTCTAATACCACTTTTCTTTTTTGGTAAATTGTTTATTTTAATCAATCAATAAGTGATTATATATTTGTAACAAAGGGTCATGTTATGTCAGTGTAATTGTTTCTTTTATTAGTAGCATTTTGTATTTTCTTTAGTTGCTCCCGCACTTTTGGGCTGAGTTCAGGGCCCACCTCTAGTGCATCGCAGCAAGCGACTGGTGTGTTCCCGGGAAGGAACGTTTTTTTTTTTTGTACGAAAAGTGCACACCGCAACTCCGTTTCCCATCTATGCGATTCGCATTCCAGAAACGGAGCACAGCCGTGCCTCGTCATCTATCCGCCTCGCCTCTGGGGCGCATTCTGCGCCACACCTTCCCGTGGCCGCAGTACCTCATGGCGTCATACCCACAGCAGCAGCGGCAACAACACGCGCACGAGCTCTCTCCATGGCGGCATCAGCCCAACTGCGTGGATAACCGCCTCAGTGGTGGCACGATACAGTGGTAGCACGGCATTTCCCGCTGTGGCATCACGTGGGAAGAATTCCACCATGCCTTCGGGTGCCATTTTGTAGGTACTTTCAACTCCGTGCAAGCACGTAGCCATGTAATGCTCGAGACTCAGAAACCTTGCAAGCCCCTCTCAATATTTGCTATGCAGAAAATCAAAGCTCGCTCAGACATATCATCCACATATATTAACCAAGGCAGTGATCGAGGTGGTAGCATGTTGCGCCCTTCCACCACTTACTCACTACCCAGTTGATTTTATGAGGCCACTGGTGATCTTGGAATTGACGTCGGCGATAATACCTGCTCAGCCGCGCCGCGATTTCCGGGCCATCGCGTCTGCAATGTGAGAGTGACGCAAAAGTGGGGGTGAAGGAGACAGCGGACAAACATTCAGACCAACCTAACAAAATGAAAAAAAAAAGTCAAACCCCAGTGACATGTGTATTACAGGAAAGAAGTTCAGGTGACTGTACAAACACATTCGGGATGTGGCCCACCACCGTTCGCCTGTCAGTACTGTGCCATTAAAACGTCAAACCCCAGTGACATGTGTATTACAGGAAAGAAGTTCAGGTGACTGTGCAAACACGTTCTGGATGTGGCCCACCACCGTTCGCCTGTCAGTACTGTGCCATTAAAATTTTTTTTTTGGAAAATTTTTGGGCACAATATATATTTTTTCTTTGATTTATGTACACTTCTCGTCACAAAAAATGAGCGATCTCGTGTAGTTGAAAATATTTCTAAGTCCCACTTCGGGTATGTTCGGCAGGCTGCCCCCTCCCAAGTCACAGGCTCGTGCCGCGGAGCGGGCGTCGCAAACTGCTGCAGGGAACATGGCTTTGGAGGAAAAAGCATACAAAACACGAATAATATTTCTTTCAGCTCAGTTTAGTCCGAATATACACCAACACATTATATGTATTGCAGTTAAAGTAAATTAGTGGTGAAAACCGTCGGAATTATGTAATATCCTGTATCAGATCAGAGAAACAAATGGTAAAAGATAAATATGAACAGACCACACTGAACCATTGGGAAAAAAAATTACTTCCAAATCATGCATAATTTTAAATTTGAAATGAGGTATTACGTTATAAATCCCCTTGCCAACACACACACGCGAGATCTTTGAAAACATAAAGTGATAATCACTAAAAACATTAAATTATATATTATGTGAAATAATGTTTTCATATGTAAAATAATTACAAACCATGAAATGTGTCGGAATCAACGG
This sequence comes from Dryococelus australis, assembly GCA_029891345.1. Taxonomy (NCBI): domain Eukaryota; kingdom Metazoa; phylum Arthropoda; class Insecta; order Phasmatodea; family Phasmatidae; genus Dryococelus; species Dryococelus australis. Next base: position 74,884,197 of record CM057002.1, on the reverse strand, counting down.
TATGAAGTCTAGATTTCACACTCCAATGAATACACGATCAACTACTATATATTCACTGCTTGCTTCTCCACTAAGTGGCCAATATTACTCCAAAACACACAGCACGTGATCCCAAAAGTATTTTATTGCAAGCTTCGTATTTGCTTCACACATTCCTGAGTGAGCTTTGTTAACTGTACTCCAATGCAACGGTGGATTACGTCTATAAGTGCGTCAAGTTTAGCTTGTCCTCAAAATAATCCGCGCAGTTTTCCTGTTCCATGTGATGATAATGCGGAAAAGTTAAACAATGTTGTTCCGTTCATAAAGAAAAAGCCTATTCACATACACCGTGATGATTACCCGACATTTCTTAACGAAATTTGGATTACAGGAAATAGTTATTGATTATAAAAGTGTTATAGAACGAAATTACTACAACATTATCTGTGGGAGTGATTAGAGCCTCTTGAAAGATCTTGAAAGATGTACGGTAATTTTAAAATACACCAAATATTCGCTTTTAAAAAGTAATAACATAAATAGAACACACGCAGCGAGCTACTAGATATATTTCGAAGCAAAATATTTGCATTAAATAAATGTTTTGGATTAAAGTGAGCACTTCTTGATGCCTCTTGCATTTAATATATGGATGTTTGCACCCAAATGTCAATAAAGATTACGTATTAAGTGGTAACTCAGTTTTCATTCTCAATTATGCACGAACAGAAGTCAAATAAAAGTGTTTGCATGTGCCATGTGTGTGTGCCATAGCACCATTACGAAAAGTGTAAATAGCTCACTTTAGCGCGAACAGCCTATAGTAGAGTTACATCTAAGCTGAACAGTTCAGCTCGACGTATTGTGTCATGATGTGGTTTCTCATCCAACTTCCTCCATTGGCGATTCGTGTTAGTAATGTTAAATAACCCAATTTGAAACACTTGGTAGTTGGACGACACCACAGTGACCAGTCCCCTAACTGATTGGTGAATGCATGTGTACGTGTGCTTTCTAGCAATTGGTCTCACAATGTTTGACACCATGTTATGCGAATGCTAGCCACTGTTGCGTACACATCTAACATTTGTTTAATAATATGTCACGTTGTGATTAGAAACATGATTGGCCAACATTATATATATATATACATAATCATGTAAACATGATTGGCCAACATCATATATATATATAATCATGTTTCTAATCACAATGTGACATATTATTAAACAAATGGTAGTTGTGTACGCAACAGTGGCTAGCATTCGCATAACATGGTGTCAAACATTGTGAGACCAATTGCTAGAAAGCACACGTACACAAATAACACAACTACAAAAATCTGACTTCCAAAACCGTAGACGTTATACTGACGTAAAGGGTTGAGGGAGTGGAGGTAAGTTTTAAAGATTATTAATATGACATTTAGCCAAATGAAATGATTCTGAGCCAAAGTTCCAAAATGTCGTACAGGAAAGGAATAAATCCACAATAACAATTTAATTTGTAATGTTGTGAGTAGTATATAAAAAGACTTTGGCTCCTATCACCCCTCCGGTGATAGGAGCGGAGTAACCACCCGCCGCCATGTTGGAATTTCCCTTTTGTCCATTTGCCCTCAAAATTTCCCTTTCTTTCCTAACAATCGACTAAATGTCCCTACATATTTTCCTTTTTCCTTAAAAATTTCTCTTCCCCCCCCCCCCCCAAAATTCTTGATTTCTCGGGCGGATCAGTGACCATGGGTAAGATCAGGGAGCTGGATCAGCGACCCAGGGTCAGGTATCATCGACCCAGGTGAGCGGGATACGAGACTCCGGGGTTGACCCAAAAATCCAGAAAAGTAAAAAAAATTGACAAATTAAGAAAAGGTTCTAAAAAACATATTACTAAAAGTATTAAAAATTTACTTAAAAAATCACAAAAAAATTGTTTAAATATCGCTAAAAAATGCATTAATAAAAATGTATGATGAATTATTAGAATCCATTAAAAACTAATTAGAAAATGATTGTTTCAAATTTATTTAGAAATCGTTAAAAAAATATATAGAATTGTTATTTTAAATTATTAAATAAAAATTTTAAAAGTTGTTTAAAAATGTATTTAAAAATGAACTTTCCAGAGGTCATCCCTCACCCATACCCATTCCACCATCTTGGAAGGTGCAAAAGACGACCATCGTGTTAGGTGGCCACCATCTTGGTAGGCGACTGCCCTCTTTGTCGACATCACCTGTCCGTCATATTGGATGCAGGTAACAGTGACCTCAACTCCATGACCTTGAATGACTTTGAAAACAAAAACTCTAGAAAAAATACATAAACATTAGCAAGCATAATAAATTACTAACTAATTATACAATATTAGAAGCAGACGACATTTAACTTTGACATCATGGTCTTAGATGACCTTGTAAATACATGCTCGAGACGAAACACATAAAAGTCACCAAGAAAAATATATTACTGACTACCACCGCCATATTGGATTACAGACTACCTTAACCTTGATCCCATGATGTTGAATGACCTTGAAAACCAAAACTCAAGGAATAATACATAAAAGTCAGCAAGCGCAATACTTTACAAACTACCACCGCCATATTGAATGCAGACTACCTTGACCTTGATCCCATGAAGTTGAATGACCTTGAAAACAAAAAAACCAAGAAAAAATACATAAAAGTCAGCAAGTATAATATATTACGCACAACTACCACCATACTGGATATAGACACCCTTATCTTTGACCCCATGACCTTGAATAACCTTGAAAACAAAGTATCGAGAATAAATACACAAAGTCAACAAGCTTGTTACATTTCTAACTACGGGCACCATATAAAATGCAGGTAACCTTAACCAGGACTCAATGACCTTCAAAACAAAAACTCGAGAAAAAATACACCAAAGTCCACATGAATATTACATTACTAACAAATACCATCATACTAGATGCAGGTGACCCGAAGCGTGACCTCATGACCTTGAGTGACTGTGAAAAAAAAAACTAGAGAAAAATACATAAAAGTCAGAAAGCATATTACATTACAGACTACTACCATCATATTTAATTATTCTAACATGTTAAACACCATTTATAATTTAGCAGGTGTAGGTAAAAGCCTGTTCAAGATGAAAATTTGCGTTATATCCTAAGCCCTCTGATAAGCATTGTAAGCATTGTTGGCTGCCATTTTGAATTAGTTGATGTTATGACTACTTAATATGTAACTATCATATGTACAACTTTTGACCTCTTTCAAGGCAATATGGTCCAACATGCTTTAAAATTCTTATATGGAAAGTTGTATGCCGTTTTCAATCCACTGAAGTTATAGCTGCCAAATTTATGACTTAGGTGCAACTCGTGTCCTCGAACAAGGCGATTTGGCCATTATGCTTTGTCTTCTGGTAGACACAGTTGCCTACAATTTTCAATATGGTGAACCTATATATGCCATATTCATATGTAGCACTCGTGATATCAAACGAGGTGATATATATGGACTAATATACAACAAACCTTCATTAACCCTTTGGATAAACCTGTTACTGATGCCAGAATAGTTGGCAACCGTATCAGCTGCTTTGTTGATCGGCATTCCTTAACACTTATGCCTATTTAGCCTCGCGGTCACAACACCTACTTATACTTTTTTACTACTTACCATTCAATTATATAAATAGCCTTCTTATATATTCCTAAACATTCACCGACATCTATTGAAATCGAAATCAACAGTTAAACTGCGTGTGTTGGACTAATGTTTCTAGGTCGGATTCTACAAAGCCAGAGCCGCTTACGTAGTTGTTTCACCTCTTCCCAACAAATCCCCGCGCCCACGTTCAAACAAGTGTCACAAGGTCTGGCGCAGACAGTAGCTTGTTTCTTGAACGCTGACGCGGACCTGGTCGAGCGAGTGTATACATGTCTGCTCCGTAACTAGGCCAAACAATCTTATAGGGCATTTGGAAAGCTTTCAGTCATTCTCGTACAAATAGCCCTGCAACTGAGCGTGCAGTGTCATCTCTTTTCGAAATATTTTCGTGCTTAATGTTTAGAGATAATTTACCTGCATTATCTTCAGTTCGTGGCATGGCAAAGTAATATTTTCGGCTATTCTATTATACTGGTTTCATCAGCTACATTGTTTTTATTCCTGCTAATAAAATATTCTTTAAAGTGAGCACTTTTAGGCAGACATAGCCGCTGATATTAACACACTTAAACACGCTTGGTTTTAGTGTGTTAGTGCATATTTACTGTTACGATGTCGTGGCGTATATAAGACATAACTACAATCCGAAAGTGAACATTAATCATTCGCGGGGCCTCGGTTGTGTATTTAGAATACTCTCCTCCCACCATGGAGAACCGGGTTCGATTTCCGGCCAGATCTCCCCCGGATTTTCGCATGTGGGAAGAGTGTGGACGATGCTGTTGGTCGGCGGGTTTTCTCACTGATCTCCAATTTCCTCCACCCTTGCATTCCGGCGCTGTTCCATACTCATCTCGCTTTACCGTAAAGGGCTCTCAAGACCTCGGTGTTAAGAGCCGCCCAAATCTCTTCACTCGCTCATTAAGCATTCCGCCTACCAGGACGTATTTTGTCCAGGAGGGCGAAGCGCTGAGGACGACCCAGGCACGCGCATCACATGCGTCATCGTCTCTATGTGTGAGGTACTGAACAAGTGTGCAGTCTTTCCTTCAGAAACGTACATCTGAGATAACTTTAAAATTGGGCCTATTTAATAAAATATTTGTATCATTTTCTGATTACCAAACAATAAAGTAAAAATATATTTAGTTTCTAGTTCCTTGTCATGCATTTGCATCGTAATCCTGTATTCGTAAACTGAGCTTTCACCCGTGCACGAAAACGGCAATACTGAATATCTGTTTTACATTTGGACAGCTTCTTTTGGCGTGATCGGTAAGCATGCGAACTGAACCAGGCTTTAATGTAAAATCATCCAACGGACACCCTGCAAAAATTATTTTAGTAAAGAGTATAGATAACCGTGCCGCTAGTAATTTCCGCCCGCTGCAGCGCTCGTCCGTGTCCAGCCCATTACTGACGGATGAGGGCGCTAAAGGGCCACGATGTCTGGCGCGGATAGTAGTGCGAGCTGCAAGCGATGGGAACCTCATACAGCCAGGCGGACTATGAATCGGTTGAGTGGGGGAAACCACCTGACAGCGTGTTCGTTTTGTCTCGGCACTAGGCATACCTTGTATAAAAATACGCCTACTAAGCTTATTTACTCAAACAAATTCTCACTTAAGAAATAAAATCGACTTCATTATTTGTTCATGCAAAAATATCTTTGGAAAGCAAAGTTAGGGTGCAAACATGTTGAGATTGTTTTTAATTATGTATTTATTCATAGTTGCACGTATACATTACATTAACAAAATTATTGTTTGACAAAATAATGTAATACACTACAAGTGCATTGTAATTGTTCCTGTATACTTTCTCATGTCATGTCTTCTCTATTATAATTTTGTTACTTGTTTCAATTTTCTCACCAAACATTTAGTTGTAGGGCTGGAAGTATTAACACTAACAAGGGAAACAGAGTCTGTTTATTACAGACCACAAGATTAACCGAAGCTGAGTATTTGCGAGTTTCATAAGAAAAAAAAAGTGTTCCACAAAGACTCATGGTTCCGAACATAATCATAACTCAGTTGGCAAGTTAAAACATAATAGGAATAATAGGAAAGCTTTCGTATGACACGTACAAAACCCGTATTTCACGTCATATCTAAGTGGAGTCTGCAAGTAACATATGATATTCGATGGATACAAAATTAACATTAATTGAGAACGGAGATGAACAATGTAATGTAATTCTTTGAACGATCATTGTAGATGTGAACTACAGCATGTAGGTGAAACATACTCTTAAGTTATCACCAGTGACATAAGAGAGACGTAAGCGGCGCTTAACAACTAAGGTCTTCAGCGCTGATAGTGGTGAAGAGAGATAGAGATGGAGCAGTGACAGAAACTAAGTGTCGGGAGTACCCCGACATTACCCACCAGCCAACAGAAACACCCGCCATGTTTCCTACACACGAAAATACGGATTTGACCCCCGTTTGTCGTGGGGCGAGGCGAGTAGTATGACAGTTACACCACCACAGCTGCTATAAGAGATTAAATATTATAAAAATACACATCCCTTTTCTTGGCGAGCTGATATTCCCAGAGGAATAACTTTTACTTTTATTTTATAAAAACGACAAGAGAAACGTAAAGCTCCGCATTAATGTTATTTTGTATTTTAGGGCTTCGTTAAGTCAGCAAGAAAGGCAAATAATCTTGCTTCCTTGAATACCGCCACGAAGAAGCATCTAAGCCAAATGTTGTAATGCCATTTTATGTCAAATGTTTTAATGCAGACTGCCCAATAAAACCATGGTAATCAAATATACCGATTTATACTGCTGTGTTAAGCGAGAGAGGAGGTGACGTTTCAGGTCGGAGATGGTTGCAGCAGCGAAACAAACGCTGCAACTCACATCATTTTGTTTGGGCAACAGTATCGTAGAAGGCCATGGATAGTTCCTTCATTCCCGTTCTTCAATTTCCTAGAGGGCCGTGCTTTGTATAAGTTATCGTATAAAGCGAAGAAAATATACACACTTGGACGATTAAGTGAACTAGCTGGCACTTGAACTTGTCAAAGCTGCCAGAAAACAAGCGAGATGCCCTCGGCATCTTAGTTGTACAATGTCTCTCATTGCAGAATGGTTGCCGATTAAAGAAATATATCCAGTTTTTAACAAACAGCTACAATATATTTTTCTGCATATGAAATTGTG